>OX578136.1:76701686-77332936 GCA_951213105.1 Amaurobius ferox
TTAGTAATTGGTGAACCCCCCCCCCCCTTGGCGTGAATACATAAGTCTACGTATGAATGTATAAGTCTACGTAAGAAGTGATAAAGTTCCCAAATGTCATCTTACGATATATTCGGCCAGGCATTAATCAAGTGTTGCTTCAGATCTGCTACATTTCGGGGTGCCCGAATCTGGCGGCATAGCATGCCCCATACATGCTCGATTGGCGAAAGGTATCCTCAGATATCCGCAGTCGAAATGCAACAGAAATTTTGACCACAGATTCAGAATTGCTCCTTGTACTCTCTATAACAAAAAAATCGACGCACCAAGAAGGAGTTGTCCGATTGTATTGAAATTCCGTATGAAATGCATTTTGAGTCTTTAGTGGCGAGTCCCGTTTCCAACTGTGTCATGGTGGCGACAACCGCAGACGTGTTTGGAGACGTCCAGGGCAGCGTGGGGGGGGGGGTCCTGCTCTTACTATCGTACGCCATATATGCCTAAAACAGGGCGTTATGGTCTGGGATGCCATCTCCTTTGATAGCCGGACCCCTTTGGTAGTTATTTATGGCACACTGACAGCACAGCTGTACGTAGGCACCATGCTACGATCGGTTGTGTTACCGTTCCTTATGAGGCACCCCGGACTTACTTTTCAACAAGATAATGCCCATACGCACACGGCAAGTGCTGGTATGAATTGTCTTCAAGCTTTCCCGACACTTCCTTGGCCAGCTAGATCTCCTGATCTCTCTTGCATAGAACACATTTGGGACGTTATGGGAAGGCGATTGTAACCATCCCGGAATGTTGGCAATTTAGCCCGACAGTTGAAGACAATTTGACAAGGCATTCTGCAGGACACCCTCCGTGAATTTTATCAGTCTATGCCACGCCGGGTGACATCTTGCATCCAGGCCAGAGGTGGACCAACGCCTTATTGACTTCCTTCCTTTGTATACGGTCAAACTCTAAATCATTAAATTATTCTGAAATTTTAATAATTTTTTTTCTATGTATATTCTTCACATCTACCAATTTTTATCACAATTCGACAAATTCTTCTTGGTGCGTCGATTTTTTTTATAGAGTTTATAATATTATGCAATCAAATTTTGTTCTTTTTCGACTGTCTGAAATAGTGATAACCATAATTAGAAGCAATAAAATAATACCTTAAAGCAACATCTCAGTTTGCAGAAAATTAACAATAATAACTAAAACTCTCCTTGATACATGTATACTAAACATTACACATATTTCTGTACAAAACACTATTATTTAGAACTCCAAACCTGGAATATAAGCACATTTTCAGCCATCATGTTGCTTTAAAGCACTTATTATGAAAAGGATAGTGTTACTTTCTGGTTATTTTCTGTTGAAAGGATTCTAATTTAGCTGTAACTCATAAATTTAAAAGATAGGAGAAAACGAAACAAAATATCTTGCATTCGAAGTAAACGGAATTAGAATAATATACTTGAGGAAAATAATTGTTATAGAAAGCTTCCATTATTTTGTGGACTCTTAAAATGAAAAAGAGCGAGTAGGCTGCAAGTGTTTTGCTTTTTAAGCTGTATTAAATGAAATAATTAGTTAAAGTTTTAATAAATTTTACGTTTATTTAAGAATTATGAATTTCGAAGGAAAGCATGCCGACACGCTCCGGTTAAAAGTATATGTTGTTTATTTGTGTTAAATTTTCATGCAGAAATTGTAGAAAATATATGTTATTTCAACAAATATTTAAACTTGTTTAAAATATTTTATTTAAAACGCGTGATGTGTTCTCTGTGTTATAGAATTAATTTCATAGTCCGTATGCGGCCCGCGGGTTAAGGCGCAAATGAAAACACCTGCAAAAATACATATATATATATAATATGCTGTATAATTGTTATCACAAAATAGCGCAGTAGCTGCCAATTGCCCAAATTTAACATTGACAAAATGTAAAAGAAGTTCACCCAATGAATTTTCTCATGGAGCAACTCTTAGCCAATTGGTCTACGGAGAATGGACAGCAGTGGTTGCTTATTTCGTTTAATCTGCAGCATTTATGCAGCGCAGTTTTCTGGATACAAGTTGCCGAAAAAGTGGATAGATAAACAAAATAATTATATATATATAGAATATAGTTCTAAAATATTATCGTGTCTGAAGAATGGTGGGCAAATGTATTTCCGGAGATGGAATAATATTAACCTTCTCGATCGTAGCTAAGGGCAGTCCCAATGATTACAGTCTAAAGATTTTATTTATGACTTGTCGGGTTGTAAATGCACGAAAAATAAAGTTATACTTGCAATGGCAGAATTAGTGCCAATATGCAATTCACATCGAAAAATTTTAGAAATTTCCTCATTTTTCCCTGATCGTTTTACAGCTGGCGGAAATATTGACTTGGAATGAACCATTTGTATAGAATTTACCTCTTTCTCATTTTCATTACAAATGAATACAATTTTAATGACCCAAGAACATTTCGAATGCTAGAATTGGGAGTGAAAATTTGCGGGCTATATCTACAATTGATACGCGTATCCCTCCTTTTCAAAATTAAATTTTGTAGATATTATTAATTTAATGCTTTTTTTTCGAATTGAACATAATTGTCCGAATTTTAAATTCCTCTAATTTCTTCTTGGTAACAGAGCCATCGCAACCCTTGCCTGGGTTCTAATATAAACTTAAAGTACCTCTTTTACTTAAAGAGCTCCCTTTACAGTCATTAGACGGTATATACAGAGTGTTATGGAAAGTCGTAGACAAAGGCAATAACTCTTGAAGAAGGCGATTTAGCTCAGTGGTTAAGATACGGGAATTAGACACGTAGGACTAGAGTTCAATTCCAGGCTCTGTCCAAATTGTCCCCATGCAGACCCCCAGGAGTCGACCCATTTGGGTTTGGAATTATAAAATCCTAAACCGCTGAATACTGCAGCGATACTTAAAGTTGTGCAATTGAATTGTTACACTTATATACATAATAATTAATCAAATATTACTTTTTAACTATTATTGGGTCTTTAGTTCACGCAGGTTCTCTCTTACGCTCTTTGTTAGAGGGCTTTTCTAAGAATAAATATTCCTATTGAACACAATATAGAAAAATCTGATGTGGGCAACACATGACTTTCCTTATATAATGTAATGCATTTACTACTTTTACCGTAAAAAAATAGGTTTTTCTTATAGTAGATACCAATATTCTTTCCAAGATATTGAATTTTCGACAGTTAGTCGTCATTCTCATTGATTTAGCATCATTTTTATCCATTTGGAGAGATTTTCGTTAATTTGGCAACATTTCAAAAAGTCGCCAAGTTGGCGACATTCCGCCAAATTCGTCGCCAAAATCTCTCCAAGCGTTATGTATGAAGAAATAAGTTATTCTTACAGCAGACATATGACTATTGGCGTTCAAATACAAAAGTATTACTCAAAGTATATTTTCTCCATGAATGGAACGAGCTAGATCCACGAGAATGATGTCACCCACTTTATCGTATGGTATTGCATATGAAAAGTGAACATGTTTCTCAATAGGAAATATTTTTTTTTTATTTTATATGACTTTTTGATATTTTTTTTAATGTGCAATATCTCGAAAACGATTAGTGTTAGCGTTCTAAAATTTATGTCAATCGTTTTCTAATGAAAAATTACATACGAAATGTCTACTTGCGGAACTTTATTAGTGGTTTTGATTTTTTGACTATTTTTTCAAAATTTTATTCGAAAAATTAGGGGAGTTCTGAACATTCGATTGCGTATAAAAACAATAGGCTTCCAGTGTTTATGGATTGTGATTTTTCTACCAAATTTGGTTCGAATCGGTCCATTCGTTCGTCAGTTATCGTCTCCACAGACTCACTGACACACACACACACACACATACTTTCACACACACATACTTTCACACACACACACACACACACAGGCATCACTTCAAAAATGTTTGATTCGTGATCAGGGATGCTTGAAACGTGCGCTCCCGTCGAAAATCCGCATTCGAATTTTCGACCCCGTCACAATACTTTCCTTATACATTATGTATATAAGGAAAGTAACAAAGTATAAATAAGGCACTCGAAAACAATTGCATTTTGTATATAAGTACATGGTGAGCATTGCTGATGAAGCTATTGACCATTTTGTATGTTGAGGATGAAGGTACTGTGGGCAGATTCATAAATTTAGATTCGCAAGATACAAAATAACGAAATGGAGAAATGCCAGTGAGACTTGGTTGAAATTTAGAGCCAGTGTGAGTCGAAATTTGACGTCGATGTTCTTCGAGGCTTGGTGAAGTTTCTCCCGGTGAGGTTCCATTCGGAGAGGATAATCAGGTAGGTTGGTATTGAGGATATGATTAGTTCTGGATCTATTTTTACTTTCCTTATATACATAATGTATAAGGAAAGTATTGTGATTGAGCCGCAAATTCGAATTCGAGTTTTCGACGGGAGAGCACGTTTCAAGCATGCCTGATTACGAATCAAACATTTTTGAAGTGATGCCTGTGTGTGTGTCAGTAAGACTGTGGAGACGATAAATGACGAACGAATGGACCGATTCGATCCAAATTTGACACAAAAATCACAATCCATAAACACTGGAAGCTTATTGTTTTTATACGCAATCGAATGTTCAGAACCCCCTAAAATTTCGAGTGAAATCTTGAAAAAATCGTCAAAAAATAAAAACCGCTAATAAAGTTACGCAAATAGACATTTCTTATGAATTTTTTTATTAGAAAACGATTAAAATAAATTTTAGAACGCTAACATGAACCGTTCTCGCGATATTGCACATTTTTCAAAAAAAATTATCAAAAAGTCATATAAAATAAAAAAAAAATATTTTCTATTGAGAAACATGTTGACTTTTCACATGTAATACCATACGATAAATTTGATGACATCATTCTCGTGGATCTAGCTCGTTCCATTTATGAAAAAGGATACTTTGAGTAATACTTTTGTATTTGAACGCCAATAGTCATTTATCTGCTGTAAGAATAACTTATTTCTCCGTCCATAACGCTTGGCGAGATTTTGGCGACGAATTTGACGGAATGTCGCCAACTTGGCGACTTTTTTAAATGTTGCCAAATTAATGAAAATCTTGCCAAATGGATAAAAATGACGCTACATCAATGGAAATGACGAATAATAGAAGAAATTTCAATATCTTGGAAAGAATTTTAGTATCTACTATAAGAAAAACCTATTTTTTTAAACTGTAAATGTAGTAAATACATTGCATTATATAAGGAAAGTCATGTATTGCCCACATCAGATTTTTACTTGTGTCGTTAGAGCTATTTGTATTGAAGTTATAAGATTGGTTGCAAACCATTTATTTTGTTGTTAATTCCATTTACTTTTTAGGGAGAATGAAGAAAGAGAAGGATTTGTGTAACAAAAGGAAACATACTTGATGCTTAATTATTGTGTTCATTTTCTTCGAGGTTCTTTTCTTTTCATCTATTTTCCTTTTCTTGAACTCAATTGTTGTAACTTATAATGAACATAGTTACATGAAACATTTTACTTAACTTCATCACTGCAACTACAAAAATAATCAGTGCAAGCAGAAAATAACATTTCAAACGGACTTAAATGCATCGATTTTCTATTTATTTTCGTTGAAATATATAAAGTTATATTTATCGCAAGAAATTGTATATAAAATTTATACAACTAAACCTGTCTAAGACGGAATCGTAAAAATACAAAAATAATTACTTTCAAGCAGGTCTAATTTGATTTGCTTACGTTACAGCGTATGCAAATATTCAGAGCCATAAAATGGTTCTTTGCAGAGCAAGTTTAAGCCCAAATTACCTTATATTTTAAGCACATTTCACTGTACATTACAAATTTCGTTCATAATTTACAACTTTTAATGTGACTTTTCAAACTTAAAAAGGAACATTATATTTATCTTTTCATTATATGAATTTTATCAGAAAAGTATATAAAATTATTTATTGAACTGTAATTTGCAAATCGTTTTTTTTTTATTTCGATTATTGAAGAATTCTTAAAACTGATCAAATCGCTTAAATAATATCAATGTATCTTGAAGAAGTTGCTTTGGAAAACCTCTTTAGATGGATTTTATGAGCATGAAACTTGTCATTTCATTATCGTCCACTTTGGACTTAATTTTTATTGAAGGACAGCATTTATCGGTTTTAATGAAAGTTCACAATATTACGGCACGTAGCAAGTTTGTTTGCTTCTATTGCAGGTACTGTCTGTTCCATGCTGATGCACGCATAAAAAGTACAAAACGGAAAGTTAGATGTGTTATCTGCAATGAAAGCACGACATTTAGAAAGGTTGATCCAACCGAAAAAGTATTAGTTTCATTATCTTTGTTATGATAATTTTCAGATTAATTTTGCATTTATTTGAAAAACCTCTCACACACACACACATATACTAACACACTTTCTAGCATACAAACTGCATCGAATATAGGCAAAATGCTATCATACATACACAAACACAGGTGGCACAATGCACAGTTTTCCAAGGTTCTCAAAACACATAAACAGCTGATTTTGGTTTTCAAGGTATTCAAAACGCGTAAATAGTTTATTTATTATCTAAACTACTCAAACGTGTAAATAGCTCATCTTTTTTGCAAGGTAGTCAAAGCGAGTAAATAACTGATTTATTTCTTATGATTCTCAAAATGTATAAATAGCTGATTTGTTTCTTAGGATAATCAAAATATATAAATAGCTGATTTGTTTTACAAAGTATTCAAATCGTATAAATAGCTGATTTGTTTTGGAAGCTACTCAAAACTTGTAAATAGCTGATTTGTTTTCGAAGATACTCAAAACTTGTAAAAAGTTTTTCTTGTTTTCGATGGTGCTCAAAATGCGTAAAAGGTTGATTAGTTTACAAGGTGCTGTTGTTGTTGAGACCCAGACAGTCCGACCTACCAGAAAGGTGTAAGGTAACTGTATGGACGGCCGGGAAGTGCCACCCAATTTAGACCGGAACCCAGTGGGGGAGGCATCCACAGGGACCGTACCCTCCTTCCCCTACCACCAACCTCTCGGAAGGACTTACGGACCCACATGTTTAACGTGATCGTACTCCGCATGAACACGGCGGCATTTGTGGCAGCGTGCAAATCTAGCACGCAAACCACGGGGATACCGCACCCGAGATGGCCAACAGCACGCGGCGTTCCGAGGTGGTCACCCACCAAGTACTAACCGCGCCCGATGCTGCTTCACTTCGGTGATCTAACGAGAATCGGTGTTTTCAGCACGGTACGGCCGTTGGCAGTTTACAAGGTGCGCGAAACGTGTAAATAGCTGGTTTATTTCCTAGGGTGCTCAAAGAGTGTATAAAGCTGATTCGTTTTTTAGCGTACTCAACACGTGTAAACAGTTGAATTGTTTCAAAGGTGCTCAAAACGTGTAAATAGCTAATTTGTTGTCACAGGTGTTCATAAGGTATAAATAGCTGATTTGTTTGCTGGGGTACTCATAACGTGTAAATAGCTGATTTGTTTTCACAAGATACTTTAAACGTGTAAATAGATGATTTTTTTCCTACTTAGTCAAATCGTGTAAATAACTGGCTTGTTTTCTAGGGTGTTCAAAACGTATAAATAACTGATTGGTTTCTAAGGTGCTCAAAAGGTGTAAATAGCTGATTTGTGTTCTAAGATGCTCAAAACGTGCAAATAACTTATTTGTTTTCTAAGAGTGTGTGAAATGTGTAAGTCTTAAAACTGTATTTCCGTTTTCAGTCTTATTAAACTTTTTCTATTCAGATACTACATGTAAGACATATCTTGACTTATTGTCTGTTAGAGGCAAAACATAGTATTCTCAGTTTTCTAGTATAAGCTATTTTGCTATAAACTCAAATATGATTCACAAGATATGCTGAATGATCATTTATCCTTTAGAAATCCTGAGTACTCTTTTCTATCATGATTTATGCCTTGTTATTTATGGTGTATTTGACTTTACTTTTGATTTTTGTGTTCTTGTTTTTCCTTCTTCTTATTTTCAAGGTAATTTACTAACATTCCGTGTTTGGATATCTTCCAGAAGATCAATGATGCAGTATCGGTTAAATATATGACATCCTTTAAACCCTTTGAAAACTGTTACGTAGTACCGTAAAAATTTATTAAAATAGAAATGCACTAATATATTTTTTATTTAATGGACACTATTTAAAGAAACTTATAAAGTACTGAAATTTTATCTTGTAATACTTAGATAAAGTGTTGCTTTAGAAAATAATTCAGGGAAGAGTGTGGATTGAGATGTATGGCAAGGTTTTCTTATTCTTTCACATTTCTTAAGTCAATCTATATAATAAATGTTCAAATTCATATATCATTTCTGTAAGATTTTATACTGTGCACCCCAAATCTCTGTCAGTTGTTACCCCAAAATACATACGTCAAATTCAAACGTGAGGCTTATAGATTTATGAAGAATTGACGCAAGTTGACGAAAATTTCGTCAAAATTGCAAAAATGACGCTTAATTGATGAACTAATTATTGAAATATTTTAATATATGGACTATATCGCTTATTGGGGATCCTATCAATATTAATAATTATTAATTTAGCGTTGTGTGAAATATAAGTTAATTGGGTACTTTGAAATAATATTACATGTTGTTATGCGGAAAATCGCTAAATGTGCAATTCAACGTTAAAAACACAGTACTGTGGATCTTATAAATTATTTTTTGACTGTAAAAGGAGTAAATTTATTTATTTATATAAGGATATCTGATCTGTTGCCCACATCAGATTTATTTTTTTTCCGAAGGACAGTAACTGAATGAGTTCAGCCAATGTGTATTTATGGGAGTGTTGCCGTATTCAAAAACTAAATTTTACATTGTGCAGAGTCCACTTCAAAGATAAGGACTTGCAACATCGTCCCAATAGCTCAACGGTAGAGCATCGACTGGCCGGTTCGGAGATCCTGGGTTCGAGTCACGGTTGGGGCGGCAAGGTTCTTTACAATGGTGCCCGAGCGAATTAACTCTGTAGGTTAGTGCAAAGATGTCGGAAGTATGGAAACTGACCTTAGTACGACTGGCACGGTTTCTGTGAACTCTGTAATATGGAGAACCAATACATTATAGCGACCACGCAGGTTGCTAAACTGGGTAAGAATAGTAGTAGCAGGATACTGTCCTGGGTAAAACTAGTAGAGACAGGAGGTTACCTAAGGTAAAAATAGCAAGTAAGTGATCAGACAGATTTGCAGTTAACCACCAATCTGGCAAAGGGTGGAGAATGCAGTGCAATATCGTCCCGATAGCTCAACAGTAGAGCTTCGACTGCCCAGTTCGGAGAACCAGGGTTCGAGTAGTGGTTGGGACTGTAAGGTTCCTTACAATTGTTTGAAAATAAATAATTGCAAACAAACGAGCATTAAACATTGATTAAATGCATAAAGCAGTAGACACATCAATGCCACTGAGGGATTATTAAAATAATACGTCAGTGGCATTGTAAAGAAATTAATGACAAAAGCGAAGCAGAAAAAAAAGGTTTGTTTCTCAATACCATGGCCGTTTGCTAAAATTTGAAAAACTAAAGCACTTAAATTTGATCCGATTATTATTACTATATACCATTAACATGTTGTATTGTGAAATTTTTTGCCAGCTATATTTAATAGATGTCTTAAATCTACAGAATTTCAAAATATTCTCATAAGTATATTTTAAACTCATGATGTTACATCCAGAGTATGTTATTTAAAATACTATTAATTGTTTTTACAGAGCACCCAGTTCTTAGCATTACAGTGGAGAAAATTTGATCTTTACCCGTTCGATTTTTTTTTTATTTTCTGATAAATATTTACAAGTTTATTTTTTTGAAATTGGCAACTAGACAATCAAATCAATGTATTATATGCATTTAATCACCCCTGAGCTTTGCTCCAGATGACCGAGGTGGAAGCCAACAACAGCTTATCAAAAGAATCGCTTCCAGGGGAGTCGAGTGATCTGACCAATCAAAAGTCAGTGGGACACAGGGTGAAATCACCGCCCTTCAGCCTGAACCAGATATTTCTTTTTCTCCATCACTTGCGTAAAAAATTTATGATGGGATGTGAATTTGTATCAGAACATAAATTAAAAACATACTAGGTGTCCAATGAAATACGTATGACCTCATCTCGTCAGTGAGATATGGGAAGTAATAACAGTGTCTTCGTGCTGGCTAAGTGATCATAGGTATTCAATAGTGAACCAACTGTCTTTTTTAAGTCTTCCACTAAAGTTACATGCTCCCGCTAATCCCCTGATCCCTCGAAATGGATATATGACTGATAAAGAATGTTTTTTTTTTCTATCACATGGCCAGGCACTTGACTTTCATCATTCGCTTATAGAACGGCTAGAAACGTGAACCATTTAGCCGTCCTAGGACTTTGCCCCAGGCGCACTAGAGGGGGGCGATACATACTGCGCTCAACAACACAACATCCATGCCTTATGTGGGACTCGAAAACACAACGCGGCGTTCGAACGATCGCTTGGAAACACTCGCTTTGACCACTTGACCACCGCGTCGGCCTGATGAAGAATGTTAACAGATGCTGATAAATACTAGAATTTAAAATAATGACATGACTCCTCATCAAACAAAAATAACTAAAACCGTACTAAAATGTCCCACGTACTGCACAGGACCTCTACTCGAGTGATGTCCGTCCCCCATATAGGCTTTTGATATTAAAATATCTCATACTTCCGTTTTTAAACGAAAAACAAAATTACGTATCTTTCCTTACTTTTAAAACTGTTTATTAGTATTTTCCATTTTAACAGTTGTACAAGTTTATAATAGAACATACATTTAAGGAAAATATTGTAAAAAATTCATTTTCCTCTTAACAGATAAGACATTTTTTCTTGGTTCTTAGACATTGATAAATAATTCAGATAATTTTACTATGCCTTGAAAAACTGAGGGAGAAAAAATCATGATAAGCATGGTATCGGTAAACCTGTCTCCTCTCTCATAAATGTAAGTTTTAGAGTGGTTTTTTTTTTTTTTTTATAGATTTTCCTTATAAAGCTTTTATTTAAAAAAAATAATATGAATACCTTATTGGGATTTTTCATATCATGTTCGAATTGTATTTAAAATGATAAAAATATGAGTTTTTCATATTTTGTGCAATATTTTAATGAATATAAGTATATTTCATATGTTTGTGCTTGTTCTGGGACTGAAAAATATGCGATTTAAGTGTGGTTTTAAAAAAAATGCTTTCTGGAGCTTAAAATCAACAAATATAGGAAAAAATAGCATTCGAAACATATTTAAAACAAAATTCAATATTTTTAGCATATTATTATAAAAGTAGTTATGATGTTTTTTAAGAATTTGGAAAGTCAACTAAAAATATACCAGAGCACGATATCGACTGCTACAAGCACAACTTACACAGGAGTAAAGAGACATATAATTAAAACAAGAAAGATCAATCATGCTTAAAGCATTGATTATGAAACACTTTCCAACTTCAATGCAATTTTATTTAAAAATGTCTGAAATGCAATACATTCCTCGGTAATATTTTAAAACTTATCAGAATACTACATTAATTTATTATATTTGAAACCTTAAACCTTCATCGAAAAAAATTAACTTCATTCAAATGACGGCATTAAAATATAAATTGCCTGGTTTAAACATCTCTAAAATGTGATACATTCCTCGGTAATAATTTTAGAATTATCATAATACTACGATAATTTATTATATTTGAAAACTTCATCGAAAACAACTGAAATCCATTCAAATGACGTCATAGAAAAAATAACACGCCTGGCTCTCTCTGTAAAAGCAACATTTCATTCATAAATAATTCCCCCATTCATGTCATTCATCACAATACTATATTAATTTATATTATTTAAAAATTAAGACCATGGAGCTACAAGTAAGTAAAACTCTATGCGTAAAACTTCATCGAAAATTATCGTCCTTCTCTTTCTAAAATCAATGAATATTTCATTCATATCAGCCATGCAGACTCCATGGACTAAATGATTTTGTGTTAAAGAATTACAGCGATTCTAATACAACTCATTCTACATATTTTGCTGTTTACATTTTACATAGTGGAAAAATAGGCTTAATAGTAGAAATAATCAAATTTGTATGATCATTTAAACTGAAATATATTGTCATTGCGTTGTTAAAGTATGTAGATGCACAGAATTTAGGCCAATTTAGGCTGAACAACATACTAAAATTTCATTTTGATTAAGTCATTTTTACGGCAGTTATCGTGCTAACGGACAGACAGACAGACAGACAGACAGACAGAATGAACAAAGTCATAAACACTTTTCAACTTTGTTGTAAAGTGTTAAAAATACACAGGGTGTTTAAAAATTAGCTTTATAACTTTGACCTCTAATAAAAATAATGAGTCTAGATATCATAATAAGGCTTTTTGCATACGAAGGGGTAACTTTTAAAACAATATTTTTATGGATAGATGTTAAAGATATGGTATTTTGAGATCCCATAAAGCAATATATTTTTAAAATAAAACACTATGGCGTGAACCAATATCAATAAAGGTTCCGACGTATAGGAACCAAGTTTGACATTTTATTTTAAATGTATTTACGATCCACAAATTCCTAATTTGCAATTAAACCAGCAAGTTGGAGAATCACTACTTCTAGATGGGAGTAATATACGTTCCGTGCCTGATCAGAAGAATCTCCTTAAAAAAGCAGGATCTACAATCAGGACCGGCCCTAAACCAATATAGAGGCAAAGCGAGGCCAATCAAGTTAGGGAACAACTAGGACGGCATGTTTCCCCTAAGCAAGGTAAAAATTAAGATTGCCTAAGGAAGAAGAGGGCGAGAGGCAGAAAAGAAATGTGTTTCGGTATGATGCGACATAGAAAGATTCCATGAGTGTAAATATAAAAGTAGTAGTTGTGTGGATATATTCTAGATGAAAATAAGTCGGACGAATTAGCTCTATATTGTAAAATGTCCCAAGTCAACAGGCAGATACAGTGTTTGCTCTCTAGTGCATTTAAAATGCACACGAGGTACATACCAATATATTTCGCTGATTTTTTTTTTATATATTTTATGGAACAATTTGAATATTACCTAAAATTTTGGAAGCGATTTGTGAATTTTAAATCCGCTTAAAAATGTTTGAAAAATTAGGTCCCATAGGGCTCAATGTATTTCATTTTGTCGACCCGGGTTCAATCCAAAACTAATTGGGTGATATTATTCATTTATATTCCCATACGTTCTACAGACCGTCTGAAAAACATACTAAAATTTCATTTTGATTAAGTCATTTTTACGGCAGTTATCGTGCTAACGGACAGACAGACAGATAGACAGAATGAACAAAGTCATAAACACTTTTCAACTTTGTTGTAAAGTGTTAAAAAGCTAAACATTTACTCAATGGCCGATAATTTACTCTTCAATATTAAGTAATTTTACTCTCACTGAAAAGATACTTTTGGAGGATTACTAACGGAAAACATCTCACTGTACGCAATTATTACTATACTCAAGAGTTCACAACGCGGCTTCATAATGAGAATAAGAAAAAAAAAATTAAATTGACCAATAAACTTTAATATATAATAATAGACAATTAATAAAGCAATTTTTTTCGGACATTTTGGTATTATGAATATTCACGTTTATTTCTTTCCTTATATACATATTATAATGTATAAGGAAAGTATTGTGACGAGGATGAAAATTCGAATTCGAGGTTTCGACGGGAGAGCAAGCACATTTCAAGCATCCCTGATCATCCTTTTATAGTATCGCGTCTGTGTGTGTGCGCGTGGGGGGAGGGGTCATTGAGTCTGCGGAGACGATATCTCACGAACGAATGGAGCGATTCGAATGAAATTTGGTACAAAAATCACAATCCCTGAATACTGGAAGCCTATTGTTCACAGAACCCCCCCTCCCTACATTTTCGAGTGAAATTTTGAAAAAATCATCAAAAAATCAAAACCTTTAACATAGTTACGCAGAGAGACATTTCTTATGTAATTTTTCCTTAGAAAACGATTGACATAAACTTTAGAACGCTAGCATGAACCGTTCTTGAGATATTGCATATTTTCAAATAAATTTAACAAAAAATTCTATAAATTAAAAAAAAATGTTAACTGTTGAGAAACATGTTCACTTTTCATATGTAATATCATGCGATGAATTTGGTGACATCATTCTCGTGGATCTAGCTCGTTCCATTCATGAGAAAATATACTTTGAGTAATACTTTTGTATTTGAACACCAATAGTCATTTATCCGCTATAAGAATAACTTATTTCTCAGTCCATAACGCTTGGCGAGATTTTGGCGACGAATTTGGCGGAATGTCGCTAACATGGAGACTGTTTTAAATGATGCCAAATTAACGAAAATCTCGCGAAATGGATAAAAATGACGCTAAATCAATGAAAATGACGACTAACTGACGAAAATTCAATATCTTGGAGGTGGAATCCCCTCATTCCCCTAGCTCATCAATTCTCGGAAGGGCTTCCGGACATACATATTTATAGTTCCCATAGACACGGGGAATGCGTAACTGATTGATGCATAGACACGGGTATAGTTTTGTGGTGGTGCTGAAGATTGAACCCGGATCCTCTTTGTGCGATCGTATCATCATAACCACTGGATTATCCTGCACGTAATACTTCAAACGAGCAATGTAAATAAAAATCCTTTTAACAATGATTTCTAAATTGTATCTTAGGTTTCTATTTTATATCAGTTCATTCATTGCCTGCTTAGGTTTTTACCTATCATTTTTACTTTCCTTATATACATAATGTATAAGGAAAGTATTGTGACGGGGTCAAAAATCCGAATTCGAGTTTTCGAATGGAGAGCACGTTTCAAGCATCCCTGATCACGAATCGAACATTTTTGAAGTGATGCCTGTGTGTGTGTGTGTGTGTGTGTCAGTGAGTCTGTGGAGACGATATCTCACGAACGAATGGAGCGATTCGAATGAAATTTGGTACAAAAATCACAATCCGTGAATACTGAAAGCCTATTGTTTTAAAACATAATCGAATGTTCAGAACCCCCTAAATTTTCGAGTGAAATTTTGAAAAAATCAAAAAATCAAAACCTTTAATAAAATTACGCAAATAGACATTTCTTATGTAATGCTCCCTTGGAAAACGATTGGCATAATTTGTAGAACGCTGGCATGAACCGTTCTCGAGATATTGCACATTTTTCAAATAAATTTATCAAAAAATGCCATAAATTAAAAAAAATATTAACTGTTAAGAAATATGTTCACTTTCGTATGTAATATCATGCGATAAATTTGGTGACATCATTCTCGTGGATCTAACTCGTTCCATTCATGAGAAAAGATACTTTGAGTAGTACTTTTGTATTTGAACGCCAATAGTCATTTATCCGCTGTAAGAGTAACTTATTTCTCCATCCATAACGCTTGGCGAGATTTTGGCGACGAATTTGGAGGAATGTCGCCAACTTGGCGAAATTTTTAAATGTAGCCAAATTAACGAAAATCTCGTCAAATGGATAAAAATGACGCTAAATAAATGAAAATGACGACTAATTGAAGAAAATTCAATATCTTGGAAAGAATATGAGTATCTACTATAAGGATAACATTTTTTTAACTGTAAAAGTAGTAAATTTTTTGCATTATATAAGGAAAGTCATGTGCTGCCCACATCAGATATTTTATCTGGTTTCCGTTTAGCAACGCATACATTACTGTTCACTTATGTGACTGTCTGACCACAGAAGTTTCTTATAGTATAGCTGCATTGAATTTTTCATTAAAGGATTCATCTTATTTTTTATTTCGAAACCAGTTGCCATCTGTATTTAACTGTCTTATGCTGTAAGTTACTTTTCAGATTGCTGACGTTTTATTTAAGTTTTTTCATGATTTTTTTAAAGCATCGTTGTTGTTGAACGTGTAATAATAAAAAAATGTGGCTAGTGAAAACGAAATTGTTTAGGCCGTATAGAAATCGTAGTTTTAAGAATTTGGAAAAGAGCATAATATTCAATGGCTGCCCAGACAGACCATTTTATGCCTCACTTGTGAAATCAGGCGAACATAAATTAAAATTCGTGTCTCAGTCAATATTTACAACCTCGAAATAATAGAAATTACGTGATTTGAGAAATGTTCTTATAATAATGCTGCCATTCAATTGGTTCATGTTCAATTGGCAGTTGTCATTCAATTGGTTCATGTTCAATTGGTTGTTGTCATCCAATTGGTTCATGTTCAATTGGTTGTTGTCATCCAATTGGTTCATGTTCAAAATGTTGTTGTCATTCAATTGGTTCATGTTCAATTGGCAGTTGTCATTCAATTGGTTCATGTTCAATTGGTTGTTGTCATCAAATTGGTTCATGTTCAATTGGTTGTCGTCATTACATTGGTTCATCTTCACTCGGTTGTTGTTATTCAATTGGTTCATGTTCAATTGATTGTTGTCATTCAATTGGTTCATGTTCAATTGGTTGTTGTCATTCAATTGGTTCATGTTCAATTGGTTGTTGCTATTCAATTGGTTAATGTTCAATTGGTTGTCGTCGTTCAATTGTCATTCAGTATTCAATTGGATCAATTGAATACTGAAATATAAAATGTTTAAATTAATATATATTTTCGCAAACATGTTTCTTTATTTTAATATATACTCACATTACTTATCAATTGTAAAACTGAAATCCAACTCAGACTGATATATTATTAATATAATTATGATTAGAAACACAGCTGATATTATAAAAATATTCTACATCCTCTTTTAAATTTATTGGACTTTATATACTCTTAAAGTTCCCCCGCCCCCTCTTTCCGTACTACCAGTATTTCACAATTTAAAGATCATATAAGTTTAAATTTCACTTAAATTGCATATAAATATACTGTAGCTACTTCTTTTCCATTTAACTATAATACCATTTTCCTTGCTGTTTCAAAATTGGAAAATAATTTAGATATTTTTAGCATGATTCAAGAATCTGTTATGCAAAACCGTGAATGTTTAGTATCGGAAAGTATGCCTCACAAACTTAAATTTTAAAGTAGATTTTATAGATTTCTCTGGAAAAGCATTTCAGTTTTGCAATAAAATAAGATAAATGATACCTTTTTATTTTTCATGCATTTATAACGGCTCATGATAGGGATTCAATGATGAGTTGCTTTTTCTTTGAATAATGTTTTAAAGTATTGAAATTAATTTTATATATTTGTTTTGTGCTCTAGATGGATATAAAGTGTATGCCATGGTTCAGACAAAATATTGCTTTCTTGTATTTAGAATCTACAGATATTTTCATTATGGAAAATAGTATCGGAAAGGAATTTCGCGAGAAAAATCGATTTATTAACATATTATAAGGAAGTAGTTCTTTCATTTTGTCGAATTGTGTATATTTAACTAGAAATACATTATATCTCAAGGGAAAAGGTTACAGGAAAAACATAAACAGTAGAAAATGGAAAATACATAGTTCATCTTATGTCTTTACACATCACTTTAAATTTCTATTGATGTCTTCTAAAACTACACAAGCTTGGTCTAGTCATCTGTTTGATTTTGGCAAATATTTTTAAAAAATTGACATTATTTGGTATTATTATTTCGTAAAACAATATTAAGCATAACCGACCAATGCATCAGGGTAACAATTGTACGAATATTTAACTGTCATTTTAGTGTCTTCATTCTGGCTTATGCTGAGCAGAATTTATAAATTTTTCTCCACCAGGACTAGGATGTTCTATTTTTACTTTCCTTATATACATAATGTATAAGGAAAGTATTGTGACGGGGTGGAAAATTCCAATTCGAGTTTTCGACGGGAGAGCACGTTTCAAGCATCCCTGATCACGAATCGAACATTTTTTAAGTGATGTCTGTCTGTGTGTGTGTGAAAGTATGTGTGTGTGTGTGCGTGTCAGTGAGTCTGTGGAGACGATATCTCACGAACGAATGAAGCGATTCGAATGAAATTTAGTACAAAAATCTCAATCCGTTAATACTGGAAGATTATTGTTCCTAAACACAATCAAATGTTCAGAACCCCGTAAATTTTTCCAGTGAGATTTTGAAAAAATCGTCAAAAAATCAAAACCTTTAATAAACATTTCTTATATGATTTTTGCATAGAAAACGATTGACATAAGCTTTAGAAAGCTAGCATGAATCGTTCTCGGGATATTGCACATTTTTCAAATAAATTAATCAAAAAATCCCATAAATTAAAAAAAAATATTAACTGTTGAGAAACATGAACTATGGTTCTAAGAAAATATTTTCTTCACAGCCAAATTGTTATCAGCTTTTTCTTAAAATGTGAATTATTTATTAAGATCACTAGTTTTAGAAAAATGCTTATAAAACCATTGATAATTTAAGAGGGCAAATAGGAAAACCGGATTTGGTAATATGACCAAATATTATTTGTAAATATCTTCTATTCCATCTGAGTTGTATCATTCTATTTTATCTGAGTCGTATATTTGAAGATAATTTGGCGTCACGTTTGACTCTTGCAATGTATGAAAGTTCCTTGAAACTTAGTAAAATGCTTATTTATCTTGATTGTCGCTGTATTTTACGGTGTAAACCGGTTTCTTATTGATTACGTGCAAATTCTAATGCTTTATTCAATAAGGCTTAATTACAAAATATTATATATCTAGAAATCATAAAATTTGAAAAGACTGTGCATCAGTTCTGGGCATAGGCCTCTTCCAATTGTCGCAAGCGATTTATACCATTAGTTATTCACAGACATATTTAAAATAATATGGTGATCGGCCAAACGACATAAGGATCGGCAAAACGGAGTGAATCGCCCCTCTGTTGTGCAGTAACAGAAGTGTATCGAACAGATAAATATTCAATTAATTTATTTAATCTTACCTTAACACATACTAATTTAATCTGAGGACAATGCTAAAAAAACTCAAAATGACAAGCACTTGTTTTGTAGCTTCAAGCATAAATAATGTTTAACTGAAGTAAACATTTAAAAAGAAAGATCAATCATGTTTAAAGCATTGATTACGAAACACTTTTCAACTGAAATGCAATTTTATTTAAACATCTCTAAAATGCGATGCATTCATCAATGATTTATTTTAAATTATCACAGTACTACAATAATTTATTATATTTGAAAACTTTAAACTTTATCGCTAAAAATGAACTTTATTCAAATGACGTAATCGAAATATAAATCGTCTAGCTCTCTATGTAAAAGCAGTGAATATTGCATTCATGCACTTTAATTACAGACTCCAGAGTTAAATAATTTTGCTTGAAAAAATTCAGCAATTCCTATACAACTCCTCTTTCAATCACGTATTTACATTCTGAATCCATTAAAATTAGGCTTCGTTGCAGAAATAATCAAGTTTGATGATCATTTAAAATTAAAAAATATTGTAATTGCTTTGGCACAGAATAAAGGTGCACAGAAAATACACAAAAATAAAGTGGTTTTAGGACGGATGTAACACTAAATATAAATTTAAAAGAACTTTAAAAATCACGATTTTTACGCTGGGTAAAAAATATGGATACCATATTTTATTTTGAAGGGGTCAAGTGATCTCTTCTTATTATACGGGTGTAATTATGATTTTTATTTTTATTTAAAAAACTACTGAACATATTTTGCTGATTTTTTTCATATATTTTATGGAATAATTAAAATATTTTCTAAAACTTTCGAAGCAATTTGTGGATTTTAACGTTAATTAAAAACGTTTCAAAAGTTTGGTCCCATAGGGTTCAATGTATTTCATTGTTTCAACCCGGATTCAATACAAAGTTAACTGGGTGATATTATTCATTTACATTACAATATGTTCCTCAGACCGTCTCAATAACATACTGAAATTTCATTTTGATAAAGTTATTTTTGCGGCAGTTATCGTGTGAACGGACAGACAGAGAGACAGACAGAATGGACACAGTCATAATCACTTTTCAACTATGTTGTCAAGTGTTAAGAATGATCATAAATCATTATTGTATAATGGTCTAACATGTTTGACGTGTTTCTCTCTTTTCAGACTCTCCAGCGCCCCTCCCTCCCAATCCCTCAGTCACCCCAAAGACCAAGTCTTTCAGTATCGACCATCGGACAGATCGTACCGTAGTTGGATTTTTAATTTACTCCTTGGATGAGGAGAAAATGGTGTTTTTACGAAAAATCTTATCAAACCCTCCAAATGCCCCTTGGTGAGTTAGATGACTGGAACTCTGCAGAAAGAACCTAACGTAATTTCTGATGGCAGATTTTTTATAACTGCCCCCTGAGGCTGAGATTATCGTGTTTTTGATATCTTTCCAAACCTTCATGCTTTATATATTTCCAATATTTTCTTTTAAATCCTTCCAAACCTTCTAGTTTTATATCTTTTCAATATTTCTTTCTTATATCTTTCTAATCCCCCAGTGGGTTAGAAGGCCACATATTTGCACATTTATATTATTGACTACTGGACTGATCCCAATAGATTAGGTTTTACAAATTTTCTCTTAAATTGGGCAAATTTGGAGGGAGTGGTGGAGTTTCTCTGAACCACCCTGAAGCGTCACATGAAAGATCCAACTCGACCACAGAGCAGAACACCTAATTGGGCCAATTTTCAACTGAGACACTAAGCAGCATGCTGTGTTAAACAACAAAAAGAACTTACCAGAAAACATTGCAGCTTAATGTTTTAAGAGCGTTAGTTTCCCTATCTTTGATAGGGTAAATAATAGTTTTCCTATATAAACCTAAACAGACGAAACTAAAATAATTTTGTGTTCAAACTAAAATATCAAACGATTAATCTTCAAAAGAAATCACCTTCTATGCTTATCATACTTATGTTAACAGTCTTCTGCATTCATTTGATACAATGCAAATCAATTATTTGCATTTGTAAACATTCATTTGCTTTAAATGAAGGATCTCTAATTCGATAAACAGTTTCAGCTAGATATTGTTACGAGCATTCAAATATCTTCACTGGAGTCTCTATTGCCAGAAATGGGAAAAACATCTTTCAATGGGGCAATCATTCCTATTACTGAAATATAGGGTTGCCATCTTTGAACAGTCGAGATAGGGTTTGCGATATTTAAAGATTAGTCGCCAACTCGGCGACTTTTCGAATGGACCCGAATATGTTCGAAATAACGTATATTTTGGGAGATACGAGTCTCTTCCGATAGTTTCTAAGGAGAGTATAAAAAGCAGAAAAATCGCTCATTTGGAGGGCCGTTGACGTGATACGAGCTATGTTGAATTGTGACTTTGGGAGTTAGCTTAATATTTTGAAAATAGTATCGGCTGTTTCGTGAAATTTGTGGAGCATTTAATGGCTATTTTACTGTACTTGCAATTATTCAGTGATCTTGTGAGATAGTTATATAATTAATTATTATATATTGTTCCTGATTACGTTGTGCTTGCTAATAAATGTGTTAGTTATACAGAAATTTGAACTCATTCTTGTAACCTGCTTGTACACTCACGATTCCAGAGAGGATACATCGTGACAATACACTTGACTCTATGATTTATTTTATTTTAATTTCTAATAAAATTTTATATTAGATCAATTTTAACAGGCATTTTTATTTCAGAGTATTTTGTTTTGGTTGCGATAGCAATATTATGCTTTACTTCATTGAAGGTAGAGCAAAAGGAGAATATTTTAACGAATTTTAAGGAAAAAACGAATAAAATCTTATAGGATATATACTTAACCATCCTAACATCCATTTATATCCAACGAAATTTGCAGCATAATTATTTCATTCAACATTGAATCAACTCACCAAATTAAAAACTAATTCATATAAATGTTAAACATTCGATTTTTTTTTCAAGTTCTACATACTATATAACTAGATAATATTAAGTTCGAGTAAATGGATATAACTCAATAACTCATTCTAGTAAATATAGAAAAATACTAACAAAAGTGCACGATTTAAGACTTAATAAATATGTCCAGAATTGCGGTGAAGCTACTTCTGCTGTATAATAAGTGACTTCAGTCTTATCACAAGACATTAACTGTAATCCGTAGCGCTTAGAGTTTTATTAATTAAGAACACTGTTAAAACAATTTTCTGCATCATTCCCAGAGCAAGAAGATACACTGAACTTTCGATTTTTTTTCAACTTCTACATACTATATAATATTAAGTTCAAGTAAGTGAATATAACTCATTCTAGTAAATATAGAAAAATACGGACAAAAGTGCACGATTTAAGACTTAATAATAACGTTCAGAATTATGGTGAAGCCGATTCTGCTGTATAATACTCTTGTTATAAGGCTGAAGTCGTTTAATTATAACCCATACAGCTTGGAGTTTTAATAACCAAGAACAAACACAGTTAACATAATTTTCTGCATCCTTCCCGGAGTAAGGAGATAGACAAACCATTTTATCTGGTATATTTTAATTATTTGTATTTTGAACCTTATTGGGCTAGCAAATATTATTCTGCCTTAAATTTTTGGGGAATAACTCGAGAAATGAAGCAGAAAAAATGAAAGTCCAAATTTAGTATATCGTTGGCTTTTGTGATTTATTTTAATTCTTAGAATTTTGAACTTTATCGGGATAGTTCGTCTTGGGTCAGACATAGGAATGTACTCATTTTTGAGGAATAATGAAGAGGGAGAGGCTTGTGAATGGGTGCGGTCGCAAAGGGGCGAACTCCGGCCCGAGTAATGGCTGGGGTGAAAGAGCAGGGGGTAGTGAACGTTAATGAATAGGGGTGAGCCCTCTAGATAAACAAAATAAAAATTATTTTAACTATGTTCTTCGCTCTTAAAACTCTAAGCGTTATGGATTACAGTTAAGTTACTTCATACTTATAACAAGACATTATTCTACAACAGAAGTAGCTTCATTGTAATTCTGAACGCAATTATTAAGCCTTAAATCGTGCACTTCTGCCACTATATTGTCACTACCTATCACTATATAAGTGCACTATTCGTGCACTTCTGTTCTAAGAATTATAGATTACACTTAATTGTTTTTTATACTATAGAATATAGTAAGAGAAAGTTTTATTTTCACGAAACTTTTTGATTTCGAGATATTGGTACTAATATATGTTTTAGGTCTTCCTAAATACGTTTTGGCTATTTTAGAGTGATGTATATGGTCCATCACTTGTGCACATGATAATCTCCCCAAATATTAATGAATTTTCCAGTGTCTAAACGTTTTATCCAGTTTTGTTAACGAAGGCTCTAAATCCAGATACCATTTTCTGAAATTCGAGAGAAATCTTTAAAATGTATTCGAAATTTTATATTTCCTTAACGTCACAATATTTGACCTAATTATGTATAAAATGTGTTATTTATGGCTAAATGATCAATGCCGTGTTCGTGTCTTAATTAAACCCCTCATGTGGGAAGTTACCCCCCCCCCCCCCCGAGGAGTACATTGTCAAACTTGATATCATTCTAAAGATTATTTCAAGTCATTGAAAATGAAAAATTAAGGGTAATATGCTATAATTATGGTCATTTAGACCAACGATATTGGATTTCACAAATTTATCATGAAAAAAAATTTAAAAGCTACTTGAAAAATATATCTGGTATGAAGTCGAGTCCAGTTAAATTTTAATTAGTTTCCATGGCTATGATAGGTTTAATCAGTAGTTGTCATAATTTTGTATGCTGAATTAAGTATGCATTACTCCGCAACATAGGACAGCAATTTTTCCTTTTTCTTTTCCTCAACAACGTTTCCATTTTCCATAGACATTTTCTTAATTTTTACGAAAATTATGACCTCTGAACTTTCATCTGATGATTAAAAATCATTCATTTTTGCGGCTAAATATTTAACTTGATTCACATCACTACATAGTCAATGCAAGTTCACGCGATTGGACGTAGTACGTATCAACAATTTAGCTTTTTTTAAATTCACCTCCACCTAAATTGAGACCTAGAGGGTTTAGCCGCGTATAATTTTCCCATTTAATCCGGGCTGAACCAAACATTTCTAATTAAATCTGAACTTGGTACGAGCAAAGCTTAATGTTGAAATTGAATTTAATCTTTAATCTAGTCTAGACATAAAAAGTCCATTACAGGCTAGTGCCATGCTTGAATCATACATCTCGGTCCATTTAGGATTTTGCTTCATGGTAATTAATCGCGCTCAATTACAGCACTTATTATTTTTCAATCTCAGTAACAGCACATCTAAGGATAAACTTATTTTAAGGCAGTCTTAAAGGACGTTTTGTAAAGTCTTCTTACACTTTTTGTTATCCAGGTAATTAACTTTCGCTTTATCACAGTCCAAAATTGATTTTAATTTATCTCTCATTAATCAGAAGAATCTCCATCTTACCTGGATTGTTTTTCTTAACTAAAACGGGGAAACAGTTGGGTTCGTAATTTAATAAAAACGAGGACTACGTACAAGTTTCAAGATAACTTAATTACTAAAGAAATAAGGAAGAACTGGAATCAGAGCAGCTTTTCGAATATTAATATGAACTTCATCATTCATATCTAAGTAAGCAATTTGTTATTTATGTAAAATGTGTATTTTAGCACATTTAACTATAATATATATATATATATATATATATATATATATATATATATATATATATATATATATATATATATATATATATATATATATATATATATATATATATATATATATATATATATATAATATATATATATATACATAATATATAAATATATATATAAATATATATACATATATATAAATAAAAATTGAAATATTTTAATCGAAAATTATGCATAAACTACTGTATGTACAAAAAAACCCATCTCTAGCATATCTGTTACAAATGAGTAACTATAGACCAAGACTAAGGATAAAGATAGAAGGTAACATATCACTACAATGGAAAGGGGGATGAGAAGAATATTAGGACACAAAACTCACAATTAAAAGTATATAAATATAAAAATAAAAACAGGGAAAAGAAAACACGGCAAAAATGAGAAAAGGCAATAATAATTAGCTCAAGATAAGAGATTAATACATAGAGAACAATCAATTGAAACTACACAAAAAATGGCGGTTAGTTCGAAATTGCATTCTCATCAGGACAGCCATACAATTCGAATTAAAACCGATAGAATAGCCAGTTTCTGACAATGGCGATAGTATTTAACTATAGACACCATTGGAACTGTCTACTGGCTAGTGGAAGGAGAAAAATAAATCAATTGAATTACAAATCTGAAAAATAATACCTCCTCGAACAGAAATATGAACTCACAAGCAATGCACCACGTGTAAGATAAACTAGTGACTGAGCATTTCACCTCACTTCGTCAATGCGAGTGGGCACCGGAATGAATACATTTGAACGATACATAATATGTATGGAGACTTTCAAAAATAGTAATCAGTATAGGACTTAGGACAAGTGGAAAATAGTCATTCGAAAATAGTAAACAGTATTAGACTCAGGCCAAGTGGTAAGTGAGGTGATAAGAATGGGTGAATTCTCAAAAATGAGTTAACCAATCAAAGATAAATAATGCATGTGTAAAATTATTACGTGGTATATTTGAAATTATTAATAATATTATTTACAAATACTTCCGGATATTGGTAATTTTGACAAATGCGTTTAAGATTATTGATGTGGAGAAAGTGAAACTGAGGATCAGAAAGTCGATGTATTCGAAATAGCTGGTTTAAAATGATGGTTCTAAACAATTGAATAGAATTACAAGATTGATATGATAGCAGCTTTATGATAGTGAAGTTGTAAGAATCTTTTTTATCATATAGATTGGTGATTACATGATTATTGAGGGTATCTAAATTTAGGTCTAAAAAATTAACAGTTTGACTAACGCTAGGCTCATTAGGAATTAATTCTAGGTTAGAAGGGTAAAAATCAATATTAAGGGGATAGGAATCATCAATGATAATACAAATTAAGTCGTCAGCATATCTATATATAATATATGAATTAGAGTTAAAATGACATTCATAATAATAAAGATATAACTTAGCGAGAATACTACTACTACAGCCACCTTGTGGTGCACCAGATGTTTGTAACTAAATGTTATCACCTTGGATAATATAATTGTTATATAACACAAAGTGCAAGAGCGTAGGAAAAATTTTGACATTAAAAGCAACATGATTGGAAGATATATAGTCATGATAAAGATAGATAATAATTTTATATAAATCTTTAATGACAATATTATTAAATAGGTCTTTAAAATCAAAGGTTTGGAAACCAAGAATTTGTGGAAACATGCTAAGGTGATTAACTAAATCAAAACTATTGCTCAAAATGAAATATCCTGAATTCCTGAATTTAAGAGATTCATTAATTCTATTTAAACAGTTAAGCAAGTACTTATTAGCTGTAGTGGTAAAGGTATTATGTCCACAAGTGACTGTTCTAAAACTGAGAGGTGATTTGTGGAATTTAGGAACCAAAGTAACATAAGGAAATTTTAAAAACTTACAATTAATATTTAATTGTGTATATAATTTTAGCATTTTAGTTTTGATTTTGATAGATTGATTATTAATGGGTATATATATATATATATATATATATATATTATGAATGTATATATATATATATATATATATATACATAAAATATAGAGAAAGTATTGTTTTCATGAAATTTTCGAATTCCAGATTTTAATACCGATATACATTTAGAGAAGTCCTGAAAATGTTTTGACTATTTTTGGAGCGATATCAGTCTACCTGTGTGTATATCTGTGGCCGATTTCTTGTGTACACAATAGCGACCACAAATACTATTGAATTTTCGCGACATTTTATATTCGGCTTTTTATCAAGAAATCTAGAACTAAATACGGTTTTTTGAAATTCGAAATTGATTCGAATAATTCGAAGTTTTAGATATATTTTTTCTTTTAACATGACAGTATAGGACAAAATTTGATATAATCTTGCATAAAAGGGTTATTCATGGCTCAATGATCGTGAGATTTAATTGTTCCGATCATTGCTGTGAAAGATAACCGCGACACAACTTGTTTTTGTTCGTGACGTCATTAGCCTCCTTGGGGATGGGAGTTATCCCCGCGGTTTACATTGCCATGTATGTTATCAATCGACAGATTTTACAAAGCCTTTAAAGTGAAGGATAACACGCTATAACTGTAAGCATTTGGAACCACGATACCGATTTTCAAAATTTTTCTCGTTAATATATAAACATCATGGTAAATACGTCAACCAATAAACTCTAAAATCAATGACAACCAAATAAGTGGTTAAAAAGTCATTTATTAAAATCGCCTTGTCATGACGCTTACAATCACATTTCCAAAGCGCGTTCGGACATTATCATGTCCTTCATCAGTGGCGAAGTCGTCATCAGAGGAGACTTCGAAACTGATGAAGGGCATTGTACTGTCAGAAAGCGCTTTGGCTGCGTGATTGTCAACGTCATAATAAGGCGATTTTAATAAATGACTTTTTAACTACTTATTTGGTTGTCTTTGATTTTAGAGTTTTAGAGTTTTCTTTTGTAAATTTGAAAAAAATGGATTCTGGTATGAGAAACTGGAGTTGAATTACAAATATTGTTTAGAAAGTGATTTTTAAATGTATCAAGGATTGTATATTATCAAAGCACATTGTAAGTTTATTTTACTCGTACAGTATTTTAGTGTTGCAAAAATTTTTGATCTTCAATTAATCCATTGCATTTTCATGTTTCAAGAAGCACATACGCATTTATTTTAGCATTCTCATATAATAAAGTATTTATCTTTCACTTTTTTACACTTATAATGTTATAGGTAGTATATTTTTAATGCTGTTTTCTACATTTCAAAGTTATCATTCTTGATATCAGAAAATGTATACGTTAAATGTATACGTATACGTTATAAATGTATCCATCATATTGTCTCAGTTATCAGTATTATTTTTATATCAGTGATATTATTTTTCATGCTTATTCCAAACGCACTCAAGACTAATGGTAGTTAGAACTTGTTCTAGCTCAGACTAGTCCAAGTGAGAATAAAAGAAAGAATAATATATTATTTTTCAGTGTTTCATTAGTATTTAATGCAATCTCCATTGAATGGTGTTACCAAAATTGTATCCAATTTTGTTTTACTCTAAAGTTACAATTTAAAAAAAGCAAATCATAATTATTAAGTTCCATATCGAGGTTTTGCCAGGTTATAAATTCTTAGAATTGGATCCATGCTGCTGAAGGTGAAGAAATGCATAAGCAGGTAAAATTGCACTTGCTACTAATATCTTATACTTATTTCTCAGATACTCCATATTTATTTTCTGTACCTATATAATCCATGCAAAAAAAACCTTGTAAACTATAATAACCATTGCCGAGAGTTTAGGAGCACATGACCTTGGAAAAAATTGGTAAAACTTAACAACAAATGTACTTGACAACAACAAAACGTGACCAACTTGGAGGAGTTTTTCGCTTTTTGGAAAAGCCAAGAATTTAAACGCTAGGTCAAGAATTTCATCAAATAACTAAATTTTAACTAGATATTTCCTTAAAGAGTATGTGAGGATGATCATTGTTTACAAATATATGTTTTGGCATGCGGGCAACAGACGCAACAATGAATATGAATACATCAGTATTTTGAGAATACGATTTACTTCCTTGCGATTAAGAAAATTAAGTCCTGATTAATTTCATCTAACAATTGTTTGTGACTTTGTTTGATATTTTGAAAGTTATTAGCAATATCATATTTTTTACGCTTATTACTACAATGAATAAAACATGGCTATCTAGATTATCAAAATCATTCTTGTATCCTAAGAATAGGTCCTCACACCCTACTTAGTAACAAGAAGGATACTTCGTAATAATGTGCAGAACATCATATAGAGTTGCATACAGTCAATTTTAATAAGGATACATTGTCTTTATTATGATTGACTGTAATATCTATTTACAGTCAATGTAATGACTGTAATTAGACAATCATTAGATTGACTGTAATTAGACATTAATCATGTTCTGATGTTCGAATGTGTCTAATGTCCATATTCTAATGCTCTAATGTTCAAATTCCGGATTAACAATGTTCAACGCACATCCTTTTTAGAACCAAGATGTATAATATCTATTTACAGTTCATTTGTAGAATTATATCATATTACTATTTGTGGGAACAAAAGGGGACTTTTGATTGAATATGTTACATTCTTATGTGTACCTAATCTAATTGCAAAAACTCAGTATGTTGTTCTTTAGGGATATAACGCTTTAACAGATTACAACGGTTAAAATAATATTTGTATTTGATTTTGTTTTATGTTGCACTAGGGCGCAAAATGAATATAGTCATTAAAATGTTTCTGACTGGTGCATTTTCAATTTGAAAGAAAAAAAATGAGAGCACGTAAAAGTTCTAATCGAATATGTCTGTATAATTGAATATGTTTGGTATAATGCATATAATTAATGTCAGACTACTCGATCGTAGTAATGATGTTTAATTCATTTTCTATTTTCTCTTTCTCACACGTAGTGTTAGAAAGACATTGGCGTCCATAGACGCCAATGCGTGCAAAAGGGGATCGAACTGTTTGAGATAGGGTATGTCAAATATCTGTCTTTTTACGATATTCTTCGTTTGGGATTGACAATATAGTATAGTTTAGTTTAAATATAGTTTAAATATAAAAGTTGAGTTTAAATATAAAATAGAACGCAAAACTTTATGAAACTAATGTTATATGTTTTACTAATTAGGATTTTGTATTTAAAAATACTAGATTATATGGTCACGTAAGTATTGCTATTAGCTTTTGAATTGGAGCTTCTTTTAATCATAGAATAAACAAAAGGTAGTGCCATTCCATATGTTTCTTTTACAAATAAATATTATTGCAAATTACTGTAAAGATTTGAAAAACAAATAGTCTAAGGCTTCCAATAATATATTTAATGCTTCATATTCTAGAAAAACTATTTCCATGAAAACACACTGTTTATTTTGATTTTGATTCTTTATACTACAGCGTCACCTGGTAATTCTCTTTCTTTGTTATTACTCCATTTATCTTTCAGCAAGAGAAAAAAGTACTATTCTTCAATCTTCTTTGTTCTTACTACCATCTATTTACCTAAACGAATGATTTTACAGATACAAGTAAGATAGATGTGTCTTACATTATTGTGAAAAATGAAACCCAGAATGTCTGTAAAAGGATGATGGTGTTGGGGCAAATTCTGTATCTATGTTCTATGAAAAATAATCTTACTTGCTTTCCGATGTAATCTATCTGCGATTTTAAAACGAAAATATTCGATGAAAGAGGATGTCGTGACCCTTTTTCAGAACTTACACAAACCATTTATCAACAGTTCAATGTATCAAAGTTTCTAAATCTATATTTTCCAGAATTGAAACCATATTAAACTGCTATATTTGGCACTATATTGTATACATCAAGTTCCAATTATTGTAAGATTTATGATGTGTTATAGTGGAGATTTATGACAGTTAAAAATTGTAGAGGAGTATATTAAACAAGATGAGATTATTTTCACAGGCCACTTTTAGTTTTAGGCCACTGAAAAGTTTAAAGTTGGCTTTTGAAAAATTCACTAAACATTATTTGAGAGGTTATCCATTCGACTTCAACATGCTTTCATTTTTATTACAACTGATGTTCCCTGTGTCATAATGAGAATTAGAATAAAAACGTAATATTTTTGTGACGTATTTCGTGTCCAAGTATTATATATTACTAATTTCCATATGACCATGTAAGAAGTATATACCGCGATTTTAAATGCTAATTTTTCACATAGAAACCGAGGTTTTTAAGGTGAGATTATGATCTGTGCAAGCCTTCGAAACATTTCAAACACAAAAAAAAATTATAGACTTTTAATTATTTTAAAGGAACGGGCGTGGCCAAGTTACAGGCACAGTTTGGTCTGGTTATCTAATTTCATATATTAAATACTTTTTCTTTATAAATTAGTTTGTGTCTTTTTTATTCGTCAACTAAGCAAGACAGTAATTAAGCGCATATTCTCCCTCCAGCCTCGTGTTTCATTTTATTCCATGTTAACCTATGGAAAAAAGACCCTAGCCTCTAGTTAATTTAATTTTCAGGATTTCCCTCCTAGTTTCTTGTTAACCAAAATTGGTGCTGAAAAGAGGAGGGTCTTATGGTTAATAATTAAAAACTTTTTAATATGCATAGATAAGTAATGCATTCATTTTAGACAACAATTTGAAGCGATTATAATTATTTTTAGAGTCTTTAAAAAATTATAAGCTTTCCTATTCTCAACATTTATAGCTCAAAAGAAATACTAACTAAACGCTTCTAAAAACTAAATATACAAGAGGATTATTAAGTACTATTTTTCATAGATTTACATGGGGAAAATTAAACAAGCCATTGGGGAGGGGGATCCGCTAAAGTGTCATATTCAAGTAATGTCAGGAAAAAAATGCCTGTTAGTAATATAAAAATTATATGTATTTTTCACATACCCAAATTCTCCCTAAAACCAAATTGTACCCTATGTAAAATCCTAAATTGCCAAATAAAATAAAAGTAAACACTACTTTAAATGATCAGTAACTTCGTATTTTGGGCGAAATAGTATATTAAATATCCCAATTACTAAGGATTAGCATACTTCATACATGCCACCTGAAAAGCAGATGAGTAATATGTTGAGTATAAATGAATCCTAGTAGAAAATCCCACATATGTTATATGGCACACACATGTTATATACAATGACGTCGGAAATCCACAAACCTTTAAAGTATGTAATATATTTTTCAATAATATAAGTTTAAAACTATTTTATGTATAGTAATAATAGTAATTTTGTCATTTATGTTTAAAAAAAAGTTATAAAATATTTATTTAAATTAAAAGAAATATAGGAAAAGTCTACTGTAAATGAAAGAAACTGAACCCAAATGGTCATTTATCGCTGCCAGTTACTAGACTTATGACTAGACAAGAATTAACGTCCTAGGACTAAACCTTCAAAAAAGGGATAGATCCAGCTATAAATTAGCTAGCTTGGCAAACACGCACACACATTCAAAGACCCAAAATGAAGAAAATAAAGACATATTACCAAAAGTGTTTGAAACATATTTAGGAAATGCAGATGATTATTTATATGAACATTTTAATTTTAATATTCCACTTAATAACGTATCAATTGCAAAATATCTTCTGTGTGTGTGTATGGGATGATTTTGAATTATAACATTATAGTGAGTTTGGAACAACTAAAACTACAATTAGTCCATCGGGAAGACAGTAACTACATAGACGAATATCTAGGTAAAATATATTCAAGAGAATTAAAAAAGAACAAATTGTTTTATAAAACTCAAAGCCAAATAAATGCTCCAATAGTGATATCGGCCGGATCCAGCACGCACTAAATAAACCTGATACTTATAGAAATTAAAAAGTTTATCTTGTTTAAAACCTATTTAGTGTTGCTCCTAATGACGTTGATACAAATGTGCAGTTACAATTTATACATTTGCAAACAAGTAATATGTTGAAATCATTATTTAAAAATGAAAACTTAATTAAGTTGTATTATTTATTTCTCCTTAATGAAACATATTCAATAAAAAAGTAGTGCAATAATAATATCTAAAAATATGATATATTTTTCGGAAATGTGTGTTTCAAATGTGTCCCATTGCTTCCTATAGTAAATACCTTTGCATTTATCAGATAATTGTTGTTAATATTTATCTAATTTGTTTGTTCTCTATTCCCCTCTTGATAAAATAAACTTGACGGATTAAGAAACTCCCTTTTCTTTAACCTGGCCAACCTCTCACTTTTAATATCCTAATGTGGCCCTCCGTTTAATAAGTTTGGAGAACCATGACTTATAAAACTGTTTTGTTGTAAGAAATATGAATATGATAGAAATGGTTTGGGAATTCGTAGAAATTTGGATTTAGAAATGGTGTCATGATCTGATTTTATAAACAACAGGGGCAAAACGGGATTTTGATCATTATATTTTAACTGAAAAGAAAGAAGCAAATAAAGGTAATGGGAAAAGATAGGGAAAATAGAGATTTAGAATGCATTTAAGAATAATGATTTTTCATTCTATATAAAAGCAAAAGTATGTAATTAATATGATAAATGTTTAAGTTTGGATGATCCAAATTCATAATGTTTCATTCAGCGGATAATTTAAACTCGCTATAGCAATATTAACATGATAGTGGTCAATTGCGTAGTGCACAATCGATATGTATTGACCAAATTATCGACCACCGATATGTGTTGACCAAATTACCAACCGTCGATATGTGTTGAGCAAATTTCCAACCATCCATACGTGTTAACCAAATTACTAACCGTGGATAGGCATTAGGCACTAAAAATTCCATAAAATGAATTTAAAAAAGAATACATTGAAACGTTTTACAATTTTGAATACTTATATCATAGTAACATGGTACAATCATTATTTCCTTGTTTTATTATTCTTACTTTATCATTTTCCAATACTCTACAGGAGAACAATTTGTTCTTCAATCTTTCTTCTTCTTTTGTTGTCTCGTGTTTCTCTAAACTAATGATTTTCTAGTTACGAATAAGATAGAGTGCTAAAGATTATTATGCAAAATGATTCGTATGAAAAAAGGGATACTTGGTAGGAATAATTCGAAATGTATCTAGATAAAACATTCTTATATGATGCAGTATACATGAAGGATACTTGTATCACACTACATTTTAGTAGCATGGTACATTTATACTACTTTGGTTGTTTTATATTTCCTTTATATCTTTCCAATACTTAAAGAAATATAATTCTCTTTTTCAATATTTATTCCTCTTTTGTTACCTCGTGTCTCTGTAAATAAAAGATTTTCCTTTTACGGGTAGGATAGATTGCTATAGATTAACGTGCAAACTGATACGTTTGTAAAAAGGGACACTTGGTAGGAATAATCCTAAATGTGCCTACAAAATGTATTCTCCAAAAATGAAATATATATCTGCAATTTTTCAAATGAAAATTTCATTTGAGAGGGTTGGTCATGACCTTTCTTAGACATTTTCAGAAATCATTTGTCAAATGTGTGCCTGGGTTTATATAGTATACGAAACAAATGTATTATACGAAAAGAATGTGTATATCAAAAGTACCATACTTTTTTAGATTAAATATGAATGATATGTCATATGCAGGGTAGATAACACTGCATATGATTGTATAAAAATATTAGGGTGAAATTCTATTATGTTTGACACAATACTTAAGTGGGATTATGTGAACTATTTAATATAACATCCTACCTTCTAATGAATATAAGTATTTCTTCGCAGTAATAATAATGTACTTATAACTGTAAAGTATCTCTAAACTGCAAGTCGCTGAGTGGTATTCATTTGAAACCGCACCTCTGAAGTATTTTACATATCCAGCAATTAGAAAATTATAAGTTAACATATGTAAAACTGTAGTCTTACGAATTATATAGTAAAATATAACTAAATTTCTCAATGTTTGGTAGTATTTGATATCTTAGGACGACAAAATTATTTAATATCTGAAACAAAAATAGAAATAAATCATGCTTTTCAAACGCGAAACAGAACAATTTACCATCGCCAAAGATAAATGCTTACATGTGATATTATATAAATGGACTATACTAGTCCAAATACTTAAAATTTCAGCATGTGACTTTTCTCCAATAAAATATCTAGAAATATAGAAATAATCAAAAATTTACTCTTTCGTATCGTGCCAAATTAGAAACAAGAATTTTATGTCGTAGTCTTCATATTGAAGCAAGGGTGTCGACTTAATTGTCAACGGAAATGTTAAGCAATTTTATGGGAAACAGCGGCAAGCGGAGTAATAACGTCAAACTGGGTAATAACGCCAACTGAGGGTTATAACACCAACTGGGGTAATAATGCCATGTACTGATTCCTTGCGTAATTCACAAGGAATCCGATAAATGACATTGTTGATTAATGTATGGCATTAATGGCGTTACTGGTATAATTTTTCAGTACACTGAGTCATAAAGTAGCGTCAGAATTTCTTTTCTTTTCTGTTTGTAGACCCAATCCTTGTGAATTGTACAGTAGATATAATGGCTGATCTAAGACTTCCGAGGTAAGTTCAGTTATGTTGAGACTACATATTTGCTACAGAGTTCTTTGTACAGTGCATAAACGTGTAGTGCATTTCATTTCTAAAACGAAGTAAGGCATTTCGAATGCATTCGCGAGGTAGCTTGTAGGTTAAAGAATAATGCATAATAAGTAAACTGGAGTAATTACGCCTCTCAATGCCTATGTTATTTCCTCAACTTAAGTGTTGAACATTGATTGAATACTATGAATTATTGATTTCGTTTTTATTTCAAGAATGTTCTTGCTGGTAAAAAGATTATGGAAATGAGAAGGTACTTAAGAAGGTGTGCGGGGAATGTGTTCATGAAATGTGTGTTGGTTTAACCATAACAGGTAAAGAAAAATATGCATGGCCAACATTTTTACTGATTTTTACTTTCCTTATGTACATAATGTATAATGAAAGTATTGTGACGGGGTCGAAAATTCGATTTCGAGTTTTCGACGGGAGAGCACGTTTCAAGCATATCTGATCACGAATTAAACATTTTTGAAGTTATGTCTGTGTGTGTGTGTGTGAAAGTATGTGTGCGTGTGTGTGTGTGTGTATGTGCGTGCGTGTGTGTGTGTCAGTGAGTCTTTGGAGACGATAACTGACGAACGAATGGACCGATTAGAATGAAATTTGGTACAAAAATCACAATCCACAAATACTGGAAGCCTATTGTTTTATACGCAATCGAATGTTCAGAACCCCCCTGAATTTTCGAGTGACATTTCGAAAAAACCGCCAAAAAATCAAAATCGCTAATAAAGTTACGCAAATTGACATTTCTTATGTAATTTTTCATTTGAAAGTGATTGACATAAATTTTAGAACGCTAACATGAACCGTTCTCGAGATATTGCACATTTTTAAAAAAAATATCATAAAGTCATATAAAATTAAAAAAAAATTTCCTATTGAGAAACATGTTCACTTTTCATATCTAATACCATACGATAAATTTGGTGACATCATTCTCGTAGAACTAGCTCGTTCCATTCAGGAAAAAAGATACTTTAAGTAATACTTTTGTATTTGAACGTCAATAGTCATTTATCTGCTGTAAGAATTACTTATTTCTCCGTCCATAACGCTTGGCGATATTTTGGCTACAAATTTAGCGGAATGTCGCCAACTTGGCGACGTTTATTAATTGTTGCTGAATTAACGAAAATCTCGTCAAATGGATAAAAATGACATTAAATCAATGAAAATGACAACTAATTGAAGGAAATTTCATATCTTGGAAAGAATATAAGTATCTACTATAACAATAACATTTTTTTCAACTGTAAAAGTAGTAAATTCATTGCATTATATAAGGAAAGTCATGTGTTGCCCACATCAGATTTTGTAATATCAAAAGATGAAAATAATAAATGATTAAATAAATGGAAAAGTGTTCTCTACAAATAATACAAAAATTAAGTTTAATTTTCAGCATTTTGTTCTCTGTAAATGTGTAATCTACATTTTTCGACAAGTGTGGATTGGTAAAAAAAGACTGCACCAAATTGTATCCTGATCATTTCTGACAGGAAACAAAATTTTGTAATGTTAGTACTATACCGTTTTTACATGAGATTATTCTTCTTCATTCTACAGTTGTTTGCAAGACCTAATTATTCCTTTAGTGTTAGAAATATTGCCTATATGCTTGGATAATAACGCCAAATTGCAACATTTAACAGATTTTGCCATACGGCTTTACCTATTTTTTCGACACTTAATTCGTAACAATCATCATCTAAGCTCGATCTATAGCTAATTCTGAGAAATGAAATAAATGTTTCAAAGAGAAATTCTGATAGAAACATACCCGTCAAACTTATCCGAAATTTCGAAAACCTTATTTTATCGAAATTGTTTATCATATCTTGCAAATAATAATGCCTGTCCCGAAAGATGCATTTTCTGTCAATGAAAAACGGATTTCATGTTAATGAAAAATGCATTTTATGAAATTTAACTTAAGTATGTCTCAGGTCGTCTTCAAGTTAATACTCTTTAACATACTCGACATTATCGTCATCAATAGAATGCAATAATTAAAAATTATTATTTCTGCTCAGCGCTGTTAGTGAATATTCGCTCCCATTAACGAAACAAAAGAAATGGGTAACGATGTGACTTAATCAGGATACAGTCTGAAGAGCAATTAACTCCAAATGATAAATCAATGAATGATTATTGGACAAAGAAAGAGAATAGTTTCTCTACAGAACTGAAAATACTACATCAGACATAAGTTACTTCAAAAGATGTATTTTTTTTTTCGAATTTTATTTTTTTTCTTTGTAATTGTGTTAGCTTAAAAAATATTAACACTTAGAGCTATTCAAAATAAAATATTAGAAACGTAGGAAATGGTAAGTGCCCTTTTTCTCATGCAGCATTCATGTTATGTTATTTAGGGTCACTTGTATCATAAATATTATTTGAATAGACCAAGCGCTTAATTTTAGGCTATTTTTATTAAAAGGTATTATTGGTGGCAAGTAAATTTGCTATCGATGTCTTTATCAAAGCAAGAAAACTGTTTGGAGCATGTATGTCTCAGGATCTGTTACAGATAGTGCTTAGGTGATGACTATAGTGTGGATTCAGCATCAAATTTAGGAGAATGTAGGGGGTGGGTCCACTCAGGATATCCATTTCTGATTCACAAATTTTCATTTACTTTTAAACTTCTAAAGATTCTACATAATTCTAGATTCTCACATAATGTATATACACATGAAATTTTATGGCGGTGTTCTAGTGATAACATTTGTTCTTGAGTTATCTTTTCCACATCTTCCAAATATAATTACTTGCATGCCACAGACGCACACACAGATGCACATTTTCTACAAAGTTCTAGAAATGAGGAGATTTTACAACATGATTGTATCCGGGGCGCGGTGGCCAAGTGGTTAGCGCACGGGAATTGCACGCGGTAAGCCCGGGTTCGATTCCCTCGGCTACCACAACTGCTGCCGTGTGCACGCGGAGTACGATCACGTTAAACATGTGGATTCGTAAGTCCTTCCGAGAGGTTGGTGGTAGGGTAAGTTGGGTACGGTCCCCCACTGGGTTCCGGTCTAAATTGTGTGGCTTTTCCCGACCGTCCGAACAGTTACCTTACACCTTTCTGATAGATCGGAAGGTCTGGGTCTCAACAACAACAACATGATTATATCCGTTAAAATCTCAAAATTGAATATTTTTAGGAAAACAATACTTTTTATAATCAATAGTATGAGAAAATTAATATTCATGCTTTTGCATTCTACTAAAATAAAGTGATGTTAGTTTTGCCGTAATCAGCAGGATACGACCATTGAGTACATAAATAACTCAAATAAATTCTATATGAAGTAGAAATGGTATAAAGTTTTTTAAATAAATTAAAGACGAAATTTTTAGGTTTTAAAAGTAATTTTATAAACGTTCTATAGACGTACACACAGAATAAAAGCTACTGCGCTTTCGAGCATCTTTATACCCTTCTTCAATGGCGTTATATGAAACGCGTACCGACGAGCTTAAATGCTATTCACACTGGCAGGTAAAATTTGCATATTACAAATCGGCATCATTACAACAAACACGATAATGCATCAACATAAAAATATCAGCAAAAAATTAAATTGAAGGCTTTTATAATGCAAAATTAGAAGGTAAAAATGTCAAGTTCTATATCAGACATGGAATGTATTAAGCAATTACTTTTAAAATTTAGAGGTACATTGTAGAGTCTTGACGTTCGTAGACGTTAAAAATGGACGTTAAAAATGTTAAACAGTCTACGGCTTTTGTCCAACTTGTGGTTAAAGATAATTTCCAGTCCCTTTTCAAAAAATATTTTCTTTTGATTAGTTGTAATATTCCCAGCTAAATTGTAATGTATGAATCCCTGTTTATTTATTTATACCGTGGTTGTATCTGTAATTTTGATCCTGAGCATGTTTTGAGTTATGACTGGCGACTCGTTCTCAATGCCATGCGTGTCAAAAGTTTACAATGTTATCGCTGATTTTTAAAAGTAATTGCTTAATGCATCTTGCTTAATAATTGATATAGAACTTGAAAATTTTGCATTATAAATGCCTCCAATTTAAGCGATACAATTTTTTTTGTTTGTGACATCAATAACCTCCCTTGGACGCAAATTACCCCCCACCCCCACCCCCGGGGGTACATTGCCAAGAATGGTATCAATCGAAAGATAGTTTCAATGCCTTTAAAGTGAATGGTAACACGCTATAGTTGTAAACGATTCGACCCACGATACCGATTTAAAAAAAAAAAATTGTAAAATCTGAAAAAAAAATCTGATAAGAAAAAGTCGAGTTGAGCGACACTTCAGTTCATTTTGTTTTTCATTCGCGAACTGTTATTAAATGATTTTTTTAATTACAACATATGCAAGCAATTACCTGCCATACATATGGCCTTTCTTTGTCCAGTATAGTTAAATTCGTAAAACTTTCATCTAGTGCGATGTAGCGAAACTTGTTTTTCAAATTACGTTCTGATGGTTTATATATTTTGCAATAGAATTTCTTCGTATATCGCTAAAAATACATTTTATAAATTCAAGTACTTTATGAATTGAGAAATTTTCTCAACTCGAAATAATATGTATGAGAAAATATCACCAATATCGCCTTTAATAATAATGAAATAAAATAAATGTTAATAAAATAAGAAACCTTTAGTTTAAATCTGGAAAACTTTTTATAAGTTTTCATTTTTAAAAACCATATTTTAAAGTGATGGTAAGTTCAAGATTTTAATATATTAGTATGTATTTGCAATTCGTAAAATTGAGTCTAAAATAAACGAGTGTTTCAATTTCGTTATAGACTAGAAGTGAAATGAACCATTCTATCACTTCCATTAAATTGATTTTGCTATGCAGAAAAGAAATAATGCTTACAATGAACACTATACATTTATGCATTCCAATTTGCAGTATATACATTATCAATAGAACTGCAATTTTCAGTTATTTAATCGTCTTCCAGTTTAATATAGCAAAAATTACTGCGTTGCGTATGTTCCGATAATTTTTATGTTTTGCATTGGCAGTATTTAGATTATCACTGTAAAATACTATATATTTTAAACCATTTAATCCGTTGATATTTATTTAATTTATTACTGTGATATACTATAGAATTCTTAACAATTTTATCCGATAAGAATTATTTTGTTTACCGCTGAAAAATACTACATTTTTAACCCTTATATATTAATAATTATTTAGGTTATCTCTGTAAAATACTGCACATTTTAAACTCTTTCATACAATGAGAATTATTTAGTTCATCGCTGCAAGATAATGCACATTTTTAAGCATTTTATCCATTGAGAATTACTTATAAAGTTAGAAAATGACATTTATAAGTAAATATCTCAAATATATTGTATTCTAATAATAGAGATCAGGGAATCTAAGAATTTACAACTGAAAAACGTATTTTATATTTTGATGGACACATTATTTTAAAGAACAATACTATAAAGCGATTGTAAAGTGTTTTCAAAATATCCTAATGTAAGAACGATTTCTATTATGAAATGAATCATTTCGCGAAGGTTGAATTTATTTCGGTGTACAGAAAACGTTGGATATTTAATTCATTAAAGTATCGTTTTTGTTGTATTTATATACGTACATAACGTTACTTAATTTTCTGTTATGCTTCTTTATAAATATAGATTTTTAAGAATATAAAAAACTTACAAAACCCATTCACCAAATATTTTAATGCAAAAGAATAAAAAAAAGAATTGAAATATATGTTTGTGTTATAAAAGATTATTTGTATCGTATCTTAAAATAAAAGAATAACAAATTAGTTTTCCTTCAAAACGCCTGAAAAAGAAATAGTAATTGGAAAGAAATTGAACAAGAAAGATCAATCATGCTTAAAGCATTGATTATGAAACATATATACATCCTATAGGGCTCAATGTATTTCATTTCTTCAACCCGGGTTCAATCCAAAACTAATTGGGTGATATTATTCATTTATATTCCCATAGGTCCTACAGATCGTCTGAACAGCATACTAAAATTTCATTTTGATTAAGTCATTTTTACGGCAGTTATCGTGCTAACGGACAAACAGACAGACAGACAGACAGAATGAACAAAGTCATAAACACTTTTCAATTTTGTTGTAAAGTGTTAAAAATAGAAAAGTGAGCCCGGTTTTTATTCCAGCTGAAACTTATTCTAATTAAACCATTTTCGACAGCATGCCCGAATAAAAATTTAGATCAATTTTTTTGCTAATACATTATTTTGCTAATTTTATTTTGCTGATTAAAATGCCAGGGCACAATGCTACTATTCTTTCTGATAATTCCAACTAGATTTATGATTGATTGCCTTCGAAATCGTTTTGCTGTAACAATAGTAAATATTTAAAGAAATGTTATAGTTATTTGTGAGATGAAAATTATTGATGATACTGGACTCACATTGGCCGCGGTAATGCAAAATGTATATAGTCCCATCATGTAAGGAATGGGTCAGTATACTTTAAATTAAGAGATAAAAAAATCAGATGTGGGCAACACATGACTTTCCTTTTATAATGAAATGAATTTACTTCTTTTACAGTAAAAAAAGAGGTTTTTCTTATAGTAGATACTAATATTCTTTCCAAGATATTGAATTATCGACAATTAGTCGTCATTTTCATTGATTTAGCATCATTTTCATCCATTTGGCGAGATTTTCATTAATTTGGCAACATTTCAAAAAAGTCGCCAAGTTGGCGACATTCCGCCAAATTCGTCGCTAAAATCTCGCCAAGCGTTATGCACTAAGAAAAAAGTTATTCTTACAGCAGATAAATGACTATTGGCGTTCAAATACAAAAGTATTATTCAAAGCATATTTTTTCATGAATGGAACGAGCTAGATCCACGAGAATGATGTCACTCAATTTATCGCATGGTATTACATATGAAAAGTGAACATGTTTCTCAATAGGAATTTTTTTTTATGTGACTTTATCATAATTTTTTTTTTAAAATGTTCAATATCTCGAGAACGGTTCATTTTAGTGTTCTAAAATTTATGCCAATCGTTTTCTAATGAAAAATTACATAAGAAATGTCTATTTGCGTAACTTTATTAGCTGTTTTGATTTTTTGACGAATTTTTCAAAATTTCATTCGAAAATTTAGGGGGGTTCTGAACATTCGATTACGTATAAAAACAACAGGCTTCCAGTGTTTACGGATTGTGATTTTTGTACCAAATTTGGTTCGAATCGGTCCATTCGTTCGTCAGTTATCGTCTCCACAGACTCACTGACACACACACACACACACATACTTTCACACACACACACACACACACACACACACATATCTTCAAAAATGTTTGATTCGTAATCAGGGATGCTTGAAGCGTGCTCTCCCGTCAAAACTCGAATTCGAATTTTCGACCCCGTCACAATACTTTCCTTATACATTATGTATATAAGGAAAGTAATAATAATATTTTGAGGATGAATATTGTATACTAATCTTCAAGACATTAAGAATTCTACCCATACGCACGAACAAACAAAGACGTTAGTAAGGCATCTGTTTAGATAGTCCGGAAAATACCACTCAATTTAGACAGGAACCGAAACCCAGTGGGTCGGCGACCATACCAACCCCTAACAATTTTCCCCTAAACAATCATGGATGTACTTTCGGTAACAGATTTAAAGTGGGAAAAATGATTGACCGTCGATAAATGTTTTAATATTGCTAAATATGTTCATACGCGAAATTTATTGAACGCCAATTGGATTAATGAGGGTTATTATTATTATTGTTATTATTATTACTGTTATTATTACAAACAACATTCCTTATTTAAAATACGAATTATTATTTCTAAGCAGGTGAGATCAATTAAATACCAGAAACACATAATTTTGACAAATTAAAAAAATACAATACGTTCTTTATCTCAAATATTATAGCACAACTATTTAAAATTAATAAAGTATTAAATTTCGTAGCTTTATACAAGAAATAAAAATACTGTTACTTTCCTTATATACATAATGTATAAGGAAAGTATTGTGACGGGGTCGAAAATTCGAATTCGAGTTTTCGACGAGAAAGCACGTTTCAAGCATCCCTGATCACGAATCAAACATTTTTGAAGTGATGTCTGAGTGTGTGTGTGTGTGAAAGTATATATATATGTGTGTGGGTGTGTCAGTGAGTCTGTGGAGACGATAACTGACGAACGAATGAACCAATTCGCACGAAATTTGGTACAAAAATCACAATCCGTAAGCACTGGAAGCCTATTGTTTTTATACGCAATCGAATGTTCTAAACTCCCCTAAATTTTCGAGTGAAATTTTGAAAAAATCGTCAAAAAATGAAACCCCATATAAAGTTACGCAAATAGACATTTCTTATGTAATTTTTCATTAGAAAACTATTGACATAAATTTTAGAACGCTAACATGAACCATTCTCAAGATATTGCACATTTTTAAAAAAAAAATCAAAAGTTATATAAAATAAAAAAATATTTCCTATTGAGAAACATGTTCACTTTACATAGGTAAGACCATGCGATAAATTTGGTGACATCATTCTCGTGGATCTAGCTCGTTCCATTCATGAAAAAAGATACTTTGAGTAATACTTTTGTATTTGAACGCCAATAGTCATTTATCTGCTGTAAGAATAACTTATTTCTCCGTCCACAACGCTTTTCGAGATTTTGGCGAGGAATTTGGCGGAATGTCGTCAACTTTGCGACATTTTTAATTCTTGCCAAATTAGTAAAAATATTGCTAAATTGATAAAAATGACGCAAAATTAATGAAAATGACGACTAATTGAAGAAAATTCAATATCTTGGAAAGAATATAAGTTTTTACTGCAAGAATAACATTTTTTTAAACTGTAAAAGTAGTAAATTCATTGTGCATGATATAAGGAAAGTCATGTGTTGCCCACACCAGATTTTTTTAATAGTTATTATCGCAGGGAAGTTCAAGCTGATGCGATAAATTTATATTTCTGGGGTATTTGGTACTTATTTGGAATTAAGTAATGAATTCATCAAAACTGTTTTTTATATATTTATAAGATAATCTAAACTACTTGTAAATAAAACTAAACTGATTTATTTACAGGCATATGTACTGTACAGACATGAAGCTTGATAGCGGGCGCAATTATACACAGAATACATTTTAAGCGTAATGACGGCTTACACGATCCAAACTAAGGCTCTTTAATATGAAAACTGACACAACCGCCATTTTCACTTCAAAAGGTCCAGATAGTTATGATAGTTATCGTCTGTCTGTATTATGTCAATGACGAGGTGATATTTGATAAGCAATTTAGCTGTGATTAATAAACACGTTAGCTGTATCAGTATTTTACAGGATTTTTTTTTGTTAAAATCCGAATTACGTAATGTCTTCTCCATGATGAAAATCACCGAGTCAATTTTAGAATATTTCAGCTGGACCTCGTTTTGACAGGATGAAGTTTTAGCGTTAAACATACGTTTCAGCATTTAAATGTGAACTGCATCCGTCAGTAGTTTTCCTGTATCATCAGTGATCTCGTAATAAAAGTCCCCGTCTTGGCGTATAGTGCGAAAAGGTCCTGTAAACTTCAGAGTAAGTTTATGGTCTTTACCTTGCGGCCAGTCGCAAATGCCTGGCAGTCAGCTTCGTATCTGTACACATACTTGTAGATAAATCAATTTAGATGTTGTGTCTTATAGGGCACAGTCGACAGGATGCGTCCAAAAACATGACGACTTACGCAACATTTGGTGTTCGGTTTAGCTTAGGCAATTTTTGATTTTTCAAATGACTTAGCACGTGACTGGTGAAACACGGTAATAAATGTGTCTTATTGTACATATAGACCATTGCATTTATTGCAAATATATAGACTAGTAATCGTAGGTCATTGAATTTATTGCAAATATAGATAGGTAAACGTAGACCATTGTAAATAGCTTCTCGAAATGAAATCAAACTTTAACGAAATCATTACTTTAACTCAACTTTATGAATGACTTTAACTGAACCTAATGAAATCATTACATTACTGAAACTTAAATTTCAAATCATCACAATGATTAAATTTTTAGAAATGAAATCATTAAAATTAGAAGAGTACATTACGCGGAAATGTTGAGGATACACACAGGACATATCAAAATGTCTGCTCAGGTTTTTAACATTTAAACCGTCAGGGCTAGAGACCTACTTCCAATTAGAAAACTGTTTTGTGTAGTAAAAAATTCGATAAATATGCAGGCAGAGAGAGACATTTGGTTTAAAAAATGTTGAGCATCGGCTAAGTAGATTCTGAGAGCTCGCTAGGAACAGGAAAAGTTGTCAGAACTTAAATATACAGTCTTTCAAAAGTCCTTATAAAATTAAAAAATTCATTAAAAATCGAAAAATCATTGCATTGAGGTACTGTTTGTACCATAAGTAATGCCTGGATGGGTTATTTTTTTTTGGCGTGAAAAAATTTTGGAGTTTAAAAAATCACCTATGGGTGGCGCTGAACGCATTGGAAAGACAAAGAAAATAACTTACTGTGCGTGTAAAATCGTGTGATAAGCCTAAGTAACCCTGAACAGGTGATAGGACTTTTTCCTTTTTTTAGATTTTTCCTAAATGGGAATTTTCGCAAAGCATCTGATGCTGATTCCCCGCTCATGTAATACAGCTTCCCTAATAAGGCTTTTCCCCTCCCTAATAAGTTAACATTCTCGCAATAATTTCTTCTTTGCACCGTTTACAAATGAATCAAATGAAGAATCTATAGAGTACTACATTCTTTTATAACAGACGCATTTGCATACTTCTGGAAGATGTATTCGGATAAACGCCACCTATAGGTGATTTTTTAAAGTACAAAATTTTTTCACGTCAAAAAATCCCCCGTCCTGGCAATAATTATGGTAAAAACCGTACCTCAATGTTCTGATTTTTCGATTTTTACTGAATTTTTAAAATTTATTCGGGCTTTTAAAAGGCCCTGTATAAATATATATATATATATGTTATTAAAAATAACAAACAAATTTTGTGTAATTTCTAACATCTAATATATGGACATTTTGAAATTGACACAATTTATTAAAACAAATATGAATTATTTAAAAAAATTCAATATTCAAGTTTAAAATCTCTAATTTCTTTAAAGTTTAATTTACAAAAATTGACTGTATAGCTTTTTCATACATTCTTATTTCTTCCATACCTAAAACGAAAATATAATATGTTAAGTTTTACGTAGTAATTATTAGATAAGTGTATATTTATATAACATTTGTAATAACTGAAAATTATGTAGTATGACCAACATATTTTTAAATTAGATGCATTAAACATTTTTAACAATTGAAAATTGGGAATGCAGCTTTATTCATTATCTTGTCTTTGTACAATCTTTGTTTTTTATTCTGGACTCTACCAGAAAGAGTTTCTTTCTTAGGGATCTTTATTATCCTATTGAAGGAAGTTCGTTATCCTTCCGACACAGTGTGTAGGTGTGTGTGTAATAAAAAGTAGTTTATGAAAATCCAAAGATATATTAGGGATGGATATTTTGTAACACATATAAAACAATAAATAAAAAAACCCAAAATTAAAATAGTAATGAAACAAATTTGAAGCACATTCCTATTATCTACAACTACGGGAAAGGAGAGCTAGGCAAGTAAGCACTACGGCTTTCCAAAATATAAATAAGACAGATACAACTATCATGGTTAGAACAAATCTAAAACAAAGCAATTATTCAGTTATCATGCAATGAATAATCCACGAATATCAATGGTGAGATTTCAAAAATAGAAAAACAGAAAATAATGAAACATTCCAGCGAAACATATGAAAAAGCTCTAGACATAAACCAGCTCTAGACCAGAACCAATCCAGAATGACCAAGAAATAAAGTGTGTTACGTATTGTTTTAATTTTGGCTTTCATTTATTTAGTTATGGTTTTTTATGTGTTACAAAATATCTACTAATTTTATCATTAATTTTCATAAATTTGTTTTATTATTGAAACCAATTTGTATTCTCTAAATTGTACTACTATATATATATATATATATTTATAACATTTCATACTAGCTAAGTATAATTGATATATATATATATATATATATATATATAATATATATATACCGAGTGGTCAGAATTAAAACACCCCTACTCTGAGCTTTCTATACATCGAACTACTCAGTGTAAAGGCGCTCCACAATTGTTGAACCTACTATTCAAGACATGGGGAAAGGGATTACGGGAAAAAAAATTAGTTCCAGGCGCTGTACAACAGAAAATATGCTGAAAAGACACAAAATAATCACAAAAAAACAAACACATGCGATATGGAATTTTTCCTCTTTCATTTCTTTTGCTGATACGACAGAAAAAGAAGATAAAAAGTGAAGAAACTGAAACTGTCATTGCAACTGCAATTTCGAACTGTAAGCACAAAATATTGCATAAACCCTTGGTTTGCAGCTACTATGTTCTGGGCATAAAAGGGGATAAAACTGTGAAATTTTCATTCTTATCAGCGATGGCTGTCACACTGCCAGAACGCGCTTTGCTTGTGAAGCTGTTTTATGAAAACAAAGGACATATTGCAGTTGCACTTCGAGAGTTCCGTCGACTTCAGAATTTGCTGAAAGGACCATTACATCCACAAGCTCTCAGGAGAATGATCGCTCGATTCGAGAAAACTGGACATCTTGGAGTTCAGCAGGGTCGAGGACAAAAATCGACTCGTTCAGATGTCGTTGACGATGTTGCCACCGCTATTGTTGAACAATCAATGGATAACGCTATAGGCTGTAGTAGTGCACGTGGAGTGTGTGTGTTCCCTACAGCACAGTGCGGAACGTACTGAGAAACATAGTGCATTTTTTCCCGTACAAAATTAGACACAATCACCACTTGCTGACCATTGACAGGGAAAAGCGACTGACCTTTGTATTGACATTTCTGGCTAGAGTTAAAGTGGATGCATCGTGGCCATGGCAGATTCTATGGAGCGATGAAGCGCATTTCCATCTAAGTGGAACAGTCAACACCCATAACTGTCGCATTTGGGACACGGAAAATCCTCGTACCTTCCAAGAGATTCCACTTCACTCATCGAAAGTTACAGTTTGGTGTGGATTCACAGCCACATTCATTCTTGGACCTTTCTTTTTCGAAGATACTCCTCCCAATGACCCTATGACATGCACCGTGACGGCCAGGAGGTACAAAAACATGTTCTAAAATTTTGTTGTATCCCAACTGCAACAGCACCAATGTCTTCATTCAATTACCTTTATGCAAGATGGAGCGCCTCTACACATTGGACTCTGTGTACAACAGTGTCTTCGGCAGCATTTTCCTAATGGTAGAGTAATTAGTTTCCGACATCCTGGCCATCTCGTTCTCCAGATCTTAATCCATGTGATTTTTGGCTGTGGGGATACATAAGTCTTGTTTATCGAGTACGCCTGGTAACTTAGGCAGATTTGAAAGACAGTATCACTCTGCATGTGAGAAGCATCTCAGTCGACCAATTACGATCCGCAGTTGAACAAGCTGTCCACAGACTGCAGATTTTGCATCTTGAAGAAGGGAACCATATTGAGCAGCATTCCCTGCATCTATAAGGCTTCTTGTGATATGAATGTTTGGGTACGTTCGAATAAAATGTGTTACAAATGTGTATTTTGTGTCTTTTCAGCATATTTTCTGTTGTACAGCGCCACCTATCGGTGTTTCTGGAACTAGTTTTTTTCGCGTAATCCCTTTCCCCATGTCTTGAATAGTAGGTTCAACAATTTTGGAGCCTTTACACTGAATAGTTCGATGTATAGAGAGCTCAGAGTAGGGATGTTTTAATTCTGAACATCCGGTATATAGTATATATGCAGGGCATCCCGAAAACATTTACCACGGCTTTTATTCCTTAAATATTGATCTTAGACATATATAATACATTACAAAGTTGCGTAAAAAAAGGTACAGAATTTTATGAAATCGATGAAAATATTCAAGGGAATTAAATTTTAAGAAATACAAAATTTAAATTTTTATACGGTCCCCTACAAAATCATTTCCAATGAGTAAAATGTGCGCCATACACTAGTAAGATGACATACAAAAATTCAGCATTTTATCATAAAAAATCCCAGAGATATGAAAAGACAAAAATGCTGATTTAAACCACTTTTCGAGGCATCGACATCGATTCTTAGAGGGGAAAAATCATGTCGGCAGATCGCGTTTCAAAGATCATACACAAATTGCGAAAGAAAACAGTGATTACATAAATAAATGATAATTTTGCTACTTATTGGTACAAAAGTATCTACACTGTGTAGAAATAATAACTTTACACAAAAATTACACAGCTTGTGCAAAATGTTTTCCATCCATGCCAAAGATCCATTAAAGATAAGAGACAAATATTATTTGCCTATGATGCATTTCTGCGTTGCGTCATTTGCACTTTTGCTGTAAACATTTACATTTTAATTTGTGATTAATCCCTCACCAACTTTGTTTAAGCATATCTCTGGGACATTTTATGACAAAATGCTGAAATTTTGTACATCACCTTATTAGTGCATTGGGCACATTTTACTTATTGGAAATGTTTTTGCACGGGGGCCTTAGAAAAATTTAAATTTTGTATTTCTTAAAGCTTAATCTCGTTAAATTTTTTACCGATTTCATAAAATTCTGTATCCTTTTTAACGCAACTTTGTAATTTATTATATACTAGCAGCAGTTACTCGGCGTTGCTCGGGATTTTCCATGCAAAACTGTGATAAAAACTACACCGGAACAACATATCACAAGTTTCACATGTCACAAGTTTTTATATATATTCAAATGGCACAGAATAAGACATAATATCCAGAACATATAACATGAACAGTCAATTTCTCCTAAACAATGGTCAGAGCCGTGAACCTGTTAGCCGTCACATGTCGTTGCCCCAGTGCACCAGAGGGGGTCGGAACACACTGCGCCCAACATCACAACATCCATGTCCGCAGGTGCGTCTCTAACCCACAACCCGGCAAACGAGCGATCACAAGGAAACACCTGCCCTTGACTGCTTGACCACCGCGTCGACATTCGACATATATATATATATATGCATATATGTATATATATATATATATATATATATATATATATGCATATATATATATATATATATATATATATATATATATACATATACATATATATATATATACATATGCATATATATATATATATATATATATATATATATATATATATATATATATATGTATATATATATATATATATATATATATATATATATATATGCATATATATATATATATATATATATATATATATATATATATATATATATATTTTTGGAATAGTGTATTATGAGTTACTACATACATTCTAACTTTGGATTTAATAATTTATTTTTATATATATATATATATATATATATATATATATATATATATATATATATATACATATATATATAACTAATAAAATCTTACTGTGAATTAAAACATTACCTCTTAAAAATATTTATAATGTATATGAAAATCTTACCTTCTTACATAAAACTCAGAATCATCATTCCCAAGTACTGAGATAGAGACAGGTGATTTCTGTGGACGTATCGTTGGTATGCTGATAGTGTTGCGCCTAGTGAATTAAACGCATCATTACTAAATATTTTTATTTTACAATAATTTTGAACTACTAGCAGATACAAGCAAATACTAGCAGACTGTGTTAAATTGCACCCCCACTTCATAAGTAACACTATTCTAAATTTTTGTCTTTTGATTCGTTACTATGGTTAAGTTTGGCAAACATTAATCTATCAACCAGCTAATGTGCAATAATATAACTTTATAACTACACCCTCAAATTAAATAAAAGTGTTGGTGAAGTAAATTAATTATTACCGAGAGAAAAGAAAAGTTTGGGTCAAAGAGCCAATGGCTGCCTCTCAATTGTTTAGCTATTATAAACATATGGCCTGTATTTCCCGGAACCTCACCCGTCGATTCTACAAATGACCGCCAGATTGGCACTTTCGCACTAGAAAAGCGCATTTTAGCACTTTCAGAAAATTGTAAATATGTGCCATTGTGGTAGTTTGTTAATTATTATAGACGTTTTTATTTTCAGAATCTTAATCTATGTATTTCTTAACCTCTAAACTATATAAGTGCAAAATGCGAGGATTAAGATTCCACAACATTTTCTTTGCTTTCATATGCTTTTTCACACATATATATATATATATATATATATATATATATATATATATATATATATATATATATATATATATATATATATATATATATATATATATATATATATATATATATATATATATAAAATAAAAAGTAAAGTTTGAAGGTCCAATGAAAGAAAAGTGAGAAGCTGTAACTCGAAAAACCTTACTTTCTAGCAGGCTTACAAAATAAAAGTATAAAACAGCAAATCCTCAACCAAATGGAAAAAAATACAATTTTCGAATCATCAAATAATCAATTATAATATGTTTTATAAAATATATTTATTTATATATATATATGTGTGTGTATTACGGGAAAGCCAGAAATGAGGAGATAAACTTATTCTTATCCGAATAAACCTAGCGTTACCCAGTCGCTCTAGGTAAAGATCAAAAAAGAAACTGAAAGTACTATATCAATTTCAGGATTTACCCGGATAAAGTGAGGATTACCCACACGTTTCTGGGAAAAGACTTAACTGGATTCACTCGAAAGGTTCTGAGCATGCGTTGTGCGTTTCTATGGTTCTCTGCACGCGTCACAAGTATGGCACCGAACGAGGTTCCAAGTATTTCTTCTCGCAGCTGATTACTTTATAACAATGGCTGTGGAGAAAGAATCATGGGTGCAGCTTAATTAAAGAGCGTTTCAATAAATAATTTAAATAATTGATTGTTCAATGGACTCATAGCTTTTATATATGGTGAGAAATATACGCTATATGATGAGAAATGACTCTAAATCAATGAAGACAATTATGTTTCGTTAGGGGTTTGTATTGTAAGGATGTTACCGTAGAGTATGTCTGTCAATCCGACCTTTCCACTTGGCGACAAATTTGGCGTTATTTTTCATGTCGGCAAATTGATTAAAATATAGCTAGATTAACGAAAATGCCGCCAGCTTGATAAAATTATGCTATATTAATGCAAACGACGCCTAATTGACAAAAATTCATTATTTCTCAAAATTATGTAAAATTTCTTTTATAATCCCCGTCCCTTTGTGAGAATCATTAATTTAATATACTTGATATAAATTTAAGTGAGTTTTTAGTTCGTCGAACAGCTACAATTTATTAGGGGGACGTAAATGAATTACGTTTTGTTAGTAGATGATACAGAATTTGTATGATTTTATAGGGAATCGTACATGAAATAATAATATTGATTGTAAAATTTGCATAGCTCATATGTGCCTATGGATTGTAGGAGCATAAGTGCGTGTATATTTTTTTATTTCAAGAACGCTTTGACATTCACAATCTCACATTGAATTACAGGTGAAACGGAACGCTCTAGGCAGGAAGAATCCCTTGTTCTTCTTGAGTCGTTTTTACCACTTTACAACAAAGTTGAAAAGTGTTTATGACTTTGTTCATTCATTCTGTCTGTCTGTCTGTCTGTCTGGCCGTTAGCACGATAGCTGCCGTAAAAATGACTTAATCAAAATGAAATTTTAGTATGTTGTTCAGACGGTCTGTAGGACCTACGGGAATATAAATGAATAATATCACCCAATTAGTTTTGAATTGAACTCGGGTTGTAAAAAATGAAATACATTGAGCCCTATGGGACCTAATTTTTCAAAGATTTTTTAAGCGGTTTTAAAATTCACAAATTGCTTCGAAAATTTTAGGTAATATTCAAATTGTTCCATAAAATATATAAAAAAAAATTCAGCAAAATATATTCAGTAGTTTTTTAAATAAAAATTAAAATAATAATAACATATCTTATATGAAGTTCTTTTAAATTCATATTGAGTGTCGTATCCGTCCTAAAACTACTTTATGTTTGCTTAAATTCTGTGCATCTACATACTGAAACAACTCAATTACAATATATTTGAGTTTAAATTCTCATCCAAATTTGATTATTTCTACAACGAAGCCTATTTTTCACCTATGTAAAATGTAAACAGCAAAATATGCAGAATGAGTTGTATTAGAATTGCTGTATTTCTTTAACACAACATCATTTAGTTCATGGAGTCTGCATAGCTGATATGAATGAAATATTCACTGATTTTACAAAGAGATGGACGATTTTTTTTATGAAGTTTTAAGCATTGAGTTTAATTACTTGTAGCTCCATGGTCTTAATTTTTAAATAAAATAAATTATTATAGTATTGCGATGAATGACATGAATGGGAAATTATTTATGAATGAAATGTTGCTTTTATAGAGAGAGCCAGGCGTATTATTTTTTCTATGCCGTTTGAATGAATCTCAGTTGTTTTCGATGAAATTTTCAAATATAATAAATTATCGTAGTATTATGATAATTCTAAAATTATTACCGAGGAATGTACCGCATTTTAGAGATGTTTAAACCAGGCAATTTATATTTCAATGCCGTCATTTGAATGAAGTTCATTTTTTTCGATGAAGGTTTAATTTTTCAAATATAATAAATTAATGTAGTATTGTGATAAGTTTTTAAATACTTCCGAGGAATGTATTGCATTTTAGAGATGTTTAAATAAAATTGCATTGGAGTTGGAAAGTGTTTCATAATCAATGCTTTAAGCATGATTGATCTTTCCTGTCTGACATTCGTTAGGGTTGCCCAGACTTCCTCTACTTAGATTACTCCTCTGAGGTCTTGACCAAAATTAATTTAATTGGTTTGCACCCAGTGGCGATGTCACACATTTCAATTAGAGGACTCAACTGGGTTTTTACTTGCAATTCAGAAGTAGTTCGAATTTGCTGTTATATTTTCCGCATTATAATAATGTAATTAGACATAACGCGTTGAAATATTATGCAGAAAAATATTTATTAATTGTGTGTTCAAGGACAGAATGGAAGAAAAAGGTATACATTTTGATATATGTGACAAATGTTAAAAAATCTAATTCATTAAGGTGTGCCCAGGTTCTCCTTAGTCATTCCTCTTCTCCGTAGATTCACCTATGTGTGTATTTAATAGAACTGAATCTTTTCAAAGCTGTCAGTTGATGAGACTTTCATTAATGTACATATTTTTGTATAATAATTAATGTACATAATTTTACATACTAATTAATGTACATAATTTTTACGTAGTAATTAATGTAGATAAATTTGAGGTTTAAAAGTTAAATCACTTCCGAAAATCATTTACTTCATTTTCTGGCAAGTTGAGTTTTTTAGTTGAGTTAGCTTAACATCGGGGGAGCGAAATATATATTTTAATATATTTCGCACCTTTTATATATTTTAATATATACAATAAAATATATCTTTTAGTTTAAATTAAATAATAGTTGCATATTTGAAATTTTCTTAGTTTTTTAAATTATTTAGATTCCTTTAAAGACATTTTTGTGCATAAAGAAATATTTTAAATATAAAGAAGAAATTGAGTTTAAAATGCACATTTACCTCATTAAATCTGGGAAGTATCTGGAAAAGACAAAAATGTATTAGAATGGTAAATTTATAATATTACTTAATAAGTACTAAAATTGCAAAATAATTTTAAAAGAAGGTGCTAGTAAACACAATTTTATTTCCAGTATATTTTGTAATTTGAAATAGAAATAGCCAAAAATTATTATTAAATGAAAACAATGATATATATTCAACGTTTATAGTTTTACATTAAGTCTTTTTAAGTCTGTAAGTAGTGCTTAATGGCTTTTTTCATTTAAGCTCCATTTGCCTATACATACTTGTTGTTACTTATAGCCTCATTTCCACTACGTCATATACTGTTTTTTCTTACTCTAACAGGTATCAGTTATTTCATGCTGGAGAGCAAATGTTAAACTCAAAACTATGAATGATGTTATTTGAAATTGAATCACAATGCAAACTCTTCTAAAACACTCTACATAATACTAGTTCTGTGAGTACGTTCTTGAACATTATAGTTTGAGAGCACTATTTAAGAAATTTGAAGCTGCGTAATAGAATTGAACTTTTCGGTATCCGCAGAAGTTCGCAAAATTATATTCTGATGAGCGAAAATATACGCGCGAAACGGGTTTGTGAATGCTGCTATCACAAGAGCAGCGCATTCCCAACATTTTCTCTGGCTATTCATAGAACGTACCTATCTAAATTTTATGTCTTCAAGCTAATTCCCATACCAATACTGATGTATGTTTAAAACATCGACTGTTTGTGATTTGAATTGAAAAATTTTTGATCACCAATAACTTCATTGATTAACTCAGTGAGTTGTTGCTGAGACCCAGACCGTCCGACCTACCAGAAAGGTGTAAGGTAACTGTTTGGACGGCCGGGAAGTGCCACCCAATTTAGACCAGAACCCAGTGGGGGAACTCAGTGAGTGAATTAATTTAGTGTATAGCTATAAATATATTAGAATGCAGCTATAAATATGTTATCCTACCTTTATGTAGTATTTTCGTATTGATTCTTATTAATTACATGTAAAATAAAAACAAAACGGAAGTAAAATTACGTGAGACATTCCACTGAGTCGGCAATAACGGCAGACGGCGCCTTTAGATAAGATTAAATTACAAACGAGTTTATAGACTTCTTCTATAAACGCATTTATAGAAGATAAAACTGCAGCTATTATTACATAAAATTTTGTAATGATAGCTGCATTTAGCATTTCCATTTCTGTTTGAGACGCTGCAAACACATTCAATCATCACATATTTTTATAGAAGAACATCAGGAGAATATGTGTGATTTTTGGCACTATAAAGATTTCTATAAATCCTTGCAGTCCAACACTTCAAATTAAATTATGGCTAAAATAGATCACAACGTAAAATGCTACTCTAATAAGTTTTATTAAGCAAATATACGTTTCTGAAATCAATAGATTTCTTTCTTCAATGCATACAAATCAGAACTTTAACTCCCAAATAAGAGCTAGACCCATGGCAAAGCAGCAAAATGGTTAACATATAGAATACAATACCGTAGTGCCACCCAATGTAACGAAAGCTAAGTAAACTAAGAAGGAATTAAAAAGATGTATTGAGTACATCAATTCGAGACGCACACACAGAATAATTCAGAGTATATAAATTCACAGTGTAGTGCAAACAAATAACTAAACAGAGAAAAACTAATTGAGATGTTCATGCCATACCTCGAAAAAATAGGGTGTCATTGATAATCTAGTTCATGATATGTCAGTGACACCATACCTAGCTTAATGCTATTGTAGGACATATTTCTGGAAGGATTTGAGAAGCATATAAGGTCTCATGGATCAGAAAGCAGGAATATTGCGCAATGACTTTTACGAAATTGCGTCTGGCGACAATTGATAATGCAATACTACAGTTTCAAATTTCGTCATGACATTTGTCATAACACACACACCCATTGGATATTTTCCCCGTTGGCATTATAGTTACTTCTACTATCGTACTAGTGAGACTAACTTTGCAGTGTCATAACACCGCCTGTTAGTAAATTTTTATAACTACTTGTATCTATCTCATCGTTCATTGTACAAAATTCATTTGCCAAATTAAAAAAAAAATCCATTCTATTCCGCTTAATTAAACTATAATCATACTGAAATACTATGAGAAAATGAACATGCACTAAAAAGGTATATTTTATATAGATGGGATTATAGTGGCCAGGCTAGCACTATCTCAATATAATAACATGGCTTAGTCCCGTCTGACAAACAGGTGATTGGTGATTAGTTAGCTTGATTCACCATTTTGGCACGACTTCTTTATACATTTAATTAATTGAAAGAATATTTTATTGTCACATACCTCAACGGTGCGAAGTTTCTTGCTGTGCTTGCCATGTCACAAAACGGTTCTATGTTTACAATGTACTCAGGAACGGCGCGTCTAAAAATATAATAATAAATGTTGGTAAATTTGTTAATAAACAGAACACAGAATTGCCAATTTTGAAAACTTTGCTAAAAATAAATAAACTTATGGCGTTTGCTATATACACGATCCCATATTCCAAATTATTAAAGTTATCATGGAAACGTGATACTCATTTATACATGCATGCTTATATACGAATTTACATTAATACAAATTGTTTTTATTCGACCGTTTTCGCCAGAATATGGGTGTATTGTTCATGTAGATTGGACCGTATTCTGTGAGTTATAAAATCTGTAGATTAAAACTTACAGATGCTAGCTGGATTAACTACCGCTGTTTACACTTAATAGATAATTTTGAAGTTCTTTTAACATTGGCAGGTAACAATATATATCCTCTTGGAAAATGTGTTCATAGAATTTCATAGGAACTATGTTTATAAACTCAAATATGTAAATAAAATGTTTTCATCACCAATAAGATATCAAACGCTTTCAGTGACATTGTACATAAATTTATTTTACTATAGTGTTATGTATAAAATGCTATTAAATCCAATTGTTTCACTTTTTTGTTATCTTTGAAAACAGAGTTGTCTGCTATCACTACACTAAAATATGTTTCCCAATATATCAGCAATTAATTTCCCAAATGAAAATATGGCAGCAAGAGAAAGTGCTAAAAGTTATCAGAGAGGCCTTAAAAGATATCAATTGAAGTCCAAATATGCTTGCATGCTGCTTCTGGACACATACAGGGAATACACCTACTGGCGCCGACGCAGTGGTCGAGCGGTTAGGAGGTAGGCGTTTCCTTGTGATCGCTCGGTTGTTGTGGGTTCGAGTCCCACCTGCGGGCATGGGTGTTGTGATGTTAAGTCAGTCTTCTACCTAGTGGAGCCTAGTTCAAAGTGAAGCTGCATACTACCCTTCGCCATGGACCAGGGATCTTTGGATTTGATGTAGGCTTTCCTGCACCATGGGGATTTATAACAACAACACCTACTGTCAAATGTATTAGTTATAATTAGATAAAATAAGCTCTTTGAGTCAAATAGTTTTGTAATCAAAACATTGTATATAACGGAATTGTTCACTATTTGACAATGTGTATTTTAAATTTTAAAGTACTTTCAGTACAAACATAGCTATCGATTTGTATAGCGTCTCTTAAAATCGCCGGAGGATAAAGAAATGTGCTGTGATAGTTTAATTAAGAAACTGATAACGATAAGAATAATCTTAAGTTCTTAGCACGGAGTGAAAAGTATTTTTGATGCATTTGTGCTTGGAGTATTTGTGGCGGAAATCGGAGCGTTACGAAAAATTTAAACACTTCGGACGCATATATCCATGAGCCTAATAGATGAAAATATAAAAATTATTTTTTGTTTGGTCGCAAATATGGTTCAGATTATGAATATATAAAAATGATTTCAATATTTATTATTTTGAACATTTTTTCGAAAACAAATCAGTATCACGTTTCTTACTTTCACTCGAAATATCTTCAAAATTATGCAAGATACATATAAGTAGCAAACGACAAAATTAGTAATAGGACAATAAAAAATTTAGTTTCTATATATATATATATATATTTTTTTTTTTAAAGTTTCATATGTTTTTCGAGTAATCGTCATTGTCAAATTGAAAAGATTTGAACATTTTCCGTTTTTCAAGTTTGTAATGCTTATATCTCAAAAACTAAAAGTTCTAGCTATGAACAATAAGGTAGAATTTATATATCTTTGAAAGTCCTACAAGTGTATATAATTGGATTTTGGATCGATGGTATAGTGGTTATACTTCCGAAATGTCAGTATTTTAACTTGGGTTTTCCAATGGGAGGGAAAGCCGTAGTACTTAAAATATCACGAGGTTGCAGCTCAAAGAATTTACTTACTCCTTGCTGAAATATTAATGCACAGGCATGAGATAAGTAAAAATAACTTAGGGATTATAAAATGTTTAATGACTGATGTGGTATGAACATAACTGATAGAAATATACGTATCCACACACGTATATATGCACTCTGCCAGGTAAGTTTATGCATTAACTTGAATCTAAATTTTCGTTAGATATATTGCATAAGTTTAATTTATATACCTCCGAGCATGTTAGTAAAATGCTATGATATTTTGACGTGAAGTTTATGTCGTGAAGAGTATTCAGATATAATCGGGACGAAAATTATAGCTAGTTATAAATATTTAACGAGTAATTTGTAGCGCTTTGGAAGCCTGCAAAAAGTGAGTCTGAAAAAAAAATCAAATAAACTTATTGAAATTTACTGCAGTTTTATTTTATAAAATGTTATTCACGCAAAAAAATTCCGATCTATCGGACAGAAACCACCGTGTTTTTTTTTTTCAATTATCTATGCAACTCATATAATTATAATTCCTCAAAATAAATAAAATTGTCAGTTATACTAAGGTTTTTCATAAAGTTCTAATATTTTTACACCTTACCTAAAAAGGTATTAAAGTCTCATTTGAAGCATTTTGAAATTTCCTGTAACATGGTATTTTAACCAAACTTTCAAGCGTTCGTAGGATTGTGAGTTTTAAATAATTAGATAATGGATAAGTTTATACTGAAAGATGAACTGACTGTGCATTATCATCATCTGGATGTGCAAACTTCTCTTGGCTTGCTTCTTCAACCACTTCCGGATAGATCCCTTGTATATTTTTCCTTGCCATTCTATAGTATGTATAAAAACTACATTCATCTTAAAACATCAACACATTGAAAGGCGCATGTTCTTAAAAGCTACTATAATGCAGTAACTTTCATAAAATGTTTATTAGTTATAAGATCAAGCACACAACTTTGATAGAAGGTCTTTATTAGACTTCTTATAAGACGTACAAAATAGAAAACGGCCAGGGCGCTTTCGAGCGTTAATGCGCTCTTCATCAGTGATACATGGAAAGTAAAACGGATCGTTCACATATAGACCAGTAAAGATGACAAATTTGCATAAATACAATTAGTAAATGAACATTCGATTACTAATTGTATTTATGCAAATTTTTCATCTTTACTGGCCTATATATGAACGATCTTTCTTACTTTCCATGTAGCCACTGATGAAGAGCGTATTAACGCTGGAAAGCGCTCTGACCTTTTTCTATTTTGTACGTCTTATAAGAAGTGTAATAAAGACCTTCTATCAAAGTTGTGTTCTTGATCTTATTTGTTTGAAATCACACGTGATACCAACTTATTTATTAGTTTATTAATTAATTGTTAAATATTTTCAAACCTCTATTTGTGATTTATATTTTTATTAACGTGATTTGTAGATCAAAACACAAAATATTAAGATCTTTATATAGGGTGGAAAAGATGAATTAAGTAATGGTTTAAATTAGTAACATAGGCTCTGATAAACAATACACATGTTATCAGTTTTAATTAGTACGATATTGGTTGCAGTTGCAAATAACTCGAACGTGAAATTTAGCCTACGAAGGAAAATTCATCCTCCACTGTTCGATTCATCTTTATAAAAACGTTTTAAATGATATGTGAAAGTTCAGAAAATCTCAAACTGCTTTCTTTGGTCTTTGACTGTAGTTTTAAATTTATTCTCTTATAAGATGGGTCCACTTCAACTGCAAATGGAAGCACTTTCGGGGATGAATGAAACGCTGTCTAGACAGTTGGAGATTCATTGTTTAAATTGCGGATGGAACATGAGTCATGTTGAACTGAGCAAAGTGAATTTCTAGCAAGTTGGATTCATTCTATCACTGCTGTCTCAGAAAAATTGATTGAATCGTTAAACTTTGAAGGACTTTTCGATTTATGACTAGTCGTGTAAAGTGGCGCAAGATGCATCTCTAGCAAATTAAATTGAGTCGGCAACTGAAGCCTCAGAAAAATTGACCGATCAACTGGCTTTCAAAGACTCTTCGATTTATGCCATTGGTTTTCAATCCTCTCGTGAGTGTTACGATTAAATGTATGCTGTCAGATTAAAAAAAACAGATTAATAAGAAGTTTATTAACATCTGACGTATCTCTTTCGTATAGTATCTGAGCGGGGATAATGTAGAATTGACTCCAACTAATGAAGATATTTTATCCTCTCAGTAGGTTTGAGGAAAGTAGTTATGACTTTTTTCATAGCTTCCACGGTATAGTATTGAATGGATGAATATGGACAGGTCTTATCATATAACTGTAACTTCCACTACTATATCTGGGCTTACTATGAATGATCCGAGAATTCGAAATTTTAGATGAATATTCATACGTATGGTCACTTAAAACGAAGCTTAGCAAATTGTATTCTACATGAATAAAATGAGAGCGATTACTTATTTATCACAATACAAAATATACTTTTGAAAATGGTACTATATTATGCGGGTATTTTGGCTTTATAGTTTGTACAGAACCTTGCTGTCACAACAGTTAATCGCAGCACAGATATTAGAACTGGCCAGCCGACGCTCTACTGTTGGTCTACTGAGATGGAATTGAACGCTCTTATCGTCAAAGTGGACTCTGCATTCCCCACTCTCTAATGTCAGATTGACGTTCACCTCTGACAATCTGACTGACAAACCCCTGTTTTTTTTCTCTCACGTTAGCTTCTGGATTCTATTTTTAACATCCGGATTATTGCGTGGATGTTGCCCTCCAGATTTGAAAACTGGCGTTTTATATACCAGATTCTACTGAATTCGTGCCAGTCGTACCAAGGTCACTCTCAGACCTCCGACATCTTTGCACTCATCTACAGGGTTAATTTGTTCGGCTGTCATTGTAAAGAACCTTCCTGCCATGACCCCGAACTGAACTGCGAATATTTTTCCGGCCAGCCGTCGCTCTACAGCTGAGCCAGGAACGGAATTGGAAGCATTTATCGTCGAATTTCTTTCCAACAAAAATTTTAACGCTGTTAGGAATTTTAAATTTAAAATCTGTTGTGCTCCTTGTAATGCTTGCCATTTTTATTTAGCAGGAAATTGTTCTAATATATAGAAGAATACCATTGAAAGTAGTGATGTATAAGTCCATTAGAAATTTTTATACATACATATTCACTGTTTATTCTTCCATTAGCACCACAACCAGTATCAGAATAATAAAAATATATATTTTTATGAAGATTCAGTTCCAAGTTTTTATATCAAAAATATTCATTAAAAAATCAACTGGCAAAATATTAATCAAATTAATTAAAAAATCAACTGGCAAAATATTAATCAAAACCATAAATATTTTTTTTTTAAATATATGTTTTCCAAAATAAAAACACTTCGTCAGTAATAGCACAAAACGTTGATTGAAATTATCAACGTGTTTTATAGGTGAATATAAGACTCATTTTTGGGGATAAATATACAAAGCAATGATATCACCATAGATAAGAAACCCTTTGTATACCTGTGGTTGTGAAGTTGCTCTGCAGTTTAGATTGTGTCTAACTTCCAAAGTGGTAATATTTTTAATCAACTGTCTATAATACACAAACCAATCAAAAGAAGCTAAGCTATTTTGTTAATAAAATAGCTCAAAGTTTTAGCTTACTTGAAATTAAGTTTACGTTCCAAAATTTATCTTTAAATTTATACTAAGTAAATGTAGCTCAGAGAATCATCATTATGTTAACTATTTCTGAATTACTTTCGCATATACTTAGATTCTAATTATATTTGATAGTAGTATTAAAATTTAATAATCTAAATATTCTGATGATTTGTGTTAACATATATATTTAAGAATTGCTTTAATGTTCTATTCTTGTAAACTTTCAGAATGCGTAATTCAATTACTGTATACTTACGAAGCTTTGGTAAATCTCAGCTCACTGTGCTCTTCATATTCTTTTTTCTCATTTGGACTGAAATAGCAATAACGCATAACAATAGCAATAACATTATCAATTTTCTAAAATATCCTAGACAGGATTAATAAACAAGGTTTCAAAATGAAACTGATATAATATAGGTACGTTTGGCAAGGAATTAGTAAGGATTTAGGATTATGGTGCAAAACATGTACATCATACAACAATACACAGAAGCCTAAAAACACATAATAGCCTTAAGAACGTTTGAGGGCCGAATCTACACTTTTCACATATTTGCATGGATATCATCGGATCGTTACCTTATGTAACAGTGGTATATATATATATATATATATATGAATAAAAATGAATGAAAAAAATGAATAAGAAAGCAAGGTACCAAAAGTTGGTCAGAGAGTTGCGAACCACGCTCCCCAGTTAAGCAAGCTTTATGTCGCGACGACACTTCCGGTAGACGGTACTTTGCCAACGTACCGGTTACCGGAAGTGTCGTCGCGCCATAAAACTTGTTTAGCCGGTTTACTTGGGAGCGGGGTCACAACCCCCCCGGCCAACTGTTGATACGTTTTTATCTTCGTCCCATTATGACTTTAATTAATATATATATATATATATATATATATATATATATATATATATATGTATATTAACAAATCAAGTATCTGAAATGGTTTCGAAGTCAGAAAATAGTCGCATAACGTAGACACACTATAACAATCAAGAATGACTTCTATCGCCGGAGAAAATCAAATCCCACAGGATGCAGGAGGGCAAATTGAACTAAACCGCCACAAGACGAAATTAAAGGTAAAAACCAAAGATTAGTTTGAAAAAACAGTATAAGGATTCTATGAATGAAAAGTAAGAATGAAGAAAGAATGTAAACGAACAGTGGAAGGATCCAAGCCTTTTTCAAGGAATACATCTGGAACATTATTCAACAACATTATACTTCAAAGTACCTTCCAGTTGACACTTTCCGCAGGTAGGTATCTTGCATCTTGTGAAAGGTCACTTAGAGAAGCAGTCGAGGCACTTTTTAAGGTAGGTATATTTAGGTGACATAATTTAGCTACTCTTTCAAAAATGTCATTGGCAGAACAATTTTTGGAAAAATTGCAACAGCGTTTTCATATTTACATCTGTTAGTTTATGCCTATAATTTAGACAAAATGCTGTTTTTATCAAAATTATTTTAATCAACTACTATCTTCGTTAAGTTTCTTTTAAAAGATGCAAAAAAAGTGGTTCAACAAATTGACTGTTCACGTTTGAAATTATACACTTTTCGCTTATACAAGATGATTTGGGGCCACATTGTTTCCCTCAATTTTTCAACTGGGGTATATTTACACATTTCAGCATATTAAACACATAGTTTTATGCTCTGTCTGGTGTGTTGCCGCCGTCTTTATGCGTAAAACTAACAGATTACAGCATAGCCGTACTCATAAAATAGCATAGCCGTACTCATAAATTACTCATAGCCGTAGCCGTACTCATAAAATACTCATAGCCGTAGCCGTACTCATAAAATACGCATAGCCGTAGCCGTACTCATAATAGCATAGCCGTACTCATAATACAGCATAGCCGTATTCATAAAATAATTCTTAGCTAAGATATCACATAAAATGTTATCCAAGGTAAGAATTAATATAGCTTCGTTAAGAACAGCCATTTTTTGATAAATCAATTAATTGATGCACTTAACGGAGTTTACTTTCGAAAAATTAATTTTGTCAACGAAATACGCGTAATTTACAGAAACTTAAAAACGCAGTATAGAAACTTCAAAATGTAGTATAAAATTAACATCCACCATTGCTATTCCATGACTCACCAAAGGTGCCATGCATAACCACACACGTAGTAAACATCGATCAGTTTTGTTAGCAACGATCAGATTTTGAATAATCTCTGGAGAATCTGAAGTGCATTTAACAAGTTGAACGCAAGCTCTTGACCTTTCAATTATCCTTTTACACGATGCAATTTCTTTAAATAAGTACCCCGTTCGATTTTTTATTTAATTTCTTGCATCTTGTGAAAGGTCATTTAGAGAAGCAGTCGAGGCATTTTTTTAAAGGTAGGTATATTTAGGTGACATAGATTTAGCTACTCTTTCAAAAATGTCATTGGCAGAACATTGTTTGGAAAAATTGCAACAGCGTTTTGATATTTACATCTGTTAGTTTATGCCTATAATTTAGACAAAATTAAGCAATAACGTGCTAAAAATACTAATTTTAAATATAACGATTCTGAAATTAGCTTTATACATACGTTGATATGTCACCTACACAGAACAAAGGCTGCATTTGAAATTGTAAAATGAATCAATTACTCTTGTTCCATATAATAAAGTAACTAAGTTCTAGACATGAAACTAGCGCATTTTACGCAACAAATCTGCATATAAAATATCTATATTAAAGCATAATTTTGGAATTATTGTTTAATAGCTCTCTATGTTATATTACTCTCTGTGTGTTATTGTTTAATAGCTATTGTTTAATAGCACACATAAATTGGTAGAGGACATTTTCATACCGAAGATTATCAAAATGGAGTTAAAAGTATTTTTATTTACATTCAACGATAATATTCACACATAAGTATATAAACCAACATAGTTCAACATAAATATACCAACATAAATATTCAGATCAACACAGTTAGATTACAGACCAACATATTTAAAATGAGTTTTGAAACCCGCGAAATGAATATTTTTGTTAAAATATTGTATTAAAAGAATTTTGGAGAAATTATATTGGAATTATACTGTAAAGTAATAGTCTTAATTTGAACAAAAAATAATCACCAAGATTTGAAAGAGATTTCAATGTCGTTTTGATTGTGTCCAAACATGTTCCCTGTTACAATACTCTGGCCATCGATGGAATTCCTTGAATTTCCTAACTTGCTTCCACCTTCGACGCAAGATCGTATATCCGCCTCAACTTACTGAAACCGTAACTATACTTTAAGTTTTGTTCTTTTAACAATTGCAGAGTATTTGTTTTAATTTTAGCTAAAAATAAGACACATTGACGGAACCAAAATTCAAACTCTGATCATTTGGATTGAGACAATTCATATTAGCAATTCACTCCAGCACTGGAGATCATTTCATTGAATTATATTCACACACATTCGAAACTCATCAAGATGTCTTCCTCAGCTTCCTCAGACTGCAACCATACACTATTGATCAAAGAGGATAGAATCTGGACCTCTTCGATTGGTACCAGCCATGATTCCAGCAGCACCACTCCATACCTGTATGCAGGGGCGGATTAAGATTACTTGCGGTCCTAAACACGGAATATTTCGGTGCCACTTTGCATATATAATCCCAACATTTTAGAAGATAATGACATAGAATTTTTGCATGTGAATGTAATTTAAAATTTATATTTCTTAAGGCAATTACATTATGAAATTTAGTACAGTGATATTTTTGAAATAATGAAGTATGTTGTGTTTTAACATTAATGAGAGCAGAGATCTTTGTGTTCAAGAAGAAGTTATAAATTCTTAAAATAACATTTTTTTTCTAAACTCTTCTTTTATTTCCGTGAGACAAAGCAAGAGAAAGAAAGGCAGCAAAAAGTGGACTTAAGGAAAGGTTTAAACAAAGTCGATGGATGGGGTGATGTCTCAGCTGGTCTAAAGATAAGATTACTGCAAAAAATGTAAGTATACCTTTAACATTGGATTTTACAAACCGTATTTATAGAACTAAAAAACGCTTGAAAATTAAATATGTTTAGTTAAATATTCGTAAAATATTGCAGTTCAAACGTATTCATTTACTCTGAAAATTATATTTCGTTTAGGATGTTGTCCTTATTTTTTGTGTCCCTAAGAAGTAGCGATACCGAAATTTGTCATCAGACATTCCAAATTATTTTAACTGTCAAATATATCGAATTTTCTAATAAATAATATTAACAGATAATAGTTTTAAAGAACAGCACTTGTTCGAAATTCACTTTGAAAATTTTCATACATTGTGGGAAACCAAACATAAACCTGCCACAAGCAAGTGCCTGTTTTGTTAAATATTAAATCCAGCCCTGGTGTATAAGATTCCTCTATATTATCTTACAGCACTTTATTTCCATATAAGAAAGCAAAAGACATACTGAAAATATATACATTTGAGGCTACAAATGAAAATGATCAAATTTATGTTACCGGTCAGAGAAATAATTTTCGTCTTTTCGCCTTGTAGATATTTTATTCGGATCTATTACTTTGCATCTGAAATTAAATTGATTATTGACGCGAATATTCAGTATCATCCAATATAATAATGCAAATGAGGTAGAATTAATCAAATATTAATTTATTACCTGAACGGTAGATGAGATTTTCGACCGCAAGCCATGCACCTAGGATATATAAATGGACTTTTGTTTCACAATTATCAAGAAAAATCTTGTACAAATTATTATTACATAAAAATATAATATTGATAAAATAGGCTTAGTATGTGCGCAAATAATAACTAGATTATGGAAAATCTTAAATAATGTAATTAAGCACAATTAATAAAACAAAGCAGCGTACAGATGCTTTGAGTATACGTTGGATTCTTTTGTAGGACCCCTCCCCATTTATCCATAGTCTGGTTAGTGTGCCTTGCAATGTTAATATGTAACATAATTAATTACTGTTGTAATTAATTATGAATGGATACAAATAACATATATAGCGACTGGCAAATATATTCTTTTAGAGTATATGCCCGGTGCTGCAATATTAAAGGGTATTTGTATCATCGTTAAGGATAAGGTAATCAAAGTCATCGTTAATCAAAGGGTATTTGTATCATCAGAACGTTACCCTCACTCGTTTTTCTGCGATGTCCACCATTAACCAATTTTTCAAGCCTGCGCAACATGTCTATGATCAAACTTTGACTACTACAAAAAATGTCCGTAATGTTAATTGTGATTATAATGACTCGATCCGGCATTCTAATGGATCTTCATTTTTTAACTCTATCTACTGTCATTTTTTCAATTTGGGTAACCACATGTTTAAAACATGCCCTTCTAAAAGATTAAGTTATGCCCGGTTGCAAACCCCCTACAGATTACTGACAGAGCTACTTCTTATGCTGTTTTTTGCAAATCATATAACGTTATCTATTACATTATGAGCCTAACATGTCAGGCCAAGTACATCGGCTAAACAAGGAACCCCCTTTGCATATCAGAATTAATTTGCCTCAAAGCCAGATTGATAAACCTCAACTTCAAGAAGTACATACCTCTAGTCTGGAACTCAGACATTACTGTAATCACGATTTCTCAAAAATTGAGGTCACAATTATTGATATAGTACCTAATCTTACCGAACGTTTATGGTGAGAAAGTACTCATATACAACAGTATAATACAGTTTTCCCGTATGGTCTCAATCATTTCCAGTGAAAACTTCAATATGGAAACTTGCACAAAAGAAAGATCCCTTCCTATGTCACAGACAATATACCTAGCAAAAACCAAAAGATGGCATAGAGGGCGCAAACACATGTATATTAGTTATACAAGTACCCAAGATAATATCAAGAAATGTATTAACAATTTAAATAATGGAACAATGATCAAATTTGGTTGGGTCAAGAATGTAGTATACGGTATAAAACTTCGATATTTACCACGCATCTGACATTTTATACAGCAGTATAATATCAAAGAACCTTTGAATAAAAATGATCAAGAAAACAAGAAGAAGTAACTAAAAACTTGGCTATTATGATGGATCTAATAAAGTTAAAAGCCGGTCAGTCTAAAATTAAGTTGGGACCTCTTACTCAGAAGAATATTACAACAGAGCGTTTTATAACCACTTTCAAGAATAAATATTATGAAAAAATGCCAATCAAGACTTTAGTCAATAATATTGAAATTTTTCTGCCAATCTCTAACATTAAAGTCCAGATGATTTATCACTTTGTTCAAACTAACGGCAGAAAATCATTTAACTATAATCATATTAGTAAAAATACCTCTGCATATGAAAAGGATGATTGTACATGTCATAATAGCCTATTTAAAGACCCTTTGCACCACCATATTATTTCAGGAAATTTAGCATTAATAGAAAATCACAAACTAAAAACTTCATTACAGTTGGGTGCAAAATTTCGTAATCAAGATTTCAAGATTTTTACAACTGAATTTGATTGTGATCTGAATGACTTTACGTACAAATTAGTACAAATTACGTACAGAAAGTATTCTTTACCTATTAGCGCTTTCGATGAATGGAAATATCACCTTTCCAAAGGATTTCATTTTTACTACCAAAAAAAGCGTAAAAAAATCAATTGGATCTTCCCTGCAACATTCAATCAAAAATATTCAAGATCGTTATGTAATAACGTATACGGACAAAATTGTTTCTAATTACATATCCACATGCAAGAAATATTATGTTGAAACCTTGCGAAATAGTTATCAAGATCGTAGTATGTGTTCTCCTTTACAACAAAATGGTATTATTTTAGCTAATGAGATCAGAGCATTGTACAAGCGTATTGGCATTGAATTAAAATCAGTTCGTTTTCCATATCTCGTTCTCATTCCAAAACTCCATAAAGAACCTGTTAAATTCCGTACTGTAACCGTGGAATGCGGTTCATATTTAACAATAGCCAACAAGAAACTTTTAAATTTACTAAAAAATGTAATGATTTCGCTTAAAAAACAGGGCTCCATTATGATCAAGAACAGTTACGAAGTCATTAACAGACTTAAATATTGTAATAAGGATGTACGTTTTGCAAGATTTGATTTTGGTGACCTGTTTAATAATATAGACCTATCACAGTTATATGATATACTACTGGAAATACATGAAGAGCACGGATTAAAAGAATTTATAACTTATCGAAGATATACGGATCTAATACGTTTGGTATTGAATGAAAACATCTTATATGACGGTAATGGGTACTACCAACATATAAGAGGCATTCCCATTGGGGGAAGAAGCTCTTTCCTACGCATCCTTCCTAGTAGGCATTTGTCTGTCAAAATTTGAAAAAGGCACGCACATGTTATATGAAATACCCTTTTTCCGTTACATGGAAGATATTCTTTTGGGGCAGTATGAAAATTCACCGGGGTTTGATTTCACCTGTTACCCCAAGGAACTGGAATTAATAGAAAACAAAAATACAGTAGACAACACTGTTAATTTTTTGGCCATCACGATTAAATACCACAGACAATTTAGCATTTATACAATATTGCATGATAAGCGTGATTGTTACAAGATGAAGATCAATCACATTATAGACTGGGGGTCGAATTTAACAAAGAATATCATTATTGGACACCTCAAAAGCAACCAAAACATTAATACCTTCAAAACCGATTGCATTGACAGTAATAGAAGAATTGTGAATGAGGCCATTAAAAAGCACTACCTTCTAAAATTCTTTTGAAAAGATATTATAATTCCATCTTTAATAAGAAAGAAGAAGACAATTCCTATATTAGGGATTTTACAGAAATTTAGGTACCTCTGCGAAACTGATATTTCTTAGCGCATGCGTGTATGAAACATATATAATGCAGTTACGCTTTGTCAAAATCAGTCTTGTAGTTTTTTCTTTTCATACTTGGTCGTTCATGCTTGTCCTTTTTCGAGTGCATTTGGCTTTGCACATTTACGGAGGATTGACTGTTGAATTGCATTGGTTCCGTGAGCGTTGCCAGGGCTAAAAAGCTGCTTTAAGCGGGAAAGAGGGGTCGCAACCTCCCTCTACCATTTCATGCAATGCATTTGGTCATCCTCTTGCTTTTCGTTTCTAATTCTTTTTATTTCTATTTATGATATGTGAGCTGCAATGAGCCTATGTCTTTCGTAATCTTGGTTATAAAAGTTTTGATGGAATGTGGGTTGTGTAAACTTTCATTTCGTCGATATCCACGTGTTTCTTATGAATATATATATATATATATATATATATACCACGTACAGTGAAAGTGAGACACGAAGAAGGAGTGGGCACAAAGTGATGAAAATCTGCAAACATAGAGAGACAGTAAATAACAATAAGTGATGATACAGCTATGCACTTAGAGAATAACACCATTTGATCAGGTAGGACCACCGTGTAGGACCACCGTGGGCGGCGATGCAGGCAACAACACATCTAGGTCCAGAGTCAATGAGCGTGCTGATGGTGTCCTGAGGGATGGCTGCCCATTCCTTGTCAACCATTTGCAAGAGTTCGTCTTCTAAACGCAGCGGCGGTAGCGTATGCAAGCGACGTCCAATCATGTACCAGATGTGTTCGATTGGTGAGAGATCAGGGGATACTGGTGGCCAGGGAAGCAACTGGGTACGTTGCAGTGTATGTTGACTGATGCGTGCTTTGTGTAGTCGGACGTTATCCTGCTGTTAAATGGCATTGGGCACCCCCTGAAGGAAGGGTAGTGTCACTGGCCGCAGCACGTCATCTACGTTACTTTGAGCCGTCATAGTGCACTCAATACGAACCAGAGGTGACTTCCTGCAGTAGGCAATGGCGTTCCAAACCATTATGCTGCGGTTGGGAGTTCCACAGATACGGTGGGATTAGACCTGTCACCGCTTCAGGGCCAGACTCATACACGGCAACTGTCATTACTAAACCAGAAGCGTGACTCGTCTGATAATATGACCCTGTGCCATGCCACCGTCCACGTGGCTCTGTCCCGATACCATTGCAAACGGAGGTGTCTGTTCTGTTGGGTCAATGGCAGTCTTCTTAACGGGCGCCATGAGGGCAGGTCGCCGCGACCAATCTGTGGATAATGGTCCTGGTCGATATGAGAGCATCAATTGTGTCCTACACATGTTGCAAAAGGGCGACGGTAGTGGCCCCCAGGTCGCTAACGCTTGCCCGCGGATGCGTCAGTCCACGCTTGCTGACGTCACTCTGGCCGTACCGGCACCCATCAAACGGTCCGCATTCCCTTGCTCCAACCATCTTCGATACAGCCGGTGCACCGTGGACGCGTGTAGGTGGCTATCCGCTGATATTTGGCGCATGGACCAACTCGCCCTTCTGAATCCGATCACCATACCCCTCGTGAAATCGCCTGTCAGCTGGAACTGCCTCGGTTGGCGACGACCTAGCATTCTCTGCTTCTACACATTTCCTTTGAGACAAAAACAATTGCAAAATGATTTTCCGGGAAGACAGAGCGGCGCGACTATTACCGATTCTGCAGGTTCCTTCCCTTATATTTTGCTCAACGTACGCGGGACAGCTGCGAATTTCGCTTCATTTACATAACCCGGTGAACTGCGTCTACCCTGTAATTTGCATATTTTTCTGCCTACTCCACTTTGTTGTATCATTTTTACTGTCACGTTGTATATATATATATATACACTACCCGACACAGAAAATGCAAGATCATGAAAGAGCGAATAGTGTGTGATGATAAAGGACACACAAACAGAGATGCCATATATAAATGACTGATCTTAATCCCAGAAGGATAATGCAATACAGTAATGACATAAACAGGGTGATCAGTACGTAGTTGGACCATTTCGTGGGGCCATACAAACAGCAGCCCTTCGAGGGACAGATGCAATGTACGTGCGGATAGTTTCCTGAGAATCGATGACGATATGCCTTAAACTATCTTCCACAGGCTGTCCTCTGTTTGAGGCTGGGGCAGAGCAGTTAAATGACGGCCAATCAGGTCCCATACACGATCATTGGGTTAGAGATTTGGAGACAGCGGAGGCCAAGGAAGCAGCTGGATACCTTGCAATGCTTGTCTGCTGATGGCTGTCATATTCTGCCACACGTTATTTTGATGAAAATCAGAATTTTGCAACCGCTGAATGGAGGGCACTGCAATCGTCTGCAGCATCTTATCCATTTATCATCTAGCCGTAGTTATGCCTCTGTTATGAACTAGAGATGACTGCCTATCGAAGCCGATGCACAGCAAACCATGATGCCGCGTTATCGAGTAGTATGCCGTTCAAAAGTTGCAGCAGGATTGGATCTGTTTCCACGTAGCCTCAAAATTCTCACGGTGACTGTCATTCAACAAACAGAACAGAGACTTGTCGCTGAAAACTTCCCTGTTCCATTCAGTCGTCCAAGAGGCTCGGGCACGACTCCATTGCAATCCCTTACATCAATGTCTTTCTGTCAAAGGCACTCTTCTTAAAGAACGGTTTGAGTGCAAGCCGAATTCTGCCTATCGTCAAGAAACTGTTCTCGCTGATATTGGAACATCCAATGTACCCTGCAAATTCTGCAGAATGTTAAAAGTCATCATTTGTGGGGCTGCCACCTTATGCTTTCTAATTCGTCTATCAACGCGTGTTGGCGTACATCCGGATGGACCTGTACACTGCGACGACTCACATGCCCTTCTTCATTCCCATCTTCTCTAATCCTTTGCACAGTGGACGCGTGTTTCAGAGGCGAAGCGTCGATATTAGCACCAAGCCGTACGTAGGCCTAAACTGAATCTACTCGCACGGTCGTCCAATTGCTGAAACGGACTTTGGAGTCATCAGCCAGGAGTCTATTCAATAAAACATGTCTCTTTGGGAACGAAAAACTGCCGTTTCCATTCCTTTTATCCCGCTCTCTATTCACGTAATCAACTTGTATTTCAGATCATTTGCATACATCAGCCAGCTTCAATTTGCCTAATTATACGACCAAAGCTTCATGGTGTTGCATTTTCAATGTCGGGTAGCATATATATATATATATATATATATCTTTATCGCTGTAGGAATTCAATTTCGAAAGTCATTCTTTTAAAACATTGTTAATTAATTAAAAATTAATTTTTTAAGGTGGCAAAAGTTCCAGCAGACCTACAAATTGGATGCACTTGCTATGAAAACTTACATTTTAGAAACGATCCCATTTTAATTATGCAGAACGCAAAAGATTCTAATAACTTATTGATATAATACATCTAAGCATAAATTTTCGCAGCGAAACGTTCATTGGCTTTTTACATATCTCATAGATACACACACCTACTGACCGGCATATTTTATAGTGTATTCAAAATGTGCTTAGGATGTCTTCAAGGGTACTGTTGCCGAATTCTTAAATTTTTAAGAAAAATTACTTTCTTTATATAGTGGTTCCTCAAAATAAAATTACAAAAGAAATTTTGAAGGAACAGAAATGGGTTTTTAAAATTTTTCAATAGCATACTCTGATTCTAAAACTATCGAAACCTTCAAGATGGCTAAGTTAATAAAATAATGAATTTGCTTACTTTGTGACAGCACATGCTTGGGGATATATTACGTCTTTAATTAGATCTTGTATGCTTTTGACGGCCATGGCGACAGATCTCAGCCTCTTGTTTAATGGCGCCCTGTTCCTTGCGAGCTCTTCCATGGATACTTTAAGGCTCAATTCCATTAGAATGCCTTCATTGACTGCGTTGCACTCATCCTTCTTTTTAAAGTAAAAGAAATTATTTTAAATTTATTTATTGAAAACATTTAAAACTATGACATTTTATTCTATGAGATCGCTTCGAAATATTTTGAACAGTATGTAAATATGAGTTTAGAATATCATTTTTGGACACAATCAATAAAAATTAAGATCACGACGAAAAATTTTTCACGAATGAAGTAAGCAAATATACACGATGACTCAAAAGAACGGGAAATCGGGAAAACGGCCAACGATGTTCTTGCTGTGTGTGCCGTTGCTTTTTCTTGTTGGAACCAGGTTTTATGTATCATTTGTAGAAAATTTGACAGTTCAACTGCAGCAAAATTTACCAATATTGCAACACAGGAATTTTCAAAGGTACGATGTTTTCCCGCAAATGAAGTATGTGCAGCACTTCAATGCTCTATGACTACTGAATGATAGGATACTGTTAATATTTTTATAAGGAGTTTTATAAGGCGTTCAGCGTCGCCATTCTCACTGGGCTGTCATAACACATTTTAAAATTCCCCGTTCTTTGCAGTCACTACGGAAATGTCACTATGCAGTCACTATTGCAGTTTCGGAAAATTTTAGCTTTCCATCTTCAATGCGAACAAGTCTGGATCGGAGCTTCCGATTGAGCGCTAGACTATGCTCGAAAAATAAAAAATGTCTAAACGGCAGAACACAATATAGTAGTGCGACTTGATGTGAAAAAAGGGAAGTAACGTGAAAATAAAAGTAGAAATTGTAGGAAATATGAACTGGTTAATTTTGCGTTGAACGAGTGCCAGAATATAGAATGCGACAATACAAAAATTAACAGCTTTCTGTTCAGATGATCTTTTAAAAATTTGAACTTCCGCATGAGCATTGGCTGATAAAGAACGAGAATTGCAATAACATTATTTTTAAAGTGTCATTTTGAAGTTAATAAGGTAGTAACAAAACCTGCATTGAAGTCGAACGGATTTTCGAGCTATGTTGATTTATTATGACATTCGAAAAGGGTTGACATAAAGCATTGGGGCAGCCCAGTAGTAGTTAGCGCACGAAGACGGACTTGGACGACCTGAGTTCGATTCCCGACTCTGCCCAAGCTGTCCAAATCTTCATTCGGAGAACGAGCACCTTAAATATGTAGATCCGTAAGTCCTTCTGAGAGATTGGTGGTAGAGGAAAATGGATACGGTCCTTGTGGATTCCGCCGCCACTGGTTTCCGGTCTGAATTGGGTGGCACTTTCTTGGACATCTAGACAGATAGTTTACATACTCGGGTAGGTCGGACGTTTTCGGACCAAGAAGAAGTGCTGACAAAGCAACAGCGTGTCGATCGAATAAATTAGATTTTCGGTGATAAAGCACCATCCAAAGCAGCAATTTACTACTTGTTTAAAGAATTCAATCTTGGAGGCAGTATCGGCGATGAATTTCGTGAAGGTCGAACAAGAACTGCTTTGACGCCAGAACACATGGATGCTGTGTAACAAGAGATCCGTTTAGATCGCCACGCCAGATATGATGAAATTGAGGCATCCTTGCACATTTCAAGGACCCGAATACATTCAATTTACATGATCATTCAAAAGACAAACATGTATGTGAGTGTTTGATTCCACACAATTTAACTCAAACCTAAAAAGATGATTGTATCAAATGGTGCGAAGAAAATCTCAAAAGATTCAACTCTGGTGCCTAAAAACATGTCTTTGATATTGTAACACATGTTGAAACGTTGATTTATTCCTATGAATTCAAAACAAAACAACAATCCACTGTTTGAGTTTCAAAATGAACCAAATCTTGCAAAAGCTTTTCTTGCACGAAGTGTTTCTAAGAAAAGTATTGTTTTGTGTTTTGGTAAATCCGGCCATGCTGCAAACGTCGTTATAGAGGATTGTAGAATAAAAAATGCCTCTATTCGCTTTATGGTTCTTATCAGATGATTTGCCCATATACCAAATATCAAGCTTCTATTGTATTTCAAAGGAAGCGTGCTGCATTAATTCGTAAAATCGAACATATTGTTATGCGGCATCCCCTAAAGTAGCAAATATTGGATATCTAAAATAGCGCGCTTTCTGACTTTCAAACTACACTCTATGACAAAAAATCGACACAGGAGAGGGCGCTGCAGCCCAGTGGTTAGCACGCGGGAATTGCACTCGGTAGGTCCGGGTTCGATTCTCGCCATTGCCAAAACTGCTGCCGTGTTCACGCAGAGTACGATCGCGTTAAACATGTGGGTCCATAAGTCCTTCCGAGAGGTTAGTGGTATGGAAAGGAGGGTACGGTCCCTGTGGATGGCTCCCCCACTGGGTTCCGGTCTAAATTGGGTGGCACTCCCGGCCGCCCAAACAGTTACCTTACACCTTTCTCGTAGGTCTGACGGTCTGGGTCTCAACAACAACATTAGGTTCTGGTATAGAATTTTGCCCCATGACCAACAATGCCTTGGAGGGTCTTATGTTTATAATATAAAAATATTCCCGTATCTGATATAATTCCGATGGATAATGCAACCCTGGTTATATAATTAGTTTTTCTATCTAATAGTTTTTCTGTCTAATACCTAAAGATCCTCTATTACTAGCTGAGGCAAAAAGGCGGAACTGTGAGTATAAAAATTCTTTTAAGTCAGGGTCCATTAAATTACCCTGAAAACACAAAATACTGAAATTCTTAGAAACTGAAAGTAATACGAAATGCTAATAAGACTACATTAAAACCACCGAATCACAAAGGGATCACCCACCGTGGGTATTATAGTTTCATGATCCCAATGTGCTCAACTGGAATTCTATAAAAAAGCAATAGCCAAAACGTTGTAAAGACAACTGTAAACTGATATATGGATGACTCATGATAAAAGGCAGAATTATGTAAAATAAAAGAAAGCTGTAATTCATTAATCACTCTTTAAAAAATATTCAAGAAAAGTCCAATAAAAATAATGTACAGAATTTGAGGTCCTCTGCAAACCTCAGGCACCAAGCGGTCGCTCGGACTGCTTGGCCCTCCGCTACGCTCATGTCCAGCGACTTTTACTTTCCCTACAATACATGGCAATGTCCAGGGAAAGTATTGCAATCATGCCGAAAATCGCAACTCGAGGTTTCGACGGATCTACACGTTTTGGCATCTCTAGAATGCGAAAAAAAGTATTTCTAGCGTGACATCTGTATGCTTGTGTGTGTGTGTCTGTCTGTGCAATGTATGCATCCACTTTAACTCAAAACCAAATGGATCGAATATCATAAAATTTGGTAGGTAAATCACTTGTGTATGACCCTGGGACAGTTTTTGGTACGATTTGGGATAAAAGAACCCGCCTTTTCGTGCGAAATGGCCCGCAAAAATTGGCTTTATCCAATCTAGCAGAAAAATTAATGGACCGAATTTCACAAAATTTGGTAGATAAGTCGCTTGTGGGTTATTTTGGTGTTGATTAGATTTTGGTACGATTCGGAAAAAAAAATAATATGTTTTTTTTGCTAAATGGCCCGCATAAATTGTCAAAATCTGAAATAAAATACTACGCATTCTCAAATATTTCAATTAAATGCTTGTTTTACACTCAACTTCTGAAGATGAAAAGAATAAAGATCAACCCCATTACTCCAGGACTAGCCGTTCTCGAGATATTTTAGTTTTTTCACATTTTTGCTACGCCGATTTGGATAATAAGTTCGGTTACCAAATGAAAACGAAAACTGAATTAAAAGTGTACATTTAGTGTCATTTCAATGAATTATGCGTGTAATTTAGTGCGATTAAACTTAATTTAATGAATTATTAATGAAATAAAGAGAAAATGAATTTGAGTCTGCAGGGAAAGTCATGTGCTACTCACATCAGGTGTTTATCTTTTCCTGCAATACACGGTAAGGTATAGGAAAATTATTGCAAGGTATGGTACTCTAGAATACGAAAATACGAAAAAAAATTTAGCGTGACGTATGTGTATGTGTCTGTGCGTTTGTCTGTGCAATGTATGTATCCATTCTAACTAAAAAACTGATTGACCGAATTTCATAAAATTTTATAGGTAAATTCCTTGTGGGTGATCCTGGTGCTGAATAGATTTTGGTACGATTTGGGATAAAGAACCTTTTTATTTGGGGTGAGGGGGGTGAGGAGGGGATGACCTGCTAAGAATGTCTGCATCCACTCCATCTAAAAAATATCATAGATCAAATTTCACAAAATTTGGTAGATGATTTGTGCGTACCAAGGTGCTGTGTAGATTCTGATACGATTCGAAAAAAATTAAACTGCCTTTTGTTTTGCGAAACAGCCCGCAAAAATCGACAAAATCTAAAATAAAAGATTACGTATGCTCAAATATACCAACTAAATGCTTGTTTTATACGTAATTTTTGCCGGTAAAGAGAATACAATTAACACCATTACTCCAGAACTAGCCGTTTCAAGATATTCCATTTTTTTTTCAGATTTTCTCTACGCCACCTTTGAAAATAAGTCCACTTATCAAATGACACCGAAAATTGAATTAAAATTGCAAATTCAGTGTAATTTAAAATAATTACGGCTATTATTTTGGAAATTAAACTCAATTCAATAGATCATTAAAGAAATAAAGAGAACGTGAAAATGAGTAAGCAGCGAAAGTCATGTGCTGTCCACAACAGATTTTTTTTTTTAATTTTGAAAGAAGAAAAGTCGTGAACGATTCACAAAATGTGGAGAATCCTCCATAGATGCGGCGGGGGACGGAATGGATGTTTCTAGTGGGCTACAATTTGTATGGGCGGCCCTGAATGCGCTTTAAATATTGTATACAAACACTTCAACAAATGTAACGCATTGGCATATCTTACAGTTGGAAAACCCCGGGAATCTCATATCTATGTCCATTATTTCATTCGACTAATTTCTTAGATTGAACTTCCGCGCGCTCCTATGAAAACAATACCTTTCCAAATGCCGATAGTGAATTAGCAATGGTAATTGCGACTCAGCGTGGAAAAATCTGATGTGAGCAGCATATGACTTTACCTGTAGACTTAAATTCATTTTTCTCCTTATTTCTTTAATAATTCATTAAATTGAGTTTAATTGCACAAAGTAACACTAAATTAATTTAATTCAATTTTAATTTTTATCTGGTAACTGGAAATTTTTTCAAAGGCGGAGTAACAAAAATGCTAAAAAACCGAAAGAACCTCAAATATCCCCAAAACGGTTAGTACTAGTGTAATGGGTTTGGTCTTATTATTTTCATCGTCCAAAATTGAGTATCAAATAAGCATTTAATTGATATATTTAAGCATAAGTAATCTTTCGTTTTACATGTCGGCGATTTTTGAGGGCTATTTCGGATAAAAAGGCTGATTCTATTTTTTTTCGAATTGCACCAAACTCTAATCAGAATCAGGGTTAAATACAAGTGACATACCTACAGCATTTTATGAAATGTGGTCCATTAGTCTTTCAGTTAGAGTGGATACATACGATGTGCAGGCAGACACACAGACGCACTGACACACGCACAGACGTCACGCTAAAAATGTTTTTTTCTTAATCTAGAGGTGTCAAAATGTATAGATTCGTCGAAAACTGGAGTGGTGATTTTCAACATGATTCCCATACTTTCCCTTATACATTACGATGTTTTGCAGGTAAAGTAAAAATCTGATGGGGACAACACATGACTTTCTCCCGCAGACATATATTCGCGTTATCTTTAATTCTTCAATAATTCATTAAATGGAGATTAATCGCACAAAATAACAACCATAAGTATTTTAAATTTCTTTGAATTTTCACTTTTAATTCAATTTTCGTTTTCATTTGGTAAATGGATTTGTTTTCAAAGGTGGTGTAGCGAAAATGCAAAAAAACTAAAATATCTCGAGAACGGCTAGTCCTACAGTAATGGGGTTGGTCTTATTCTTTTCATCGTCAAAAATTACGTATCAAATAAGCATTTAATTGATATATTTGAGCTTACGCAGTCTTTTAGTTTTAGATTTAACGATTTTTGCGGGTCATTTCGCAAAACAGGCAAGCATTTTTCCGAATCGTACTAAAATCTAATCAGCACCAGAGTGATCTACAAGTGACGTATTTATTAAATTTTGTGAAATTTGGTCTATTAGTTTCTCAGTTAGAGTGGATACAATATCTGCACAGACAGACAGTCAGACGCAGACACAAACGCGCACAGACGTCACGATAAAAATTATTTTTTCTTATTCTAGAGGTCCCAAAACGTGGATATCCGTCGAAAACTTTCAATTTTCTCTAAGATTTTCGGCATGATTCCAATATATTTCTTATACATTGCCATGTATTGCAGGGAAAGTAAAAATATGATGTGGGCACCACATGACTTTCCCTGTAGACTTATATACACATTATCTTTATTTTAATTAAATTTAATTCAATATTAATTCTATTTTCGATCTCATTTGTTCTCTGGACTCATTTTGAAAGGTGGCGTAGAGAAAAAACGCAAAAAACGAAAATATCTCGAGAATGGCTAGCCCTAGTGTAATGGGGTTGGTCTTATTCTTTTTTTCGTTAAAAATTACGTATAAAGCAAACATTTAATGGATATATTTCAGCATACGTAGTTTTTTATTTTAGATTTTGTCGGTTTTTGCGGACCAATTTGCAAAAAAAGGCAGGTTATTTTTTTCCGAATCGTACCAAAACCTAATCAGCACCAGGATGACCCACAAGCGACTTATCTACCAAATTTAATGAAATTCGGTTAATTAGAGTTTTAGTTAGAGTGAATTAGTGTGTGTCTGCACACACAGACACACACACAGACACACACACACAGATACACACACAGAGACGTCACGCTAAAAATAGTTTTTTCGTATTCTAGAGGTCTCGAAACGTGTAGATCCGTCGAATACTCGAGTTGCGATTTTCGACATGATTCCAATACTTTCCCTATACATTACCATGTATTGCAGGGAAAGTAAAAATCTGATGTGGGCAGCACATGTCTTTCCCTGCAGACGTGAATTCAGTTTTTCTATATTTCTTTAAGAACTCAATAAATTGAATTTAATTGTACAAAATAACACAAAATTTTCATTTTTAATTCAATTTCCGCTTTTATTTGGTAATTGGACATTTTTCCAAAGACGGCATAACGAAAATGACAAAAATCTCAAATATCTCGAGAACGGTTAGTCCTAGAGTAATAGAGTTGTTCTTATTTTTTCCTCGTGAAAAATTACGTATAAAACAAGCATTTATTTGATACATTTTAACATACGTAGTCTTTCTTTTTTTATATATTGGCGATTTTTGCGGACCATTTCGTGAAAAAGGGCAGGTTGTTCTTTGCCGAATCATACCAAAATCTAATCAGCACCAGAGTATCCCACAAGTGATTTATCCACCAAATTTTATGAAATTTGGCCAATTAGTATTTCAGCTAGAGTAGATACGTGAGATTTTTGCTGACCATTTCACAAAAAAAAGGCGGGTTCTTTCCGAATTGTACCAAAAACTAATCAGCACCAGGGTCATGCCCAAGAGTTTTACCTACCAAATTTTATGAAATTCGGTCCATTAGTTTTTTAGTTAGGGTGGATACATACATTGCACAGACAGACACACAGACACACATACACACAGACAAACAGACACACACACACAGACGTCACGCTAAAAATAGTGTTTTCGTATTCTAGAGGCCCCGAAACGTGTAGATTCGTCGAAAACTCGAGTTGCGATTTTTGGCATGATTCCAATACTTTCCCTATACATTGCCATGTAATGCAGGGAAAGTAAAAATTGTCAGCATGACGTTCTGAAGTAAGACTCCTAAATATTCAGTCTGGCGCAATAGCGGCCATCTTGACTCAAAGTTGAGGATATGGCTATACTTGGCAAAAACAATATTACTTTCTAGTCCTTTTCTCGGCATGTCGATAAAATCAAAATATTCTAGACTACTTTCTTGATTAATTGATACAATTTTTTGAATGCAAAAGCACCTATTTTACAGCTAAATTGTGTATCAAATATCAGCTATGTAACATGCGCTCGCACAACAATCGATAAATAGCACAACATACGATAACTGATTGGATCCTTTTGGAATCAAAATGGCGGTTGCGCAAGCCTGTATATTTAAGAGCCTTATTATGCGGGAAGGTTTTCCTCATCCGTGACGTCACGGGCCAGGGGTGACTTTGAGAGATACTGCCAATACACAGGAAGTTTTCGTATTATTACAGTTAAAAAATTGTTTGCTAGTTTGAAATGGGAATATCCAGACGTAAACAACTTGCACAGAGGTTTTAAATTTTGCTCTACACACAAGACCCAGTGACACCCAAGCTTTAGTGATGTCGGCAGGGTAGGATGAGAATCGCAGTAACAAGTCCGGTCCGTCTTGAGAGCCCGAGAACAAAATGCCTGTGTCCTCCTTCCCATGACACTATATGCGCAGAAACAGATAAAAAATATAATTAAGTCAGTCAGGCCCGGGAAAAGCAACCCCTGTTCACCTTTTCCGCGCTGACATGTAGCAATGTCCGAGACACCATGGTCGCTGGCAGAGATGGATGATCAGTTGATCATACTCTTGCTGATATGCAACGGCCTGTTATAATACAGAAAACATTATAGGACGTCCTGTTATAGGATAATGTCCGCTGACATGTAGCAATGTCCGATACCTATGATAGCTGGTGGGGATGGATGTTCAGTTGATCATCCTCTAGCTAATATGCAACGATCTGTTATAGGACAGAAAACGATTCGCTTTACTGCCGCCAAAACTAAGCCAAACATAAAATCGAAATTGAGAGGATACCATACATTTTGTATGATGATATTTCCCTCAGGTATGTACACAGCGTATCATCATATTGTGAGATCAGATTTGAGAAATATTTAATGAGAGAGTTTTACGTTTTTCATTTATTAAAGCTGTAATGTTGGACAATGGCTGCAGACGTAACGATGCCAGTTTTTACAATACTTTGATCCGAGAGGTCAATTAGGTCATAAACCTAAGAGGCTATATATAGCCAATATAATGGCTAAAATCTTTGACGAATTATGCAAGATGTCTGAGCACATTGCCCTAAGATCAGCCAATAGTAGCGTAAGTGGAGTTACAGACCCCAGGTAAAGAAGGCGGCAACCGAAGGTTCTAGAGTGATATTCAGAACTACTAGTACAACAGGTTTCACGATTAATATGACAGATTTCACGATGACTTCGACGGCAATAGCAATTTTTCATAGAGAGATGCAGTAGAGAAGTATTCCTCAAGTTTTGCAAACAGAGTGTTCCGTAGAAATTCCACAGCAATGTCCAATGCCTTGATATATAGAACGTCAACGGCAGATGCCAGATCAACTGTAGTGCAATTAGCAGTACCACACCCTGAGTTGGTATCTGTAAAAAATTCTCTGTAAGAGTTGAGATCAATGTCCACAGACAGACTTGAAGGTATGTGTTCCTCAATTATTGTTGAAGGCCATCAATGTATTTTAGGCATTTTTAATTAACTGGTCTCATATTTTCTCTCTCCGCCGCAATTAATATGAATAATTGTTGTAATTAATTTAATAAGTAAGCTATACTGTTAATAAATGATTTCATTTTAAAGTTAAAATGGTGCAATTAATTGCAGTATTATGTTAATAAATATTCTATTCCAGGACTCGCCCTAAAGATTAATAAGGTGAGTTTAAGTGGTACACAACGCAATGTGTTTAATATTTAATGCTATAAGAGATCACGATTTATGATAATTCGGCCATAGAAGAAAACCCAACTTCAATTTATGTTTTCGTTTGTGCACCACACATACTATATATGCAGGGCATAGACATCTCAATAAATCCAAATACCTGTTTTCTCTGGTTTATTGCAATTCGACTCAGGGCTTCTCCCAGTTCATCCACAACGTCTTCGAATTCTTCTCGCCCCAATGTCTGCACTTCTGATCTTCGCATCTGGAAATTTATTATTTGAAAAAGATGAATTGTTGAACATCATGATTTTTCTTGCAAAATTAAAGTTTACATAAAAAGCCATGAAAAATAAGCAATTATGAAAAATTTCAAAAATAAATTTGCTATTGTAATATAGAGTTCCTATGAAATTCCTTAAGCATCCCAATTACATATTTAAGGAAATATCATCACGTGTACACGTTCAGAGATATTATGTGAGACCAGAAGTAGATCTCATATGTGTTTTATCGAGACAGTTTTATGCCAATTATTTACTGATCTGAAACTTCGGACAATACCTCCAGTCTGAAGGATGCCAAGGTTTACGACACGTGAACCCAGAGGTCAGAAAACTATAAATTTAGGGGCGTCAAGACAGAGGGGACCGAACGAACTCTTGAAATGTGAAGTAACGACATTGGATGGAAAGGCAAGTCAATGGAGAAGGTGCTTGTTGCGTCACTCTGAATGCTGCAAATCAGAGAAAAGGGGAGTGACAGTCTCAAGGCAAATGAGCCACAACCTGTGACTTAATAACGACACTTGTTAAATAACAGTAAGATAGCGATATAGAAGCATGATGACTTGGTTAATAAGAACGACAATACTCCTGCGATATGATGATATAACGATGAAGATACTCAGTTAAAGATATATACGTATGACTTTGCGAATACAAATATGACTACGAGAATGACATAAGTGCAAGTGATTGAGTCAGCAGTATAATATGATCGACGAATTTACGTGTCGATGCATTATACCACGAGTTAATGCTAGTAATAAGGACGACATCAAGTACGTGCTACAAACAAAGTCCAAGACAGACGTGAAGGTAGTATGTGTTCCTCAAATATGATATCTGGTCCTAACCACATTTTAGGCATTTTCATACTGGTCTCACATGGTCCCTCCGCCGAAATAATTAATGAGAAGAATAATTGTTGCAATTAAATAACTAAGTATTTTATGTTGTTAATAAGTATTTTATTGTTAAATTTAAAATGGTGTGATTCATGTAGTATTATAATAATTAATTATTCTTTTACAGAACTCGCGCGAAAGATAAATAATTGGAGGGTTATTAGCGGGCACACAAAACACGATGTACTACAATAATAAAGAGTTCCACTATGTACGATTTTACGGTCATGTGAAGATATATTGATATAATAATAAGAATTAATCTAAAAGTAAAACTCTAAGTTTCTTTTTCTAAAACCTTTCTCACACTATGTACCATAAAGTTACCCCGTCCTATCAAATAAAAATAATTGCAGCGCCTTTAGTGGATCATTTTAAATGTTAGAATAAGAATCTCGGTAATAAAGCGAAATAAACAACAATAAAAAAAATGAAGTCTAACCACTTTGAAGCCAGACTAAAAGAAAATTCTAAATATTATATGACTGGCTCATGGATAAAAAGGAATGAAAACAATAATTTTTATTATTACTTTCCTTATATACATAATGTATAAGGAAAGTATTGTGACGGGGTCGAAAATCCGAATTCGAGTTTTCGACGTGAGAGCACGTTTCAAACATCCCTGATCACGAATCAAACATTTTTGAAGTGATGTCTGTCTGTCTGTGTGTGTGTGTGTGTGTGTGTGTGTGTGTGTGTGTGTGTGTGTGTGTGTGTGAAAGTATGTGTGTGTGTGTGTGTCAGTGGGTCTGTGGAGACGATAACTGACGAACGAATGGATCGATTTGAACCAAATTTGGTACAAAAATCACAATCCGCAAACCCTGGAAGCCTATTGTTTTTATACGCAATCGAATGTTCACAAGCCCCCTAAATTTTCGAATGAAATTTTGAAAAAATCGTCAAAAAATCAAAACCACTAATAAAGTTACGCAAATAGACATTTCTTATGTAATTTTTCATTAGAAAACGATTGACATGAATTTTAGAACGCTAACATGAACCGTTCTCGAGATATTGTACATTTTTCAAAAAAAATATCAAAAAGTCATATAAAATAAAATAAAAATATTTCCTATTGATAAACATGTTCACTTTTCATATGTTATACCATGCGATAAATTGGGAGACATCATTCTCGTGGATCTAGCTCATTCCATTCATGAAAAAAGATTCTCTGAGTAATGCGTTTGTATTTGAACGCCAATAGTCATTTATCTGCTGTAAGAATAACTTATTTCTTAGTGCATAACGCTTGGCGAGATTTTGGCGACGAATTTGGCGGAATGTCGTGAACTTGGCGACTTTCTGAAATGTTGCAAAATTAACGAAAATCTCGTTAAATGGATGAAAATTACGCTAAATTAATGAAAATGACGACGAATTGTTGAAAATTCAATGTCATGGAAAGAATATTAGTATCTACTATAAGAAAAACCTATTTTTAAACTGTAAAAGTAGTAAATTCATTACATTATATAAGGAAAGTCATGTGTTGCCCACATCAGATTTTTTTAACTCTGCTTTGCGGTGACTTCGAAATTAAAAAAATGCAAAAATCCACAACTTTAGAATTTCACAATCTAAGACATATTCTTTGAAATAATCAGAATAAACGTGTCACATAAACATTTGTCAGACATTGGGATTATTTTGCGAACTACTTACCTTTCCACCGTCTTCAAACATTGTTTTCCTCATTCGGGTTTCTTTAAAATCTTTCAGTTCATCTACAGTATCAACAAGCTGAGGAAGATAAAACCAAATAATAAAAATTTGAAAAATATTTCTGTATTATTGACAGGATCGTTTTTGTTACATATGGAACGCATACATAAATACAACAGAAGTGTCGATCAGCTCGACATTCTCATATCAGAATTACTTTTTATTTCAAATTTTACAATACTTTTTACTTTTCTTATATACATGATGTATAAAGAAAACATTGTGTCGGGGGTCGAAATTTCAAATTCGAGTTTTCGACGGGAGAGCACGTTTCAAGCATCTCTGATCACGAATCCATTTTTGAAGAGATGTCTGTGTGTGTGTGTGTGTGTGTGAAAGTATGTGTGTGTGTGTGTGGATGGGTGTGTCAGTGAGTCTATGGAGACGATATCTCACGAACAAATAGAGCGAGTCGAATGAAATGTGGTACAAAAATCACAATCCGTGAATACTGGAAGCCTATTGTTTTAAACGTAACCGAATGTTCAGAACCCCCTTAAATTTTTGAGTGAAATTTTGAAAAAAATCATCAAAAAATCAAAACGTTTAATAAAGTTACGCAAATAGACGTTTCTTATGTAATTTTTCCTTACAAAACGATAGACAAACTTTGGAACTCCAGCATGAACCGTTCTCGAGATATTGTATATTTTTTAAATAAATTTATCAAAAAATCCCATAAATTAAAAAAGTATATTAACTGTTGAGAAACATTTTCACTTTCCATATGTAAGATAATGCGATAAATTTGGTAACATTATTCTTGTGGATCTAACTCTTTCTATTCATGAGAAAAGATTCTTTGAGTAATACTTTTGCATTTGAACGCCAATAGTTATTTATCTGCTATAAGAATGACTTATTTCTCCGTCCATAACTTTGGTGAGATTTTGGCGCCGAATTTGGTTGAATGTCGCCAACTTGACGACTTTTTTAAATGTTGCAAAATTAACGAAAATCTTGCTAAATGGATGGAAATGACACTAAATCAATGAAAATGACGACTAATTGACGAAAATTCAATATCTTGGAAAGCATATAAATATCTACTATAAGAAAATCCTATTTTTTATTGTAAAAGTAGTAAATTCATTGCATTATATAAGGAAAGTCATGTGTTGCCCACATCAATTTTTTTTTCCCGTAGAATTAGTAAATTCATTGCATTATATAAGGAAAGTCATGTGCTGCCCACATCTGATTTTTTTTATTAAATCGATATTGCGGGTCAAAATTATTAGAACTGTAGCGTGTTACCCTTCACTTTAAAGGGATTGGAAAAATCGCTCGATTAATATTATACTTGACAATGGACATCCGGGGGGTAACTTGGCCGCCAAGGGGATCTAATGACGCCACGAACAAATTTAATTGCTATGTTTCACAACAATGATTGAAACTATTTAGTCTCATGATTATTGAACCATAAATAAATCCTTTTATGCATGGTGATATCAAATTGTTCACTATTCTGCCATACTAAAAAATATAAAATTTCGAATAAAATTCCAGTTTTTCATTCAAAGTTAAAAAAATTCCATCTAACTCTAGATTTTTTATATCAAAGCCGGATATAAAGTTTCGTGAAAATCCATTAATATTTTTGGCTGCTATCTTGCACACAAGAAATTGACCACAGATATCAGTCGAACTAACTGACTGGCTGATAGACAGATGGACATCACTCCAAAAATAGTCAAAACGTATTCAGGAGATCTTAAAACATATGTTAGCATCAAAATATTGAAATCGAAAATTTCCGTGTGAACAATGTTTCCTCAATACTACGTGTGTGAAAGTTGATCAGTGAGTGACATTTTTTTTCAGGGAAAATTGTATAAAAATGCAGTAATGTAATCTCGAAAATAAATATTAACAGTTAAAGCACTGAAGGGTGAATATGTAAGAGTTTGCCTTAATGAAGAGCAATATCTTTAGCTGAGATTTCAAAACTTTTAACATGCGCATTGACATTACAATTTCATTATACTAAATTTTTCTTCGTGTACATTTCCTCTGTTAGAAATCTATGTCATTTTCGGAAAATGACATAATAGTGCATTCATTCGTCGAATAAACGCTTATTTTGTGGGATATGATCGTAGTGAATTGCTCACTATTTTGTAAAACTACTCTCAACAGGTATTCAAACATTCGTTCTCTGATTACCCAGATCTTGTTCTATCCATTAAACTTCTGAGGCGAGTTTATTTCGTTTTGCATTTGAAGTAGATTTCATCATGCTGCTACTTCAGCTTTTAAATCGAGCTGAAACTTCTGAGCCATACTGTACACTTCTTTCATTTCTTCATTTTATATAGAATAATATCCAGTATTTTGTAGTCATCCGTAAATTGAAGACGGGGCCTTTAATTGTAATGTATTCTAATATTTTCATTTTAGAATGCTCTAGTACGATTAAGTAGACTTTAATTACTATATTATTTAAATCGTAGTCGTATATTGCATTATAATTGTAGTGTTAAGTTGTTCAAACTCTACTGTACATTGAACCACAGATGGTCGTTGTATTATTTATTAATCTACGATTAATATATCAGATTACTTTTACTTTTGCAGTTGACGTGGCTTTTCTTTTAAATGTTGTTATGAATAACATATTTTACTCACAGTTTTTATATTCTCTTCTTTATAATTTTATTTTTTTAATCTGGAGCCGTGTCGGTCTAGAAAAGTATTTCTATTGTCTTAAACTGATTTTAATAAAGCGTACTATTTAATATTTTTATTATTCATACGTGTTGTTTTAATGATTCAATTTTTGTATAAATTTTTATGAAATTCCTGAGAAAAAATGAAGTGGTTGATATTAGACTATTTATGTGTAATATTTCCTTTTGACAAATGCAGCCTTTATTGAGTAATCGTGTTCACAACTCACAGACACAGGGCATACATTCATAGAAATGTATAACTCCTGAAAGTTTTCAAAAAGTTCTGATGATACGACTTTTTGACATGTATTTTACGACCTTCCATATACGCATTTCGTGAATTTTTGACTTTGATTCCGACTAATTAGATACACTTCTAAAACTTTGAAAATGATATCATCTATTTTGCTTCATTTTAGTCCATCATCTCAACATTTTAAATTCTCTCTCAACTAGAGGCACTCTAATTTCTTCTATTTAATGAAACATGGTCCCTTTACTGGTAGACCTAATGCTGTTGTTGTTGAGACCCAGACTGTCCAACCTTCCAGAGAGGTGTAAGGTAACTGTTTGGACGGCCGGGAAGAGCAATCCAATTTAGACCGGAACCCAGGGGGGGAGGCATCCACAGGGAACGCATATCCTTCCCCTACCATCAACCTCTCGGAAGGACGTACGGACCCACATGTTTGACGTGATCGTACTCCGCGTGAACACGGCGGCAGTTTTGGCAGCGAAGGGAATCGAACCCGGGCCCATCGACTGCAATTCCCGCGCTCTAACCACTGGGTTACTGCGCCCAGTAGACCTAATGTGTCACTCAGGGATATTTCCATACAATGTTATTGGGGTTCTTAAGGACTTTCTTAGAATTTTCATATCACGGTGTATACTCACAGAAATTAACCGCCTGTAGAGGATGCTCGAAAAGTTAAGATCACATTTCCATTGTAGATAATAGCATATACCTGCCGTAAGAGCATGATCCTAAATATTTGTGTCCTATGAGTATGCATCTTTAACTAGTTATTTTACTACTCTCATTACAAGTAAAAGTAGAAAAGAAATGATTATTATAACAGGGAATGCGAGATTTCAAACGAGTTCTCATAGTGTGTTTACAATCGAAATCATAGTAATAAAAATATTTCAAATAAAGAGATTTACTGCATACATAAGTATACTATATAAGAAATGCCCTGACCTTTCTTTGTCTGTGTGTCAGGCTTGGCAGAAAATTGGCAACAATTTGACAATCCTAGCGACCACAACAACGCTATATGACGCCTGGTGAGAAGTAATTTTGATTGGATCTGGTTTCTTAAATGTCGTATGAATGGATATATTTTAGAAGCGCAAGTTCTGGAGGTGGGCGGATGGCAGCGAATCAAATGCATAAATATATACACTGTGTCATATGATAGGTTTGACATCTACTGAGAAAAAATATATATGATATCATACATATTCATTCAAAGAAACCTCATTAAACTTACCGAACTCATTTCTTCCTCCACAGCCTCCATTCTTTTCACGAGTTTCTTCATTTGCCACATGAACCACAGGTTCGCTCCTGCAGCCAAACCCTTGGATGCTTTACTCTCCTGTTTTTGACCCTTATTTTTCCTAAAAGTTCTTTTTCGATGGGTTTTAGGGGATGAAACTTCATCTACAGTGTTATAAAATAGGAATATTTAAAAATAATGTTCAATTAAAAATGTAAAAAACCATAAAATATTTCAACCCTTTGACGCAGATGGGACACCGGTGTCCCTTTTGTATTTTATTATTCTAAACTTTTGTTTCAATTTTTATTAAACACGCCGATATTATTGTAAAAAGATTAATAATTTCGTACAATGTTTAATTTTCGAAACGCATTTATATTTTAAATTCAATTTCTGATATATTTTTATTTTAATTTTTGATTTTATAACAAGAAATATCAATCGCGCATAAAGTATTGATTACGAAATACTTTCCAACTGAAATGCAATTTTATTCAAACATCTCTAAAATGCGATACATTCAGAACTGATATAAGTCAAATTATCACAGTACTACAATAATTTATTAAACTTAAAATCTTTAAACTCCATCGAAGAAAATGAAATTTATTTAAATAACGTCATCGTAATATAAATTGCCTGGCTTTCTATGTAAAAGCAATGTATAATTCATTTATATCACTTTTATTCTGGACAGCAGAGCTAAATAATTTTGCGTGAAAAAAATTCATTTCTTATGCAACTCAACTTGCAATCACTTGTTTACATTCTGCAGCCATTAAAATTAGGCTTCGTTGTAGAGACAATCAAAGTCTGCTGATCATTTAAACTCAAGGATACTGTAATTGTGTTGGTTGAGAATATAGATGCACAGAAAATACGCAATAAATAGCGATTTTAGGACGGATGCAACACTAAATATAAATTAAAAAGAGCTTTAAAAATCACGATTTTTACTCTGGGATAAAAAGATGGATGACATATTTTATTTCATTTTATTTTGAAGTTGGTCACGTGATCTCTTCATATAATCTGGTTTTAATTATTATTTTAATTTTAATTTTAAAAGCTACCTAAACATATTTTATTGATTTTTTTATATATATTTTATGGGATAACTTGAATATTTCCTAAAATTTTCGAAGCAATTTGTGAAATTTAACTTCGCTTAAAAAAATTTTGAAACATTAAGTTTCATAGGGTTCAATGTATTTCATTTTTTCAACCCGGGTTCAATGTATTTCACTTTTTCAACCCGGGTTCAACCCAGAACTAATTGGGTGATATTATTCATTCACATTCCCATATGCCCCACAGACCGTGTCAACAACATACTAAAATTTCATTTTGATAAAGTTATTTTTACGGTAGTTATCGTCCGAACAGACAAACAGAATGAATGAAGTCATAAACACTTTTTAACTATGTTGGAAAGTATTAAAACTTGAAACATCTGTATTGTTAGGCCATATGGTCACTCATAATTATAACATGTCACCTTTCATTTTAAAGGGCTTGAAGAAAATTTTTCGGTTGATACCAAGTTCGACAATGTACCCCCTCGGGGATAGGTAACTTACCCACCCCCGGGGAGGCCTAATAATGCCATGAACACAAAATTTTTATCGCGTCTATTTTTTACTAATGATTGAAACTGTTAAGTTCCGTAATCATTGAATCATACATTGTCCCATTCATGCATAATTGTGCCATATTTTGTCCTATGCTGCCATGTTAAGTAAATACAAAATTTCAAAATTTTCGCTTGTATTTTAAATATTCTATCTGGTTCACGAATTTTTGTTAACAAAGCAGGATAAAATGTTTCGTGAAAATCCGTTAATATTTGTGGTAGCGATTGTGTATACAAGAAATCGATTAGAGGCAGATTATATAGAGACAAACAAATGGACGAAAATCATTCTAAAAATATATCCAAACGTATTCAAGAGGTCCTAAAACATATATTGGCATCAAAATATGAAAAAAATTCGTGAAAACGATACTTTCCCTATACTCTGTTATATAATATGAGAAAATAAATATAATTTGTAGTAAAGTATTTTTATAAGACTATTTTAAAATAATTTATCATTTTCCTTGCAGCTAATATACATTATTCATTGAAAGAAAAAACACATATATTTTGCACATCTACAGTAATGGTATATATCATAAGTGACATATTTGTTCCAATCTGCTTCAAAGATAAAATAAGCAGAGTGCGTATCTTCTGCATTCCAGTGCAGTGGAAAGAACCAATATATTTTCCATATACAGCAATACTACTATTCTGGTGTATGCTTTCTATCCAAAGGAAGTTTGAACAAGGGTGTCGAAAGGTTCGCTCTGTTTTTGCATTATGAATGACTGCAGCCTATGAATAAGACATTTATGACCTCAAACAGCAAGTACCAGAAGGTAGTAAGAAACGTTGTAAGCATCAAATGATGACCACAGTCAAACGTTCACCCGTGCTTGACATTTCGTTTAGATGAATTTATAGCGGCAATAAAGAATATCCGCACACATCGTAAGTACTGGTCGGTCAGCTAGCTGCTCATGCCCTAGAGTGAGTAGGTCGGTTTGGGTTTTCAATACATCGTAAGGTGATTTGATCCATAAAACCTCATTACGTCCAATATATCTGCAACCAGTAACAACTGCTTCTCACAACCGTACCAGCCAATGGGCTCAATGGAGAGAAATGAAGAGGGAAGTCAGCAGAGTAAATCAATTTCCGTACAAGAAATGAGAAGACAATTATAATCGATAAAAAGTTGCTGAACCGAAATGGTTGTCTGAGATTAAAAGGTTATGATGAGCATAAAAGAGGATTCTTTAAATAAAAGTCGATATAGAAACCAAAACGAAGGCAAGCCTCAAAGATGCCCTTTTCAATGTGACTCCAGCAAAAGGTTTTGCAATACGTATAATATCCACAATTTTTATTTTAAACTGAATGTCTCTGTCTTTAAATGTTTTCAATATTTTGCTTAAATATAAACAACACTCGATTTTGCAGTAAGGCTATGTATTGAATCCATCTGTACCCAATGTGTTCTAGAAATCGACTTAATTGATTTTCATGATATTAAGGTCTGCATAGAACACCAGAGCCAAATTAAATTCAAATATTTAACGTACAATAATGAAGGCTCTAACGGATACCTTTTACACGTGCCATCATGTGGCATTTTAACCCCCGTCCCTGTATCTTAGAAACCCAAACAAATAGAATGCTGTTTTTTAAATTTTCTGACAGATAAGTGTAATTAATTTGGTTTATTTTCCACCAGTTAACTGTTTCACAACTAGCGCCGATTATATCCGGCATCCACTAAATGCTTCACTCTGCCTAACGCCGGCTATATCCGGCATCCAGTAATTGCTTAACCCTAGCTAGTGTCGACTATATCTATCATAGTCTAAATGCTTCATCCTGACTAGCGCAGGCAATAAGAAAAAGTTCTTGAAATGAGTAAAGAGAATTTGTTTTCTACCGTTTTGTGGAGTATCATAGTTAAAAGTAAATTAATTAATGTGTACGGTGTGTGTGCACTAATGTCATGAAGACCCATTCATTGATGTCGTACTTATGGCTAGCCTGCCGTCGTAAAATGATTAATTTATTAGATCAATGCGTTAATGATAATATATTTTTTTTTTCGTATGAAATTTCCTTTTAGTGGAAAACTAATTTTACCTCCAGTCTCTGTAAGAGTTTCAGATTCAGTCATAACACTTGCATCACTCGTATAAACAGTCTTCTCATCGGAATCAGTAGTTCTCTGATCTTGTGATTTTGGCTGCTTTTCTGGAGGAATTTTCTTCTGCTTTGTAGCTACTTGCCTGAAAATGGGGTGATCAGGAAGATCTTTGGCATCCAGAATTTTGCCAATGACGTTACCCGTCTCGTTTGGAGACCATGTTGCTGTCTTACCCTCAAGGTTTAGTTCAAAAATAATAGTACGCAGCACAATCCGCAAGATATTAAAATTTACTGAGCCGATCTCTGGAGTTTGAAGAGCAAGATCAACAAGATCGGGAAGTGTATAAGTATTCGACGACATCGTCTGAAAGAAACATGTTTGGTAATTACGATGCAAAATAAATCCTTAAGTTTCACTTAATATTATACGCAGACAGTGATGGAGTGTTTATTATCTTTTAGTATAATAGGTATTCCGTTAATAAACCGATTTTCACTTTCCTTATATACATAATGTATGAGGAAAGTATTGTGACGGGGTCGAAACTTCGAATTCGAGTTTTCGACGGGCGAGCACGTTTCAAGCAAACTGATCCCGAATCAAACATTTTTGAAGTGATGTCTGTGTATGTGCGTGCGTGTGTGTGTGTGTGTGTGTGTGTGTGTGTGTGTGTGTGTGTGCGTGTCAGTGAGTCTGTGGAGACGATAACTGACGAACGAATGGACCGATTCGAACGAAATTTGGTACATAAATCACTATCCGTAAACACTGGAAGCCAATTGTTTTTATATGTAATCGAATGTTCTGAATCCCCCAAAATTTTCGAGTGAAATTTTGGAAAAATCGTCAAAAAATCAAAACCGCTATTAAAGTTACGCAAATAGACATTCCTTATGTAATTTTTCATTAGAAAACGATTGACATAAATTTTAGAACGCTAACATGAACCGTTCTCGAAATATTGCACATTTTTCAGAAAACTTATCAAAAAGTTATATAAAATAAAAAAAGAAATATTTCCTATTGAGAAACATATTCACTTTTCATATGTAATACCATGCGATAAATTTGGTGACATCATTCTCGTGGATCTAGCTCATTCCATTCATGAAAAAAGAAACTTTGAGTAATACTTTTGTATTTGAACGCCAATAGCCATTTATTTGCTTTAAGAATAACTTATTTATCTGTCCATAATGCTTGGCGAGATTTTGGCTACGAATTTGGCGGAATGTCGCCAACTTGGCGACATTTTTCATTGTTGCCAAATTAACAAAAATCTCGCCAAATTGATATAAATGACGCTAAATCAATGAAAATGGCGACTAATTGAAGATAATTCAATATCTTGAAAAGAGTATAAGTTTATACTATAAGAATAACATTTTTTTAACTGTAAATGTAGTAAATTCACTGCATTATATAAGGAAAGTGATGTGTTGCCACATCAGATTTTTTAAGTTAATTACGAGCAGAATGCCCGCTTGACCTCACTCGTTTATTATAAGAGCAAATTTTAGCGAAAGAAGTATACTTTTTTTTATATATGTGCTAAAGAGCAATTTAACACCAGCATTTCTGTAATGAGTCTATATTTAGTTTCATTTTTAAACAATGGTTCATATATATGAAATACGTTCTATACTTGGTAACAACTTTTAAAGAAACATCCATTTACTGTATTGACCAATCACAGACTTATCATTGGATGACTTAAATTCCGAAAATCACTTGTCTTTAGTCTATTAATTTAAAATTTTAAGAGTTCTCGTTCACTTATCAGTTTTTTTTTTAATTTACAAAATACTGTTTATGTCAATACTTAAAATTCAAAATAATTATTTACTTTCGATTATTTAAAATTTTGGCAGCATATGCTTATTTCAAACTATATGGTTATTTCCAGACTTTTTAAATTTTCTGATAGCGTACATCAGAATTAGCCAACAAGTAGCTATTTTGACTATAAACATTGCTGAGGTCAGAATATGTTACTTAAAAAGGCTGCTTAAAGGGGGCTTAAAATATGAAGCTAAAGTACTCTATTCTTAATTAAATCTGCCGCATTAATCCATTACAAAAGCCTAATTCCACGATTAATAAATGTGCCACCTTATACATGCACGACTCGAAGTAACTTGTGAATGTTTTATGTTTTATCCAATGTGTTTGGTATAATTTCATAATTTCCATAAAATCCCTCACAAAACGACACACTAGACAAGTATACTAATTTGAAATTTATTTATATTTAAAAACTAAATAGTTCTACTAAACTATTAAGAGAACAAATGCTTACCTTAACAAATGTGTTTCCAGCTATCAATGTAAACTTCCATAACATGCATTTACGGATATAGAAAGTTTAGTGAAAGTGCAGAAATACGTTCATAAATAAATCAGTGGGTTCATAAAATGCACTCTGCTCATGCGAAAAAGCTATCTTGACATTAAAGAGGCGTAACCATAGAAATATTCCGACCCACCCGAATGTATCCGGTATAAAGAGACGTAAAAAAATTGTAAGCCGCCGTTTTGTTATGTAATATATTTGATAAATGCTATTCAAAACTAAAAACTTCAATTATTTCTATAAAAATAATAGTTTGAGTTTATATCAGGCGATTTCTAAAATAAATATTAGAAATTTTACGCAGATTTATCGATGTTTCAATAAAAAAGTATTTTAAGCAGATATTTAAATGGAAACTATGTTTATATGATAACCATGTAGTCTATCTACGCATAATGGGCGTATGGCCACTGAATAATCAGCCATTGCAAGGCTTAACTGTATCCTGCGTTCCATGGAGGTAAAAATGGTAAGCATGCAGTTAGAAAGACGGAGGTAAAATTTCTATGGATGAAACCCTTAAAAGTGCCACACTGCTTTGAGAATTATATCTAGATGTCACTAGTGTTAGTAAAGTAGGTGCTAATGTTAGTTGACACAACATAAAGGCGTAGTACTAAGTATATATATTTCTGGTTATTTTTAAACTAAGCGTTCTTTAATTATGAATATAATTATCCAGTATTTTTACTTTCCCTGCAATACATGGTAATGTATAGGGAAAGTATTGGAATCATACCGAAAATCACAACTCGAGTTTTCGACGGATCTACACGTTTCGAGACCTCTAGAATACGAAAAAACCATTTTTAGCGTGACGTCTGTGCGTGTGTCTGTCTGTCTGTCTGTCTGTGTGTCTGTCTGTCTGTCTGTGTGTCTGTATGTCTGTGTGTCTGTCTGTCTGTGCAGATTTTGTATCCACTGTAACTAAAAAACTAATGGACCGAATTTCACAAAATTTGGTAGGTAAGTCACTTGTGGGCGGGGCTAGTGCTGATTAGTTTTGGGTACGATTCGGAATAAAAGAACCCGCCTTTTTTTGCGAAATGGCCCGCAAAAGCTTGTATCCACTCTAGCTGAAAAACTAATGAACCGAATTTCACAAAATTCGGTAGATGAGTCACGTATAGGTCACTCTGGTGCTGATTAGATTTTGGTACGATTCGGAAAAAAATAACCTGCCTTTTTTTGCAAAACGGCCCGCAAAAATCTTCAAAATCTAAACTAAAGAACTTGGTATACTTAGATATATCCATTAAATGCCCGTTTAATACGTAATGTTTAACGACGAAAAGAATAAGACCAACCCCATTACACTAGGACTAGCCGTTCTCGAGATATTTTAGTTTTTCGTACTTTCCCTACGCCACCTTTGAAAATAAGCCCGGTTACCGAATGAGAACGAAAATTGAATTAAAAGTGAATTACACAAAATTGAATTAAAAGTGAATTACACAAAATTCGGTAGATGAGTCACGTATAGGTCACCCTGGTGCTGATTAGATTTTGGTACGATTCAGAAAAAAACAACCTGCCTTTTTTTTGCAAAATGGCCCGCAAAAATTGCCAAAATCTAAAATAAAAAACTGGGTATACTCAAATATATCCATTAAATGCTGATTTAATACGTAATTTTTAACGAAGAAAAGAATAAGACCAACCCCATTACACTAGGTCTAGCCGTTCTCGAGATATTTTAGTTTTTTGTACTTTCCCTACACCACCTTTGAAAATAAGTCCGATTACCAAATGAGAACGAAAATTGAATAAAAGTGAAATACATTTAATTAAAATAAAGAGAACGTAAATATAAGACTGCAGGGAAAGTCATGTGCTGCCCACATCAGATTTTTATAGTTGTAGGATAGAGTACATAATATATGAAGATAAAAAAAAATCGAAAGATAACATAATTTTGAATACGCGGGAATACTCTTTATTGTTTCAGTTCTACTTTGCATTGGGCTAATAATTTATTTTTACAAAATTGCTAATTTAATTAAATATTTTAGGCGTTTCGCCATAGACATGCATACAGTGGAGGTTAACTTATCCTATCACAGGTGGTGGAGTAAAATTTATATATATACAATACAGATACTTACCCATAGTGTCCACAAGTTGACCCTGAAATTAGTATAGCGGGATCTGAACAGATCAAAAGTACATTCCGTTAGTTATACTAAAAGAACTAATTGAATCTGTGGCCACTAATACATTTATTAAACACATCAATTATCAAAACATTACTAATCATAATACTCAATACACTACACATAAAATTACTAAACTTAACCTCAGGAGTGCACGGGATAGTTATGATAATTCCTACTTCGAATTTTCATTAATTAAAATCCAATTTGTTAATCAAGGGAAAATACCCAAAGTTTAGAATTACACTAACACTTTGATTTATATTAACACACAAATACATACACCACAATTCAGACTTAAAGATTACAATATCTAAACTAAAGAACTATCAGACGAAGTGTCAGTAATCCTAAAGATAGATCTTTCACAGTTCATATTGAAAATAATTTAGGTAGTCGAAAGATACACAGTTCATTGTGTATACGCTTTCTTACGTGATATCGCTACAATCTGGATTTCATAGCGGGTTATCGCGGAGTTGGGGATCACAGCACACAATTATCTCCACCGCCCACCCAGCGATTCTTGGAGGTCCGGGAACTACGAGCAGGTCCTCGTCTCCATCTTCCATTTTGGTTTTCATTTCAGTAATTCGAATTATTTTGTTCATTCCTGCTTTTAACGTTGTTTTTTATTTGTCTCATAGCCTAATAATCTGCTAGCCAGTGTCCCTTTCGACCGCAGGCTAAACACATCATTTGTGTTGTTTCTTCTTTGTCTATGTATATTCAAATTGTTTATTTTTACTTTCCTTATATACATAATGTATAAGGAAAGTATAGTGACGGGGTCGAAAATTCGAATTCGAGTTTTCGACGGGATAGCACGTTTCAAGCATCCATGATCACGAATCAAACATTTTTGAAGTGATGTCTGTGCGTGTGTGTGTCTGTGTGTGTGTGTGTGTGTATGTGTGTGTGTGTGTGTGTGTGTGTGTGTGTGTGTGTCAGTGAGTCTGTGGAGACGATAACTGACGAACGAATGAACCGATTCGAACCAAATTTGGTACAAAAATCACAATCAGTAAACACTGGAAGCTTATTGTTTTTATACGCAATCGTTACACGCAATTAGTATCTACTACAAGAAAAACCTATTTTTTTACTGTAAAAGTAGTAAATTCATTACATTATATAAGGAAAGTCATGTGTTGCCCACATCAGATTTTTTTCTATCGCAAACATGGTATACCTCCTCCGTTATGTCTTCCAATGTATTTTCGAGGATACAAGCTCGCTGTATTGCCTGTTGAAATAAGCTCGGATCTGATTTTCTTAATTTTACTCTGAAATCCTCTCTCACGGTTTCTATTAATTTGGCTAATTTCACTTTATCCTCTATTGCTTGGATTTCTTTGTCGTCAGATTTCATAATTCTCAGGTCCCCTTTAGCGTGCGTTTCTATTTCATATGCTAAGTCTCTCACCGTCTCACAGTGGTGCCAAATGAGGAATTTGCGGAAAAAACCTCACAACTTATGCATTTCTTAATAGTTTTGCATACTTTTTGCGCATGTAGATAAGTTAAAAGTAAGATTTTATATGCATGCTGAAACAGCGAAGGTTGCAAAAAGTTGCAGCTGATTTTCACAGAGCAGTTGCATAATAGTATCTGCTTTCGAAATAACTCATCCAGAGAGTGTAGGAACGTGTAGCTGTTTTTATAGGTTTAAAGAAATGAAGGAAAACAAAAAAATTTGTATATCTATATTTTACGCTTTATAGTATGATTTTGGCTAAGTTTTTACGAAATGTATTTATGTCAGAAATAAGCTGAGATTACATATATCGAAAATACGCGAGACATATAATTATAAATATCCACAAAAATTTTGGAAAAAATATTGAAATTTTAGTTAGAAAAAATAAGATTTCAATTAGAATGTGGAAGTCTTGTTTAAGATCAGTTTTTCCTTCTAGTTATACTGAATAAAATACATTTATTTTCATGGCAAGATATTTCGGTTCATTGCCTATCAAAAAATAGTAGTTGGTATCGAAAAATATTATTTTCGGGTTTCGGGGTTTTTTCCGCCATGGCACCAGTGTGCGTCGTGCTAATTATATCCTATGCTACCTGAGCTATTCCGATGAAACTGAATGCAGGGATTTTCTTAATATAATGTTGTCTCCCTACATTTAATCTAGATGCAACGGGATTTAAATAACCGAGTTCTGTCTTCTGGTCGTCATTGCATAAAACTTGAAAGCGATTAAATACATTTATTAGTTTATTAATTTCTAGAATAATGTATGAATGAAACACTTTGATATTTTATTATTATTTGAATATTTTCACACATTTTGTCAGTAATACATTACTTCACTAAAGAAGATACTATATGCTAAGATAGCATATATATAGATAGCATATAGATATATAGATAGCATAAAAATCTATTTTTGTGAAATGACACACACGATGCAACTCTCTGCGGCATTATTGCAGGATAACCAATGTAGGTGATTGTCCCATTTGATTATATTTTTATATTTGTCTCGAGTTGATATCCATTTTCAACATGGCGTGGATATAGGTTGTTCTGATTCATTGTTGTTGTTGATGATAAACGTCCCGGCTTCGTACAGTCACAAAAATATTTACTTTAGAAGAAGTGAGACATAGCTACATTCATACACATGCAGACGTAGTCAACTTATAGAATCAGATTCTCTGATTGAGGAGGACATTCTATATGTCGCCACAATACAACCTCTCTTTGAACAACTGAACCATTACTATATATATGACCAGTCCTCAAGCCAATGAACTTATCATTGTCAACATACCACGAACAACTCTTGCATTGAATTTTCATGAAGCAAGTTTGCTGTCTTTAATGGCAACATCGATTACAACAAGGTTTATACCCAACCTAGGTAAAATGTTGTTACGAACTTGAAAAATGCTCTCACAAAGGTATCTTTCGAAAACTATAGAGAAAATATTTGTACAGGCAATCTTTCCTATGACTTGATATAGGATTGCCAGAGGCTGAAGTTTAGAGGAACGGTTGCCAGTTGACGATTTATCGCCAATTTGGACGTACTTGGCGACTTTTCGAAGGTTTGAGAAACACTTCAAAATAACGAGTATTCTACGAGATATGACAGATTTCTAGATGTTTCTATAGAAAGTCAGTAAAAAGAGTCATCACTTAATTGGAGATCACTTGCCACGATACTAGCTATATTGAACTGTGACTTACGTCAATGTTTTGAGAATATTATCGGCTGTTTTTTTAAATTAATGATATTTATTTGCAGTTTTACTGTATCTGACTGTTGTTTAGTGATCTTGGCAGATAATTATCGACATATTTGCTGTATATTGTTCCTGTTTACGCTATGCTTCTAAATACACTTGTCAGTTATACAAAACTTTCATTCTTTTATCCTGAGAGTACACCCTCGATTTCAGAGACATCGTGACGCCATCTTCTCTGTTCCTCTCCTCTTGACATATTTACTAGGCTGGCTTGACATGTCAAATGATGTTAATTACACTAACAATGAAATGGCACTTCTAAATGTTTAACACTTTACAACATAGTTGAAAAGTGTTTATGACTTTGTTCATTCTGTCTGTCTGTCTGTCTGTCCGTTAGGACGATAACTACCGTAAAAATGACTTTATAAAAATGAAATTTTAGTACGTTTCTCAGACGGTCTCTGGGATCTATGGGAATATAAATGAATAATATCACCCAATTAGTTTTGGATTCAACCCGGGTAGAAAAAATGAAATACATTGAACCCTATGGGACCTAATTTTTTAAACATTTTTTGAGCGAAATTAAAATTCACAAATTGCGTCGAAAATTTTAGAAAATATTCAAATTATCCCATAATATATATATAAAAATTTCAGTAAAATATGTTGAGTATTTTTAACACTTTACAACAAAGTTGAAAAGTGTTTATGACTTTGTTCATTCTGTCTGTCTGCCTGTTGGCACGATAACTGCAGTAAAAATGACTTAATCAAAATGAAATTTTAGTATGTTGTTCAGACGGTCTGTAGAACCTATGGAAATAAAAATGAATAATATCACCCAATTAGTTTTGGATTGAACTCGAGTTGAAAAAATGAAATACATTGAGTCCTATGGTACCTAATTTTTCAAACATTTTTTAAGCGGATTTAAAATTCACAAATTGCTTCGAAAATTTTAGGTAATATTCAAATTGTTCCATAAAATATATAAAAAAAATTCAGCGAAATATATTCAGTAGTCTTTTAAATAAAAATTTAAACAATAATAACACCTCTTATATGAAGCGATCACGTGACCATGATATGGAAAGATCATGTGGCCAACTTTAAAATGATATATAGCATCCATCTTGTCTCAAAATCGTGATTTTTAAAGTTCTTTTGAATTCATAATGAGTGTTGTATCCGTCCTAAAACCACTTTATTTTTGGTTAAATTCTGTGCATCTACATACTGAAACAACGCAATGACAATATATTTGAGTTTACATGATCATCCAAATTTGATTATTTCTACAACGAAGCCTATTTTTCACCTATGTAAAATGTAAACAGCAAAATATGTAGAATGAGTTGTATTAGAATTGCTGTATTTCTTTAACACAAAATCATTTACTTCATGGAGTCTGCATAGCTGATATCAATGAAAAATTCATTGATTTTACAAAGAGAAGGACGATTTTTTTCGATGAAGCATAGAGTTTAATTACTTGTAGCTGTGTTGTGACGAGATTTCATAATCTCGCCAAACCCTTGTAAAAATCGCAAATTATATATTAATTATCAAGATTCTGTATTTTTACATCATTTTTAAACCCTGTTTTATTATCCCTCTTGCCTTTGAAATATGTATTATACAAAATATTCTACTCTGAAAGGAAAGGTTTTAGCCATTTTATTAATATGTGAAAACCGCATTCAGAGAGAAGTTTCGTTATTATTTGACCGTTAAAGTCAAGGTCTTTATTCCCCGGCAAAGCGGATGGAGCTTGCTCGAAGCCTGGTAATGTTAGTGCAAGGCATGCACTTTTCTACACAATAGATTTTGGAGAGAAACTTCTGGATGAATTTGAGACCTTGTGGCGAGGGTATGTTGCCCTTTTTCGGGACCCCGCTCTGGTCTGGCGAGGCTATGTCTGTGAAGTTTTTGATTGGTCAAATGCCGTAAATTAGTCTTCTGCCAGGTTCGAATGATTCTGGGGCCTGAATCCGCCTGATAACATAAAAGCTGTTGCAAAGAATATTCGTGGCTTTTTCTCTTCCTGTCTAGTTGTCGACGCTCTCAGGTCGGCCTGGACCATTTTTCAATGGTGCCCACCACGGAGTGCGGGAGTCGGCTCCAAGTCGACTTCTGGCCTCTTGTGGGCATGGGAAGAAAAGCCGAAGACGCCTACATCGGCGAAGAACATCAATGGAGAGCCCGAAGTCTAGCTGAGAGAGCTGCGACGAGGAAGGTACGATGGGGCCCGAGGTCTATGTGCCGGGTTGAAATGTGGGTATGGTATAATGTTCCGACCCTTTTGCAACTCCGACTGGGGAGGTAAGGTTTGACTGCTCTCTGCATCTACGCCTGTCCTACGGAAGCATAAATATAAAGAATTTTCTCCTAAATTACGTAACCCTGACTTCCGTTCCTAAAATTATATCAACTTGTTTAATTATCAGTTCTAATTTTCGTATCTCTGAGTGCGAGTTTTCTCCTGTTGCTTTGAGACCATACCTCTAAATCATGTTGTTTATTATATGCTTAAATGTTGCTGTGTCACTTTATTTATATCGTTGATCATATTATTATCATTGAATTACTTCCGTGGTAGCAAATATATTAGTAGGGTTCCTGAGTCCAGTGTCACTGTCACAGTTTCTTAATGTTGTGCTTGCTGATAACGATTCAGTTTAACATATTCTCATCTCTAACTTCTTAATACAGTATTGAATAAAGAAAGTGATTTATATTTAAACCTGTGTGGTTATTTAACATCTTTGTCTCTTGAAATTGTGCATCTGTGTTTTCAGGAGACGACGCCTTGCAAGGTAAGGGTTTATTGCACTTTTGTATTTATTGCACTGCAGGTCATCCAGAGATTTATTCCTGGACTAGAGAACTTCGAAATAGAACCTGGGATTCAGCATTTATGGGTTGTGCCAACAAACTTATTGTATGCTTTATGGTTTTAAAATTGCTGATTTTGAACTTTTGTATAAAAAGTTAAGTGGTTTTAATTAGAACTTTTTAAATTATTTAAAAAATATTGACTATGTTGCTAGTGTGTTTCATTTCCATCTTTATCAAATGTTTGATGTTTGTATTTCTAAAAATTTTGTTAGAAATAGTAATTACCCACCCTGGTTTAGTCGGAGCACTATCTGCAATATCAGACTGAAGAGAGCAGGTTTCGAAAAAAATATAGACAGTGCGGTTTGACCTATGACCTTCTACACTATAAATTCCATTGCGCTAAGATTAAGACTGATATTAATCGTGAATATAAATCTTATATTAGATTTGCTGAATCATCTTTGGAAAGTAAACCTAAGCGGTTTTTGGTCCCTTAGTAAGCTTAAAGATAAGATTTTGTCCAATAGTATGAATTTAGATAATACTATATATATTCTACCGACAAAACTATTGGTAATACTTTTGCTGAGTTTTTCTGCTCTAATTTTATTGTCAGTACACCATTCGATGCCGATACTGTTCTTGCCAATTATCATATGAGTGTGCTTTTCGATGTAGTTAGTGTTAATCCTGTAATTGTGAAAGATGTTTTCGATGGTACTGGTATTAATAGACTAAAGGGTTCTGGATCGTTGGGTTTTGGTGGGGTACCTGAGTATATTATTAAAGCGTGTTCTACATATCTTGTACCCTTTACTTATTATTAACTTATCCATCAGTTGTAATGTTTTTTCAGATGAGTGGAAGAGATCCGGAATTATTTCTATTTTCATAAAGTGTGACAAATATCGTATTGAAAACTACAGGCCCGCCTCTATTATTTATGAATTTGCTAAAGTTTTTTAATTTATTTTGCATAAGTGCATCTACAGTCAAGTTAGGTCTTTTATTTCTATTAATCATCATGGTTTTATGACGACGTTATTTCGAGGGGTCAGATGGATGTTGATTTTATGAAAGCTTTTGATTCTGTTGATCACGGTATTTTGATTCATAAATTGAAGAATAACGGGTTTTGTTCTAATTTGATTATGCTATTAAAATCCTATTTAACTTCAAGGTTTTCATGTGTTAATTCTGGTTCTTGCTTGAGTAAGGTTTTCTTGGCTACTCATGGGATGGTCCAGAGCTCTATTCTTGGTCCCATGTTATTTATTATTTCATTAACGATCTTGCTGATTGTTTTGAAAATTGCCTATTTCGTGCTGATTTGAAAATTTTCTGTCCAATTTTCGATGCTTGTAACAATGAGTAGTTGTATGTTCTTTTTAATAGATGTAGCAATAACAGTCTTCATCTCAATATTAGTAAATATAGTGTTGTACTTTACTCTTAGAAAAGTGCCTATATTATTTTTTATGGTATTGGAAACTTTGCTTTCGCAGGAAAGTTCTCTGTTGGCGCTATTTATACGTCTGATTTTTCCTTTCTCCTCCTATTTCTGATATTTATACTAAATCCTATAGGAAACTCGGTTAGATTATGAGAATTCCTCTGGTTTTTACTAATGAGGATGCCATCATTGCCTTGGTCAATGGCTAATGCATTGGTCATATCTGGGCTTGAGTATACATGTTTGGTGTGGAGGCGTTTTCATGCTGTTCGGACAAACAAGATCAAAATTTTTCAAAATAAATTCTTGATATCTGCATTATAAGAAAACTAGTATTTTTTGTTATGCCTTATCTGCTACCTTTCTTTGTGATATGTTTAATGTTAAAAGTTTATAGAACAAAAGGGATTTCATTTTATTTTCATTCTTCAGGAATCTGTTCAATAACAGAAATTATTGTTCCCGTGTATTGGGTAGGATTGGGTTGCGTGTTCCCCAGTATTCAACCAGTAGCATAAGTTTATTTGCTGAAAGGAATTTTAGTACGAATATTTGTTTTTATTGTGCTATAAGTTAATTTTTGTAAACTATGCAACAACTTCTCCGATAGTCTTGATGTTTTTTTTCATAGGAAATTGCTTTTAAATATCTTTTGTTGAAAGGAATTTTAGAAGGAAAATTGGTTTTTATTGTACGATAAGTTAATTTTTAACACTTTACAACATAGTTGAAAAGTGTTTATGACTTTGTTCATTCTGTCTGTCTGTCTGTCCGTTAGCACGATAACTGCCGTAAAAATGACTTTATGAAAATAAAATTTTAGTATGTTTTTCAGACGGTCTGTGGGACCTATGGGAATATAAATAAATAATATCACCCAATTAGTTTTTCATTGACCCCGGGTTGAAAAAAGGAAATAGATCGAACCCTATGGGACCTAATTTTTCAAGCATTTTTTAAGTACATTCAAAATTCACAAATCGCTTCAAAAATTTTAGGAATATTCATATTATCCCATAAAATATATAAAAAAAATTTCAGTAAAAGATGTTAGGTAGTTTTTTAATTAAAAATTATTTAATATACGGAGAAAAACAATTCAATTAAATTCTGACTTTTGCGATATCTTCCAGAAATAAAAAATAGATATATTATATAATTAATATCTTTCCAAGAGTTTAATTATTTTGTACATGAGAAAGACTTCACATTTTAAAATAAATTTAGTAGATAACAATTTTTCATATTTTTTTACATTTTACGCAACTTTTCATGATATACTTATTTGACGGCGTTTTTAATGCACTTTCCTACGTCCTAGGAAGTTAAAATTTGGTATACATCTTAAATTTGTAGAACATTTTATTCTACAACAATTTGGTGGATCTTCAAATATAGATCCTACATTTTTTTCGAAATGGCCTGCAAATAATCCCCGTTCACTTCTGTAAATCACTGTTGTAATATTGTTAAAAATTCTGATGTGGATAGCACATGTCTTTTCTGAAGAATCATATTCACGTTCTCTTTATTTATTCAATAATAATTTGAGTTTATCTGCACAATATAACATCCATAAATATTGTAATTGACATTGAATTTGCACCTTAAACTTAAATTTGGTTCTCATTTGACTTATTGTCAAAAGTGGCGTAGCGAAAACGCAAAAAAACTGAAATATCTCAAGAACGGCTAGCCCTAGAGAAATGGGGTTAATCTTATTATTTTGTTGTCAAAAATTACGTATAATATAGGAATTTAATTGATATAATTAAGCACACGTAGTCTTTTATTTTTATATTTAACGATTTTTGCGGGCCATTTCGCAAAAACAGCCCTTTCCTTTTTCCCGAATCGTACTAGAATAACCTGCAAGTGATTTCTATAACAAATTTTGATAAATTTGGTATATAAATCACTTGTAGGTTATTGAAATATTATACACCAAATTGTGTTAAATTTGGTCCATTAGATTTTAGCTAGAGTGGATAAAGGCAATTTCTGCCGGCCATTTCGCAAAGAAGGCAGACTCTTTTATTACGAATCGTACTATAATCAAATGAACATCAGGGTTTCCCACACAAAACTTACCTACCAAATTTTATTAAATTCGGTCCATTAGTTTTTCAGTTAGAGTGGATGCAATATCCTCACAGAAACACACACATATACACCCTTACACACACGGACGTCTGTCTAAAAATAGTTTTTTCGTGTTCTGGAAGTCCCTAAAAGTGTAGATCCTTCGAAAATTCGAGTTCCGATCTTCGGCACGATTCCAATACTTTGAATACATACACACGCACACACATATATTATCTGTGTATCTAAATTCCGTGCCTACACAATTTCAATAGTTGTGATTTTAAATGATCCCTAAACTTTTATTATTTCTTCAACGAAGCCTAATTTTAACTTATGCAGAATGCAAATATCTCAAGCGATTGTAAGGTGAGTTACATAAGAATTGCTGAATTTTTTTCGCACAAAATTATTTAGTTCTGGAGTCTGGAATACAAGTTATATGAATGAAATATTCATTGATTTTGCATAGAGAATCAGATGATTTATATTTCGTTACAGTTTAAAATATTTAAGTATAATAAATTACTGTAGTACTGTGATAATGTAAAAGATATCACCACTGAATGTATCACATTTTAGAGATTTTTAAATGAAATTGCATTGGAAAGTGTTTCATAATCAATGCTTATGCATTATTGATATTTCTTGTTTTAAACTATACAACAACTTCTCCGATAATCTTGATGTTTTTTATTCATAGGAAATTGCTTTTAAATATCATTTATTGTAAATATATTTTATTTTAATGTATTTATTTATTTACAGGTACTTTCGAAAATCATTTGCTGTCAATGGTTTGCATTTTAATGTATTTTATTATATTTTCTGCATATTTTGTATTGTATTTTATCTTGAACGCTGTTACTGGGATTTTGTCCTGTAGCTTCCATTGTTTTAAAATAAATAAAATAAATAAAACTAAATTCCTCCACTATCTGATAGCGTTCTGATGGTCACCAAATACACACCTCAAACATTTATAATATATGCTTTCGTTACGAACTCGTTATACTTCAATTTTCATTATATAGTTTATAAAACATAAACATCATTCATAACATTTCACATAAATATAAGTTTAATACAGAACCCCGTTTGTAAATCGTAGTTGACAGGCTTTAATGATAATCTTTATAACTTCCCACAAAATAATTCAAAATCGTTTCATAATAAAATTCCAAACACTTGAAAGGACTACACCATTTTCAAAAGTTTTCCAACTTGGATTATGGATTAATTTATGCAGGTTCGTGAACTTCCTGATAAGTTCTTTAAAGTCTGCAACTTCGTCAGTATAAATATTGGTAAGGAGCTTCTCATTCTGCTTGGTGTCGAGCTTCAGATAAATTTAATCAACTCAGCTGACACATCAACAGCCGCGAGTTATTCTCAGCACAAAATCTAATCAAGGCAAAGATAAAAGATTCTTACTCACTTAACATTTGATCTTAAACTTTTATAACTAACTTCCGCATTTTCATGTCCTAATTAATCATATGCACTTCATTAAAGATTGAGATTGTCTTGAAATTTATGACTACAGACCTTGTTTTAACCGTAGAAGATTTCTACGTAAGATGTGTTTGGGATAATTAAAATTTCTTGTCTGAAGAACATCAACGTATGTTATACTAGCAGATATACCCGACGTTTTCCAGGATAATATGGAAATGAAATTAACGCATTTATAAAATATGAAATATATTCTGCATAAATATCTTTGCAGTTAACGAACCAGTTAAAAATTTACAAATCCGTTAAACCACTTTTGAGCTATAAGCTATCATTACAGTCAGACAAGGCAGTATTTTAATTCTCATTGTTTCGTAAACAAGTATTATAAGATTAAACTTAGGTAAAAAAATCCTTGAGTAAGAATAATCCACTGAAAATATTTTATGGAAATCAATCATTTTCTTTAGAAAATAACATATTTATTTTAAATATTCTCCTTTATATATGAACGCAGTAAAAAATTGGAAATATTTTTAGTGTTAAACCTGCTCCTTCTTAAACTTAAGAAATCAATGAAAAGTATATGTAAATTCGCTGAGCCATTTTCAAATTATAAGCGGACTTGACAGATAAAGTTTAAAATTCCCGTTATTCATCACTTAGGTATAGAGGGATAAAACTTACAGCACTCTAGACCTAATGTCGCGACCTTTATTTTGCATAGACATTTTCGCGCAGAATTTTTTTCAAATCCGACTGGATGATTTATATTAATTAGTTTTGTATGTATTGCATGTTATTATTACTGTTATTGTATTTCATTATTACTCCTGTGTTGTTCTGTTTCATTGTTATTTCTATGCTTTTCCTGGCCGTTTGTTGTAACTGCTCTACACTTTTTGGGTGAGTTGGACGACATAAGCAATAAAAACAAGAAATATCAATCATACATAAAACATTGATTATGAAACACTTTCCAACTGCAGTGCAATTTTAATTTAAACAGCTCTAAAATGCGATATATTCAGATATGGTATTTTTAAAATTATCACAATGCTACAATAATTTATTGTATTTGAAAACTTCATCGAAAAGAAGTGAAATTTATTCAAATGGCGTCATCGAAATATAAATCGCCTGGCTCTCTATATAAAAGCAATGAATATTTCATTCATTAACTTTCATCCATTATTTTCATTTAGCGGCGACATTTTTAAAATTATCACAAAACTAAAATATTTGTTTTACTTAAAACTTAAAACCATGGAGGAAACTTTCTAACTCTATGCTTAAAATTTCATCGAAAAATACAACTCTATAGAATCGTCTGCTTCTCTATGTAAAACCAATGACTGTTTCATTTATATAAGCTACATTGCAGACTCCAGAGCTAAATAATTTTGCGCTAAAGAAATTCAGCAATTCCTATACAGCTCATCTTACAGCTTGATGTATTTACATTCTCCATACGTGAAAATTAGGCTTCTTTGTAGGAATGATTAAAGTCTGATAATCACTTAAGCTCAAAAATAACGTAATTGAGTCGGCGCAGTATATAAATGCACAGAAAAAAATAATAAAGCGGTTTTAGGACGGATGCAACACTAAATATAAATGAAAAAGAACTTTAAAAGTCACGAGTTTGACACGAGATGGATGCCATATGTTTTTGATAAATGGGTCACGCGATCTCTTCATATGATATGGGTTCAATTACTATTTTAATTTTTATTTAAAAAACTACCGAATACATTTTGCTGATTTTTTTTATATATTTTATGAGATAATGTAAATATTTCCTAAAATTTTCGAAGCAATTTGTGAGTTTTAAATTTGCTTAAAATATGTTTGAAAAATTAGGTTCAAAAGGGTTCAATGTATTTCATTTCTTCATCCCGGGTTCAATCTAAAACTAATTGGGTGACATTATTCATTTACATTCCCATAGGTCCCACAGACCATCTCAACAACATACTAAAATTCCATTCTGATAAAGTCATTTTTACGACAGTTATCGTGCGAATAGACAGACAGAATGAACAAAGCCATAAACACTTTTCCACTATGTTGTAAATTGTTAAAAAAACCTTCCATCAGAATATTCAATGGATTTAGCTTGATTACCTGAAGAAAATTTTAGCAGTATCCATGGTTTGGTTTAAGATGTATTTTATATAATAGGGTGTATTACAAATATATTCTTTTATATATTAAATTAAATGCTATTTAGTAGCTACTATGCTGCATACAGCTATGAAATACATTCTGCCAAAAATTTTAGTCTGTTTAAATGGATGTATGTGTGTGCGCGTGCGTGTCAGTGAGTCTGTGGAGACAATATCTCACGAACGAATGGAGCGATTCCAATGAAATTTGGTACAAACATTACAATCATCCGTGAATACTGGAAGCCTATTATTTTTAAACACAATCGAATGTTCAGAACGCCCTTAAATTTTCGAGTGAAATTTTGAAAAAATCATCAAAAACTCAAAACCTTTAAAAAAGTTATGAAAATAGACATGTCTTATGTAATATTTCCTTAGAAAACGATTCACATAATCTTCAGAACGCTAGCATAGACCGTTCTCGAGATATTGCACATTTAAAAATTTTTTTAAAAAATCATATAAAATGAAAAAAAAAGTATTTCCTATTGAGAAGCATGTTCACTTTTCATATGTAATATCATCCGATAAATTTGGTGACATCATTCTCGTGGATCTAGCTCGTTCCATTAATGAAAAAATATACTTTGCGTAATACTTTTGTATTTAAACGCGAATAGTCATTTATCTGCTGTAAGAATAAATTATTTCTCCTTTCATAACGCTTGGAGAGATTTCGGCGACGAATTTGGTAGAATGTTGCCAACTTAGCGACTTTTTAAATGTTGCTAAATTAAAGAAAAACTCGCCAAATGGATAAAAATGACGCTAAATCAATGAAAATGACGATTAATTGACGAAAATTCAATATCTTGGAAAGAATATAAGTATCTACTATAAGAATAATCTATTTCCTTTAACTATAAAAGTAGTAAATTTATTGCATTTTATAAGGAAAGTCATGTGCTGCCCACATAAGATTTTTATTGTTCAGTGTTCACTCGACAAACCCCGATTTCTAGAGGTATGTAGCTTAGCCTACAAAAAAGTTAAATACTTGATTCTTTTTCACTGTAAAACCGTTTCAAAGCTGAGAAAAACAGAAAACCAATTTCATTTGGTGCGATTATATCCGAAAAAAAAAAAAGTTTAAAATGATACATTTAAGGTTAACATTTCAGCTTTATTTTCCTTCAGTGTTGACGAAACTACAACCTTATCGAACGGAATTTTATGAATGATGGCTCATTTTGTGTGCTCTGGTGGTGGTGGTGGTTAGGGGGGGGGGAGCTTGCATACATTTCTTTAAGAACTAAAATATGCATTTGATTTAAAATTTAAGGAATTGAGAAAACATAAATAAACGGTGCTCGATGTCAAAGTGCATATAGAATGCATGCTATGTTTTTGTTACATAATCATGCTGATATATCATTTTATTTGTCGCTCATTTCGAGAAACAGAAAATTCCGTTATACATGAACAAATTATTAAGAAATATTTTGATAATATTCTACCATAGATCAAAGTGTAAAGAACCTTGCTGCCCCAACCGGAAATCGAACCCTAGATTTTCGAAAAGCCCACCCGGTACTCTACCGTTGAGCTACTGGGACGAAATTGCAAGCTCTTATCATCGAAGTGAACTCTGCGTTTTGCACCCTCTAATGTCGGATTGGCTGGCAACGGACAATCTGACTGACCTCCTCCTACTATTTTTACCACAGGTTAGCCACCTGATACTACTATTTTTGCACAGGTTATTATCCTGCGTGGTCGTTATCCTCTTAATTTTCTTCTAGAGCCCACCAAATCCGTACTATTTGTACTAGGGTTGTTTTCATACCTCCAACATCTTTGCACTTACCTACAGGGTTGTCGCATTACCTACATTTGTTTGGTCGCCATTGTAAAGAACCTTACTGCTCCAACCGGGAATCGAACCCGGGATCTTCGAACTGTCCAGCCTATGCTCTACTGTGAAACTACTGGGAGAAAATTGTAAGCTTTGGAACTAAGGACGAAATTGCAAGTAAATTCTGCAAAGGCTTCATCCTAAGGTACTGTGGAAAATATTTGTGCTTTATAATATATTTTAGTCTCGAACTAGGTTTTCGTAATTCCATCCAGAAAAGCAAACAGTAAATCAATTTTGAAAGGGGAGATTAAAATTTCGCACATAATAATACCTCATTTTCAATTTAGTACTGAACTTACTAATTAGTTTCAAATCACGAAATTGGAGTGGAAAATACCAATTTTATCAGCGATGCTTATTTTTCGAGCATAATTTCTATTTTCCCCTGGCATTTGATAGGCTATATAACCATAGCCGTATCTTCCATACGTAAATGATCCTTATTCTGCCGGTCGCAGTTAGTTTTGAGCCGTTTTCTTTATCTCATCAACATTTCGGGTAAATTTTTGAAATAACTTTAATTCTTATCGCTAGCTTTAGACCTAGCAAATATTTGTCTGAACTGAAAAGCCTATAGAAATATTTAAATGAGTTTTGAATATTTTAGAGACCATTCAATCCTTTCAGAAATGAAACTAATTGAAAATCCTGATAATTATGTTCAATTATAAAAAAGCATCATTTTGAAAATACCGACAATATTCTATTCTATGAAGTACTGACACTATTTTATTGTATCAATATTTTATTTAGCCATGCTCAAGTTTTCATTCGAAGTTCTCTTTGGGTATTAGAATAGTTTTTATTTTCAGTAAATATGAAAGAAGAGAGATTGTTGTTGTTGAAACCCAGACCGTCCGACCTACCAGAAAGGTGTAAGGTAACTGTTTGGACGGTCGGGAAGTGCCACCCAATTCAGACCGGAACCCAGTGGGGGAGGCATCCACAGGGACCGTACCCTCCTTCCCCTACCACCAACCTCTCGGAAGGACTTTCGGACCCACATGTTTAACGTGATCGTACTCCGCATGAACACGGCGGCAGTTTTGGCAGCGGCTGGAATCGAACCCGGGCCTACCGAGTGCAACTCCAGCGCGCTAACCAATGGGCTACCGCGCCCAGAAGAGAGATTGTGTAACATTTTAATCAAATTATTTCATTCCCAATCTTTATTTAAGAAAGTGAAAAAGTGGCAGGAATAATTTCAAAAACCTAAATAACTTTTCGGTGTGCATTTCGTATTTGCGAAAATTCTACCATATCAAGTCAAAATTTTCATTTTATTAATTATGGCCCAAAGTGTTATGGGTCAATTTTATTTAACGACCTCTATTTGGACAGTTATTCGTTAAGTCCTAAATAGACAATATTCCATCGCCAAAGAATACAGAAATTCTAAAAACAGTATAAAATGGAATACAATTTTTGATTATACGAACCTTTAATATGTATCGATAATATTTTAATAACACGTTTCACATAAGAAATGCTTCTGCTTAATTATTCCATTTAACTCTTTGCAGACTGGGACATTCCGGAACTGATGTGGCTCAAAGGATGCAACGAATTCCTTTTCAAACTGTTCCCAAAGGGCAGAGAATTTTTTGCACAAAGCCTAACCCCAGAAAAAAAATCACCCATTCCACATAGCATTCTATATTATTCGGAAATAAAGGAACTACTTATTTTCCATTAGATATATATGTTCCACACATTTTAGCTTTCATATAAATATTAATTTATAAAAATTTAAATGATTAAAAATGATTAATTTTTAAAACGGTTACTTGTTACTCAGGAAAAATATCTAAATGATTGTGCTCAATATTTTATATAGCCAATAGAAATTATCTACCATTTTTAAGAAGAAAACAGCGTTGTCACTAATTAATACGCCTTATACGCATAATGTATTTCCAAACGAATTCACTCACAGACTCCTATTACAATCATTTCAATCATAAAAACAGTCCGTGCGCCAATCAGAAATACCAAAGTTCCACGAAACTTCAGTATCTACATTACTTTCATAACCATCTGATCCGATTATCATGCGAGTATTTTCTTCCATACTTAAAAAACATCGTGACCCAGCCATTCTATCTGAAATAACCTAATAAATTCATTAGCACAGATTCCTCTAAAACCCAAACTTAAGAGGAAACACTATTTTACATTCCAATAATTCACCAGGGCAATCATTAAACTAAAATCGAAACCATAACCCATACTCGATTTTAACATATCAAAATCTGCAAGAAATGATCTGTTTGTTTATATTCCAAAAGCACGTTTTACTGCTCTAGGTGAAACTATGATTCATACCAAGGTCAAATATTAGCAAAGGTCCATTCCTCTTTATACAAAAGTCAAGTGTTAGCAAAATACGATGTAACTGTTAGAATGGCCATTTAGTGCCATCTAGTATTCAAATAAATTCAAATAAAAACGTTCCATATAAAAATGCGCATTGGTGCCTATCGTCCGTTAGGGTAAATTTTTCCTGGACGTGAATAAGTGAGTACCGTCTTTGAACGCAGTTTCATAGTCGACACGTTTGCCGCCCACAAAGGGTCAGGGCTGTATGTTTTCAAGAACGCTGCACTGAATAGAAGTGGAAGCTAGTTGAAATGAGCAGAGAAACATATCCGAACTTACAACATAATCAGCGCAAAAAATTAAAAATACACCCTTTTGCAAAAAGAAAACGAAGCACCCCTAAAAAAATTATTCGTCATCTCGAAATTTCGCATGCAAATTCTTTTATACCAAGTATGCAAATGAATAAATTTAAGGGCCAATGAGTGTTAACTTCGGTAGTAGGTAAGAAAAGGGCGTTGAGGGGCAGATTCCGCATGCGGATCAACGGATTACATGACGTCATGAGGAGGAGGAGGAGGAGAAGGGGAAATGGCTCATTGAGGAGGAAGTGTTGGGAAATGAGGTGAACTTTGGACCGAATGAGGGAATATTTGAACTGAAAATGTATTTTGAACTTTGAACTGATGAGGACACTCGACAGTATTGACGGCACAGTTTTTATGATGACGTCATGAGGTAACCTTGAACCGATAACAGGGGCGATGTGAACACCGACCTTCTCCCTCGGCGATCTGTTATGTACTGACAATATATATCAGTCGTGACATACTTAAAGTGAATTTTCGGAGGTACCGCCTCCTAACGGAAGTTTCTGAAGGTAATGAAGATTTGGAGGGTGCCATATATAGGGCGTTTTTTTTTTAGTTTTTGAATTTAAAAGGATATATTCGCTGAGTACGGGAAGACGCTCGAACCCTCAATCAGTTGAATGACAGCTTAGCATGCTATCCACTGTGAAGACTTGATGGATGTGTAACAAATGAATGATACCTTTTCTGCGAATTTGAATGGGAGAATGTTTTTCGCTATCATGAATGAATGAATGATTGAATGGATTGAAATGCCAATATGAAAGAGGGTTATTAAAACGATAAAGTGAAAATGATGTTTGATATATTAATTTTAGGGAATGTTTCGCTAACTATGGGATATGTTACGGGGGACTAAAATTGCATGATGTGAGTGAATGGATCGATACGGAGTGAATATTTCGGAGATGATGATTGTTTTAACGAATCAGTTATGACCGGATGGAGAAATATGAATATTAACTAAACAAGAAAGTATCTTTTAAACGCTTTCACAACTGAATTTTCCATGGGGTTTCTAAAATTACATTATTTTATTGAAATACACGATATAAGACACTGCAATTTTAGGAACAGTGTGGGGTATGCTTTTAAGGTTACAGGTTATTTTTTTTTAATTGTATTCATTAAAATGTAATGAAACAGCTACATTTAGTAAATGACAATGGAGAGTGCAAATATACAAAAGTAGATCGCAAAAACATGAAAATAACTTACAGAATGTAGTTTTCATCAGCGGCCATTCAAACTAGAAATGAACGATATACATACTAATTACAGTACGAAAATGCAATATTATTAGTTCTTATCTATTTTGTATATTCAGCACGATGTGGCAAACATATCCTCTAAAGTTATAAAAATAGACAAAACTTTTCCTAAGTATTTAATGTCGCTGTGATAAAAATTATAAACTTTAACAAAATTTGGTATATATTTTCTCTTTACGATTTCAAAGATGAATGAATTAATGTAGATATTTTCCCATGTGGATAAAAAAGCACAATCCAATGTTGTACAATTCACAGAAAATTACAAGATCTAACTACTTCATATTTTATTTTATATAATCTGTTTGCACACGACTTTTGATTTAGGTCACATAATTATACTTATGCCGTGAACCGATAAGACTTTGGCTGTTGCGTGGATAGGTTTGGTTCATTCATAGCTGTGACAAATTTATAATGTTTTAAGATCTTAATGTTTTAGAAATAAATCTTATACTACAAATGTGATACTTAAATGCTGCTATCTACAAATAATGTCAACAATTCAAAGTATGCCATCACTCGAACAGATCATTTCTAGTGGAAATGCCGTGGACTTGTCAGTCCCTGCCCTAGATGAGACAGAATCCATATAAATCGCCACAGATGTGTTAAATTCACCCTCGCCAAAGTCTGCGGTGGATTGGTTAGACACCTACCTTATGTCTTCCATAGTCCCAACAGACACATATACCATTGCTAATTTACAAGTCCTCACCGATGACGGAAACTCAACTAAAGATCTGGTTTCTTGTGCTCTAGAACACGGTGGAATTTTATCCTCTCCTACAGAATCTGTTTCGATCGAATCTGCTTCTTCAGATTCTTGGCAAGATACACTTCGTCGGTGGCATTGAGGTTCTGGTATGTATGCTTATTTGAAACTTCGCCATCGGAAGCTGATAGTGCATATATGGACATATATCTCCCAAATGAACAAATAGAACTATTGTCTACCCGTGAATGTGTTACAATGTCATCTGATACTTGGATTGAATTTCCCAAGAAATTGTGGTCGTTCAATGTTCTATATGCAGATACCTATTTCGCCAGTCGTAATGAGATGATTTGTTTTAATGATAATAGTAAACTGAATTTACAGAAGATAATTTAATTGTATCATTCAAAATTTTGCCTAAAGCAGTGTCATATTGTTTTAGATGAAAGTCAAATAACATGTTTAAAAAATTGTGTTCACAACATTAGTAATAAACTTCGGAAAAGTATATTTACAGACTGGCTTCTTACTCAAATATTAAAAATAAAAGACAGTATAACCTTCCTGCCTTCAGCTATCTGTGACAAAACATGTGCATTCGATCATCTAATCTCTTGTGTTCATGATAGTGTAATGTGTCATGTAAGAAAACTTTTCAAATGTGTTGGTTGTGTTGCCCAAATTGAAGATTAAAGTTACCACGAAAATCTTCACAGTACTCCATTTGAAATGTACAGCAGTGTGCATGAACACGTACTTCTAAATCTTGACATTAATAAAACAAACAAGTACTTCTAACAAGTACTTCTAAATCTTGATATTAACAAGTACTTCTAAATCTTGACATAGTAAAAAAAGTTTTGCTGCGTGGGGAAGAAGTCTTTTACTGGTATGATCGAACTTTTTTCAAGTTTTTCAAATCAAAGGATTATGAATGTGCGATACGAAAATTAGTTTAAGCTATTTGTTTATATATACAACAAATAATGATTAATGTGTATTTTATGAAGAATAGATTCACTAAATGTGTTCTATCTTTCAAACTGAACTCCTTATTTCATTTATCGTCTCATTTTAAACTTGCAGTATTTAAAAAATGCTATATGTGCTCGTGTATTACGTATTAATACATACAAATGTATTGGATTAACTAATCTCTATTTAAAAATATATAAAAAAAATTTAAGAATAAATGTTTCTGAATCATATCAAATGTCTTCAGTGTCAATTTTGTAATGAAAGACATTTAAATTTTTCCGAGTTCCATCCATAAAATTTAAGTTCAATGTTAAAATACTGAAATTATATGTCCTTATTTATTAAAAATAAATGTTATGTTATGTTCCATTTTCTGAAAAGTATGAAAATTCAAAGAGAATGTGGGATTTGAAACTCTAAGAATCATTGAAATTTCGACCCTAGTTTCCTAAAAATCAACAAAGTTGGGTTTCATTCTGTAAGAAGCGTAAAATTTTGTCCTAGCTCTCGGCTTCGCTCTGTCATTTCCACGCTTTGTTTAAATAGGCACATTCAAATGTGTTCATCCTTCCCTCTCTACGATGGTTAGTACGAGTCCGTATTTGTCATACTTTCATTTAAGTACATTGTTAAAAATCCTATACTAAAATAATGAAATTTAGGGTTCTAGACCTCCTGTAAGATTATAAAACCCATCTCTAATTCTGCAAACATTCGCTAAGGAATCCGCAACTTGGTAAATTCCATTCAGTAGCTCCTCTCAATGAGATATGTTTTTTTAAAGAAGATATTGCGTATTTTTCGTACTTTAATGTTATTAGAATGTACTGCACTTCCCCATAGAGGACCACTCATTCACTTAATTTCAATGTTAGCAATCAGATCTCACAATGTTAACAATCAGATCGGCGAGATTAAAAGTCTCACAGTATTCAATTGAAATTTATAAAATTTTGTAAATGTACCGAATGGGGGATTTTATACATTCTGTAACATTAAAAATATACCTTTAACTCCCCAAACTTTCAGTAAATATCGTGAAAATTGCAAAAATAATGAAGTTTTTGAATTTTACACATCTTGGAATAGCAAGTGGCAAGTTGAAGTAGGTTCAAAAAGGCACGTTCTTGTTTATTTAATATTTTTGTTAGTAGGATTATTTAATTAAAACAAAAAAAAAGAAATTTAACTGTTTCATTAAAACAATTAACAAAATATAATCTTATATTTTCTACGTTCCAAACATTCGTCAAGTTATTTGCTAAATGTAACTGCTTCAGTACATTTTAATTAAAGAAATTTAAAATACATTTTAAAATTTAAGTCTCACTCAAAATTAAGAAAAAAAATCTGATGTAGGCAGCACATGACTTTTCTTATATAATGCAATGAATCTACTACTTTTGCAGTAAAAAAATACATTATTTTTATAGTAGTATATTCTTTCCAAGATATTGAATTATCGTCAATGAGTCGCCATTTTCCATGTCGTCATCATCAATGAGTCGTCATTGATTTAGTGTCATTTTTATCCGCTTGGCGAGTTTTTCGTTAATTTAGCAATATATAAAAAAGTCGCCAAGTTGGCGACATTCCACCAAATTCGTCGCCAAAATCTCGCCAAACGTTATGGACGAAGAAATAAGTTATTCTTACAGCAAATAAATGACTATTGTCGTTCAAATACAAAAGTATTACTCAAAGTATCTTTTTTCATGAATGGAACGAGCTAGATCCACGAGAATGATGTCACCAAATTTATCGCATGGTATTACATATGAAAAGTGAACATGTTTCTCAATAGAAAATATTTTTTTAATTTTATATGACTTTTTGATAATTCTTTTGTAAAATGTTCACTATCTCGAGAACGGTTCATGTTAGCGTTCTAAAATTTATGTCAATCGTTTTCTAATGAAAAATTACATAAGAAATGCCAATTTTGTAACTTTATTAGCGGGTTTGATTTTTTGACGATATTTTCAAAATTTCACTCTGAAATTTCGGGGGGGTTCTGAACCTTCGATTGAGTTTAAAAACAACAAGCTTTCAGTGTTTACGGATTGTGAATTTTGTACCAAATTTCGTTCGAATCGGTCCATTCGTTCGTCAGTTATCGTCTCCACAGCCTCACTGACACACACACACCCACAGCCATCACTTCAAAAATGTTTGATTCGTGATCAGGGATGCTTGAAACGTGCTTTCCCGTCGAAAACTCGAATTCGAATTTTCGACCCCGTCACAAAACTTTCCTTATACATTATGTATATAAGGAAAGTAAAAATTAGCGACCCTCGTATAAACCGCTGCCACTAGTTTTCCCAACATTCCTTAAGTGCTAAACAATTAGATAAAATAATAAAATCTTAGACCCTCTGTAATATTGAAAACGTATCTTTAATTTCTCCAATCATTCCGTAATTATCTTGCAATTTGTTGAAGTAATGAAATTTTAGAAGCCCCATGGAATATTCAGTGGTACGTTGTGGTAAGTGTGAAAAGACTCGGTCTGGTTTATAGAATATTTTTTTTTGTTAATGAAATCCTTTAGTTAAACAATTAAAAAATTAACTGTTTCATTAAAACCATTGAGTGTCATGTTTATATTGTCTTGTTTCATATATTTATTGTTTAATTTCGTTTCGTATTGCTAGGTGACGCTATTATATTGTGGTGTTGTTTAGCCATTCCAGTTTGGCCGACACTTCCTTGACTCTATTTGCATATTTATATCCAGACTTGTTGCTTTTTGAATGTTTATAACCAGACTTGTTGCATTTTGTATGTTTATATCCAGATTTTTTTTATTTTATATGTTTATATCCAGACTTTTACGTAGTTAATGATAGGCAATGTTTTTTTAGGTTTCAAAGAAAATGTCATTGCAGTGTCCGGATAACCTTGGTGATACATTTGGTAAAATCTAGAGAATTTGGCGTGTCTTACCAACTTTTATAAAGTTTAAGAATTGAAACTAGAGGTGGAGATTTTAATGAGCGTTTGCTGTTTATCGTAGAATGCATTCAACACCAAATATAATATTAGTTAAGTTTTATTGTGTTCACGTGTGATGTATTGTGTGTTCCGTACATGGATCAATATCCAGTGTATAGAAGAGGCTGGAGTACAGTGGACCACTTTTTTACATTTTTATGATTTTCTTTTAAACGATGAATGCAGTTATCACTTTATATAAATATACATATTGTCTATATATTCAGATTTATGCTATACTTATTTAAAACAATAATTCCAATTATGTTTTGCTGTAGAATTTTTTTAAATAATAAGTGGCATAGGGGACCATTGTACTCCGAGGTCGGGATACAATGGTCCCTCCATGGGGCACTATGGACAATGGCTATTTTTTAAGGAAATATGAAAATGCTTCATCGGTACATTTGAAAATCTATTTACCTAGTATGTAAACACAACAAATACCAAGTTATGTTATTGCATTTTAATTCTTAATTGTCTTATTTTCAATTAAAATTTCGCAATTGCCAACTGTTACACTTATCTAAAAAAATTCATTTTTTAAAGTTATTCAATAAATATTAGAAGAAAATAATTATAGTATGCAAAATAGGAGGGGGTGTATTAAACATATGCAATTCATAAAGAAATAATTAATGGAAATTAAAATTGGCAAATGCCACGCAAAATATTTTTGGGCAACTGAGAGACGACTATATTTTGGGACATCCTAGGTTCTGGAAGGCGTATTACCATATCTTGAGTATTTATGACAGATGCATCATTTTTTTTTCGGAAAAGCAAAGATATTTTAATTAGACTTTTCTCGCATTAATCGCACAACATAATGTTTTATATTAATTCTTTCTATGACTAAACCAATGTAATATTTTCATAAGAAACTATACATGGGCATAATCACCATAACCTTTACTTCTGTGTATAAATATTAGAGTCACGCAGTAAAATATTTTTCATTTTCGTGCATTCTGTCTGACTATACATACACATATTGCTGTCAGAATCCTTATAACTTTCGGATATATTTACAAGATATTTTTGTTTATTTCCTTTGCACCAGATTGTGGAACTTCAGTTTTGCTTTTGTCTTCCTTTAAAGATTAAAGATCCTGACGATTAAAAGTTTTTGATTCTGGCTATCTAAGCAAAGTTTTAAGATTCAAAATTCAAGAATTGCACAGCCGCCGACGCAGTGGTCGAGTGGTCAAGGCGAGAGTTTCCAGAGCAATCGCTCGACCGCCGCGTTGTGGGTTCGAGTCCCACGTAAGGCATGGATGTTTGTGTGTTGTGAGGGGCAGTGTGTTCCGCCCCCCCTTCTGGTGCGCCTGGGCAATGTACTAGGACGGCTAAATGGTTCACGTTCTGACCGCTGACAAAGGCGAATGATGAAAGTCAAGTTACTGGCCATTTGATAAAAAAAAAGAATTGCAGAGACAATTTTTTTCTACTGAATTTTTTTCCAGAAATTAAGCATATTCTTTTGATTAATCATTTCAAATTCATGAGCGAATTATCTTGTACTTTTAAATACAAGTCCATGATGTATTCTAGCAACATATCTAAATGGTAATATTCCAACATTTCTTCCTCTCCATTTGAAAATACCTGCATGTTTCCATAGTTAGACAAAAACCTAATAGATGATCTGTTCTCACTTTTCATTTAGCTGCTTTAAGAACTTGTACTTTTTTAAGGACTTGTACTTTTAACAGAATACATTAAAAGTGTTGTTTTTGCAATACTCTTTGCATATTAAACTAATTGATATGATGATAATCAACAACAATTTTTCAGACTGCTTTATGACTTCCTTTTGCACACAGATCTTTCCCAAGTTTTCAGTGATTTGATGTGCGGCATTTCTAAAAATAAAAAAATAAAAAAAATGTCTTAAGATATTTTTAAATAGATTTATATTTATAAAGTAATAGAATTATAGCGAATTGACTTTTTGAAAATAATTTATTACTGATAAATGATCAATGCTTCTTTCGGGTTCTAAATTTTGTTTCCTTACACCGAGCCATGGCTTAATCGTGATAGTACTGCCATTTTTAAACACAGTTTCTGAAGGAAGTATATATTAATGCTTGCACATTTCTATACATTTACCGGGATATGGCTCTAGCTCCAAGATTAAAAACAGTTATAATTATTTTCCTGTAAGATGCTTGATTTAACTCACTTTACATTGATACATCCAATATACTAAGAGATAGAACTCGACATATATTAATTAGCTTAAAATATTATTTTTTAAAACTCTATTTAATTCTAGATTTAAAATATCATATGTACGGCATCATGTTATCAAATATTTAACATTTATTTTCTTACATATAATTAGTTCATTGGTTCTATTTTCACTTTTAAGATTTGCAATTTTGAGTTATAATACTTGCAGAATGTAAACTAGAACATAAACCCTGCGTAAATTAATTCATTAGAGCCAAACAATTCATCAGTATTTATTAAAAATGACTGAAGTCCAACTTATGTAAGAATATGTTGTGCAATGGACCATGGTCTGTTGTACCCCAGGAGTTTTGGTCCATTGTGCCCCTTATGGAAGTTCAACAAGAAACACAAATAAAATAAACACATTTTAAATTTATTGAATATAGTCAGATATAATATAAAAAGAAAAATCATTGCCTTTATATTATACTAAGACACTTCTTCCAAATTACAATTTTTAATGAAGAAATCGAAATATGTACATCTGAAAAATTTTACTTTCAATTTTAATTACAATTTTACAATTACTTACATTTGTAAAATGGCTTAATAATGAGTTGAGAACATGATTTTTGGATATAGTACATCACGACTGTGTTGTTATATATATAAATATATATATATATATATATATATATATATATATATATGTGTGTGTGTGTGTGTGTGTGTGTGTCAAAATATGAAGCATTGTGTAAAAACGTAAGAAAATTTAAAGGGGGTGGTCCACTGTGCCCCTTGGTCCATTGTATCCCACTCTCACCTACATTTTAAACATTTATCTCATGTATCATTGTATGTATCTGGCAGTTATTTTCAGTCTTCTTCTAATATTTATAAAGTTAATATTTGTACACTTCGTTTGCGTTTATTTCTGCTTGTGAATACAATTAAAGTTGTCCAAATGTTTGAGCTCGTTCTTTCATCCTTAAACGACAATAACAATCCATTATCTCTTTCTACTTCCAGTCCAGTTATGTGGTTATTGCTATTTACCAACCAGGATTAACCAATAAAAACAATATATTAAAATATTAAATATAAAAGTCAGAATATTGTTTTCAATTCAAATATAACAATTGAAATATTTAAAAAAGACATGAAGTGCCACTCACATCCAATATATGAGAGAGTGTAGAAGCCATTATACAACAAAATTTAACCTCATGTATTATGTATCTTATGAATCAAAAAACGCTGCTACGAAGATATTGATATTATGTGACAAACTTGTAAACGTATTTTATTCAATGCTGTTGCGGTCGCCGAATGAATAAACCATTTTGCTGAACAAACATAGCAAACAACCATGTGTGGGTATATTGTAGAAAGGTCAGTGCCCAAATATCATAAGAACAAACTTCATAAATAAATAAATAAATGTAGAAATTCGAAACATCACAGATATATCTAGAATGTGATTATCTATATGACTTTCTCATATATTTTTGTCAGATAATGTCAGTTTTGTTAAATACTGTCAGAATTTTCGACTGCAAAACAAATAAAACCAAACCCATTAGTGTAGGATTGTTCTTATCCGAATATTAAAGTTTTTTGGAATTTTAACATCTGACAACATTATACACCATTAGTTCAAAAATTATTTGATATAATATCTTACAGTTTGGTAGGTTTGTCACTAGTGGGTTATTCTGTAGCTGATAGGGTTCGAAAATTCCGATACGATTTGAAAAATATAATTAATTTTTCTTGCTAAACCGCCTACAAATTCGACGTAATCTGAAATAAATGGCTAAATATTATTAAATATATTAATTAAATGCTTATTTTGAACATAATTTTTGAAGACAAAAAGTAATTCAATTGACCCTATCACTCACGAACAAACCATTATCAATATTTCAAAATTTCAATTTTCTGTTTGTTTTGTTTCTATACGCCGTCAATTGAAAATATGTTCAGTCGCCAGTTAAAACGAAAATTGAAATTATTTGCGAATTTGGTGTCATTTCAAATAAGTGTCCCGTTCATTTTGTGCAATTGAATTGAATTTAATGCATCATGAAAGAAAAAAAAATGAAAATGAATTTAAGTTTGTAGAGAAAGTTATGTGCTGCCTACATTAGATTCTTCTTAATGTAAGTCTACCAAGGCTTGTATAATATTGATTTATTTCAATATATTCTTTTTTTATTATGGAAAGATTTTTTTTTTCATTTGCTATTTCATTAACTATTCCTACAGTGTCTACTTCGACGATAAAAGCTTCCAATTTCGTCCCAATAGTTCAATTGAGAGAGTGTCTGATGGCCAGTGTTCAGTACGTTGTTCGATTTTCGACCGGGATAGCAAAGTTCTGCACAATGATGTCCGAGAAAATTAACCTTGAAGACTAGTTTAATGGTATTGCAGGTCTGAAAGTGACCCTGATACAGCTGGCACAAATTCCGTGGACTTTGGGATATTGAGCACCAACTTCCACTCAGGAGGCTAACTTTCTCTGAAAATAGCATGAGGTGATCAGTCAGATTGTCAGTTGCACGTCAGTCGGACATTAGACGGAGGAAAATGCAGAACCTACTTCGGCGATAAGAACTTGCTATTCCGTCACAGTAGCTCAATTGGGAGAGCGTCTGATGGTCAGAAGATTCGCGTTCAAGTTCCGGCTGGAATAGCAAATTTTTTTACAATGATGGCCGAGAATTTTAACCCTGCAGGTTAGTTTAATGATTTTGGAGGTCTGAAAGTGACCCTAGTACGACTCGCCCAAATTCTGTGACCACTGGGATATTGAGCGCCAACGACCGCTCAGGAGGCTGACCTGAGATAAAAATAGTATCATGAACATAACTGGAGATAAAAAGGAGCATGAGGAGATCAGTCAGATTGTCAGTTGCACATCAATCTGATATTAGAAGAAGAAGAATACAGAGTATATTTCGAAGATAAGATTTCATCTCACTACCTCAATTAAAAATGCATCTGCTGGGTAGAAAGAAAATCCGTGGTTTGAGTCCCTGCTGGTTCTTTACTCTCCAAATACTTTCATGGTATTATCGTTTGTTCAATCCATTAACAAACTACATTATACCTGTATAGAAGTTATATTAGCTTTTACATTAACTGAGAAACTCATGAAATGATAGATATCAGAAATGTGACATTTTGGGTGTTGAAGAGCGCTAAAATTCGTGAGACTGGTTCATTGATGCCAGTCGTTGCATTAGGAGCATGATTCCACGCAGTAGTACTGTCTAGCTACATTGCACATATGATCCTTAATCTGCATCCTGAGAGCATAATGCAGCCCACAGGTTATAATGTTGTTGATTCTTGAGAAAACATCATTATGAAAAAGGAATCACTCTCTTTGGAAAATACTAGGCCTATATTGATTCACTCCTGGTTCCTCATTAATTAACATATAAAAAACAATATTTATAATGAAACGGTTTATTAGAAATTGAATAAAATATATGTCTCAAATTATGTCCCTAATATTTCTAATATAATATCTCCAAATTTCAAATTTTATTCTTTATTTTTCAGTGTATCTTCAGAGGGTAGCATTAAGTGCCTTGAGGGGAAGTGATAATTTTTCTGAATCGTCTGCAACGAAATGTCCCCGAGCTAAAAGATTGCATTCACGCCTTTTTTCTGGATATGGTATTGCCATACAATCTGCAAAAATACATATCAATTGCAACTACTATCCTGACACCACATGGGGCTCGCCCACAAACGATTTTATCTAATTAGAAATGTGGTGTTAACAATTATTAAATTCAGTGCTTTAATAAAAAGTAAATAAATGCACATCCTTTAGGCTTTAAACGTAAGGACGCAAACACAATAATTTTTCTGCAATGATATACAAACCTGACCGTGGTAAAATATAAATAATTAATAATATTTCAATCTATCTATATATACTAATTGCCAAGTGTCCGCCTGTCTGTCTGTCTGTCTGTCACGCATTTTTAGGCACTTCCCGAATAGTATCTATTGCAATTGAGACTTGCAATTCGGTACACAGCTCAGTCGTTAGATAAAACCCCCTGGAAAAATCGAATTTTTCGAAAACGTTCTCTAGAGGGGGTGCCCCACGCCAAAATGTTAGAAAAGTGAAATGATGGGAAAGCATGTTTTGCGATGAGATAGAAACTTCAAATTTGGTGTATAGGTAAATCGTTTGAAGGGAATAAAGTGTGCAATTTCAGATTTCCGATATTTATATTTTAAGGGGGTGCCGCACACCAAATCGTTCGAAAAGTAAAATGATAGGAAAGCATGCTTTGCCATGAAACAGAGACTTCAAATTTCGTGTATGGGTAAACTGTTCGAAAGGAAGAAAGTGTGTAATTTCAGATTTCTAATATTTTCTACTTAAGGGGGTACCGCACACCAAAATGTTCGATTTAGGGAATAAATGAGAAAATTCGATAGAGGCTTGAAATTTGGTATATGGGCTAATCATTTGACGGAAACACGCAAGACGAATATAGTTTTTCAAAAATGTTCGTTTAAGTGGATGCTCCAGAGTGAAACTTTCGAAAAGTGAATTGATAAAAAACCATACTTCCGAATGATATAGAGATATCGAATTTGGTGTAAGGGTAGATAGTTTGAAAGGAAGAAAGTGTACAATTTCTGTTTACCAAAATCTTCTACTTTAGGGGGTGTCGCACACTAAAATGTTCGATTTTCGGAATAAAGGAGAAACGCCCCTTTTAAAACGTGATACAGGCTTGATATTTGGTATATGGGCGAATCATCTCATAGAAATCACAAAAAGAATGGAGTTTTTCAAAAATGTATAGTTAAGGGGGTGGGTACTTCAAAAATGTATAGTTAAGGGGATGGGTACTCCACACAAAAGCATTTGAAAGATGAAATGCTTGAAAAGCATACTTCACGATGAGATAGAGACTTCAAATTTGGTGTACGGGTAAAAAGTTGGAAAGGAGGAAAGTGTGCAATTACAGTTTTCCAGCATTTGCTATTGCAGGGGGGTGCCGCTCCAAATGAAAAACGCCTCCTTTACAATGTGATAGAAGCTTGACATTTAGTATATGGGCTAAACATTTGACAAAAAACCAAACATGAATACAGTTTGACAAAAATGTTCATTAACGGGGTGCTACACAGAAAAACGTTCGAAAGGTGAAGTGATAGAAAAAACATGCTTCTCGATAGGATAGAGACTTCAAATTTGGTGTACGGGTAGATAGTTTGAAAGGAAGAAAGCGTGAAATTTCAGATTTCCAATATTTGCGACTTTAAGGGGTGCCACACACTAATATGTTCGATTTTCGGAATAAATGAGACACACTTCCTTTTAAATGTGACAAAGGCTTGATATTTGGTATATGGGCCAATCATCTGATAAAAAACCCAAGACAAAGAGAGTTTTTCAAAAATGTTCATTTATGGGTGTGCTTCACAGAAAAAAGTTCCAAAGGAGATATAATAATATAGGGGTGCCTCGGGATGAGATAGACTTTAATGTGGTGTACGGGTAAATAATTCGAAAGGAAGAAATGCGCAAATTTAGTTTCCCAAAATTTTCTTCTTTAGGGGGTTCTGCACACCAAAATATTCGATTTGTCGAATAAATGTGAAACGCGAATTATTAAAAAATTTACATTATTCAGGGGTTGCTTATTGCGAGACAGTTGATTTTCAACGGGTATTCGGCTAGTAACTATATAATTTTCAGATATTATTCATATCTATAAATAACTTTCATTTAATTATTTACATTTTATATGCACTACTCGACATTGAAAATGCAATACCATGAAAGAGCGAATAGAGTGTGATGATGAAGAACACACAGACATAGATGGCATATACAAATAAGTGATGTTAATTCCAGAAGGATAATTAAATTAAGTACTGGCATAGACAGGGGGATCAGCAGGTAGTAGAACCAACTCTTGCTGCGATACAAGCAGCAATACTTCGAGGAACAGATGAAATGAGCGTGCGGATATTTTCCTTAGGGATGGATGACCATATGCCTTTATCTATTCTGCGTCCTCTGTTTGAGGCGAGGGAAGGACAGTCAAAGGATGGCCAATCATGTCTTAATATGCTCGATGGGTAAGTGATCTGGAAACAGCTGATGCCAAGGAAGCACATGGATACCTTGCAAGGCTTGTCTAATCATGGTTCCCGTATGCGGTTGCAGTGTAACCAGCAGCAGTACCTCATCCGCATATCGTCGTGCCGTCATTGTGCTTCTGATACTTCCAGAGATGACCGGTTATCGAAGCCAATGGCACCCTAAATCATGATGTCGAGCAGTATGACGTTCAACAGTCACAGACGAATTGGATCTGTGTCCAGGTCGCCTCCAGACTTTCACACGGCAACTGTCATTCGACAAACAGAACCGAAACTCGTTGTTGAATACTACCCGATCCCATTCTGTCGTCCAAGAGACTCGGGTATGATACCATTGCAATATATCACGTCGGTGCCTTGTCGTCAGTGGCAGTCGTCGTAAAGAATGGTTTGAGTGCAAGTCCATTTCAGGCAATCGTTGAGAAACAGTTCTAGCTGATATTGGAGCCTCCAATGTACCCTACGATTTCTGCAGAATGTTGACAGTCGTAGTTAGTGGGGCGATCACCGTATGCCTTCTAATGCATCGATGAACCAACGCGTGCTGACGTACTTCCGGATGAACCTGTACCACTGCGAAGACTCACATGTCCTTCTTCCACCCACCTTCTAGAAATCCTTTGCACAGTGGACGCATCTACGCGTGTTTCAGCGGTGATACGCCCGTACGAACACCCAGGCCTAAAATGAATCCCCTCGCACGGTCGTCCAAATGCTGAAATGAACTTCGGCGTCATCTTCCAGTCATCCATTTCTTCAACAAAGCGTGTCTTCTAAAAAGAAAAACGGGTTTACGCAGGCAACAGACAGTAACAACTGTTGGCTCCTCTGCCTTGGCAGTGACCATTCCTTTTACCTGACGCTTTAATTACGTGACCTACTAGCAGTTCAGATCACTTGCTTACATCGGTCAGCTGCGTTTGTCTCGCAATTTTGCATAATTTTACGGCCAAAGCTTCATGGTGTTGCATTTTCTATGTCAGGTAGTGTGTTTATATTCTCGTACGTCTTTATCCAAATACTTGCGACATCATTACTCAATACATTACCCTAGAATTACGCTGATCTGCCCCCGCCGGGAAAGCCTCCACTCGATGTTTTGTCTCAATTTGAAATTCTGAAAAATGTCATTAAATAGCTCCTTACTAAATATAAAAAAAACTTAAGGAATAAAATTAATTTAATGATAAAAGTTTAATTTGTCTCTTTTAGTTAAAAATTCCGAGTAAGATTCCTTCCTCCTCTATACTCTGCGTTTTTCGTTGTATTTGAGGGGGAGAAACAACAGAATTGCTAGCAAAAAATTCCGACTAAGCGCCCCAGTATCTAGATTTTCCGCGATTTTCAGTCACATTCGAGAGAGCGGATCGACAGAGCTGTACGTTAATAATTTGTATTAAATATTATTAATTAAGTGGACGGTCTGATGATCCCTATGCAGCATGATCTGTGATGATCTGAATTATTGATATCTTCGAGATATTGTTTTGATATACTATTTCGGATCTCTTAAGTCATATTGAGATTCTGCAATAAAACAATGGTATAAAAATATTAAGTTTCTAATAATTCGAGCTGTAATTTTAAAATAAATTAAAAAATCATATCAAGTTATTGCCTTGTACATAATTATGTGCAAAGAAAATTATTTATTTGCACATAGTGTTATAATGTCTAGACAATACTTCACAGGCACACACAGGTACATGCATAATATCCTTCTATTGTTTCAAAAATATTGGAAATACATTCAAAAATTCTTAAAACTTATTTTCAGTCAAAATATTGAAAATGCAAAGCATGTAAAATATTATATCAGGTCATAGTATTTTACAAACATTGAATTTCTCCTCTGCAGTAATATTATAATGAAAAATCAAATTTAATCTAATATCCCATTCGGAATTAAAAACGATAATTCAGTTGGACATGATTCATTTTCTTTAAATTTTCTTTCTAGAAAAGTATTTTGATTCTTATTTTGGATTATGATTTTACTCCTTTTCTTTTTTTTTTCTTTTCAATTTCAATCTTTTTTTTATCTCTTCACCTCAAGACTTTCCTCCTTCTAAACGTCACGATAAACTCTTTCTAAGTGTTTGATATTTCGTTCAGGGGTTGGTTCCATATTTTCAATATGTAAATTTCACCTTTTCCATTCGGAACTTTCATCTCTTGATTAACTATAAAACACCACTTACAGAAGATTCGAGTGGCAAATAATCCATTTTTATTTTTAAAGACTGTAAAAATGTGTGATATAGTTTTCATATTATTATTTGTTTTGTTTAAGTTTTCTTTGTTTCGCATATAAACTTTGAAACTTTAACAACAAGTTTAAAAATTCATTAGATTTAAATCAAATTTAATTATTTAACCATTTAAGCGTTGTTGACGAGATCAACTCGTCATGCATTGATTGCACTACCGCTAAGCGGGTTTGAAGAGATAGACTAGTCACGTACTTTTAAAGCCGAGACTCCTGTGTGTTTGACGGAAATAACCCGTTATATAATTTTTTTATGAGATATTAACTGTGTTTACAATCCTTTACACTAGATGGCAGTAGTAGTCCTACAAACTAAATTTTATGAGAGGCAGTATTTCGTAAACGAGCTTAAAGTAAACGCAGTTTTGTTGGGATTTCACATTCAAAGCAATGGAGGCCTGAAATGCTTTCAATCTTATTTCAGCAAAGAGTAAGCTATCTCACACCCTGCAAAAAAGAGCCAACTAGGCGATGTGTTGTATGTTATGCATCCAACAAAACTGGCAAGAAGCTTAGGAAAGAAACCAGGACATGGTGTCAAGACTGTGAAGTTGCTCGTTAATACATTTCATGTTTTAAAATTTATCACACCAACAGGAACTATTAAAAATTGGAATTGTATGCTTTTTTATTTACTTATCTGTTAGTATGCATGTTTATTTACTTAACACTTATAACACCTTCTCATTCAATGCCCAATCAATGGGGAAAAGGGCATGGGAGAAAAAAGCTCCCCACTGCAGTGCACGCGAAAGGAAATAAATGACACGCTTAAAAGGGTTAACATATTTTTTCAAAATTTATACAACTATAAAAGAACCAGCACTTACATTCTTGGCACATGATCCATATATTTTTCGAACATCTGTTAGAATAAGGATCTACACAAACTAGAAAGTAAGGATCATCAACTTTTTCATGATGAATACCTTATTTACTTTTCTTCGTTCTTTGCTTTAGTGCATGTTTGGATTTAAAGAAAATCATTTTTCATGCAGTTCTCTTTTTTACACTTTTCTTTCCTTCTTATGTGGCCAATTTTTTTAGGAGAGTCAGTAGGAATAGCTGTTTCACGTTTTCGGTTATTAGTTCCTTCCTAATTAGTTTCCTTCCTAATAAATTTTCTTCCTAACAGGCAACTTAGGAAATGGGCTCAATTAAGCAGGGATTAAATTAACACGTGGCAATCAACCTCTGTTGAAATGAGACAACTTACTGTTCCCGTCATCTGAGACTGAACATTTTTTGTCTGGACTTGCCGTCATTCAAAATTCAAAGCCAACACACTAAATCAGTGATTTCCAAACTGTGTCTCGCGGAGTATTTAGGGTTCCGCGAAGTATTGAAGACAAAAGAACACTTTCATAAAAATTAGTCCATTAGACCTCTCTAAAGCACACATATTAAAAAGAGATAGGAGTCAAAATCTCCGCAGTCAAATTCTTTCTGGAAAAGACTTTGCGGGATAAAAGGTTTGGAGCTATTGCACTAAATAATGTATAAATCTCGACTACCTATAACATATAGTGAGACTAAGAATGTTTGCAATTTGTTTTTTAGATTTGAACGACGTACGTTTTTTTCATAGTTTTACCCATTAAAGAAAATTAATTCTGAATTAAACATTTTCAAAAAATATATTTTTCATGATTTCTGGAAAACTTCTCAAATATTTTTCTCATGCATAAATGAAACAACATCTGAACATGACAAAATATTATATGTATTAAAAGCTAAAATGGGGTATGGAAGCGTGCTTCAAAAATTATTGTAATGTAATGTCTTTCTAAAATAGAATTTTTCATGGGAATTTACAAAGGAAATATTTTTTTCTTATATGTCATACAAACTTTCTTCACGTCATCTTAAAGTCCTTTTCAGGATTCCAAATTTGGACTTTTCCATCTTACTGACAATATCGTTGTTTCTGTCATTTTTTGAGCCAAGATTATGTACAAACTGCTGCCCTTGGCATGTCAAGATAAGTGACTGACAGTGCTAAAGACTATCAGTAACGTGTAGGGATTTACCACAAATTACGAAAAAGTAAGTTTAATGAAAAAATTAGTTAGAAAAATGAATTTGGTAAATCTAATAGATTTATTTATCAATTATTGTTGTTATTTCTCAATTATTGTTGAATTAATATGTATAATGGCATATGCTTTTGCCTTCCCTACATGCATAGTATAATTTATAAAAAAAAATAGTGTCACGAGATCGAATTACCGAATTCGAGTTTCTGATGAAAGAGCCCGTTTCAAGCATTCCTAATATCGATCCAAGTATTAAAGATCCAAGTACATCGTCCGGCAAATTAAAAGCATTAATAGCTACGAAGGTGGTTCAAAAAGTAAGGTAACAAGTCCTGTGAGAGAAAAGGTTTATTCGCGAAATTAAAGAGATATACAAAGTTAGCAAGGCACTGGTACATACTACTTCTCCACATAGTCACCATGGTTGTCGAAGCATTTGTTCCATCGGTAAGCCAAGCTATCGAAACCGGCATAGAAGAAATCAAGGTCCAGGTCGCGGAGTCACTCAACGACGGCTTCCTGAACTTCCGCATCGGTTGTGAAATGGCGACCTGCCAAGTGCTTCTTCAACAGTCCGAAGAGATGAAAATCGTTTGACGCGAGATCCGGGCTGTAGGCTGGGTGTTCCAGTACATTCCATCGGAAACGCTGTACCAAATCACTAGTAAACGAGGCCGTATGAGGTCGGTCGTTGTCGTGCAACAACACGACACCTTATCTAGACATGTAATTTTATTCGCACGCCGAATTTGTGCACCCGTGAGAGCTCTTGTTACTTTACTTTTTGAACCACCTACGTATTTTATTTTGAGCTGCTTATATTCGCCTAAAAGTTATTTCAAAGACTCACAAAGAGATCTTCGGAAATATCTTGCATGTAATGATATGATAAAAGAGCGATTTTTAGAAGGTATGAAAGTTACTAATATTGGAGATAAAACAAAAATCGATAAATATGATGAAATAGGGAACTTGGTATTACTATGGTGCATATATGGCCAGTCTAACTCAGACGAAAATTTGAATACGGCTGAATATATGGTTGCATATTTCGGTTATCAGAGTTAAAAACCATTCATGGTAAAACACTCCAGTTTGGTGCCTTCACAAGTGAAGTATATATATGTCTATCAAGGTAAGAATCTCAATGAAATAGCGAGATGAGTTTCGAAAAATCAGCCCAAATTTTTGTTAAAATGTTGGATAAAATTCCGAACGGATAATTTAACTTATAAATAATAATTCGGTAAATTAATAACGAAGGCTTAATAAATCATTTGAAATACCGTAGTTAGTATTAAATTGACTCCATTTATGAAAATAGATTCCCCAAAGAATGGTTATTAACACCTATGATACGAAACGGGAAAAAAGCAGCCTTAAGGGGACGGTAGACGTTAATTTTTTTTTTATTTATTGACTTATAAACATGAAAATTTGTATAAATATTCCTCTTAATATTACTATATAAAATACCATTGAATTTTTTCTATGTTGTTATAATTTTGTATTTTTTTCTTAAATTATTTTTTTTAATGGAAATTTAAAAATGATCTTTGCCATCCATTTTTTCACATTTTTAATTATTTTTTCTTTATGATCACTTAAAAACACATTATGAACAAATTTGGGTATTCATTTGTTAATCCCTTGGAAAGTTAATTTTTTAAGAATATTTTCTGCATTAAAACTTAATTTTCATCATTTAATTAGGTTCTTATTCACTTTTAATTACCTTAATAAAGTCCAATTATAAAATATATACCCAGTTTCATTAAAAAGTATGAAAGGTGTCTTCTTGCCCAAATTTATGTATCTCAAACAAAAATTAAGACGCATGGAGCGTTTTAAAAATGCAAAACCTTTGAAAATTCCGTTTCGAAAAAATGCATATAAGACAGAAATACTATGTAGATAGCGGTAACTAGTAGTTACTGGATACCAGCGGTTTTTTGCACGTGGCGCAGTTAAATATGTAGAATAATGTTATAAATTTAAAAAAAAAAACTTTTTTTAGTCGATTTTTGCTCATTTCAACGTCCACCACCCCTTATGGCTTGAATAAAAATCAAAGTATTGCTTAGAAAAGTATAAAACTAACAATATGGGTGAGCATACAATAATAACAGTTGCTTACAAGTGCCATGGCGTAAAATCTATTTTAAATATACTCAAAATTGGGAAAAAATCCTCATCTAACAACATCTGATGGCTAAATGACAGTATTATGACATGAATTTACTGGAAGCATGGCGAAATGGATAAAAAAGTTTCATATTATTAAAAATCAATTGTGGCAAGCGCATCACTTTCCCTACAGACTCAAATTCGTTTTCTCTCTATTTCTTTAATAATTCATTAAAATGAGTTCAATTGCAAAAAAATAACACTCAATGTGCACTTATAATTCAATTTTTGTTTTTATTTGGTAGCTGTGCAGTTTGTCAAAGGCGACGTAATAAAAATGAGAAAAATAAAATAAAATTTCTCGAGAACGGTTAGTACTAAAGTAATGGGGTTTATCTTCTTTTTTTCCTCGTCAAAAATTATGTATAAAACAAACATAGTTTTGATACAGACTATAGGTACTCTTTTACTTTAGGTTTTGGCGAATTTTGCGGGCCATTTCTTAAAAAAGGCAGATTTTTCTTTTCTGAATCGTACCAGAATCTAATCAGCATAAGTGTATCCTGCAAGTGACTTATCTACCACATTTGGTGAAATTTGGTCAACTAACATTTTAGCTAACGTGGATGCATGAGATGTTTGTGGGCCATTTTTTCAAAAATAGAGTAGTTCTTTTGTCCCGAATTGTACCAAAATCTGATCGGAATCAAGGTCCCACATAACTGACTTACCTATAAACATTTTTCAAATGTGGTTTGTCATAAGGTAAAGTTGTCCTTATCAAAAATTACAATACTAGGACATACCTTTGATGCCTTCACTAATGGTGGAGCATGTAAACTCCCGGTTCTCAAGCCGGAGAGACAAATACACAAGATATAAATAAACACACTTATCTAAATTGACCAATTTATTTAATATTTAAGTTCATATATATCTATTTATGTCTTGATTACTAATACTATTCATAAATCCATTATTATAATACATCTAGCGCTACCAATATTTCATTAATAAACATATTTACACACATAATATAATTGACACATATATTTAGACACTTTCTTTTAATCTACCGAAACCCAAAATAGTTCTTTTAGTTTAAAATACAAGAACTCGTTATTACGACATAGATTCGTACCAACTAATTGTTCATTATTAGATAACCGTTAAATGTGTGCCTTCCATGATAATTAGTGACAGGTGAAATACGCAAATACCTATGTTCTCTTGCATTTCAATACTTATTCGCGCAATCACTATGCTGTAAGATTCTAGTGCACATCACACTTCTGAGCCACGCTTTCTTTGTGTGTTCACTGTAGATATTTTTTTTGAACAACTCAATTGACATGATGCTAGTTTGTTATTGAAAATTCAAATCTGTCGAACTTTCTGGAACAAACTTTGGGGCACTTTTTTATTTCCTCCTTTGGTTTCATACCACTTCTCCCATTTGTCGTTGATGCAGAAGGGGATGAACGCTGTTTATCTATGTTTGCGCTCCAATTGGTTTTCTCTGCTGCATTTAGATTGCTCATTAGCTTGCTTGGCATTCGTAATTGCAAGTTCAACATGTCGTAGAAGTATTGTACGACATGGTTAACTGGTTTTTGTGTTACAGTGGATACATACATTGCACGGACAGACAAACATACAGACACACGCACACACACAGATGTCACGCTAAAAATAGCAATTCCGTGTTCAAGAGATCCCAAAACATGCAGATCCGTCTAAAACTCGAGTTGAAATTTTCGATATGATTCCAATACTTTCCCTATACATTACCATGTATTGCGGGGAAAATAATAACCGTTGAATCGTAACAAGAGTTAAAATGTAACAAGAGTTGAATTGTAAGTACATAAATTGTAATCATATTAAATACATAATTGCAAGCAAGTGTGAAAATAATTATAATCAACTTTTAGTTTAATCCATCTCCAGTGATGTTCTTTTAAACATTTAATTATTTTTTCTCTAAAATCATTTGTACGAAATCGCGTTGTTTACATTTTATACTGTTAACGCCTAGCGCATAAATATGATCGCAAGTAGTATCATAGAAGCTCTTGAAGATACTTTTACAAAAGACTTGCGTCCCAGGTATGGTGTACCTAATGCATGTATTGAGATAGCTTATGAGGTCTATTTAACCTTTCGATTACTATTTCTCCCCGTTTACGTTATAATGTATGACTCTTTAAACTAACCATTCTAACTAGTTCGGTTGATAGACCAATAACCAAGCTAATCAGCATTTCCTGCGTTCCTAAGGTAGAATGGGAATAAGTTTCGGATCGTGCGAGTTTCAGTGGGTTTTTGAGTAGTGGGTTCTTGAATAGAAAGCTTCCTTGAGAGTTTCAGATGAAGTAAGGAAGAAGGAAGGAGGAAGGTTGGTTGAAGGTCGGGTGATTCAAGTAAGAATTTGATTTGGAGGAGTTCGGAATGTGGCCGGCGGCCTAGTAGAAGGAATTCCATTTAGATACCACGACGACTAGGGAATAGTCTAATATCCGGGGTTCGTCCGCAATACGAGGCGAGGTAAAAGAAAGCCAGTGGTAAGCATAGAAACTTTAAAATCGGCTCCATTTAAGAGTTATCACTAGACAAGTGATTTGTAGTATCTTGTATATTTGTAATTTATTCTAGGCTTGTTCAATAACAATTAGTGTATATGCTGTCCGTTGCTTTAAACAACAAGCTGCTGTAATTTCTGTGAAGTTGACAATAAACTGAGTTTTTTTTAAACAATGCCATCCTGTGTTATTGCTCTTGGATCGAAAGGTTTAAATATAGAAGATTCATTGAGAACGATATCTAAGGAGGATAAAGAGACATTTGGTCTTTACAATCTTGCAGAAAACCCCCAAATGTAAAAAAGGGGGCGAGGGAGAAATTGTCTACTTCAGTTTACGCCTTCACAAGAACATATTTCAGATAAATCTGATAAAATAAATATATATGAGAACAAATGCACCAGATTAACCTGTGAGTGACTTATGTACCAAATTCTCCGAAATTTTGTTGAATAGATTTGAGCTTAAAAGGAGACATACAGTGCTCAGACAGACACGCAGGCAGACACACATATAGGAATCATGCTAAAAATGGCATGTTCGTGTTCTAAGGTACCCATTAACTTATAGATCCATCAAAAGTTTAATTTTCAATTCTCCTTTCCAATATGCTCCTCTATGTAATATAATGTTTTGTAGTGAAAGTAGAAAATCAATGGTGTTTATATTATTCCAGTTCAGATGAATAACACAAATGTAAAAAAAAATATGTAGTCCAAACATTTATTATTCCCTATAAATATCCACAGTAGGAAATGCTGAGTATTACTGCTTTGTCACTCTCTTCGTTAGTAGTATTTTATTTCACAAAGTAGGAGAAACTCAGTTAATAGGAAATCAAACATCCCAAGAAAAACGTTATTTATATATCTGGAAGTTGATATTCGATCTAACTAACTTTTCATTTCATATATGTCAGAAATAAGAAAGAAAATACATCTTTACATTTCTCATATCACAAATGGCATTTGTTTTGAAGGTGGACGCTGTCTAGGAATAGATATAGTGTAAATATTTATCCTTCGGTTTATATATTGTGTCAGATTTGTCTGTAAGAAGTTCATGCGAGGGCTTAAGATGGTTAAAAAATCGACTGAGGTTCTAGTCCGACGAGCAGAAATGATTTTGTATAAATTACATTTCGCAAAATAAAACTCAACTGTTGCAATATCGAAAACTCGATCTAAAACCTGATTAAATGCACTTATAGGGCTACAAATTCGCGTTCATTGTTTATAGCTATCACTATTAGTTTTTAAAATACACTGGCTTCCAGAAGTTAAGCACGTGCGGTAAAATAAAAAAATGGAAAAGTAAAACCTTGATGAACTCAAAATTGTACATGCAGATAGCAAATACGTTTATGCATTAAAGGAAACAAGAATTATGTGTAAAGATGGAAAAAATATTTACTTTTCGTAAGTTATATGATAACGTCATATTTGGGTTATTAACAAAATGATGTTTAAAGACAAACAAACCAAACAAAACTCACATTAATATGGTATGTTACCACCCCGGACCTTCACACAAACTTTACAATGATTTTCCATGGTGGTCAATCATCGCAGATGCGAGCATGGCCATTCCTCAATAGGGCAGTTTCCAACTCTCTGAGACTGGCTGGAGGAGGTAACCGTGCAGAGACAGCACGCCCGAAGGCATCTAAAAGGCCTTCAATGGGATTAAGGTTGGAGGAATACGCCGGCCGCTCCATACGAGAAATGTCCTCACTTTCCAGGTAATCGTTAATGATATTACCTCGATGGGGACTGGCATTATCGTTCATAAGGAGGAAATCAGGACCAACTGATGTAGCTCAAAGTCTCGGAATGGGGTCTAGAACTTTATCCCGATGCCATACAGCCGTCATAGAACCACCTTTAAAGATGTGCAGCTCTGTGCAGTATCCCATTGAAATTCCAGTCCACACCATGACGCTGCCACCTCTGAATTCGTGATGTTCGATGATGTTCTTGGCCTGATTGCGTGTGCTTTGTTCTCTCCAGACCCTTACATGCTTACCATCTGATTCCAGGGCAAATCTGAACAGGACGCTGAGCAATCGTTAACAGGACGTTGCACCAATCTGAGACAGTCCAATTGACATGTTGACGATACCACTTTAATCTTGTCCCTCTGTATTGCACGGTTAGTAGAACATAAAAACATCGTACTCGGGCGTATAGTCCCTTCACCTGAAGTATTTGGCGCTTAGCACTGGAAGATATTGTCTTACCAAGTTCCACTGCAACCATGGATGTAACAGTTGTGGAGGTCGCTCGTCGATTCCTCTTGGCTACTATAGCAATATACCGATCATCACAGGTGGTGGTAACCCTTGGACGACCGGGCACAGTTCTCCGGACAACTCTTTGACTTGTTTGGAATTTTTTCCATTATCGAAAAATTACCTAATGATCAACGTCAAAGAAAATAGCGACATCTTTTATTGACTGTCCTGCTTCAATGCGTCCGACAGCACGCCACCGCTCACTATCAGACATTCGTCAAGTCATAGAAACTCGGATATCATCAAAAATAATCCTACATAAGTTATAAGCGCTTTATCAGCATTTAAATGCACCTCCTCAAACCCTTCAGAATGCTGGCGTCTCCAACGACTATCTAATTAGCGTACATCCGGACAGTCAATCGTGATCGACTGTAGCATACGATATCTGCATACTGCCATCTACATCCGCAGCGATTTTCAGCCAGTCAAATTTAAATACGCTTACAAAAATGAAAATTAGCGTAGCGTGCTTAACTTTTGGAAGTGAATGTATAAGCATTACAAACTAAAAAAACGTTAAGTTAACAAGACGATTACTCGAAAACTATAGGATACTTTTTTTAAATAAATGAAATTAAATTTCGTTATACATATTACTTTTGTACATATTATATACATGTTGCTTACTATTTATAGCTATATTTTATTGTTTCAAACATATTTCGAGTGAAAGCATGAAAAATGAAAGAAAAATTCTTTGGGGCAGATACCTTTTTATTAAGGAAAAACGAAATAAAGCTCGATTTGAAAATTCAATGATATACACTTATAGTGCTTTCAAAGAGCTACAAATTTTTGCTTATTGCTCAAAATTATTTCACTTAGTTTCCGAAATATAAGCATTACAAAATTCAATAAAGGGAAAATTAAAACTTTAAAAAAACTGAAAGTGAAAACTTTACAAAAAACGGAAACTTATTAATATCTCCCAACTTGACAAGACGATGACTCGAAAACTATAAGAGCGTTTTTAAATATAAATATGATTTTAATACTAAATTTTCTAGATGATATAGTTCGCTTATGATTTATATTCTTCTTTTATAGTTTACTATATATTTCGAATGAAATTTAGAAAAATGAAAAAAGAAACATTCGCTAGGAGAGTTACTCTTTTAAGTTTAAAAAACAAGTGCAAAATCTTAAATTATTGCACCTATTTTTACATAGTCATAATCTGGACCACATGTCCGACAAAACAAGAAAAATTATTTACATTTTTATCTATTGGGTTCGAGATGTAAGCATAACGTTTTTCGTAAGCTTAACGGTTTTCATAACGCTCCGTTTTTTTCGCCGGATAAACCCCAACCATAGTTGTTATTGACATTAAAATTTCCTTTTCTACATGTCAGATAATGAGTTTTATTTTATAGGATAACATTTTTTTAAGTTCATAAAAAAGGATGACATATCTTTTGAATTACAAATGGAGGATATCATTGTCAATTTTCTATATTTTAGTGCCTGTTTAAGGAATAAATAAATATTAATCACTTGTCTATATCATTTGTTAGGAAGAATAATATCAATGACACACTTTAATATACTGATTATATATATATATATATATATATATATATATATATATATATATATATATATATAACAGTATCGGTGTTCCGGTAAAACTTTGAACTCTGTTCCTTGTTCATATTTATATTTCTGACAGCAATTTAGCGTCATTTTCGTCAATTTGTCGATACTTCCTAAAGGTTGGCGACATTTTGAAAAAAAGTTTCCGCTAAGCATGCTCCGGTTCGATAGTAAAATTTGTATTAATTATGGATCAAAGTCAAAGTTACTGATCATTTTCCTAGTTCTATGTTTATAAAAATATTCTAAAATTGTAGCTACCATTTATTTATGCTTGAAGGCAATGAATAAATTTATAAATTTATCGGCAGCGCTGATACTATTTTTATGTTCTTACATACAAAAGGAGAAAAACACACTACTAATCTTATATATACTGGAAGGCAGCAATCAATAGCTGGGACTAAGGAAAATGCATGAGATCAATCTATTGTCCACTGACAGTGAAAGGGAATTCCTGAAAAGAAAACGAATACCTATAATAGTATTGAAAATAATATATATATATATATATATATATATAATATGAAAATACCGTGAAATATAATATTATAAAATCATCCGAAATCACACTTAAAAGGCGCAAAGCTGCACTAAATGCTCTCCGGGAGTGTTGTCGCGATGCAAAGCATGCTTAACCGGGGTGAGGGGGTCACAACTCCCCCCGGCCATCTTTTGGTATATTGTTTCCATGCATACCTCTTTTCATTTTGAAAAAATATATATATATATATATATAATATTAAAATATTAAAATAGTGAATCCAATGGTGCCTCTTAGAAGTTCAGTCTTAACTTTTGCTAAAATCACATTATGTTTTAACTATTCTGCTTTGTCCTGTAGAAGAGGACTTATGACACCCTCGAAACATTTGCATTTATCTTACTGATATATGACTACCTTATACAATGATGGTGTGTAAATTCTTTCATTACAGGCAGCAGTTTGTATTAGTTTTAGTATTTGATATACTTAACGATTATCAGATTACAGATAAAACCAAGGACTGGGCTTCGACAATACATAAAGCAACACCAGATCATCACAAGGGCGTATGTGAAATTTCAGAACAGAAATTTGGAAGACAAGTTCTTACTTTGGCTTGCAGGCGTCATATTTATAAAATTAAAATAGATATTTGCCAATATATATGTACACATATTTATATGTAAACCTGAATATAGTAAATATATCTGTCTAAATTATATTTCTAACAAGTAAAAAATAGATCTTGCCACATGCTTGTCTTGGATTTTTTTACTTCTCTTGAAACTCACTATCAAAGTCCCATGAGAATACATTAATTGGCATGGATTCTTTCTAATCATAGATATTGAATGCCAACTTCCGCTGAATTCAAGGTTAAAATAGACATATTTTACAATTTATATATTTCTATTTAGTTAAAATGTATATATCCCGACAACTTTTTAAATTTGCATTTCATTTCAGATTGTGTACGACTGCTGTGATGCATTTAGCTATACAAGGCACATTTTGAATTCTCGTATTCGACCAAATTCTAATATAATTTAAATACATATGAATAAAAAAATAAGTTTTCAGTTTTGAGTGTTTTAGCTTTATTTTTAAACTGAATGAAAAAACTTTTTCAATTACTGATTTTTACTTCCCTTATATACATAATGTATAAGGAAAGTATTGTGATGGGGTCGAAAATTCGAATTCGAGTTTTCGACGGGACAGCACGTTTCAAGCATCCCTGATCACGAATCAAACATTTTTGAAGTGATGTCTGTGTGTGTGTGTGTGTGTGTGTCAGTGAGTCTGTGGAGACGATAACTGACGAACGAATGGACCGATCGAACGAAATTTAGTACAAAAATCACAACCCGTAAACACGGGAAGCCTATTGTTTTTATACGCAATCGAATATTCAGAACCCCCTAAATTTTCGAGTGAAATTTAAAAAAAAAATCGTCAAAAAACCAAAACCGCTAATTCAATAATCAAAACCGCTACCTTACGCAAATAGACATTCCTTATGTAATTTGTCATAAGAAAACGATTGACATAAATTTTAGAACGCTAACATGAACCGTTCTCGAGATATTGCACATTTTTGAAAAAAATTATCAAAAGGTCATATAAAATAAAAAAAAATAATTCCTATTGAGAAACATGTTCACTTTTCATATGTAATACCATGCGATAAATTGGGTGACATCATTCTCGTGAATCTAGCTCGTTCCATTATTGAAAAAAGATACTTTGAGTAATACTTTTGTATTTGATCGCCGATAATCATTTATCTGTTATAATAATAACTTATTACTCCGTCCATAATGGTTGGCGAGATTTCGGCGACGATTTTGACGAAATGTCGCCAACTTGGCGACTTTTTGAAATGTTGCCAAATTAACGAAAATCTCGCAAAATGGATAAAAATGACGCTAAATCAATGAAAATGACGATTAATTGTCGAAAATTCAATATCTTGGAAAGAATATAAGTATCTACTATAAGAAAAACCTATTTTTTACTATAAAAGTAGTAAATTCATTACATTATATAAGGAAAGTCATGTGTTGCCCACATCAGATTTTTTTTATTTATTTAAAATGTACTACTGTAAAATATTCATGATATTCCCAAATAGTTATTTATGATCATATAACATCCGAAACCCGACGTTTCTGTAAAATTTTGTTTTATATTTCTTAACTCTGAAGTATTTTTATCACTGGTGATTTCTACAGTAGTTTGATCAGGGTTTTAATTTATTTTATAAAAATTTTCAATATAGCTTCCGAGACAGGATGTTTCCTTCAATTTTTGTTATTTTCTTCTTAATTTCGCAGCATATTATCCATCAGTATATTACAAGTTACTTGTTTAATTGTCATTAGAATTGTGTTGTTGAAGAAAATTTGTAGCTTTCTGAAATTTATATTTTTAATTTTGCAGTTATTTATTAATTAGTACTTTTACAGTAAGTAGTCTGATGCTTTAATTAAATTAATCGGATGCTTTTAATTTAATTTAGGTAGTTTACTTATTATAACTACCGAAGCAGGTTTTTTTCTCACTTTATATTATATCCTTTATTCTGAAGTATTTAATTTATTGCATTTTTAAAGTGGTTTTCTCCAACGCTATTTAAATTTAATTATTAGATTATCTCCTGAGTTTTCCGAAGCCGCTGTTTTCCATTTTTTTTGTGTTTTTCTTAATGTTCATAAACTGGCATTTTTTACAGAAATTTAAAAGAATATTGTCTCAAACTTTGTAAGGAAGATAGTTCATTTATATTTTGTTTTATTGTTTGTTATCAAAAATATGTTTGTAATTTTATGCATTTGAGAAAGCTTTTTAAATATTTCTACTACACTATATTATCCCTACTATGTTTCGTCTTTTCACTTTCTTCTATTTTTCGTTTGATAACAATTTTCTTCCTGTGTCGTTTGATGCAACTATTTATTTGCAGACACTTTTGCTGCTGCGCGTTTGGTTTTTTTCCCCCTTTTTGTTCATAAGAAGACAGTTTTCACTTCCGAAATCCGTTTACACTACATTTTCGACAACTGTTTACGGTATTATTAACAAGATATTTTAATTTCAGTTAATTTTATTCTCAAATTATTTTAATCTTTGATTATTTTAATCTCAGATTACTTTAATCTCAGATTATTTTAATCTCAAATTATTTTAATCACAGATTATTTTAATCTCAGATTATTTTAATCTCAGATTATTTTAATCTCAGATTATTTTAATCTCATATTATTTAACAGCAGTTTGGACAAATATGTATATACTGTTATATTTTTAAAATTTAGATTTATTTTAAAGTTTTTCAATTGCATCGACTCTTTCACTATTATTTGATTCAAGAAAATATACTACTTGTTCTGAGATTTAAAAGAAAAAAGAAAAAAAAAGGAAAAAAACTGATGTATGTGCTTCCACTTGTGCTTTTCAAAGCGTTTTTTTTTTCTTCCGGGACGGACTCCTTTTTAGAGTTACTCGACAGTGTATTGATCGCATGCACTTTTTGTAGCCTCGACTATTGATTCCTGACTTCTGTCACATCTATGATAAAATCAGTTTTTTTCCTATCATTTGTCTGCCTGGAGAGAAGATAAGAATGTCATCATAAATCTATTAACCATCTTAAGACGGAACTGACTGGTTCCATAAAAGTTGCCAGAAAATAAAAAGTGTAATAATTATTGTAATGCCAGAAATGTAAAGTAATAAATATTTGGAAGGATTAAAAAATAATGGCACCAGGAATGCGGGCGGATTATCCCCACGCTAAGCAGATGGGCGATAATATACAGATGGCCCCATATCTTACATACCACGCCCATGTTTACATACCACGTTAAGCCGTTTGGCGGCAACCGAGACGGCGACGCCATGTCTACGGATTAGCCCTCAGCTCTAGATTTCAGCACGTGGACCGCCGACCGAAAAAGGGATATAAGTGAGAGTTGCTCGAAGTGGGAGTCAGAATTGGTCAAGGCAGGCTGTTGGAGTTAGACTAGTCAAGAAGAAGCGACGGTAGCAGAGTTAAGAGTTGTGTGTGCGTCTCTGATATAGGAATTCGAAGGAGAGCTCATGTTCATCTGGTATTGCAAGTGTAAAGTGTGACAAAGCATCGGTGTTACCCAAGTTATATGAAATATGTCAATTATGAATAATGGACTAACTTGACAGGGAACTATCAAGAAACTACAAAGAACTATCAAAGCTATGAGTTGTACGAGGCTAAAAAGTGGAACTCAGCCTTTCTCACGATGGATGAAATTATGTGTTTGCGAGGAACCATTGTGAACTTAATTTCTTACCACTGGGGTGAAATTGTGGGAGAGTAACTTTTGGACTTTTTTTTTCGCGGGGGGGTGAGAATGTAATGCCAGAAATGTAAAGTAATAAATATTTGGAAGGATTAAAAAATAATGGCACCAGGAATGCGGGCGGATTATCCCCACGCTAAGCAGATGGGCGATAATATACAGGTGGCCCCATATCTTACATACCACGCCCATGTTTACATACCACGTTAAGCCGTTTGGCGGCAACCGAGACGGCGACGCCATGTCTACGGATTAGCCCTCAGCTCTAGATTTCAGCACGTGGACCGCCGACCGAAAAAGGGATATAAGTGAGAGTTGCTCGAAGTGGGAGTCAGAATTGGTCAAGGCAGGCTGTTGGAGTTAGACTAGTCAAGAAGAAGCGACGGTAGCAGAGTTAAGAGTTGTGTGTGCGTCTCTGATATAGGAATTCGAAGGAGAGCTCATGTTCATCTGGTATTGCAAGTGTAAAGTGTGACAAAGCATCGGTGTTACCCAAGTTATATGAAAGAAGATCAGGTACCGTACAATTAAACTATATGAGGATAACCTCTTTGTCTAAATTTGTGTTTTAAGGAAAAGCTAATTAATGCATCCCACCACGTGCTCCAACCAAATCTCAATTCATCTGGCATTACACCACCCGAACTACCATTGAGATGTATTCCACTATGTGTGCTATTTATTTAATTTGTAAAACTAAAGAGTGTAAATTGAGTATGTGATAAATAAATGTTTGTTCCTTTACTATTAACCTTAATTTTTAGTTTGTTAACTTAGTATCCCGTTAAGCACAGAAATAGGTGGGTTTTGCGGCCACCAACGCAATGTACACAGCAGTAAGTTAGAACAGATTACATGTATAATTAATATACTAATAAATAATTAATTTAATGTAAAATGCATTTTTGACAATTAATTTTAATCAACAAAAATAATAATCGGCACATTTATAATAAAAGAAATTCCGTTACAAAGTTAGCAATGCAGTTTTAAATTTCGAACTGTTTACTCAAAAATCCAATGAAGTACGGATATGCAGCTGAAGATTTTACAATTTATAGTTGTACATAATAAGCTTGTTTGTATGTCTTTGTGCAGGGGCATCTGTGTCGTCTGTAGCGAGAAATAGCAGCTTTCGGCAGCGGCGAAATTCGGTACAGAGTTACTTCAATATCTTAGGTTGAACTCCCCTGAAACACCATTTAAGAAATGTCTTTGTGCAGGGGCATCTGTGTCGTCTGTAGCGAGAAATAGCAGCTTTCGGCAGCGGCGAAATTCGGTACAGAGTTACTTCAATATCTTAGGTTGAACTCCCCTGAAACACCATTTAAGAAAACGATTTTATTTTGGGGTCGCATAATTTTGCCTCCCTCTCCCCGATCCCTAAAAATAAAATTATTCAAGAAAATGCTTTTATTTTAAATGCTGTGTTTTAAGAGAAAAGATTTGAAATATTTTATGTAATTTTTTATGTAAAAAAATGTAATGTATTTTCTTTTCTTTTTCGCTCCTTTCTAAGGCTCCACTATTGTTATTTCAATTTATGTCAGTCATAGGTAATTGAACGAAAATGTATTTTCAAATGAATTAAAAAGAGAGAGAGAGAGAGATAAGTTGATAGATAAGTTGAAGATAAGTTAAGAACTTATTCACTGCTTCAGCTTAGCATATTAAAATTGCAACGTAAGAATCTTTGTTTATATTTCGACTTCGTATTCTATTCCTCACTGTGAAGTGAAGGCAATTGCGAATTTAAGCCAATGTTGTTAATTGTACGGGTACGAGTTTGGTCTCATCCTAGCATGTTCGTCCCTCTTGCTTGATATGGCTCCGGTTTTCAAGCTTTGAAAACTTTATTTATTTGCAAGTAACAAGTAATGAATATTTTGTGTAACTTAAATCTGCATTCATCATAAAAATTAATTTCATTAGTAAAAAATAGCTTAATACGCACAATTGTTAGAAAAACGTAAAAAAAAAAAACCTTTAGTCTCTAATGTAGTCTTTTGCTGAAGAAATGTTCCGTATTAAGTGTAACAAGTAATCTAAGGTTGTTCTGGTTCCCTATGTTTCTTGAGCAATTAACCTCGCTTAACCACACTTAATACTATATATATGCCAATAAGCTAAAGAAAGTGACACACCCATAAATGTATTGCAATGCGGTCAGAATTTTGATTCTCGGATTTTGACAAATAACTTGCTTTGTGTATTCCTGAACAGGAATCGACAATTTTTACATGGTTTTATTCTCAAACTTATGTCTGTGTATCTCTCGAAAGTTAATTCTCGAACAAAATGGTCAAATTAAATGAAATTTGGAACGATTATTTAAATAGAGGAATATTCAAGAAATACTGATTTTCAGAATGAAATTAATTTTCAATTTTTTTTAACATCGTACAAACATAAAAAAAAATATGTTGCAAAATGTTGCATAAATAGAAAATGTATATGCAATTTTTAATTTAGAATAAAATGAAATAAACTATAGAATACCTACAGTTCTCATAGCATTGTCTATTTTGGATCGTAAATAGAAAGAATCATAGAAAAATAAATATACATACTGTATTACCAAATAATTCAATCTTCTTACAGAATAAAAGAAGACTATGTGTGTGTTCTTTCTCTCTCTCTCTCTCTGTCTCTCTGCGTGTGTATGTGTGTGTGTGCGTGCATCCGCGCGTAGTGGAAAATCGTAGCTACCGACAGCCGAGACATTCAGTACAAGCGTATAGCTAAACTCCTGCGACGTTGTACATCAGCAAGATTTATTATACATTCGAATTTGCTTAAAAGTTGTGCCCGTTTAAAATCAAAATATGGTCGAAATGACGTCATTTTGCAATATCACTTATCGAGCAGTCTTTTTAACACTTTACAACATGGTTGAAAAGTGTTTTTGGCTTTGTTCACTTTGTCTGTCTGTCCGTTCACACGATAACTGCCGTAAAAATGACTTTATCAAAATGAAATTTTAGTATGTTGTTGAGCCAGTCTGTGGGACATAAGGGAATGTAAAAGAAAAATATCACCCAATTAGTTTTGGATTGAAATCGAGTTCAAAAATTAAAATACATTGAACCTCATAGGACCTAATTTTCCAAACATTTTTTAAGCGAATAATTCACAAATTGCTTCGAAAGGTTTACGAAAATTCAAATTATCCCAAAAAAGGTATAAAAAAAAATTCAACAAGAAATGTTCGGTAGTTTATCAAATAAAAATGAAAATAATAATTACACCCATATAATATGAATTGATCACGTGACCCACTTCGAAATAAAATATGGCATTCATCTTTTTTTCCCAGCTTAAAAATCGCGATTTTTAATGTTCTTTTAAATTTATATTTTGCGTTGCATCCTTCTTAAAACATCTTTATTTTTCCGTAATTTCTGTGCATCTATATACTGAAACAACGCAATTACGATATATTTGAGTTTAAATGATCATCAAACTTTGATTATTTCTACAACAAAGCCCAATTTTAATAGATGCAGAATGTAAACAAGTGATTGCAAAGATGAGTTGTATAAGAATTGCTGAATTTTTTTCACGCAAAGTTATGTAACTCAAGAGTCTGGAATAAAAGTGTATGAATGAAATATCCACTCCTTTTACATAAAGAACCAAAAGTTTTATATTTCGATGACGTCATTTGAATAAAGTTCATTTTTTTCGATAACGTTTTAAGATTTCAAGCAAAACAAATTATCGTAGTTCTGTAATAATTAAAAAATATCACGGATGAATGTATTGCATTTTGCATTTCAGATGGGAAGTGTTTCATAATCACTGCTGTATGCATGATAGATCTTCTTTTTTGTTGAACTTTAGTCTTAGCCGTGAACTTTAATCGCAGGTGGATGTCTGCAGCTTCAGGGGTTCGCAGATGGGTAGTAGGTTTTAAAATACAGATATCCAACTTCTCAGATTTTAAAGATATCGTTTCTGTTTCTTATATGTGGCATTATTTTATGATTATAAGCATCCCGTTCGAAAATGGCTGTGATTAGACGATAAATCGCTGACATAACCTCCTTTAACTTTACCTTGTCATGAAATTTCATACATTCTCGCGTTTGTTTATGGCTTATCAGATAAGTTTGTTTGGAGAGTATTGCTACTATATGTATTAGTAGCATGAATTTTATTATTTTTCATATTTAGCAAAACCACGCCAAAGTTCCGGAGAACAATCTTAGATGCAGTCAGGTGCAAAAAAAGCACATCCTGGGGTGAGGAGTAAATCATAAAAGAAATGTGACGGGGTTTATACCAAATTATGGAACAAAAGTACCATCATACTTTACAATATCTGCGCTACACGGCAGCATGCATGTATCGCTTGCGCCTGACCGCAGTCAAGCTCACATGTCAAGTAACTTCCAGTGTTACATTCAGCGTTTCATTTATAACACATAAATGATTTACTACTATAATTGAATGTTTTACCGTATCTTTCTGATTAAAAAAAAAGTGAAATGTGGTGTTGGGACTACACTTTTGTGTCACATTGTATAATATATTCTATCGTGCTTGAGCTGGTATACTTTCATTAAAATTTCGATTCATTCCTTCAGATATCGAGTCTGATGCTGTATATAAATATAAGTCGAATTTATTTTCATAACATGCCTTATTTTCATAACATGCCTTATTTTAAAGAATGATTTTCTTTAATATTTTGCTAATTCCGACTGGCATTTTAATACAGTTACCTCTGTACCCGCTTTGTATAGCTTCAACCTACTTCGATTAACTACGACTTTGCTGGTCGCAACTTTCTGGATCTTCAGAGCTCAACCAATTCTTACGCATTGCTAAAATCTAAAATCATTTTTTCATTTAAAGATGCTTTATATATATCACTGACTGATATTAAAGGTATAAAAAAATACTATTCGCAATTTCATACTGTGTAGGGTGATAGAAGAATATTATCCGTTTTGGTATAACTAGGGGTAGGGTTGGGAGCTGGGGGGGGGGGTCAGAATGGCTGCTATCGAAAACACCTTGTGGAGACCTTGTGGAGCCATAAATGATATAAACTGAAATTTAAATAAGAATTGGTAGAATATGTTATAATACAAAATCCAAGCCAAAAAACTATTACAATTTTCGTAATTTTCCTTGATCACTATAGTTTTAGTACCATTCGAAATGAAACCACTTTTTTGAGATGTGTATTTCAAATAAACATTATTTTAAAACTCTAAGTAAACTACCTGAATAGTGGCAGTGGTTAAATGTAGGCGTGGTCATATAGATTTCAATACATGTTTAGGCTATTCTCAATTAAATCTTTTCGATATTTTCCAAGTAATACGTATTTTCCACTAGCAGCATACGCGTTCTTCGTACAGAATATATTTATTCTTAATGACATTGCTATTTAAAATATTCCATTGAAATGTTTAATTAGTTTCTCCTAAAAATAAATATAAGAAGAAATAAACATTATGTTTTCGCTATACAAAATTATGTTCTCGCTATACAAAATTATCTTCACAGACAGACCTAAAGAATAAAGCGTCTTGGTCATGTTTAAAAAAAATCTGATGCGGGCAACACATGGCTTTCCTTATATAATGCAATTAATTTACTACTTTTACTGTAAAAAAAATAGGTTTTTCTTCAAGTAGATACTAAAATTCTTTCCAAGATATTGAATTTTCGACAATTAGTCGTCATTTTCATTGATTTAGCGTCATTTTTGTCCATTTGGCGAGATTTTCGTTAATTTGGCAACATTTCACCAAGTTGGCGACATTCCGCCAAATTCGTCGCCAAAATCTCGCCAAGCGTTATGCACTAAGAAATAAGTTATTCTTACAGCAGATAAATGACTATTGGCGTTCAAATACAAAAGTATTACTCAAAGTATCTTTTTTCATGAATGGAACGAGCTAGATCCACGAGACTGATGTCACCCAATTTATCGCATGATATTACATATGAAAAATTATCATGTTTCTCAATAGGAATTTTTTTTTATTTTATATGACTTTTTGATAATTTTTTTGAAAAATGTTCAATATCTCGAGAACGGTTCATGTTAGCGTTCTAAAATTTATGTCAATCGTTTTCTAATGAAAAATTACATAAGAAATGTCTATTTGCGTAACTTTATTAGTGGTTTTGATTTCTTGACGATTTTTTCAAAAGTTTATTCGAAAATTTAGAGGGGTTCTGAAAATTCGATTACGTATAAAAACAATAGGCTTCCAGTGTTTACGGATTGTGATTTTTGTACCAAATTTAGTTCGAATCGGTCCATTCGTTCGTCAGTTATCGTCTCCACAGACTCACTGACACACACACACCCACACACATACTTTCACACACACACACACACACACACACACATACACACACACAGACATCACTTCAAAAATGTTTGATTCGTGATTAGGGATGCTTGAAACGTGCTCTCCCGTCGAAAACTCAAATTCGAATTTTCGACCCCGTCACAATACTTTCCTTATACATTATGTATATAAGGAAAGTAACAATAGGCTTCCAGTGTTTACGGATTGTGATTTTTGTACCAAATTTGGTTCAAATCGGTCCATTCGTTCGTCAGTTATCGTCTCCACAGACTCACTGACACACACACACACATACTTTCACACACACACACACACACAGACATCACTTCAAAAATGTTTGATTCGTGATCAGGGATGCTTGAAACGTGCTCTCCCGTCGAAAACTCGAATTCGAATTTTCGACCCCGTCACAATACTTTCCTTATACATTATGTATATAAGGAAAGTAATATATAAAATTAGATCAATATATGCCAAATGAAAGCGCTAAAATCCTAAGTCCGATATTAGCGGTTGTTTTTCAGTACAGTTTCATAGTAGTACTGTAAAATTGTGCTGGAAGTACGATTTTACTGAACTACTTGTATCCTATTTCAACAATTGGCTTCTGAAACACTGAGTATAAAAAGTGTTAACAGACTATTAGAAATAGGAAAGCGACCAAACCCATCCTCAGCCATTACTATACTCAGACACTGGCATTGTACTAACATTATGAGTAATGTCTTAAAAGTTGATTCAAATTAGATGAAAACTCGCTGAGATAGCAACAATATTTTTTTACTTTATATACATAATGTATAAGGAAAGTATTGTGACGGGGTCGAAAATTCGAATTCGAGTTTTCGACGGGAGAGCACGTTTCAAGCATCCCTGATCACGAATCAAGCATTTTTGAAGTGATGTCTGTGTGTGTGTGTGAAAGTATGTGTGTGTGTCAGTGAGACTGTGGAGACGATAACTGACGAACGAATGGACCGATTCAAACCAAATTTGGTACAAAAATCCCAATCCGTAAACACTGGAAGCCTATTGTTACTTTCCTTATATACATAATGTATAAGGAAAGTATTGTGACGGGGTCGAAAATTCGAATTCGAGTTTTCAACGGGAGAGCACGTTTCAAGCATCCCTGATCACGAATCAAACATTTTTGAAGTGACGTCTGTGTGTGTGTGTGTGTGTGAAAGTATGTGTGTGTGTGTGTCAGTGAGTCTGTGGAGACGATAACTGACGAACGAATGGACCGATACGATCCAAATTTGGTACAAAAATCACAATCCGTAAACACTGGAAGCCTATTGTTTTTATACGTAATCGAATGTTCAGAACCCCCCTAAATTTTCGAATGAAATTTTGAAAAAATCGTCAAAAAATCAAAACCGCTAATAAAGTTACGCAAATAGACATTTCTTATGTAATTTTTCATTAGAAAACGATTGGCATAAATTTTAGAACGCTAACAGAACCGTTCTCGAGATATTGTGCATTTTTCAAAAAAAAGATGCAAAAGTCACATAAAAAAAAATTCCTATTGAGAAACATGTTCACTTTTCATATGTAATACCATGCGATAAACTGAGTGACATCATTCTCGTGGATCTAGGTCGTTCCATTCATGAAAAAATATACTTTGAATAATACTTTTGTATTTGAACGCCAATAGTCATTTATCTGCTGTAAGAAAAACTTTTTTCTTAGTGCATAACGCTTGGCGAGATTTTGGCGACGAATTTGGCGAAATGTCGCCAACTTGGCGACTTTTTTGAAATGTTGCCAAATTAATGAAAATCTCGCCAAATGGATAAAAATGATGCTAAATCAATGAAAATGGCGACTAATTGTCGAAAATTCAATATCTTGGAAAGAATATTAGTATCTACTATAAGAAAAACCTATTTTTTCACTGTAAAAGTAGTAAATTCATTACATTATATAAGGAAAGCCATGTGTTGCCCACATCAGATTTTTTTTATACGTTATCGAATGTTCAGAACCCTCCTAAATTTTCGAATAAATTATTTAAAAAATCGTCAAAAAATCAAAACCACTAATAAAGTTACGCAAACAGACATTTCTTATGTAATTTTTCATTAGAAAACGATTGACATAAATTTTAGAACGCTCAAAAAAATTATCAAAAAGTCATATAATATGAAAAAAAAATATTTCCCATTGAGAAACATGTTCAATTTCCATATGTAATATCATGCGATAAATTGAGTGACATCATTCTCGTGGATCTAGCTCGTTCCATTCATGAAAAAAGATACTTTGAGTAATACTTTTGTATTTGAACGACAATATTCATTTATCTGCTGTAAGAACAACGTATTTCTTCGTCCATAACGCTTGGCGAGATTTTGGCGACAAATTTGGCGGAATGTCGCCAACTTGGCGACTTTTTGAAATGTTGCCAAATTAACGAAAATCTCGCCAAATGGGTAAAAATGACGCTAAATCAATGAAAATGACGACTCATTGTCGAAAATTCAATATCTTGGAAAGAATATTAGTATCTACTAGAAGAAAAATCTATTTTTTTTACTGTAAAAGTAGTAAATTCCTTACATTATATAAGGAAAGTCATGTGTTGCCCACATCAGATTTTTTTTAATTTTACCTCTGGGGAAAAGGAACTTTTTACTTTTTGTAGCGCCAAATATTTTCTGTGATCGGCGATCAAGAACCTATTTAAGGCATACGAAATTAGCCTTTCTTAGGGAGTATTACGCTCGCATTGTTCAATCGACATGAAAAATTGGAGCGTAGGAATGACGTTATTTTAAAACAGCCGATTTGGAAATTAAGTGATGTTGAGTATATATGTGTTATTTAAGTACTCGGCAGTCATTTAGGACTTGGACGATGCAAGGTAATTCATTCTATTAAAAATGAAATCTCAAAATACGAGTAACATTTTAACGCTAAATTAATTTACGCCGGATCTATTCACATTTTAAAATATCTTTATTTTAATACAAGAACAAATTACCCGACGTTGACCGGGTCTTAAATAATCGTTCGATACTAAAATAATACATTTACAGGTGACAGCACCCAATTTCAGTCTCAATTTCCAAATCAGTTTCAATCCAAATCCCTCTTGCATTTTTAGATTAAGGCAATGCGCAAACGTGTACACAAAAATTCATCATGTCATAATCATGTTAAGTAAAAAAAAATCTGATGTGGACAACACATGACTTTCCTTATATAATGAAATGAATTTACTACTTTTAGAGTAAAATAAATAAGTTTTTCTTCTAGTAGATACTAATATCCTTACCAAGATATTGAATTTTCGACAATTAGTCGTCATTTTCATTGATTTAGCGTCATTTTTATCCATTTGGCGAGATTTTCTTTAATTTGGCAACATTTCAAAAAGTCGCAAAGTTGGTGACATTTTGCCTATTTCGTCGCCAAAATCTCGCCAAGTGTTCTGGACGAAGAAATAAGTTACACACACACATATATATATATATATATATATATATATATATATATATATATATATATATATATATATATATATATATATATATATATATATATATATATATATATAACTTATTAAATATTGAATTTTTACATATATTATATAACTATTATTATATATTTATATATTATATAACTTATTAGATATTGAATTTTCCACAATTAGTCGACATCTTCATTGATTTAGCGTCATTTTTTTCTATTTGGCGAGATTTTCGTTAAATGCGCCAAGTTGGCGACATTCCGCCAATTTCGTCGCCAAAATCTCGCCAAGCGTTAAGGATGAAGAAATAAGTTGTTCTTACAGCAGATAAATTGGCGTTCAAATGCAAAAGTATTACTCAAAGTATATTTTTTCATGAATGGAACGAGCTAGATCCACGAGAATGATGTCACCCAATTTATCGCATGATATTATATATGAAAAGTGAACATGTTTCTCAATAGGAAATATTTTTTTTTCTATTTTATATGACTTTTGATAATTTTTTTGAAAAATGTGCTATATCTCGAGAACGGTTCTTGTTAGCGTTCTAAAATTCATGTCAATCGTTTTCTAATGAAAAATTACATAAGAAATCTCTATTTGCGTAACTTTAATATTGGTTTTGATTTTTTGACGATTTTTTCAAAATTTCATTCGAAAATTTAGGGGGGTTCTGAACATTCGATTGCGTATAAAAACAATAGGCTTCCAGTGTTTACAGATTGTGATTTTTGTACCAAATTTGGTTCGAATCGGTCCATTCGTTCGTCAGTTATCGTCTCCACAGACCCACTGACACACACACACACACACATACACACATACTTTCACACACACACACACACAGACATCACTTCAAAAGTGTTTGATTCGTGATCAGGGATGCTTGAAACGTGCTCTCCCGTCGAAAACTCGAATTCGAATTTTCGACCCCGTCACAATACCTTCCTTATACATTATGTATATAAGGAAAGTAATAAGCTGGACTGCCTGGGTTCTTCAGGTCTGGTGATCGAGGTGGTCACTTTACTGGACACTGTGGACTCATTACCCAACGGTTGATTGCGGCTTTATGGAAGTTTATTTATGAAATTATTACTGCTTTAATTCCCGGGCTTCGAATTACAAAACTACGTAATAAAAGTTACAAAATTATGTAAAATCTAAGTTGCAAAACTATACAAAAATATCCTTACTTTATTGCACTCTATATTTAATATGAAAAAAAAAATCTTACTAGAATACAGAAATACAATATGCCAGATAAATCAATATTACTTATAGCACTGACAATTACGAAGACAATAAAAATGGTTGAACAACAATGTTTACTTTCAGTATCACTAATCATATCCCACAAAGGATTCGAGCTGACAAGCTGATACACTACAGTGGCATATTATTCACCCCTATTATAATGCAACGAGATCAGTAACATGCAACTGATTCCTTTTTTCCTGGTAGAATATATTTTCTCGAACGTTCTACTGATCAAAATATTAATGTAAGGGCTGGCTGTAATCATTACTGTAACAGATAGTAAGATACATATAGTCAGGGGTTGCTATATGCTTGTGATTACCTTCGCTAACCTATGCGCCAAATGAAATTTTCTTTCGCCAAATATAGGTTTTATTCAATAATTTAGTTTTGGTGGTCCGTTTGAAAAATTTGTTTTCATTTGTAAAGTCTTAAACTTTAAAAACAATTGTTTTGTGAAAGACAAATAGTGTAATAATACACATTACTATCAGTTTACCATGACTTTTGATTTTGACATTGGCAGAATTCATATTGCCAACTCAATTCATATTGCTCGACAAATATTTTTTTCAAACACTTAATTGAATGTTATTTCGCATAATGCGACTATGGCGATGTACAACGTGACCTCTGCGCATAGGTAATGTAAGAGTCAAACCAACAAACGTCTAAAATGATAATATCAAATTATAGGAATTGCACCAACCATATTTGCATTTATTTTTGAAGCATTGATGAATTCACCCCGTTCCCTCTCTCTCTCTCTCTTTCTATATATATATATATATATATATATATATATATATATATATATATATATATATATATATATATATATATATATGTAATATTAACATCCCCATAGAAGCTAATTCACGGCCATAATGCCGATAAGACAAGTGAAGAGCACCAGCCTAAATTCGATGATTAGTCAGAATTAAATTCTTCCTCAGGTCTGAGTATTTAACTGTAACTAACCCAAACACATGCCTGTTTCATATAGAGCAATAGTACAGTTTCAAATACAGTACAGTTTCAGATATAGTACAGTTTCAGATAGAGCAATATATATATATATATATATATATATATATATATATATATATATACATATATATATATATATATATATATATATATATATATATATATATATATATATATATATATATACATAAATATATATATATATATATATATATATATATATATATATATATATATATATATATATATATATATATATACATATATATATATATATATATATATATATCCAAATATATCTACTTCAACTAAATCAAAATACAGAAAACATACCCAAAGGCGCCAAGCTGGTTTTCGACAGTGTATCAGCTTCCGGGTTTTCAACAGTGTATCAGCTTGGTTTTCGACAATGTATCAGCTTCCGGGAGTGTCGTCATGACATAGAGCTGGCTTTACCGGGAAGTGGGGGTCAAAATCCCACCCGGCTAATTTTGACACATTGTTATTCTTTTTATTACATTGCATTTATATATATATATATATATATATATATATATATATATATATATATATATATATATATAATGTTTGTAATTAGAACTGTGTGCATCTACAAGGAAAGGAAAAAAATAATACTTATGTTTATATTTTTAAACGCCCTGTTGCTAGCTACAGTTCTCGTTACGTATTCAAAAAGAAAGTAAATTTTCACTCGTGGTATAACTTTATCTCTTAGTAAATTATATCAAAAATTAAAACATTTTTTTTTACCTTCAAAATAACAATTCGGCCTTTGTCCCGAATTTCTGTACACAAATACATGTGGCAACTCTTTATTCTACATTTCATACAAACAAAACTTTTTTATTATCTTAACACCACGAAAAGCAAGATGTATTCTCTGTGCAAAGCTGTATTCTCTATCTCTTTAGCTATATTCTTCTTTAGCTATATACTCTTAAAACTAAAATAAGCAAGCTTGAAAATGTATACCTGTTTCAAGCGATTCTATGTCGAACTCCTCTTTGTTATCCTGATGGCACTTCTTTTAGTTTACTTCATTCGCAACTGCTGCGTCAGGACATTAAGGAACGTTGAAAAATGCTTAACTGATCTTAGAACACATTTCGCTGCTCTTGAGGTAGAAGTGCAGGACCGAAAATGAAGACTAATTTCACCACTGATAGTGTGTACAAACATTTTTATGTTTCGGCACTTAGTACAAAAGTCTTAACTTAGTGAAACTAAAAGTCACATGGAAAATAAAATTTGCCATGGCTAGTTGAATTAAATCGCTTTTCATTGTTTGTACTATTTTCTTTGTCACGATATACGTTTCAAATCATGCTAAAAATTGAGAAAACAATAATACGGCGAAACATGACATACAAACGTTAAAATTATTTATTATATAAATTGATAGTTAAAGCTATAATCTTTCTATTAATGTATGTAAACGTATTTATGTATTTATATGTAAGCGTGCGTATATTGAATAAATCTGTCTAGCTCATATTTCTTACGAAAAAAAAATAGATTTTGCCACGTATTTGTCCAGGAATATTTTACTTCTTCTTCGACCCAGACTGCTCGGCCTACCCGAAGGTGTAAGGTATCTGTTTGGACTGCCGGGCAATACCAACCAATTTAGACCAAAACCCGGTGGGAGATGCATCCACAGGGACCGTACCTTCCTTCCTCTACCATCGACCTCTCGGAAGGACTTACGGACAAACATGTTTAACGTGATCGTACACTGTGTGAACACAGCTATAATTTGGGTAGAGGTGGGATTTGAACACGGATTGTCTGAGTACAATCCCCGTACGCTATCCACAAGGTTGTTGAGTCCACAGGAATTTTTTTACTTGGGGACAGCAGGGCGTACCTGGCCTACCTCTCGGTTTACAGGATTAGTTCCGCACCCCTGAGGACTTACGGACCCACATGTTTAGCGTGATCGTACTCCGCATGAACACGGCGGCAGTTTTTTTCTTTTTCCAGCGGAGGGAATCGAACCCGGGTCTACCGAGTGCAATTCTCGCGCGCTGACCAGTGAGCTAACGCGCTACTTGCCTTGAAACCCAATGTTAGAGGTCCTTGCGGATACATTAAATCCTTGGATTGTTTCTTACCTTAGCTAATGAATGGCAATTTTCGCCGAGTCTAAGGTTAAGACAGTCTTCTTATACAATTTATGTCTTTTTATTTTGAAAAACTGCATGTTATCATAAATTTATAAATCTGCATTTCATTTTATGATGTGTACGGCAGCTGTGATAAATTTAGCTATACGAGACATATTTTGAAATCTCGCATGTATATTCGGTCAAATTCTAGTTTACTTAAAATGTATATGAATATAACAATACATTTTAGAGTTTTTCGTGAAGTTTTTAGGATATTCCTTTAACAACTTAGTGAAAAGAACTTTTTTAATTACTGGAACTTTCTTTTATTTATTTAAAACTTTGTTACATATTTAAAAATATAACTTATCGTTGAGTTTATACTTATTAAATTACTCAGAATTAACATGTTCGTAAATCGTAAAGTCGTACATATTGCAGCGTAAAACACACCATACTTTTTTGTGCGAGTTCCTGGAATAAAATTATTAATTATATATATATATATATACTACACAGTTAACTTCATTTTAACTTTAAAACATGCATTATTTATGAAACACATCATAATTATGATTACATTACGATAACTATACTTAGATATTTAAGGAGGAGATTGGGTATGTGAGACCAGGTATATGGAAGCGAAATATGATTATGGTCTTTTATAGTAGCTGATAGGCTATTATGAAAACTGATATAATACCTCCTTGTTATCTTTAGATGTTTGTGGTTCCTTGGTTGTTGCACCACCTTATATCTCTGCATACTGACTGTTAAAATATACTCGCGCCCCGCATAGCCTCTCACTTTTTGAGAAGACTCCGAATGTGACTTCACGCTCTAGTTAATTTGTATAAAATATCAAAATTATCTTTAGGTGCCTAACTTATCAATTAAAATTTTGACCTGAAATAGTATATAACCCTTTTATTACAATTTATCAACTGTTTTAAACTATTTTATTTAATTCATTTATTTTTTTAATTTTAATTAACTTCTCAAGATTATTTATTGAGATTATTTATTTGTCATCTTATTGCTTTTTTTATGTCACCTTATTGCTTATTATTTGTAACGTTGTATAACGCACTTCGTTTTACAAAAATTCTTTCGTGCTTATATCGTGCATTTTATTTAGTAACCACTTCTCTTCTTAACATTCTTCAACTCCCATTTTAAATTTCAAAATCTTCAACTACCTCCTATATTATTAAACGTCTTCATTAAAACTTGCTTAAATTTAAAATTTAATTTTTTTGAAATTTAATTTTTGTCTAATTTTCTTCTAACATATTTAAAATTAATTCCTTGCATCAATTTATTTATTTCAAAATGTTTTTACCCTAACGTAATTGAATTCAAACCTCACTTTTTTTGCAAACTTTCTCTGAGTGATTTGTTCGCTAAGTGATTCAAACTACACTAACGAGTTGAGTAATCACTCTCCTGTATCTCGTCAATAATCATTTCTGCTTGCTGGTTTATCGTTGAGTTGCTGTGATACGAGCCAGTCGGTTTATATTTCGATGACGTTATTTGAATAAAGTTCATTTGTTTTCGATGTGTAAAAATTGTTAAAAAATTATTTCCCAGTGTGAAAATTGGGATTTTTAAAGTTCTTGTAAATTTATATTTAGCGTTGCACCCGTCCTAAAACCGTTTTATTTTTGCGTATTTTCTGTGCATCTATATTCTGTGCCAACGCAATTACAATATGTTTTAGTTTAAATGATCATCATACTTGATTATGTCTACAACGAAGCCTAATTTTAATGGGCAATATTAAATTATTTTATTTTATTTCATTTTATTTTATTTTATTTTATTCAATTTACGTGGCAACTACAGATGGAATCCAGTTACAGTAGCCACACAAGAAATTAAAAAGTACAGAACATTGGATGCAAGAATACTAAGTAGTAAACATGTCAAGCGCATTGAAACAGGTTTTTTTTAAAACAGGCATGAGTCAAGTTAAATATATCAATATCAGCACAATAGTTATTATATAGATCAACAAATTTATAGATAGAATAGCATTTAATGTAGTTGTGTTTAACAGTAGTATTGCGAAAAAGAGTTTTTTTCCTGGTATTATTGACAGGTATGTGAAATTCCTGGCAAGAAAGTAAAATAGGGCAATCAATAGTATTATTTAAAACCTTATGATAAAACAAGAGGCAGGACCAGCTTCTTCATTTTTTAGGAGACATTACACTATATTTCTGTCTGAGTTCACTTGTATGCATATCATAAGGATAATAGCCAGTCAATCTGTAATCAATAGTACGTAATAGTTTACTTTTCACGATTTCTATCCGTTGAGAATGCAGATTGTAAACAGGGTCCCAAATCATTGCACAATATTCCAAAATTGGTTTTACAAGGGTATTAGAAATACAAATAATCGTATCAGAACTGACAAAAACACGAGATCGTCTTAAGGTGAAACCAAGTATTTGGTAGACTCTTTTAATAATATTGCCGATATGTCTCTGAAAGTTAAAAGTATCATCGAAAGTGACACCTAAATCAATAATATGAGTACATCGAGATAGAGATGAATTATTTAAATTACATTTGTAATTAAGAATATTATGGATCCTAGCAATGCTCATAACATAGCATTTAGAAATATTTAAATGGTGTTTATTTAGTACAGACCAGTTATACAGTTCATCTAGATCTCTCTGCATGAGTTCACAATCAGTTAATGAGTTGATTTTCATATAAAGCTTCAAATCGTCTGCAAACCTAAGACATTTAGCCGTTTTAAAAATCCGGGGAATTTCATTAATAAAAATTTAAAAAAGTAGTGTGCCCAGATTAGAACCCTGAGGAACACCATAGGAATTATAGTCTAGAGCATAGGTTCTCAACGTAGGCGATAACGTCCCTTTGTGGGCGTTTGAGACTTTCAGGGGGGCAGTAGAAGACCCAGAGAAAATTAGGGGGCGTTGAGATGGTACTAAGGGGCGGCGTAAATGACAAAAAAAAAATACGCTAGTCATGTACTAACTAAAGTAAACTTTAACATTGGTTAATTTTTGTTATTGTATGTATTTTAATCATTTTTATCGCGTGTGCGAAAATTCACATATTTCGGTAGTTCGGGAAGTGGATGAAAATTGAACTTAAAGATTCCATTACATTCAGATCTACATTAAATTGGATGATATAAAAAATTTTAATTTAAGATTTGAATTAAAAATTTTCAAATCTTCCAATTTCACGAGAAATATCTCATACATAAATACAGGTAAAATTAACAAAAGCATTTTAATAAAAAATAGCAAAAATATGCTTGTAGCAATTCAGTTATAACAAGTTTTTGTTAAATAGGTGATTTTTGCAATCCTGCAAGAATTGACAGTATTATATGTGCTTGTTCTAACCCACACTCTGCTCCCGCATCACCCTTGCCCCCGCACTTTACTTCGGCGCCGGATGTTATAAACGAGTCACTGCATGTTTATCTTATTCCTGTCGATACGTGTTATATGTCTCCAACCTATATAAATGCAGTGATTGTTCATTTTATTTTCATTAGCATTATCGCGCGCAATTGATGACAGGGTCTTAAAAGTACACTAATACTACTCACGTATCTGTAAAGTAAAAACCCTGTCGGAAGCAAAAAAGAAGAGGCGGCAGTATAGTGTGGATTATATTAAGTACGGATTTATCGAAAATCCCACAAATCCATCATCGCCAATGTGCCTTATTTGTCAAAAAACATTTTCAAATGAAGCGATGCAGCCTTCTAGGCTTCAAGATCATTTTAATAAAATACACCCGGATAAGAAAGACAAAGATATGTCCTATTTTCAAGACATGAAAAAGAAGTACGAAATTCAGCTATTTGTATCAAAACTTTTTTCATCAGCTTCTAAGCAAGACGATGGCGGACTTCGAGCTTCGTACAATATCTCATCGTTGATTGCTAAAACATGCAAACCACATACTATTGGGAACGATTTAATTTTACCAGCAGTAAATGAAGTAATAACCACTGTGCTCCATAAACCAGATGCAGATATTATCCGAAAAATACCTTTGAGCAATATTTCTGTGCAAAGACGAATTGATGAGATGGCTGAAAACATTGTAGAATCATTGTGCAATCATCTGCAGACTTGTTAATTGTCAATTCAGCTGGATGAGTCCACTTTACCAACCAATGAAGCATTGGTATTGTCATACGTGAGGTTTATCAAAGATGAGAAAATATGTCAAGAACTATTGTTTGCTACGAATTTGGAAACAGATACAAAAGGAGAAACCATATTTAATACACTGGAAAAGTTTTGTGACGAAAAGGAAATTCCTTTTAATACTATTTTGACAGTTGCTACGGATGGCGCACCGGCTATGACAGGGCGTTACAAAGGCTTCATAGCGTGCTTAAAAAATAAAGTTCCTGACGTGCTTGCTGTGCATTGCGTAATTCATCGCCAGCTTTTGGATGCGAAAAATTTGAGTGAACGCCTCCATACATCACTGCAATATGTTATCAGAGCAGTTAATAAAATCAGAAGTAACTCGTTGAATGACAAATTATTTAGTCAGCTTTGCATTGCCAATGATGAAGATTTTAACCGATTGCTGCTTCACACAGAGGTGTGCTGGCTGTCAAAAGGTACTTGTTTGACACTATTTTACAATCTGTTTGGGTCTGTGATAGTGTTCCTAGGAAACAAAGACACGGAATTGCGCGACAACCTTATCTCATCAAATAACGATATTGCGTACTTGACAGACCTGTATAAATTGTTTAATGATGTCAATCTCCAACTTCAAGGCGACGACTTAAACTTGATTAAGACAAAAAATAGCGTTGCTGCTTTCGTGTCCAAACTGCTATTATACAAAATAAATATCGGCTGACGCGAAATCAATAACTTCCCAAATTTATCAGCAATATCATTCAAGCACGACGACTTACTTGTTTAGTGGTAACACTTGGAAAACTTCCACAGTGATTTCAAGGAACGATTCCAGGACATTTTAAACATGGACATACCAGACTGGGTTTTGGATCCCTTTTCAAATGTCAACACAGCAGGATCATCCCAGTTAGAAGAAGAACTAATAGAACTGACGACAAATGAGGAATTAAAAATTAAATTCAAGAATGGCTACCAAGAATTTTGGCTGCAGAAGCCGATTTTGCAAGTGTACCCAGGATTATGGTCGATTGTTCAACGATTTCTGATAGCATTCCCATCTTCCTATTTAGCTGAACGTGGATTTAGTGCTGTAGCAACGTTGGTAACTAAAAAGAGAAATCTGCTTCATGTTAATTGAACGCGGCGACTTACGGTTGTTTTTAAGTAAAATCGAGCCTGATATTAACAAACTCCTTAAAATGCATCAAATTCAACCTTCTCATTAGATAAGTTATAAATTCAATGTCTTTTGAATGTTAATAAAAATACTTTGCAATATAATTAAGTATGTGTTTTAATTGTTCTCATTGAAACAGTCTTCTTTAAACTCAGAAATAGGTTAGGGCCATATCGTATCTTACGACTATAGTATATAATATTACACGTTTAAATATAATCGTGGCAATAGCTGTTTCAGACTCGCAAGTAAAAAAAATTGGGGGGCATTAGGAAAAAAAATATTCTCAAAGTGGGCGGGGGGCAAAAAAAGGTTTAGAACCTATGGTCTAGAGTTTACACCACAGTACTTTACAGAATACAGTATATCTGAAATATAAGAGTATAATCAAGTCGACAAATCCACACTAAAGCCGCTAGTAATCAGTTTACAGGTTAATAACCCCAGATCGATGTGATCAAAAGCTTTACTAAAGTCAGTATAAATAACATCAAGTTGTCTCTTGGTTTTAATACCATCAACAATATCACTGGTAAGACAAGATAAATTAGTTACAGTTGATCGTCTTGGCATAAACCCATGCTGGTACGGAGAAATATATTGCTTAACTTGGGAAAAGATCCTTTCATGCATAACACATTCAAAAACTTTTGAAAAAGGGGAAAGAACGGCAATAGGCCTGTAGTTGAAAATATCATGCTTGTTGTTCTTTTTATGTACAGGCATAACTTGACCATAATTCCAGACATTGGGAAAAGCCATAGTTTTAATCGAAATATTAAACAAAATAAGCAAAGGGTAATTTAGAGAGTCAGCACAACCTTTGATAATGAAAGAAGGAACATCATCACAGCTTAAAGACTGGCTGGATTTTAACTTCTTTAAGGCGTTGGCAACATCATTTTCAGTAATATATTTAACCTTAATTAAGTCAATGTCATTGAGTTCACAATACTTGGTTAGCAGTTCAAAAACAACAGGTTGGCTACTTTGGATATAAACATATTATTGTAGTATTGTGATGAATGAAAGGAATGGAATAAAAGTGTATGAATGAGATTTACTGTTTATACGTAGAAAACCCGTCGATGTATATTTCGATGACGTCATTTGAAGAAAGTTCATTTTTTTCGATAACGTTTTAAGTTTTAAAATATAATCAATTATTGCAGTATTGTGATAATTTTAAAAATATCACCGCTGAATGTATCGCATTTTAGAGATGTTTAATTACAATTGCATTTCAGTTGGAAAGTGCTTCATAATCAATGCTTTATGCATGATTGATCTTTCGTATTATTTAATAAATGAAGTTACTCTTAAAAATATATAGAAAACTGAATTAGTTCCATCTTTATTTCATTCAATAAAATATACTACTTGATCCGGATAAAAAATAAAATTGATGCATTATTTCGCATGTGCTTTTAAAAGCCATTTTTTCTTCAGGAACACCCTTTTAGAGATAGTCGTCAATGTATTGGTCACGCCTAAGTTTCGGAGAACATCCTTAGATGCCGTCACATGCAGATGAAAGCATATCGTGAGGTGCGGAGTAAATCATGAAAGACATGAGACGGGGATGAAAAACGTAATTATGTATAAATTTAAACAATATGCACTTATCGCTTGCGCCTGACTACAAGCTCACCAGATTGCATGACTTCGAATGTTACATCCCGATTGCATGACTCCGAGTGTTACATCCCGATTGCATGATTTCGAGTATTACATCCCGATTGCATGACTTCGAGTGTTACATTTCGATTGCATGATTCCGAGGGTTAAATCCCGATTGCATGATTTCGAGTGTCGTATCCCGATGGCATGACTTCGAGTGTTACAGATTTTCATTTGTAATATACAAATTATTTAATATTATTATTTAATATTTGGTTGTATTCTTCAGTTTAAAAACACCCATGAAATCTTGTGTTATGTCTACACTTTTGCGTCACACTGCATATATTCTACCATGCATGAACTGGCGATCTTTTATTAAAATTTCAATTCATTATTTCGGTGCCGAGAACCTACAGTTACCTATAGTTCGATGCATGTGCATATAAGTTGATTTTCAAAATGTGATTTTAAAGAAAAACTGTTTTTCTTAACCGCTTCCGTTAATTCCGAGGGTTACCTTGATGCAGTTGTCACTCGCGCTTCCTCCCTCACATTTTATCTACCTAATTCAATTAACTGCGACTTTAACTGGTCGCAGTTTCCCGGATGATGGCAAATCGAATCAGACGAATATCATCACTATGTGAAATAATTTATTTTATACTTAATTTATCATATGATATTACCGGTGTATATCAATGTTATGAAAAAAAAATACTATTTGCAATCTCATACTCTGCAGAGTGATAGAATAATATTTTCCGATTTGGGCTCAACTAAGAGCTGTCCGAATGTCTATCACAGAATTAACCTTGTTGGGATCTTGTGGAGCCGTAAATGATTTAAAATGAAATTTAGGTTTGAATTCTTGGAATTAGTGCTAATATGATATTCAAACCGAAAAGCCATTTCAATTTCCGTATGTATTCTTGGCCACTTTAGATTTAGAAACAGCAGAAATAGTGATTGGAATGAAATCATCGAGTTTGAAATATGTTCTCTTTGTTTTATATTTTGTTTCCAAATAGCCATTATTTCAAAACCCCAAGAAAAATAAGAGAGACTTGGGATTGGTCAAATGTAGGCGTGGCCATACAGGCGATAGATAGATGTTAAATCTCTTCATAATTAAATCTTATCGATATATGCAAAGTAATACTTATTTTCTACTAGCAGTATATCCGTTTTTCATTCAGAATATATAATATCAAAAGCTCAAATTTCACAATTATGTGCAAATTGTGTTAGTATTTATTATAAATAAATGTTGATCAAAATAATCAGGGAAAATATTTAATTAATTTCTAATCAAAAGAAATATAAGAATCTCTGTTCTCGCTGTACAAACTTATCTTCACAGGTAGATCTGAAGAATAAAACGTCCTGGTCCCGTTTGTAAACTAATGTATAATTATATGAAATTCGATCAATATGTGCCAGATTTAAAAGTGCTAAAATTGTTCTGAAAGATATATCCGTACTGCTTATATCTTATTTCAATAATTGGTTAAACACTGTATATGAGTTAATTGGCTGAACATAACATATAAGTTTAAAAAATCTTTGTCAAAATAAAATAAATGAATATCAATAAGCCTCGTAATTTGGTCGTAATGGATATAATCCAGCCAAAACCACAATACATTTCAGTTATAAAATGAAATTTTATATCAATTTCTATTTTGCTTAAATAGGAAAAACATTAATAAAAATCGTTTGTCATATAAACACAACTGGTACAGTTCCATTTTTAAGTAGTATGATACATTTTTCTATAAATACATTTGCGATTGGCATAATGCTATATATATATAGCATGTTTTTTTCTTAATTAATATTTAAACGCTGTCTGGTCCCAGGAACTCGAAAAATGAACTAAATTTTATGTCGAACTTTTTCAAGGCTACCCACAAAATTTCATGAAATTCGGTGCAGCCGTTCTCCCGTGATGATGAGACGAACAAATAAACACACAGACAAACCGACATATTTCAAGTTTTATTTATGTAGATAATAAAATATATGTAATTATCAAAACATTCAATTAGTTTAATTTCATATAGAACGTATGGCAGCCTAACCATTGCCTTGTTTTCCATGGAAGAGTAACGTAATACAAGGTACATTTTACAATTATTGAAGTGATATATAAATAAGAAAATATACATTGAGACGAAATATATTGAATCTTTAATCTTGCATAATAAACGGTGTTTGTCTTTATTTATGTCGCGGCAAAATTCTCAGATGGTTGTCAGTGTTTGTTGAACACTTGAATATCTTGTGAAACGTTAAATAGCGTGATAATAGCTACCCGAAGGGAATTAATCAAGTTTGAACGTGAAATGATAGTCGAAGCTCGCCAAATGGGGCATAGTCTTTCGTTGTTGAGACTTTGAATATTTCTCTCTCGACAGTGTCAATGGTATATACAGAATACCTCATGGAAGTCATTACCTCCCACAAGGGACAGCGTAGTGGGCGGCCACGTCTATTGTAAGATCGAGATCAGCGGCATCTAAACAAAAGTGTCCAAATAATAGACGAACTACCACAATAACTGACGAACTGACTACCACATTCAATAAGGGATGCTCTAGAAGCATATATGTGAGGTATGTGCAGCAAAATTTGGCTTTGATGGGATATGGCAGCAGAAGACCGACTCCAATGCCTTTACTCACAGCAAATCATTGGCGTCAGCGTATCATCTGGGCACGCGAACACATGCAATGAGCACTAGATGACTAGAAGGAGGTAATTTGGTCCAATGAATCACTTTTCCAGTTGGTAAGAACTGGTGGTCATGTTCGGGTATGGCGCAAATCCCATGAGGTTACATATTCAGCTTGTCAACAAGACACTATGCAAGATGGTACTGGTTCCATAATGGTATGGAAAGTGCTTACTTCGCATGGATTGGGTCAAATTAAACAGGTCATTGACATAAAATAACTGTGTTCAGCTGCTTGGTTACCATTTGCGGCCGTTTATGGACTTCAAGTACCCCAATAACGATGGAATGATTTAGGATGATAATGCTCCGTATCACCTGCCTCATATAGCTAGAGATTGATTTGAGGAACATTTTGGATAATTCCAGCACATGATTTGGACATCTAGATCGCCAGAAATGTACCTCTTGGAGCATATAAGGGATATGATCGAAAGGGCAATTCGTGCAAAATTCCTGCACCTACCACATCCACGCAATTATAGACTGCTATCGAGACAGGAGACAGTAGGCCTGAACATTTCTCCTGGAGTCTTACGCCGAATAGTTGAGTCCACGCCACATTGAGTTGCTAAACTTCGCTGAGGTAAAGGTGGCCCGACACGATATTAGAGAGGTATACCATGACTTTTGTCACTTGAGTATATATATAACCAAAACATTGACCTCGGCTTTTATTCTTTAAATAATGATCTTAGACATATATAATAAATTGCAAGTTGCGTAAAAAAAGGTACAGAATTTTATGAAATCGATAAAAATTTTAAGGGGATTAAATTTGAAGAAATGCAAAATTTAAATTTTTACACGGTCCCCGTACAAAAACATTTCCAGTGAGTAAAATGTGCCCCATACATTAATAGGGTGATGTACAAAATTTCAGAATTTTATCATAAAAAGTTTCAGAGATATGTTTAAACAAAGTTGGTGAGATATTAATCACAAATTGAAAGGTAGATGTTTACAACAAGAGTGCAAATGACACAACTCAGAAATGCATCATAGGAAAATAATATCGGCCGCTTATTTTTAGATTTATTTGCAAATTTTCAAAAATATGCTTCACGAAACATTTTATGATTTTTCCCCTCTGAAAACCGATGGCGATGCATCGAAAAGTGGTTTAAGTCAGCATTTTGTCTTTTCATATCTCTGAAACTTTTTATAAGATGCTGAAATTTTGTATAAAAATTTTTTAGTGTATGGAGCACATTTTACTCATTGGAAATGGTTTTGTACGGGGCCGTATAAAAATTAAAATTTTATATTTCTTCAAATTTAATTTCCTTGAAAATTTTATTCGATTTCATAAAATTCTGTACCTTTTCTACGCAAGTTTGTAATTTGTTATATATGTCTAGGATCAATATTTAAGGAATAAAAGCCGAGGTTAACGTTTCTGGGACACCATATATATATATATATATATATATATATATGTGTGTGTGTGTGTGTATATATATATTTGAAATATGTAATAATAAGAATTATGTAAAAATAAAAATAAATAAATAAAAAACAATTCAAGTAATTTTAACATCACCATAGAAGCAAATTCACGGCCACAATGCCGATAAGAGAAAAGAACAGCACCGTCCCAAATTCGATGATTAATCAGAACTAAATTCATCTTCAGGTCTGAGTATTTAATTCTAATTAACCCAAACAAATGCCTGTTTCAGATTAAGCAATAGCACATCCCTATAAATGCTTAAACTCAGACTACAGGCAACAAAAATTGAAAAAATGAAAATAGGAATATATATATATATATATATATATATATATATATATATATATCATACCAGAAAAGTATAAAAATGAAAGAAAGCAATATATCAAAGAATGGCTGGGGGGGTTGTGACCCCCACTCCCCGGTTAAGCCAGCTTTACGTCTAGACAACACTCCCGGAAGCCGATATATTGCACAAATATGAATACCAAAGTATCAAAAAAAATTTTTAAAAAGGATTTTAAAAAAGGATTTTAAAAAGGAGGCTTCAAAACTTGAAAGTGTGGAGTACCCAGAGGACTCGTATTTTAAAACTGTACTATTAGTTTAACTCTCACAAAACTAAAGGTAATAAGAAACAAACATATAGATTTTAATTACCAAAGTAGATACTGTACTATAACCCAGATGTACTATTCACCATGACGAATACAGCATCAATCCATCTGCTTGTTATTATCTATTGTGCTGTATTCGTCGATTGATGCGGTATTCATCATGGTGAATAGTACATCTGGGTTATAGTACAGTATCTACTTTGGTAATTAAAAACTATATGTTTGTTTCTTATTACCTTTAGTTTTGTGAGAGTTAAACTAATAGTACAGTTTTAAAATACGAGTCCTCTGGGTACTCCACACTTTCAAGTTTTGAAGCCTCCTCTTTAAAATCCTTTTTTAAACTCATTTTTAAAAAAAATTTTTGATACTTCGGTATTCATATTTGTGCAATATATCGGCTTCCGGGAGTGTTGTCTAAACGCAAAGCTGGCTTAACCGGGGAGTGGGGGTCACAACCCCCCCAGCCATTCTTTGATATATTGCTTTCTTTCATTTTTATACTTTTCTGGTATGATATTAAAATCCACATTGTAGTGCAGCATAGCGCCTTATTCGTGTGATTTCAGGAATTTTTTAACTTTCATTCTTTTATACATATATATATATATATATATATATATATATATATATATATATATACATATTTACTTCGAATTGGTTTAGAAGTTACCAGAATTTAAGAATTTAAAGCCGAAAATTCGTCAGAACGGAATTATTACGTGCTGCTTGCTGCCTTAAGGAATGCGTAAAATTCTGTAAGCGAACTCTACATTCAATTAACTAGCCATATATATAATGTAAAAGCATAAGAAATATTAATAGATAGTAGAAGCATACAAACGGGTCTCGAATTTCTGATTCCCAAAGGAGAAACGTCTTGCCCTCAGTAACTAAAATTATCCAAATACTGTTACGGAGATGTAAAACGATTTACTCCTTTTGCCTATCTGCAAGGATAAAAAAACTTTGAAGGTAACTATTGCTATTAAGTGAAAGTGGGGTTGCCATGCTTTGAATGTACGGGTCGTGGTTGCCTGATTTTTCGGAATATCGCTAATGTGGCTACTTTTCGCGAGTTTCCAAATCTACTAAAACCTTCTCGAAACTAGTTTCGAAGAATTTCTAGAAATATGTATGGATTGTACATAAGAAAGTTATCTCTCAGTTGGAGTAGTAGTTGACGTGATACGAGATAAATTGAATTGTGAGATACGTAAGTATTTTGAGAATATCTTCACCTATTTTGGGAAACAGTGGTGCATATAATTGTTATTTTATTGTGCCTGAGAGTTGTATAATGGTCTGATAAGATAGCTGGAGTGTTATTATCTGTGTATTTCTACTGTTTACGATTATTTTCTTTTAAATAAAAGCGTTAATTACTAAGAAATTTTGACTAATTTTTGTATCCTTTAAGAACACTCACGATTCAAGACGATAAAATTGTTCGAGATATCGCAATTGTTCGTTAAAAGTTACATAATAATGCAAAAATTCCTTAGTATTGCACTGTATCTTTAACATGAAAATACAATCTTACTAGAATACAGAAATACAATGTGCCAGATAAATCAATATTACTTATAACACTGACAATTACGGAGACACTAAAAATGGATGGACAACAATGTTCACTCCTATTATCACTACTCATATCCCATAAAGGATTCCAGGTACATAATGACACACTACAATGTCATATTATTTACCCTTATTATAACCCAAAGAGATCATTGTAACTTGCAATTGATTCCCTTTTTATTCGTAGAATATATTTTCTCGAAAGTTCTATTGATCAAAATATTAATGTAAAAGATGACTGATTTCATTAATCATTAATATTATAGATAGTAAGACGCACATACGTGGTGGTTGCTCTGGGTTTTTGATTACCTAGGTCAACCTATTCGTCAAATGAGATTTTCTTTCTCCGAATAGATATTTGATTTGCCAAATTTTATTTTGGCAGTCTATTCGAAAACTCGTTTACATTTATAAATTTTCAAAATAGTATAAAAGTACACTTTGCGATTATTATACCATAACTTTTAACACTTTACAACAAAGTTGAAAAGTGTTTATGACTTTGTTCATTCTGTCTGTCTGTCTGTCCGTTAGCACGATAACTGCCGTAAAAATGACTTAATCAAAATGAAATTTTAATGATGTTCAGACGGTCTGTAGGACCTATGGGAATATAAATGAATATTATCACCCAATTAGTTTTGGATTGAACCCCGATTGAGAAAATGAAATACATTGAGCCCTATGGGACCTAATTTTTCAAACATTTTTTAAGCGGATTTAAAATCCACAAACTGCTTCGAAAATTTTAGGTAATATTCAAATTGTTCCATAAAATATATAAAAAAAAAATTCAGCGAAATATATTCAGTAGTTTTTTAAATAAAAATTAAAATAATAATAACACCCCCTATAGGAAGCGATCACGTGACCATGATATGAAAAGTTCACGTGACCCACTTCAAAATGATATATTTCATCCATATTGTCTCAAAATCGTGATATTTAAAGTTCTTTTTAATTCATATTGAGTGTTGTATCCGTCCTAAAACCACTTTATTTTTGCCTAAATTCTGAGCATCTACATACTGAAACAATGCAATGACAGTATATTTGAGTTTAAATGCTCATCCAAATTTGATTATTTCTACAACAAAGCCTATTTTTCACCTATGTAAAATGTAAACAGCAAAATATGTAGAATGAGTTGTATTAGAATTGCTGTATTTCTTTAATACAAAACCATTTAGTTCACGGAGTCTGAATAGCTGATATGAATGAAATATTCATTGATTTTACAAAGAGCAGGACGATTTTTTTCGATGAAGTTTTACGCATAGAGTTTAATTACTTGAAGTTCCATGATCTTAAATAAAATAAATTAATTAAATAAAATAATTTAAATAAAATAAATTATTAGAGTATTGTGATGAATAACATGAATGGAAAATTATTTATGGATGAAATGCTGCTTTTATAGAGAGAGCTAGGCGTGTTATTTTTTCTATGACGTCATTTGAATGAATTTCAATTGTTTTCGATGAAGTTTCCAAATATATTAATTATCTTAGTATTATGATAATTCTAAAATTATAACCGAGGAATGTATCATATTTTAGAGATGTTTAAACCAGTTAATATTTATTTCAATGCCGTCATTTCAATGAAGTTCATTTTTTTCGATGAAGGTTTAAGTTTTCAAATATAATAAATTAATGTAGTATTATAATACGTTTTAAAATATTACAGAGGAATGCATTGCATTTTAGACATGTTTAAATAAAATTGCATTGAAGTTGGAAAGTGTTTCATAATCAATGCTTTAAGCATGATTGATTTATCTTGTCTCTTTATTTATTAATTAATTCTTTAAATTGTGTTTAATTACTCAAAATAACACGAATAATTTTTTGAAATGACATTAAATTTGCACTTTTAATTCAATTATCGTTTTTAACACTTTCAACAAAGTTGAAAAGTGTTTATGGCTTTGTTCATTCTGTCGGTCTGTCTGTCTGTTCGTTAGCATGATAACTGCCGTAAAAATGACTTAATCAAAATAAAATTTTAGTATGTTGTTCAGACGGTCTGTAGGACCTATGGGAGTATAAATGAATAATATCACCCAATTAGTTTTGGATTGAACCCGGGTTGAAAAATTGAGCCCTATACACACATTGAGCCCTATAAACACACTATAAACACATTGAGCCCTATAGCACCCAATTTTCCAGACATTTTTTAAGCGGATTTAAAATCCACAAATTGCTTCGAAAATTTTAGGTAATATTCAAATTGCTCCATAAAATATATAAAAAAAATTCAGCGAAACATATTCAGTAGTTTTTTAAATAAAAATTAAAATAATAATAACATCTCCTATATATATATATATATGAATTTTATAGCTGTCCTGATGAGGATGCAATTTCGAACAAACCGCCATTTTTTAACACTTTACAACAAAGTTGAAAAGTGTTTATGACTTTGTTCATTCTGTCTGTCTGTCTGTCTGTCTGTCTGTCTGTCTGTCTGTCTGCCTGTCCGTTAGCACGATAACTGCCGTAGAAATGACTTAATCAAAATGAAATTTTAGTATGTTGTTCAGACGGTCTATAGGACCTATGGGAATATAAATGAATAATATCACCCAATTAGTTTTGGATTGAACCCGGGTTGAAAAAATGGAATACATTGAGCCCTATGGGACCTAATTTTTCAAGTATTTTTTAAGCGGATTTAAAATTCACAAATTGCTTCGAAAATTTTAGGCAATATTCAAATTGTTCCATAAAATATATTAAAAAAAATTCAGCGAAATATATTCAGTAGTTTTTTAAATAAAAATTAAAATAATAATAACACCTCTTATATGAAGCTATCAAGTGCCCATGATATGAAAAGATCACATGACCCACTTCAAAATGATATATGGCATCCACCTTGTGTCAAAATCGTGATTTTTTAAGTTCTTTCTAATTCATATTGAGTGTTGTATCCGTCTTAAAACATCTTTATTTTTGCTTAAATTCTGTGCATCTACATACTGAAACAACGCAATTACAATAGATTTGAGTTTAAATGGTCATCCAAATTTTATTATTAATACAAAGAAGCTTATTTTTCACTTATGTAAAATGTAAACATCAAAATATGTAGAATGAGTTGTATTAGAATTGCTGTATTTCTTTAACACAAAATTATTTAGCCCATGGAGTCTGCATAGCTGATATGAATGAAATATTCATTCATTTTTCAAAGAGCAGGACGACTTTTTTCGATGAAGTTTTACGCATAGATTTTAATTACTTGTAGCTCGATGGTCTAAATTTTTAAGTAAAATAAATTGTTATATTATTGTGATGAGTGAAAGGAATGGGAAAATGTTATGAATGAAATGCTGTTTTTATAGAGATCCAGGCGTGTTATTTTTTTCTATGACGTTATTTGGATGAATTTCAGTCATTTTCGATGAAGTTTTCAAATATAATAAATTATTGTAGTATTATGATTGTTTTAAAAATATTACCGAGGAATGTATCGCATTTTAGAGATGTTTAAACCAGACAATTTATATTTCAATGCTGTTATTTGAATGAATTCATTTCTTTCGATGAAGGTTTAAGTTTTCAAATATAATAAATTAATGTAGCATTGTGATAAGTTTTGAAATATTACTGTTGAATGTATTGCATTTTAGACTTGTTTAAATAAAATTGCATTAAAGTTGGAAAGTGTTTTATAATCAATGCTTTAAGCATGATTGATCCTTCTTGTTAATTTTGACATTGATAGAATTAGTAATCGGCAGTAATTCCGTTAAATATTTTTTTAAAATCGTCAAATTGATTTTTTTTCGCAACATGCGACAAAGACAATCGGCAGTACAAGCCATGAGTTACTAAATTATCCGATATTGATTTGTGAATGAATGGTCCCGTATTTCCCAATGAAAATTTTAATCCCTGAAAACTAACGCAAATTTGATCGCATTGGATAATTTTTGTCAATTATAGTAAATATCGATGACATGAGTAACATTTACATTATTCAACCATTTTGTTAGAGGGGGGGCCTACGTATAAGTTATTTTTGTCCAAATTCTTTCCAAAACATTGCACATCATTTAAAACATGATCTCATAACTTTCTACAATATTTAAATCATTTTTCAATCGGAACGACATATGTGTGTCTACAATCAATTGAAAAAAAAAACTGCTTTTGTTCACATTTTTAAACACTCTGTATACTAGCTAATTTTCTCGTTGCGTAATGTATGTGTGTACTAGTTCCCCCATGGTGAAGGGGCGCCTACGCACCATGTCCACAAGACTCCCCAGGGTGTCCCATGGCGAAGGGGAGGAGATTTGCATCTTCACTTTTATAGAAGTCCCCCGAAAGGTGGAAGTCTGACTTGGCTTCGACATGACACCATCCATGCCCGCTGACGGGATTAAAACCCGCAACCCGGCAATCCAGCGATCAGACGGAAACGCATGATTACCGAATCGCATGATCACCCTGACCGCTCGATCAGCGCATCTGCTTGTTGCGTAGTAAAATTGGTTAGTTCAGCGTATAAATTTAACTTTTAATTAAATAATTGAATTGAATTGAATAATTGAAGATACCGAGAATTAGAAGAAATATTCTTTTTAACTTTCCCTGCAATACATGGTAATGTATAGATAAAGTATCGTAATCATTCCGAAAATCGCAACTCGAGTTTTTGATGGATCCACACGTTTCGGGACCTCTAAAACCCAAAAAAACTATTTTTAGCGTGACGTCTGTGTGTGCGCCTGATTGTCTGTGTGTGTGTGTCTGTCTGTCTGTGTAATGTACGTATCCACTGTAACTCAAAAATTAATTGACCGAATTTCATAAAATTTGATATGTAAATCACTTGTGTGCAACCCTGATGCTGATTAGTTTTTGGTACGATTCGGAAAAAAACAACCCTCCTTTTTTGAGCAATGACCTGGAAAAATTGCATTTATCCTCTGCAATTGAAAACCTAATATATCAAATTTCACAAAATTTATTAAATAAGTCAGTTTTGTGGGTTACCCTGGTGCTGATTCGATTTTGGTACGATTCAGATAACAATGACATGCTTTTTTTAGCGAAATGGTCCTCAAAAATTGTCAAAATCTAAAGTAAAAACTACTTATGTTCATATATATCAATTAAATGCTTCTTTTATACATAATTTTGAACAATAAAAAGGATAAGACCAACCCCATGGGCTAGCCATTCTCGAGATATTTTAATTTTTCCGCCTTTACGTTGCGTCACCGATGAAAAAATGTCCAGTTACCAACTGAGAACGAAAATTAAATTAACAGTGCCAATTCAGTGTCATTTTAAATAATTGTGGGCGTTACTTTGTGCAATTAAACTCAATTTAATGAATTATTGAAGAAATAGGAAACTTGAATATGAAACTGCAGGGTAAGTCATGAGCTGCTCACATATTTTTACATCTGAAATAACATTTCTTATAAATTGACTCGCACATGATTTAACTCCCTATTCTTTTTTCTTATTTTTCCCGTTTTTCTCGTTTGTCCTAAATTTATGTGCGCAAATACATCGGCAACTCTATATTTCACGAAAATAATGCATTTTTATTATCTTAGCACCACAAAAATAACAGTGCAAAGATGTATTCTCTTTATACACTTAAACTAGAATATACAGACTTAAAAATTTATACATGTTTTAAGCGATACGATGTCGAACCTCTTCTTTGATAACTTAATGGTACTTCTTTTAATTTACCTCTTTTGCAATTGCTGTGCTAGGACATTAAGGAACATTTAAAAATGTCTGTACGATCTTAGAACACATTTCGCTGCTCTTTAGAGAGGAAGGGAGAACCGAAAATGAATACAAATTTCACCATTGATGTTGTGTACAGACATTTTTATGTTTCGGTACTTAGTACAAAAGTCTTAACGTAGTAAAACTAAAAGCCATCCTGAAAATAAAAGGTGTAATGGCTAAAGTTAAATTAAATCGCTTTTGTTTACTTTTATTCTATTTTCTTTGTCTCGAAGTACGTTTAAAATCACGTTAAGAAGTATAGAGAAGATAATACGGAACATAAAATTTAAATGGTAAAAATATTATCTAAATTAATAGTTAGCTATGTGATAATAACTATTTGATTAAGCTTTTGTTGAATTGGTTATGATTTACTTCTGAATGTTTGCCCGTCTGTCTGTATGTTTGTTGCTAGCCTGCTAGGTTTGATGATAAAACAGTGGAACGTTATCGATTTTTTTTAAATATGTAGCCTAAATGAATGTATGGCAGGGCAAATTCGTTGCTGAACATGGTTGAATAATAATTGAACATGTTATATGTACTCTTATCACTGATACGCGCGCATTACCCGACAACTTCTACTAAAATTAGTCGATTTTATTTTTCTAATTTGAATATGTGGTGTAGTTTAATATTTTAATGGCCGAGGTTGTTGTTAAATATTGCCGGATGAAAGTGGCATTAGCTATGTACTCATCACTGATATGCATTGTCTGAAGATAGCTACTATGAAACCTAACTTATTTATTGTAATTTGGTTATGTGGTATAAATCTAATATGCCGGAATGAAGCGATTAATATTCTTGTTTTCTGTTGGATCCCATTTTATTTAGGCTACACATTTTATCTGATGTTTACTCCTTTAAAATTCGAAAGAATTAAAAAAATTCACACACACACACACTAATATACACTACGTGACAGTTAAAATGATACACCAAGAAGGAGTGGGAAGAAAGTGATGAAAATCGGCAAACAGAGAGGGATAACAAAGAACAATAAGTGTATTGCAACATGATACACCTATACACTGATCGAGACTAAAATCTGAGCAGTAGGTTGCAGACCCAGGCCGTCCGACTCATCTGAAGGACTCGAGCAACCGTTTGGACACGCCGGGAAAGATCTGATCAGTAGGTTGTAAGACCACCGCGGGCAGCGATACATGCAGCAACACGTCTAGGTACAGAGTCAAGGAGCATGCGGATGGTGTCTAAAGGGATGACTGCTCATTCCCTGTTAACCATTAGCCAGAGTTCGTCTTCTAACCGCGGCGGTGGCAGCGCACGCAAGCGCCGTCCAATCACGTCCAAGATGTGTTCGATTGGAGAGAGATCTGGTGGCCAGGACAGCACCTGGGTACCCTGCGGGGCATGTTGGCTGATGTGCGCCGTGTGTGGTCGGGCGTCATCCTGCTGGTAAATGGCACTGTGCACATTCTGAAAGAAGAGTAGTGTCACCGGCCGCAGAACGTCATTCACGTATCATTGGGTCGTCATACTGCCCTCAATACGGACCAGAGGTGACATGCTATCGTAGGCGATGGCTTCCCAAACTATGATGCCTCATTGTCGCGCGGTATGGCGTTTCACAGATGCAATCGCATTGGACCTGTAACCACTTCAGCGCCAAACTCGTACACAGCGACTGTCATTGCTAAAACAGAAGCGTGACTCGTCTGAGAACACGACCCTTTCCCATTCCGTCGTCCATGTGGCTCTATCCCGGCACCATTGCAAACGGAGACGTCTGTGCTGTTGGATCAATGACAGTCTTTTTAACGCGCCCCATGAGTGCAAGTCGCCGACGACTAATCGGCAGTTAATGGTCCTGGTCGATATGGGAGCTTCAAGGGGGTATCCTGCACATGCTGCAGAAGGGTGACGGAAGTGGCCTGCGGGGCAGCCAACGCTTACCAGCGGATGCGTCGGTCTACACGTGCTGACTTCGTTCTAGACGTACCTGCACCCCTTAAATGTGTCACATTCCCTGGGTCCAACCATCTTCGCCACAGCCGATGCATCGTGGATGCGTGTAGTTGGCTGTCCGCTGAGAATTGACGTATGGACCAACCTGCCCTTTTGTGTCTGGTCATAATACCTCTCGTGAAATCGTCTGTCTGCTCGAACTGCCTCGGATGGCTGCGGTCAGGCATTATCTGCCCCTACATGTTCCCTCTGGGACAAAAAAAAGCAAAATTATTTCCCTGGCAGACAGAGCGGCGCGACTATTGCCGATTCTGCAGGTTCCTTCCCTTATATCTCACTCAACGTGAGCGAGACAGCTGCGCATTTCGCATCATTTGCATAACTCGGTGAGCTCCGTCTACATTGCAATTTGTATATTTTTCTGCCCACTCCCTTTTGATGTCTCATTTTCACTGTCACGTAGTATATATATATATATATATATATATATATATATATATATATATATATATATATATATATATATATATATATATATATATATGCATGTAAATATAACTATTAACCTCATCAAAATCACACTACTGAAAATACACCTAAAGGCGCTTAGCTGCTCAAACAAGTACATTTATATAATACAAAAGATAAAGGGAAAAAAGAAGAACGACAATGTATCAAAAGTACGCCGGAGGGAGTGTGACCCCCACTTCCCGGTTAAGCCAGCTAATTGTCATGACGACACTCCCGGAAGCGGATACAATGTCGCAAACCAAGTACATATGCTAAAACTAAAAAAGCAAAAAAATTTGAAAAACCTATACAGACACTACACCAAAACAGTGTCAACAGGATTTACTACATCCAAAACGAAACACAAAAAACATTTTAAATATCAAATATCTAACATCAATAAACAAGATAAAAATCCTCGCATACACTTCACCAGTCAATCCTTCAAAACGTAAAGGACCCTTACTGTGTATAAAATGAACACCATCAAACAGATAAACATAGACCTCCGTAATGCTTCGCAACTGCAGTTCAGACAGAAAGTGTACCCCTATTTAAATATAAGTTGTAACTTTCCGTTACGGTTATGCTGAAACAGTTACATATAATGTCACTAAGAAAACGCAAAGGGTAACCCTTTGCAATTGCTTCATTCAGATAGTCCAGATCACTTCCATATCGATTTACTGCACAGTTATTTAATCGTTTGCTTCTTGTTAAAAAAATTAAAATAATGTTCCTGAAAACATTACGATGTAGACAAGAATTCCAATTAATTATGTAATTTATTTTAAAATTAAAGTCTTTTCTTTTATCATATAATTTAAATCCCACTTTACCATTATATTTTTATATATAGTTAAATCCAAGAAATTAATACTATTATCAATGTTACGTGTAGTTTCTGTCAATGTTAAGTTTGATGGATAAAAAGTAAAATGTAAGTGATCCCGACCATCGTGGCATGCATATAAAATGTCATCCACATAGCGAATGTATACAATCTCATTTAATATATGAGTTCCCTCTTCGTATTTGTTCAAGTATATATCTGCAAGAATAGAGGAGCAAGCCCCTCCCATTGGTATGCCATTCCGCTGTTTATAAAACTCTGTTCCATCATAAAGTACAGTTTCAAACAATACCATTTCGATCAGACACTTGTAAATATGTTTTATTAATAAGGTTTTGCATCTCATACTTTTCATACATTTCCATTAATATGCAAAACAAATCATTTATATCAATATTGCAAAAAAGGTCATTAAAATCACAACTTATGTACTGCAAATCGTCAGAAATATTTTTAAGTTTCTCAATAACTTCACAACTATTATTTATGAAATATACACCAGAATTTTTTATTTCTTTCAATATGTTCTTCAGAAATTTTAAAAGTCTTATATTGGCATAAGTTAAATATGTTTTATAACCATTAGTGACAGGTCTAAATTTTATGGGTTTTTTTTATGAAGTTTAGGTATAAGAGTTATATATGGGAATTTGATTGAATTTATGTTGTACCTCAAAACATTTTTATCTAGGTAACTAGCAATAAGTTTTTTATTGTAAAAATGTTGGCAAGTGAAAGCATAATTAGAAGTAACTTTATCTACGTATGTTATTACAAATTCACGTTGTAATTTTTCCAAATGTTTAATACTGTATTTCCCATATTCAACATGTTTTTCCAAAACTCCATATTCTATCCTTACCCTGTACATTACACAAGATTTCCATTCATCGAATACTTGAGTCGGTAGGCTGTATTTTACTGCACATTTATAGATAAATATCTCAATGTCATTCACTATACCATCCACAACATCACGATAATCTTCGCTCCTGTATTTAGTTCCCAATTCAAAAGTATGTTTCAAATTATAATCATCTAGCAAATTTAGATCACCGGTTACTATATGGCCCAAATTTATGTTTATAGAAGCTGGATATTTTTGCGACTTTGGTTTGTGACTTTGTATCCGCTTCCGGGAGTGTCGTCATGACAATTAGCTGGCTTAACCGGGAAGTGGGGGTCACAATCCCCTCCGGCGTACTTTTGATACATTGTCGTTCTTCTTTTTTTCCTTTATCTTTTGTATTATATATATATATATATATATATGAATGAAAGTAGAAAAGAACGGGAGTGACCATATGAATTACATAAGAATGGTAGGGGTGGATTGCGACACCCTTTCCCGCTTAAAGCAGCTTTTACAACCCGGGTAACGCTCACGGAACCAACATAATTCCATGGTCAGCCTCCCAAATGTGCGAAAATAAAAGCACCAGAACAGACTCAGAACCAAAGAAGTAAACGAATCCATGAAGAAGAAACATCCGCTAGTCCAACCCGATGGAACGTCTCTTTATATAAGTAAAGTTGCTCATGCGCAGAGAAATTTGATACATTGTCGTTCTTCTTTTTTTCCTTTATCTTTTGTATATATATATATATATATATATATATATATATATATATATATATATATATATATATATATATATATATTATTGTTATTATTATTATTATTTATTAGTTTTCTTCTGATGATTGACTTTCCTAATGTTTTGAGTGTCTACATGGTAGACGAGTTAATCACATGTGGTACATTGTTATGTTATAGCGGAATGCCAAGTATAGATGGATTTTGGAAAGTTTCGGGTATTGTATGCCTGATTTTACTTTCACAGTTGCCAGTAAGGATTTTGATGTAAAAGTTCTACGTGAATGGGAAAGGTTTTTTAGTGTGACAATTATGGTGAGTTTTTAAAGTTGGATTTTATTCACCTTTTGAAATGGCAAAGGTGCTATTTGGTTTTTCATTGAAGTATACAAAATAACCAGCTTATAAATGGTTTCGTACATTAGTTGTCTCATGATGGCCGCAAATTGATATTTGGTTTTTATTTGAAGTATTTAAAAATAGCCACATTGTTAATAATTTCATACATTAGTAGTTTTATGGTTCGAGTCAATATGGTTTTCATGGCTATTACAGTCGGGTTTGGGAAAACCTTGTATTTGTCCATTTCTTTTATGGTGTTTTAGTTTCGTTCAGAAAATAATATAATATAACCAATTAGTTAATGATTCAGTACAATAGTTTTAATATAGTGATGTAGGATTTTACCCCCCCCCCTTTTCAGATCTTTTGGTAGTTATACGCGTTGTTTAAAGTGATGTTGCGGTTTTTTATATTAATGACTTGGTTTTTAATGTGTTTTACGTTTTCTGAGGTAAAGGTGAGAGTCTTGTTGGTAGTGGTTTGATAGTTTTGACTACCGGGATAGTTTCGCTATGTCAGTAAAAGCTTTAACCGGAGAGTTTCGGATCGCTACTTCCCTCGGCCGTCAATTTATGAGTATTCTTTTAACATATTAATGGGTAAAATGATACTGTCCTTTTTGGGAGTTTATTTAGTTATACACATGTATATAGCAGCATGACGCTTTACCGTTGTAATATAATGATATTTTAAGATATTGTAGGGAATTTGGCTTTTTTAAGTCATTTTATGTTTTATGTATTATATATATATATATTGTTGGACAATTGCTAAGGACGGATGACACTGTTACCCATACAACCACAAAATGAAAGGAAGCAAAATGTGGAAAATTTGAATGAGAGCGGAATATAGTAAGAAGAGGTGTGTGTATGCAAATTTTTCATTTCCACACATGTTCGTCACGTGATCGCGCTGATAAGAGATTTAAAGTATTTGAGCGTGTGTGAACATTTGCTGTTCCAAGTGAAGGATTTACAGGAAATATTTAATTGACGAACTTGAAATTTTCGGTAAGTATTCTCGATATTACTTAGATGATTTTAAACGTGGCCGTATTATTAGAAAGATGGAAAAAGGGCGAAAAATAACAGATGTTGCCCGGAAGTTCGACATCGCCCACAGAGTTTCTTCACTGCTGTGGCAAGCATTTAAAACAACTGGAATATGTAGCAAGCGTCACGTGGGAGGTTGAGTTAGAAGTACGACGCCTGCAGGAGACAGGTCCTATATTGTCGGCAGAAAGGGACCGGCGCACCATAGCTCAGCAGGTGGCAAATCAGTTTCTTTCTACCACAGGACAGCGGATCTTCCGAAAAACTCTAGCCAGACGCTTAGGAGAATTGAGACTCTACGCTCGCAGACCTGTTGTGTGTGTCCCATTGTCCAGACTGCACCGTATCGCAAGTTTGCATTGGTGTCGTGAGCATCGCAAGTGGGCCGAACAGGACTGGGCTTGCGTACTATTTTCAGATGAGAGTAGGTTCAGTCTGTCATCGGATTATAGACGCCAACTGATCTGGCGTGAGAGTGGTTCGGCTTATCGTCCAGAAAATATCCAAAAAAGGGACCGATATCCGACATGCAGTATCATGGTATCGGCTGGCATCATCATCAATGTCCGCACGCCCCTACACATGATTGCAACTGTGACTATGGCCGTCCAACGATACATTGATGAAGTTCTACTGCCTCATGTTCGTCTTTTCTGTGATGTGTCGGGGATAAATTTGTTTTCATGGTCGACAACGCACCATGTCAGCGAACACTCGCTGTTCAGGATTGTCTAGTCAGCGAGGGTATTCAATGTCTCGTATGGCCAACACGTTCTCCAGATCTAAACCCCATTGAAAATGTTTCGAATGATTTGGGGAGGCGACCTGCTGGTCGAAAATATCCTCTAACAAACAAGAACACCCTCATCCGTGCACTGACAGAGGAGTGGGATAACTTGCCTCAACAGCTGATAGATAATGTTGTGAAATGCATGACACGATGTGTGGAATGTTGCATCGTACTCCACGGTGGACATATACCGTACTGACACTTTTCTCAAAGGTGTTGTCGTTCATATGCATATTTCCATTTCTCCTTACACATCATCAAATGAACACTTTTGCTTTCAGCTGTTTCAAAGCCTTCTGTATTTTCCAGAACAATAGATGATTTTTATTCTAATGTCCAAACAGAGTGGTAACAATATTTTATCCTGCTGAGTCTCCACCCCCGCTTAATATTGTGCTACACTGCAATTTGTAATCCGTCCTCAGCAATTGTCTAGCAGTGTATGTATATATAAATATAAATATATATACACTATATATATATATATATATATATGATCATGGATCGGACAAATAGCTCGAGAAATAAAATTATTGTATAATTTATATGTAAGTGTATAAGAAGCTCTAATAGCACTCACTGAACGATGAGACATCTTTCTGGGACTGAATCATTTTCTTTTGACCCGGTACGGGGTTCTATATGGCATACTGTTAGAGATAGGGGTGAAATGTTAAATACAATGTTTAGAACGTTGCAAAATTAAAATTAAGCACTCTTGTTACCAAACAGGAGATCGAAAATAACACAAAAATATAGTAAATACAATCTAACCATCCCTCCCTCCGCCCCCAAATTGAACATTCAGACAATACAGCAAAATAAATTCCATTTTTTATACATAAAATGCAAAATGCTCAATTTCAGTAGCGGAGAATGCTAAAAATGTAATAAGAAGTCTGCCATAAGGTAAATTGTCCTTACCCAAATTTTACTCTACAAGGACTTCCCTTTGATGCCTTCACTTAGGCTGGAGTATGAAATATCCGGCTCTCGAATACGACAGAATAACATTCAAGACATATAATAATAACTCTGATTTAAATTGATCAATTATTTAATCTTATATATACAGTATTGTGGCAATTAATTGAGAAATGTCATTTTTTTCGTTTTATCACACGTAAGCTTAGGAAGAAGCACTCCAAATTAGCTCAGAGTTCAAATTGCAGTTATTATCAATGTAGCAGGTGTTCGTATGCACCTGGTAAGTAGCCGGTGTTCAAATTCCTCCGCCAGGTGGCAAGTGTTCCGCAGTGGTAGTTTTTCAGTTGTTGCGGGGCTCATTAGCGTCATGGAAATCAGCGCGGAAACACGTGCTAAAATGATTGCGCTTAGAGAACACACTTCTAAGACGTTCGAGGAAATAGGTAAAATATGTGGAGTGAGTACAGCAAGTGTCGGGAGGATCTGGAAGCGGTTTCAGGAAACAGGAAATGCTGGAACCAACCGCTCTGGAAGATGCGGCCGAAAAAGATCAACTTCGACTCGTGACGACAAAACTTTACATCGAATGAGTGTTAAAAATCCTCGATTAACCAGTTTTGACCTGTCTAAGTCCATGGTGGCAGCTGGTGTTGATATTGCACCTTCAACAGTGCGATACAGGCTGTTAGAACGCGGACGGAGAGCACGTCGACCGTACAAGAAGCAGCTTCCGACGCTTCGCATGAAGAAAAAAGGTTGGAATGGACACGGAAATACAAAACATGGACTGAGAAGGACTGGGAGAAAGTTCTCTTTTCTGACGAAACACATTTTGTGGTTCAGGGATTTAGATCTATGTTCGTGAGAAGGAGCCAAGGAGAACCTCTCAATCAGCACCACATCAATCAAGCACCCAAGCATCCGCCCAAAAAGATGTTTTGGGGTTGTTTCAGCGTTTTGGGGACAGAATCTCTTGTTCCCGTAGAGGGAATGATGAACAGTGCCAGTTACGAAGTCATATTGACCCGAAAAGTGCGTCCAACCATGGCTAAACTGTGTCTGAGCGGAGATTGCGTTTTCCAACAAGACAGCGCGCCATGTCACACTTCGAAGCGAATCAAAAATTTCTGCTCAAAAAAAAATATTACCCTACTAGATTGGCCCGGGAATTCACCAGACTTGAATCCCATAGAAAATTTGTGGGCTATTGTCAAAAAACGGCTTCACAAATTTGACTGTATGACGATGGACAAGCTAATTTCGGCCGTTTTTGACATATGGTTCAGAGACGTTGAAATTAAAACTACATGTGCTAGTCTAGTACATTCCATGCCGAAACGTGTCTGTGATGTTATAAAGTCTCGAGGAGGTCATATCACTTATTAGTTTTAAATGTACCCATAGAGAACTTGAATAAAACTGAATTTTTTAAAAAAAACTGCATTTCTCAATTAATTGCCACAATACTATTTATATATATATATATATAAATATCTTGATTATCCATAACGTTTACTCATAAAATCATTTAAGTGATACACATATCTATAACAACTATTTAAGTGACATATATATTTATACAAATTATTACTATATACCGAAAATATATGCAATTTTTGTTTTTGAAACGCAATAGTTCTTTACTAAGATTTGAGTTCTTAATCAAATACTGCTAAATAATTGATATATGTTACGTGCCAATCCGTGATCTTCACTAACAGATGAAATTTGGATAAATACCTCACTTTTTTGCACTTTGACATTTAGTCGAGAAAACACTCTGCTTGATGCCTGCGTATACTTGATACGCCACTTGTACTCACTATGCACATACTCATCACATTGATGATCCACGTTTTTTTGTGCGATCGCAGGAAATTTTTAATACTCCTAAATTTACACGGTTTTAGGATGCTGTCGAACATTGAATCTGCCGACGCTTCTAGAAATCTCTGGAAGTACTTTTTTCTTTCCCCCTGTGGTTTCATACCACCTTCTCTCATTTGTTGTTGTTGATGGAGGGGATGCACACTGTTTAACTATGTGGGAGTTTCAATTGGTTCTCGTAGATGCATTTAAAGTGCTTATTAGCATCTGTATTGACATCTGCATTGGCATTGTTATTGATTGGCATCTGTATTCGAAATGTCAACATGTCGTGCGACAAAGTCTACGTGTGTTTTCACTGTTTCTACGTTTATACTGCTACATGCAGATTAATAAAATTATTAGTTTTATAATCGTTAGAGTTATTTTCCGTTTTTTACGTGAGGAAAAAATGTTTATTGATAATTTTGCTATGCTCTAAAACTTACCTTATTTCTAACAGGGATCGAGATTGTCCCCGCACCCTCCAAAAATGGGAGGTAAACGCACTAAAATTTTGTCATCGTGCTAAATCATTGGGGTTTCCTGTACACCTGCCTAAAATACCCGATGATTCTAATACTTCTATTGGGGTACCTAACGTTTGGGGAAATTTTTAAAAATATAAACAATAAGAAAACAAATCAAAAACAAAAAGGGATTGTGGTGCTGTAAAACTAAGAGCAAGTTATGGAAGTTAGTTAAACACATTGCGATGATACTTTGAAATGCCGCTAATAAGCCACCATTAAATTTTTAGTACAAGTTCCTGGAATAAAATATATTAACATAATACCACACAATTAACATTTTCCCATTTTAACTTTAAAAACATATTTATTAAGCAGCATACAATCATAATTAGAGTACAACAATTATACTATATTTAAGGAGGGGAATGGACATGTGAGACCAGGCATACAGCAATTCCTAAAATGACTATGACATTTAATAACATGATTTGCACATGCCTTCATGTTGTCTTTAGACATTTTGCCTGCATTGGATTGGTAATCGAAACTCGTTTTTTTCACCATCTCTATATGACCACGGCCTCTTATTGATGCATATCCGCATCTCGACTGTTGCGCCTGTCTGTCTGTGTGGAACTTAATGCATATCTATTCGGACTGCACTGCATGGGTACCTTCATGCATCTCCGCATATCGTCTCATTCTGCACTCTACATTCTCATCTATTACTCATCTCTGAGCTGTTACTCGACTTTATCTTATCTCGACTTGTCACTGCTCTCTCCTCATCATTGCAGTCGCCTCTTACTGTGGTAGCCTGTTACTGTATTTTTGTCTCTCTATAGTAGCTATATAGAACCTTCTACCGGTTGTCACCTCTTTTTGCCTGAAGTTTAATACGCCTCTTCGACGACCTTTGGTTGATCTCAGGGCGACGAAATAACATATACTTATTGGTTAACCCTTTAATGAATCTCATGTTTTTCTTTGACCTCAACCAATCCCATGGTTTTTCCTTTAGTCTCCAGAACTGCTCTGGTACGACCACACCTGTACTTGAAGCTCCCTTAATTATAGCATTGCTGACCTCTCGGGTCTGGGCTGCAATACATTGGCGTCTTCCAGTCTGGTGCCATTGTCTGGCCTGCTAGGTTTCAAAATCCACATATAAACCTGTCTACGTGAATCATGGTCTCACAGAGATTTAGTCGAGCATTTTCTAACATATATGAGATTAAAAAAAATAATAAGTACAAAAGATAATTTTTTGAAAACAGATGTTAAAAATCATGTGTTGCCTCATTCTGTTAGATACATGCAGTGCAGAAATGGATTTCCACTTTTTTATTACTTTATGGCTGACAAAATTCGCAAATAATTACTGTCCATCATCATCGCTCTTAGCACATGAGTTACGAGCCAATTTTCACATTGAATACATGAAATTCAGCCTTTATTTGAGTTTAAAAACAGTTTATTACAGTACAAATATGTTAAGTCTTAATTTTCCTCGATTTCATTTTGTTTCTCTACTTATTTCTTCTGCATTCTCGGTTAAAATCTTTTCCCGTAGTTGTCTCCACGTATAGTTCCCAGTAGGGCGGGAGAAAGATACCGCTAAGTTTCCGTTGTTTCCTTTATCATGTTTAACACTTTAGAACATGATTGAAGGGTGTTTATGACTTTGGTCATAATGTCTGTCTGTTCGTTTCCACGATAACTGCCGTAAAAATGTCACTATCAAAATTACATTACTACTTTTACGGCAAAAAATATAGGTTATTCTTATAGTAGATACTTATATATTCTTTCCAAGATATTAAATTTTCGTTAATTAGTCGTCATTTTCATCGATTTAGCTTCATTTTTATCCATTTGGCGAGATTTTCGTTAATTTGGCAACATTTGAAAAAGTCGCCAAGTTGGAGACATTCCGCCAAATTCGTCGCCAAAATCTCGCCAATGGATATATAAGGGAACGAAGGATGGAGAAATAAGTTATTCTTATAGCACATAAATGACTATTGGCATTCAAATACAAATGTATTACTCAAAGTATCTTTTGTTATGAATGGAATGAGCTAGATCTACGAGAATGATGTCAAATTCATCGCATGATATTACATATGAAAAGTGAACGCGTTTCTCAACAGTTAATTTATATTTTTTAATTTAAGCGATTTTTTTATAAATTTATTTGAAAAATGTGCAATATCTCGAGAACGGTTCATGTTAGCGTTCTAAAGTTTATGTCAATCGTTTTCTAAGGAAACATTACATAAGAAATGTCTTTTTGCGTAACTTTATGAAGGGTTTTGAATTTTTGATGATTTTTTTAAAATTTCACTTAAAAATTTAAGGGGTTCTGAACATTCGATTGCCTTTAAAAACAATAGGCTTCCAGTATTCATGGGTTGTGATTTTTGTACCAAATTTCATTCTAATCGCTGAATTCGGTCGTGAGATATCGTCTCCACAGGCTCACTGACACACACACACACACATAGACATCACGTCAAAAATGTTTGATTCGTGATCCGGGATGCTTGAAGCGTGCTCTCCCGTCGAAAATTCGAATTCGAGTTTTCGAATATTTTCCTTATGCATTATGTATATAAGGAAAGTAATAAATTGTGCGAATGAAGAATTATAAAAAGTGCCATCAGTACAACTCTAGTTCGAATTCCGGCTCAACCCAAACTGTGGCCGTGCTCACTCGGAGTACGGATACATTAAATACGTGGATCCGTAAGTCCTTTAGAGAGGTTTGTGGCAAGAGAAGAAGAGTACAGTCGTTGTGGATGCTTCACCCACTGGATTTCGGTCTGAATTGCGTGGTATTTTCCGGATGTCCAAAGAGATCCCTTACACCTTCGGGTAGTTTGGACGGTTTGAGTTGAAGAAGAAGAAGAAGAAGAAGAGGAAAGTGTCTGCCAACTCTAGCGCCCCTTTCGGGAAATGGCTTCCAACTTCGTTTCTCCCAGCTACTCAATTTTACTCTGGTTTCACCTATATATATATTTATCTACAACATACTTTGAAGAAATCAGCTATACTATGTCAACTGTTGTTTCATATGGACTTGATATCAGTGACTTACGTGGTTAATTTATACCTTCAAGGTGATTACCAATTTTGGAAAATTACATTTCTATCACAAGCACACAGATATTCTGTAGCAAATTCGTAAAACATGCAAAATAAAAGTTTAACACTAACAGAACATTATAAATTTGCATGTGCTGTTACATTATGTCACACATATGCCAAGTTGATATTTTTGAACGGTAGAAACTTCATAATTATTGAATTAGGACAAACACAAACACACGTTTCCAGATTGTTGAATGTGCCACAATGTTTAATCTTCAGATAGGGGAGAAGGTTACGTAACACTGGAGATGTACAGAACATCGGGACTGCATTCTGAATCAGTGGTACTTTGTGTTCCAAGATGATGAGTCCAGATTGAGATTGCAGACTGATTTTCGTTGGACTACTGTATAGAGAATATTGAGAAACACGTTAGCATCCTCTTAACTTCACAGATATTAGCCAATTTAGAGGTGATGGATGCTTGGTTTGTGCAGACATAAGCCTGAATGGATACACAGAGCTCCATATCTTCCACAGAGGGTCTTTTATTGATAAGATGTACAGAAACCACCTAATGTAACTCCATGTCCTTCTTTTTCGAGTTTCTGTATGTCCACGATTAGTATTCATGGACGATAATGTGATCAACACCACTCTCAGCAGGTCAATGGTTTTCGTCAAAGTAAATATGTCAAACGATTGCAGTGTCCACCAGAGTCTGGATATGAATTCGATTGAGCATGCGTGAGATGCACTAAGCGGGGGGGGGGGGGGTCAACGACCGTACCGTGCTGAAAACACCGGTTCTCGTTAGATCACCGAAGTTAGGCAGCATCGGACGCGGTTAGTACTTGGGTGGGTGACCACCTGGGAACACCGCGTGCTGGTGGCACATTTCGGTCGCGGTAGCCCGGTGGTTTGCGAGCTGGATTTGCACGCTGCCACAACTACCGTCGTGTTCATGCGGAGTACGATCACGTTACACGTTAAACATGTGGGTCCGTAAGTCCTTCCGAGAGGTTGTTGGTAGGGGAAGGAGGGTAAGGTCCCTGTGGATGCTTCCCCCACTGGGTCACGGTTTAAATTGGGTGGCACTTCCCGGCCGTCCAAGCAGTTACCTCACACCTTTGTGGTAGCGTCCATCCTGTTGCTCCAAGTCCTCTGGACGAGCCGGACGGCCTGGGGCTTTCACACCTTTGTGGTAGGTCGGACGGTCTGGGTCTCAACAACAACAACAGCACTAAGAGGGGGATTTACAGATCAGCCTCCACCAAGGACTATTCCGGAGCTAAAAACATTTTTACTTTGGGAGTGAGAATGTTTGCCGCAACAGTTCCTGGACAATCTCAAAGAAAACGCGAGAAATTGATGTACGGCTTGCATGGTTGCAAGAGGTGACCACATCCTTTAATAATGTCATGCACCAGTGTTGCTGCAGGTTTTCTCATGAAAAATAAAAATCATATTTCAGTATATATTTTTAAATGTATAATTCATGCATATAATTGATTTTTATTATTGTTTTTTCTATTGCTTTACGCGTATTACCTTATTGCACACGTATACCTAGTCTAGTTCCATCCCGACATTGTGGAATTATCATACTTATAGCGATTATGCTTAACTTTTACTATATATTATATACATGAACAGAGATAAAACACATCATACAGTGATGTATATCAGATATTATTGGACTATTACTCATATACCACTTAACCAATTTGTTTGAATGAAATTTGAACATATGGTGTATATCAATGCATCAAAGTCCCAGTTCGTTGCTCATCATGGTCGGCAAAAATTGTACTTGCTGCTTACTCCTTCATCACTGATAAGTTATACTCTGAATGAATGTTTTTTAGAGCAAGAAGTTATTTTTGGAAAGTGTAACTACGTGATGTTTTTAATAGAAATGATTTCGGTACTAGTATGTTTAATTCGCTCAATTTTATTTCCAATATATATTTGATAGTCAATCATGATTAAAATCATTACGGTAACTAGTCACATGCAATTTATTTTGCCATCCAATGTGATAAAACTTAACGTATAAGTTGACAGTCGTAGTATTCTAGTTTTATCTACTCTTTCATTTTAAGAATAAAAAAAAACTAATTATTAAATGAAATAAAATTCTTTAGTTTTACGTTACTCAGCTATGTAAACTGAAATTGACACATGAATACAATTTGCAACAAATTAATTGCGAATGTCGGTGAACATTTATTTCCAGTCAAATAAAGTTCTTGTCTCCTTATACTATTATTTTCATTCTTCTGCAACTTCTTGTTGCAATTTAATATGCGGAAAAACGACTCAATTAGACTTATGGCTTCTCAAGTGTCTTGAAAATAAATTCAAATGCATTTTATGATCCATTAATTGAGAGGAAAGGCAAGAATGTACTATACGCCTTTTAATATTCTCTTAGTTAATTTAAAATTTCACCACATCTTAGTTTTTATTGTGTTTCATAGAATCAAAAGTAATGCAAATCTTGACTTTATTGAATTAACTATTTTAGCCCCTACCTATGTTATAAGACACCCAATGTATTTTCTGTTTTGCAATTATAGGACAAATCATGATAGTTCTTGTGCTAATATCTTCAACCCCTTTTCCTGTAATTTCTTTACATTTTATTTAACAAATATAAATGCATTTCATTTAATAAATATAAATACATTTTATTTAATAAATATAAATACATTTTATTTAATAAATATATATTGTATTTCTATGTTCGCAAAGTTTTTGGAGCTGCTTTTATCTTTATACCATTGCTACTCGATTTCTGTTTCTGATACGTGTTTTCCTACATCTGCGTTCGTATATAATTTTCTGCTATGTTTTCATTACTTTTCTGTGATTTGAATATGTGCTTCATTTTTTACATATGGATATGTTGTTAAATTCAAAAGGGGACAACAGGCTTTGAGGTTATTTTTATGTACTTTTTCGCTGGTCTTTTGCACATAATTTATTTAATGCTGGAATGAATTACACTGCTTAGCCCTTGTCCTAAATAAGCGTCTGCTATGCAATACTACAAATGTAAGCACATAACTTAGTTTCCCAACTGCGTATTTTGAACTAAAATATTTCCCCATTTCGTTTTATTCCAAAAAAATTTTTAATGCATGTGCAGTCGCACGCAACTGTTTGTCAAACATGCACATAAACGTTCATTTCTCCGTATGACAACGCCCAGAAAATTTGAGAAAGAAAAAAATCGAAAATTTCAATTTTTATGTATTTGGTCTTTTTTTTCTATTTTTTCTTTTTAAGTAACCAAACCGTCCAGTTCATTCCCGGTTGAGGCGGCAAGGTTCTCTACAATGGCGCCTGAACATATCAAACCTGTAGGTTGGTGCAAAGATGTCGTACGTCTGAAATTGACCCTAGCACGACTAGCATGGATTTAGTGGGCTCTGGGATATTGATGGCCGATTTCAAATCGAGAAGATAACGACCATGTAAGAAGCTAACACGGAGGTTACAAATAGCATCAGGAGGCTTACTTGGGGGGGGGGGATGGCAGGAGATGATCATTCAAATTGTCAGTTTCAAGCCCATCTGACATGGTCAATCTGAGTGGTGAGCACAGAGTCCACATCGACACAAAAAGCGCTTCTAATTTCGTTCCAGTAGCTATGGCTAGACAGTTTGAAGATTCAAGGTTTAATTTCCTGTTGGAGCAGCAAGGTTCATTACAACTTGATAGATAAAAAATCCCATTTTAGTCAGTGGCACATTTAGGGAAAAAATCAAACTTAGTACAAGTGGTGGTATACAGACACACGCACTCATACTATAATATATTTACATATATACATACACTGATTTGGATTCAATTTTAAGCGAAGTATGATGATTCACTTAAAAATCTCTGATTTGCTTTAAATCAGTTACGGCATAAAATAATTACAGACGTAATGTTTAATATAAAAGAATTGAGCCGAGCAGCATGGTCCAGGGACATGAGGAGCTCTGTACTGAATTTTCCCGCTGCCCAATGCATCAAATTTTTTAATATTTTAATAAACCTCGCAATGGGACTTTTATAAAGTGGGTCATTATTCACCACTTTATGTGTTTAGCTATGCTATTTACATGCCCATTCATTAAAATCAAGAAAAATCAAACATACATAAAACATTGATTATCAAACACTTTCCAACTACAATGCAATCATATTTAAACACCTCAAAAACGCGATATATTCAGATCTAATACTTTCAAAATTATCACACAACTACAATAAATTAATATATTTGAGAAATTAAAGCTTCGTCGAAAAAAATGAACTTTATTCAAATGACGTCATTGAAATATAAATCACCAGGTTCTCTGTGAAAAAGCAGTAAATATTTTATTTATGCACTTTTATTCCATTCCTTCCGTTCTTCCCAAAATATATTACAAAAATATATTTTGCTCAGAAGCTTAAAATCATGAAGGCAAAAGTAATTTAACTCTATGTTTAAAACTTCATCGGGAAAGTCTGTTATACAATCGTCTGCTTCTTCTTCTTCTTCGACCCAGACCGTCCGACCTACCAGAAAGGTGTAAGGTATCTGTTTGGACGGCCGGGAAGTGCCATCCAATTTAAACCGGAATCCAGTGGGGGAGGCATCCACAGGGACCGTACCCTCCTTCCTCTACCACCAACCTCTCGGAAGGACTTACGGACCCACATGTTTAACGTGCTCGTACTCCGCGAGAACACGGCGGTAGTTCGGGTAGCGGCGGGAATCGAACCCGGGCCAACCGAGTGCAACTTCCGCGCGCTAACCACAGGGCTCCCGCGCCCATAAAATCGCCTGCTTGTCTATGTAAAATCAATAAATGTTTCATTTATATCAACTACATTGAAGACTCCAGAGCTAAATAATTTTGCATTAAAGAAATTCAGCAATTCTTATACAACTCATCTTACAGCTTGATGTGTTTACATTCTCCATAAGTACAAAATATTTTAGTTGTAGAAATAATCAAAGATTGATGATCATTTAAATTCAAATATATTCTAATTGCGTTGTTTCATAATATAGATGCACATAAATTAAGCAAAAATAAAACGTTTCAGGACGGATGTAAGACTAAATATAAATTAAAAATAATTTTAAAAATCACAATTTTGACACAAAATTGATACCGGTGGATCTCATAATCTCTTCATATGATATGTGTTGTTGTTGATGAGATCTAGACCGCCCGACCTACAAGAAAAGTGTAAGGGAACTGTTTGGGCGGCCGGAAGAACCTAATTTAGGCCGGAACACATGGGGGGGGCATCCACAGGGACCGTACGCTCCTTTCCCTAACACCAACCTCTCGGAAGAACTTAACCATGTGTTTAACGTGATCGTACTCCGCGTGAACGCGGCGGCAGTTTTGGCAGTGGCGGGAATCGAACCCGGGCCTACCGAGTGCAATTCCCGCGCGCTAACCACTGGGCTACCGCACCCTCATATGATATGTGTTGTTGTTGTGATCCAGACCGTCCGACCTACCAGAAAGGTGGAAGGTAACTGTTTGGACAGCCGGGAAGTGCCACGCAATTTAGACCGGAACCCAGTGGGGAAGGCATCCACAGGGACCGTGCCCTCCTTCCCCTACCACCAACCGCTCGGCTCTCGGAAGGACTTACGGACCCACATGTTTAACGTGATCGTACTCCGCGTGAACACGGCGGCAGTTTTGGCAGTAGTGGGAATCGAACCCGGGCCTACCGAGTGCAATTCCCACGCTCTAACCACTGGGTTTATGAGTTGTTGTTGTTAAAACCCAGACCATCCGACCTACCACAAAGGTGTAAGGTTACTGTTTGGATGGCCGGGAAGAGCCATCCAATTTAGACCGGAACCCAGTGGGGGAGGCATCCACAGGGACCGTACCCTGCGTTCCCTACCACCAACCTCCCGGAAGGACTTACGGACCCACATCTTTAACGTGATCGTGCTCCACGTGAACACGGCGTCAGTTTTGGCAGTGGTGGGAATCGAACCCGGGCCTACCGAGTGCAACTCTCGCACGCTAACCACTGGGCTTCCGCGCCAATGGGCTTATGTGTTGTTGTTGAGACCCAGACCGTCCGACCTACCAAAAAGGTGTAAGGTAACTGTTTGGACGGTCGGGAAGTGCCACCCAATTTAGAACGGCACCCAGTGGGGGACGCATCCACAGGGACCGTACCCTCCATCCCCTACCACCAACCACTCGGAAGGACTTACGGACCCACATGTTTAACTTGATCGTACTCCGCGTGAACACGGCGGCAGTTTTGGCAGTAGCTGGATTCGAACTCGGACCTACCGAGTGAAAATCCAGCGCGCTAACCACTGGACTACCGCGCCCATGTGAGCTTATGTGTTGTTGTTGAGACCCAGACCGCCCGACCTACCAGAAAGGTGTAAGGTAACTGTTTGGACGGCCGGGAAGTGCCACCCAATTTGGACCGGAACTCAGTGGGGGAGGCATCCACAGGGACCGTACCCTCCTTCCCCTACCACCAACCTCTCGGAAGGACTTACGGACCCACATGTTTAACGTGATCGTACTCCGCGTGATTACGGCGGCAGTTTTTGGCAGTGGCTGGAATCGAACCCGGGCCTACCGAGTGCAACTCCAGCGCGCTAACCAATGGGCTACCGCGCCCAAGTGAGCTTATGTGTGAGTGTGAAGACCCAGACCGTCCGACTCATCCAGAAAACTTGAGTATCTAATTGGACGGCCGGGAAGAGATCCGGCGACAACACCAGAACAAACACAACAAAACAAAACATCAAACAAACAAAGCAGTAATCAAAAACAAAACACAACACCAAAACAACACAGCAAACCAAAATAAAAGAGAAGGCGGCACCACCGGGGAGGAGCAAGTAGAAACCAAGGGGATCAACAACCAGAGAAAAAGTTAAAAGCAGCAATGGCTCTCAGGCTATTCAAGTAATTTTGTTGGATATTTCTCTCGCTATGAGAACACAATTTTTAATTTTGTTAATTGAAGTTTTATTCGAGCAGACACTCGAGAACCAGACCGCGGAAAGTGAGCTTATGTGTGTAATTATTATTACTTTCATTATATACATAATATATAAGGACCGTGGCCGAAAATTCGAATTTGAGTTTTAGACTGGAGAGCACGTTTGGAGCATATCTGATCACGAATCAAACATTTTTGAAGTGATGTCTGTGTGTGTGTGAAAGTATGTGTGTGTGCTTGTGTGTGTGTCAGTGGAGACGATATCTCACGAACGAATGGAAAGATTCGAATAAAATTTGGTACAAAAATCACAATCCGTAAATACTGGAAGCCTATTGTTTTAAAATGCAATCGAATGTTCAGAAAAAAATCATAAAAAAACAAAACCTTTAATAAAGTTAATCAAATAGACATTTCTTATGTAATTTTTTCTTAGAAAACGATTGACATAAACTTTAGAATGCTAGCATGAACCGTTCTCGAGATATTGCACATTTTTCAAATAAATTTATGAAAAATTCCCATAAATTAAAAAAAATGTATTAGCTGTTGAAAAACATGTTCACTCTTCATATGCAATATCATGCGATAAATTGGGTGACATCATTCTTGTATATCTTGCTCGTTCCATTCAGGAGAAAAGATACTTTGAGTAATATTTTTGTATGTGAACGCCAATAGTCATTTATCTGCTATAAGAATAACTTATTTCTCTGTCCATATCGCTTGGCGAGATTTTGACGACGAATTTGCCGGAGTTTTGACAATATGGCAACGTTCTTAATGTTGCCAAATTAACGAAAATATCGCCAAATTGATAAAAAATGACACTAAATCAATGAAAATGATGACTAATTGATTCAATATCTTGGAAAGGGTATAAGTATCTACTATAAGAATAACCAATTTTTTTGCTGTAAAAGTGTTAATTCATTGCGTTATATAACTAAAGTCATGTGCTGACCACATCAGATTTTATTAAATCTTATTTTAAAAAACTACCGAATATATTTTGCTGAATTTTTTTTATATTTTTATGGGATAATTTGAATATTTCCCAAAACTTTCGAAGCAATTTGTGAATTTTAAATTCGCTTAAAAATGTTTGAAAAATTAGGTCCCATAGGGTTCACTCTATTTCATTTTTTCATACCAGGTTCAATCCAAAATTCATTGGGTTGATATTATTCATTTCCATTTCCATAGGACCCACAGGCCGCCTGAACAGCATACTAAAATTCCATTTTAATAAAGTCATTTTTACGGCAATTAACGTACGAACGGACAGACAGACAGACAGAATGAACAAAATCATAAACGCTTTTCCACTATGCTGTAAAGTGTTAATAAAAACTAGAAAGATCAATCATGCATAAAGCATTGATTATAAAACACTTCCTAACTTCAATGCAATTTTCTTTAAACATCTATAAAATGCGATACATTCCTCGGTAATATTTTTAAAATTATCACAATACTACATTAATTTATTATATTTGAAAACTTAAAACTTCATCGAAAAAAATGAACTTCATTCAAATGACGGCATTGAAATATAAATTGCCTGGTTTAAACATCTTTAAAATGCGGTACATTCCTCGGTAATATTTTTAAACTTATCATAATACTACAATAATTTATTATATTTGAAATGTGTTCGCGGGTGTAATTTTTATCATAGTTTCGCATGATAAATTCCGAGCAACGCTGGGTAATCGCTGCTAGTTTATTATATTTGAAAACTTCTTTGAAAACAAATGAAATTTATTCAAATGACGTCATCGAAATATAACACGCCTGGCTCTCTCTATAAAAGCAACATTTCTTTCATAAACATTTTTCCATTCATTTCATTCATCACAACACTATAAAAATTTATTTTATTTAAAATCTTAAGACCACGGAGGTACAAGAAATTAAACTCTATGCTTAAAACTTCATAGATAAAATCATCCTTCTCCCTGTAAAATCAATGAATATTTCATTCCTATCAGCTGTATTTCAAACTCCATGAGCTAAATAATTTTCCATTAAAGAAATGCAGCAATTCTTATACAAATCATTCTACATGCCGACGGCCGTACCGTTTTGAAAACACCGGGGTTCTCGTTAGATCACCGAAGTCAAGCAGCATCGGGAGCGGTTAGTACTTGGGTGGGTGAGTCACCTGGGAACTTCGCGTGCTGTTGGAACATATTGGGCGCGGTAGCCCGGTGGTTTGCGCGCTGGATTAGCACGCTGCCATAACTGCCACCGTGTTCATGCGGAGTACGATAACGTTAAACATGTGGGTCCGTAAGTTCTTCCGAGAGGTTGGTGGTAGGGGAAGGAGGATACGGTCTCTGTGGATGCCTCCCCCACTGGGTTCCATTCTAAATTGGGTGGAACTTCCCGGCCATCCAAACAGTTACGTTACATTTTTCTGGTAGGTCGGACGGTCTGAGTTTCAACATCAACTCATTCTACATATTTTGCTGTTTACATTTTCCATATGTGAAAAGTAGGCTTCGTTGTAGAAATAATCAAAGTTGGATGATCATTTAAGCTCAAATATGTGGTAATTGAGTTGTTATATGCAGATGCACAGAATTTAAGCCAAAATAAAGCGGTTTTAGGACGGATACAACATTAAATATGAATTCAAAATAACTTTAAAAATCACGATTTTGACACAAGATAGATATTATATTTTATTTTGAAGTGGGTCACGTGGTCTTTTATATAATGCTCACATGATCGCTTCGTATAAAAGTGTAATTATTATTTTAATTTTTATTTAAAGAACTACTGAATATATTTTGCTGAAAATGTTTTTATATATTTTATGGGATAATTTGAATATTTCGTAAAACTTTCGAAGCGATTTGTGAATTTTAAATCCGCTTAAAAATGTTTGAAAAATTAGATCCCATAGGGTTCAATGTATTTCATTTTCTAATCCAGGTTCAATCCAAAACTAATTGGCTGATATTCTTCATTTATATTCCCATAGGTCCTACAGACCGTCTGAAAACATAGTAAAATTTCATTTTGATAAAGTCATTTTTACGGCAGTTATCGTGCTAACGGACAAACAGACAGACAGAAAGACAGACAGAATGAACAAAGTCATAAACACTTTTCAACTTTATTGCAAAGTGTTAAAAAAATTAAATTGTGACACGGATATAACGAACATTCAATGTTGTGCATAAAGAAAACCGTTTGATTAATTATTTCTGCTCTTCGACAATGGTTTTGCTAGCTTTAATTTCATTTTTCGTGTTATAAATGTGAATCACATTTTAATATGTCACTTTGAATAAAAGTAATCAATATTTAAATCTGTCAACGACAGAGTCTCACTTTTTTAAAGTAATGCTCCAACTTATTTTAATAAGTTTTATTTTGTTTGACAATATAAAGTGCTTAGTGTCGAAAATACTTGTTTTATTGATAAGTGAACCAATTAGGTTCTTTTCCGTGGTCGAGTTCAGCCGTTTATGTCCCCAGTGACGGGGGGGCTTCGACAGAGTTTTGACAAATTTTAACACTTACCCCATTTTGTTCACCCATGAGAAAAATTGAAATTCTGGCAAAGTGTGGTTAGGTTCAGTGTTCGGTACCATGTGTGCAAAAATTCAGCCTTCTAAGTCAATTATGTGAACGTCTTGAAAGGCCTAGAAACATAATCTCCATGTCGAAAATAGACTACGTTAAGTTCTTTTCGATGGTCGACAATAAATGTGTGCTAAAATATAGCCTACTGTGTGACCTGGTAAATTCTGGGAACTTCTGGTGAGTCTTAAAGGATTTTCAAAAATCCCGTTTTCTCCATTTCCATAGGATGAATTGAAAATCAGGATACGTGATGTCCATACGATGGTCTACATTACATGTATGAAAAGATTTAGCTTTCTAGGTCACTAGGGGCTTTTGGAGGGTCAGGAAATATATTTTGAAAAAAAAATCTGTGCTCCCTGGGGGGTAAATCCAAATGTAGTTAAGTTAAACCTTCTAAATTCTGTTCCGCAGTCAATGCAATACGTGTGCAAAGTTTCCAACATTTAGGTCACTGGGGGTTTCTGGACGGAAAACATATTAGACTGGAATACGTATTACGCACGATAGACATATATATATAGTCTTCATATATTTGTGTTCAAATTATATTGCATTAAAAGCTGCAAATGTATATTTAAAAGTATTCCATAAATTTATCAATATTTATAGTATTTTCATTATCATTTCCGCCATCAACAAAATAGAAAAATCATAATGCATTGCGTATGACAGCCATTTACTCCATATTGGTGCAACTTTTAAAAGTATTCAATATGAATCAGCGGGCTTAGAAAAATGAAATGTAGTTTCTGTATTGAAAGTACATAGCATGAATATAGCAGATATAAAGTGACTGAAGCTGGCAATTTAGACCCAACTATCGAAAAGTGGGCTTCATTTTAAGGTGAATTCACTCTTGAAATTAAAACATTTGCAATGTTTAAAGAAAATGAAGAAAATGAAAGTCAGAGAACTGAATAATGGGAAATGTTCAAAATTTTGAATTCAAGTTCTTTATACCTACACAAATATTGACTATACACAAAATAGCATGGAAACACGCTAACTAATTATTTCTTTAAAATTAAGCACAACCAAATAATAGGTTTAAAGTATTTTATTAAAATCGCCTTTTTTTGTGACCAACAAAATCAAACGATCATAGCTCTTTCGGTCACAATTATGCCCTTCATCTGTGGCGAAGTGAAAACAAGGTGCGAACAAATGCTTATAAGCCATAATCGCCTGGCAAATTCTTCCTATCAATCAATTTACGTTTTTACGAGGCATTTAAATTTAAATGCCTCGTATATAAAAATGTTAAAACGTCTGTTAAAAATCTCGATAATTCTATAAATAAAAATTAGAATACTACAGATACACCATCTATAACAATTGGAAACTTGTTTGAACAGGTGCCAGCTAATTAAGTTATTTGAGATAAAATTTAGAGTCACGCACATAAACTGTTTTGCACCTGTAATTCATGCAAGACGGCACTTAGTCCAGACATTTGACGCCAAGTGTCCATAAATTCAGTCACGAAAGAATTCTACTAAGGAACTTAAGTGACATAAAAGAAATGGCGGGACAGAAAGGCATGCAGAACATATCACTTACTTTGGCAGCAAGGCAAATGCTTTTGAAAGTCTGAGAGTGTTTTTTTTGTGATTGAACTCATAACTTTCGTGTATTAACTTTCGAATTTTGTAAAGTATGTCACACACACACACACACACATATATATATATAAATAAATATATATATATATTTATATATATATATATATATATATATATATATATATATATATATATATATATATATATATATATATATATATATATATATATATATAAATAAAAATTGAAGGATTTTAATCGAAAATTATGCATAAACTACTGTATGTACAAAAAAAAAACCCATCTCTAGCATATCTGTTACAAATGAGTAACTATAAGCCAAGACTAAGGATAAAGATAGAAGGTAACATATCACTACAATGGAAAGGGGGATGAGAAGAATATTAGGATTCAAAAATCACAATTAAAAGTATATAAAAGTAAATAAAAATAAAAATAAAACTCGGCAAAAATGAGAATAGGCAATAATAATCAGCTCAAGATAAGAGATTAAGAATAGAGAACAACCAATCGAAACCACACAAAAAATGGCGGTCAGTTCGAAATTGCATTCTCATCAGGACAGCCATACAATTCGATATATATATATATATATAAATAAAAATTGAAAGATTTTAATCGAAAACTATGCATAAACTACTGTATGTAAAGAAATCCATCTCTAGCATATCTGTTACAAATAAGTAACGATAGACCAAGACTAAGGATAACAAGAAAGATCAATCATGCTTAATGCATTGATTATTAAACACTTTCCAACTTCAATGCCATTTAATTTAAGCAAGTCTAAAATGCAATACATTCCTCGGTAAAATTTTAAAACTTATCACAATACTACATTAATTTATTATATTTGAAAACTTAAAATTTCATCGAAAAAATGAACATCATTCAAATGACGGCATTGAAATATAAATTGCCTGGTTTAAACATCTTTAAAATGCGATACATTCCTCGGTAATATTTTTAAACTTATTATAATACTACAATAATTTATTATATTTGAAATATGTTCGGGTGTAATTTTTATCATAGTTTCGCATGATAAATCCCTAGCAACGCTGGGTAATCGCTGCTAGTTTATTATATTTTAAAACTTCATTGAAAACAAATGAAATTTATTCAAATGACGTCATCGAAATATAACGCGTCTGGCTCTCTCTATAAAAGCAACATTTCTTTCATAAACATTTTTCCATTCATTTCATTCATCACAACACTATAATAATTTATTTTATTTAAAAACTTAAGACCACGTAGGTACAAGTAATTAAACTCTATGCTTAAAACTTCATAGATAAAATCATCCTTCTCTATGTAAAATCAATGAATATTTCATTCCTATCAGCTGTATTTCAAACTCCATGAGCTAAATAATTTTGCATTAAAGAAATGCAGCAATTCTTATACAACTCATTCTACATGCCTACTATTTTCCAACACAGATTCCCCTATTTTCCACAGTGGCTCAATGATGTTTAAGTTTGGTGATTGTGCAGGCTAGAGAAGGTGTTTAAAGCCAGCATCATGTTCCGCAAACCGTGACTGAACAGTTTCCTCTCTGTGAATGAGGTCCTTATCATCCTGAAACAATCCCCTGCAGTAAATAATGTCTGCACTATAGAATGCACATGGTCCCCCAAAATGTTTATATAGTCGCTGCCAGTTATCCTCCCCCGAAAGGTGATAATGGGAACAGTGGTAAACCACGACATCACTTGTCAAAGCATCATCGAACCTTCACAATATGCTTTAAGGTAGGAATGTGACAGTCGGGGTTGTAAGCTTCTGTCAGTATTCTCTGCACGTACACATTTCTGAAGGTCCTCCGGCCATTCAAACAGCTAGTGGAAGCTCTAGGGCCAGTTGAGTGGTCTGGGTTTTCCACACTTCTAAAGAAGGTAGAGAATTGTGTGGAGGCTGATTCATCAAGAAACAGTATATGTTTCCAGGTATCCACAGTTCACTTTTGTGTTTGTGACGCCACTGTTGTCTCTGTTTTGCATTTTTCTGTGACACAAGGGTTTCACAATAGCAGCTCTGCCATGAATTCTTTGCTTAAGCAGTTCCCTTCGGTCCGCATGACTAGAAACTTGAGTCTGTGTATGCATAATAAGCTCAGCGGCCATCTTTGTCGCAGTGGTCTTCCTATTTGCGGTGACAATCCTCTATAATGCTCGCCTGTTTTGGTCAGTGAGTTTCATTTTTCGTCCACAATTCTGTCTTGTAAACGATGTTTTGCCACGAACTTTGTATGCTGTCATGACCTTGGGACACAATTCTTCTTGATACCTTCACTAACTTTGCAACGGCGGTGACTAACGTACTAACTAGATGGGCGCTTAAAATATGCCCTCTTTGTAACTCTTTCAGGTTGCAAAGAGGTCATTTTGTCATATATATATATATATATATATATAATATTAAAAATGAAAATCCAATGATAGAATAGAATTAGTAACTCATAATACACTAACTAATTGTACAGCATAAGCATTTCAAAAAGTTCTTCGTTGCTGTTATGCGACATACTATCGGTACAGGCTAACTACACTCTCACAATGTAGTAGAAATGTGAAATATTTAAAGGTCGATTAGACTGCCGGACTGCGCTCGCTACGCATGCATAAGCAAGGCGACTGATGAATGGCAGAGCAAAAGCAACTTTCTCTTGGGATGATGCTTCTGTTTCGATTGTGTGACGCACCGATCAGAGGCAGATATTTGCATATGCATACTTTTCTGAGCCTTAAGTTCAGTTTGATTGTGCCATTTCCAAGTTTTATTCTGTAATTAATCACGTAAAATTTTAAGTTATTTTTCAGGAAATATATTTTCGAAAAATTGTAAATAAATTTAAAGGTAAGAAACAGATACTATTTGCCTATGATGCATTTCTGCGTTGCATCATTTGCACTCTTGCGGTAAACATTTACAATTTAATTTGTGATTAATCCCTCACCAACTTAGTTTAAACATACCTCTGGGACTTTTTATAATAAAATGCTGAAATCTTATACATCTCCTTATTAGTGTATGGGGCACATTTACTCATTGAAAATGTTTTTCTACGGGGGCCGTATAAAAATGTATATTTTGTATATCTTCAAATTCAATCCCCTGAAAATTTTTATCGATTTCATAAAATTCTGTACCCGCCCCCTGCTGAGCGTTATTTTTTAAAATTTAGAATTAGTTGCTTAGTTATTTTATGTTTCAGTCCGATTAACAGTGGTTTTGACCGATATTTGCACCAATAGATCCCTTACAGATCTAAAATATTCACAGAGTTTCCATCTTTATACCATCGAGTATCGAAAACTTCTCTCTGTAGCAAACTGCGAACGAAATTCATTAAATTATTAAATGATTTTTAGTTATTTTTTTAAAAATATATACACTTTTGGTGCATTTTAAACCTTTCCGATTTCTGTATTACGTTATGCAGAAATTAATATTCCATCCAAGGTTCATTTTTTTGGCAATATCACAGACTACTCCTGAAAAAAAAATCATAAGTCCATCCTTTAATTAATTATATTTTTTTTATCTGAGGCATGTCTTTGATGTTATCAGGCCGTTATCAGACAAGATGACTCCGCTTTTCCCACGTGACGGGGGAATTCATCTTTTTTCCGGATTTGTATTTATTGAAGCCAATCCCTATGCACTGGAAGCTTTTCGTGAGAGCCTGTCTTTTATCATTTCTGTTCAATCCTTGCTGAAATTTAGACTAGGCGTACATTTAGATATGATTTCGTATCAGGCCCATTGCTTTTACCGCGTTTTCATGAGATGTCAAAATGGATTTCGGTGTTCGGATTATTTATTATTGGGCGCTTATTTATGACGCATTCAACTGTCGGTTATTCGTTCTAGAAAAGAAAAACATATATGACACTAATTGTGTCTTAAGCAGTTGGTTTTAAAATAACATATCTTTAAAATTAAGTTAAATTTCTCAAACTGCTACAAAATAAAGTTTTAAAGGTAAAATTTCGTCAAACGCATCTTAAAACAATCTAGTAATGGTATCAGGTATCAACTAGTTGCGGAGACAATAAGTGTCATCGTTCTTCTGGGTAATAAAGCATAACTACCACACAAACAGAAGCATGAAAACGTTCCTCAATAATTTATACTGTGTGTCTTCGGAAGGTAATCGCTGCCAAACGAATAATATAATACAAGAAAAACATGAACCTAAACCGACGGAATAAGACATGAAGAAAGTAACCTGTCATAAAATAAAATGGAAACCATAAATTTTCCAGCTCTTCACTAATATTTAAATATATTGTACATGTAACTTCAAAAACCGTATATTTTTATGTTTATTTTATCATAAGCTATTTATGTCCGTATTCGTTTATACTGATAAACTGTTTTTAATCCTTTTTCGATTATTTAGATTTCTTCCTAGGTTTTTTTCATATCTTATATCATTTTCTTTTTGTTGACGATTTTCTAGGTCATGTGATGCATATTTATTGACAGAAGCTTTCTTGACTATATTAGTGCGGTGGTTCAAATCAATTTGTCATAAAGAAGAACAGTTTGGTGCGTAAAACCCAAGGTTACTATATCCTAAAATAGGTTGATTTTAGCGATGCGCTCGCTGTCATTGGCTACTGATCGTGACGTCACCATCGAGTAAGTCAGAGCCAAGCCGCAACGGCGAAGCCCAAGAATCGCGTATTTTAAATATCCCAACTTCTTATCACACGTCTCTTCCAAAATATTTTGACAAAATTAAAATCTCTATTAGAAATTTCATCACCACCACCAAAATTGGGCCCGTTATTTGAGCCCCTATCGCTTCTTTTATTTAAAATAAATTGCTTGTAGTCCACTATTGCCGCAAAAATTATCAATTGAATATAGACTACGAATCAGTGGCGAAGGTTTGCGATATTATTAATCATCGGTTGAGCCAATAAATTCGCTAAAGGCAAATACGATTGCCTTAAAACTTAGGTTTGCTAACAAACAAGTGGAAAATCCCCCCCCCCTCCCCCCAAAAAAATGATTTTTTGAAAAAACAATCAGTTTTCAATATTTCTCAAAACATAACAAAATTGCTTCTAAACCTCAAAATTAATTGGCCTACTACATTGTTTCAGTGTTGTTCTTTTCCTTCAATTAAAAAAAAAATTGATGTGGGCAACACATGACTTTCCTTATATAATGCAATGAGTTTACTACTTTTACAGTAAAAAAATAGGTTTTTCTAATAGTAAATACTATATTCTTTAAAAGATATTGAATTTTCGACGATAAGTCGTCATTTTCATTGATTTAGCGTCACTTTTATCCTTTTGGCGAGATTTTCGTTAATTTGGCAACATTTAAAAAAAAGTCGTCAAGTGGGCGATATGCCGTCAATTTCGTCGCCAAAATCTCGCCAAGCGTTATGGACGGAAAAATAAGTTATTCTTACAGCAGATAAATGTCTATTGGCTTTCAAATACAAAAGTATTACTCAAAGTATCTTTTCTCATGAACGGAACGAGCTAGATCCACGAGAATGATGTCACCCAATTTATCGCATGATATTGCATATGAAAAGTGAACATGTTTCTCAACAGTTAATATTTTTTTAATTTTATATGACTTTTTGATTATTTTTTTGAAAAATGTGCAATATCTCGAGAACGGTTCATGTTAGTGTTCTAAAATTTATGTCAATCGCTTTGTAATGAAAAATTACATAAGAAATGTCTATTTGAGTAACGTTAATAGAGGTTTTGATTTTTTGGCGACTTTTTCAAAATTTCACTCGAAAACTTAGGGGGGGTTCTGAACATTCGATTGCGTATAAAAACAATAGGCTTCCAACGGTGTTTACGGATTGTGATTTTTGTACCAAATTTCGTTCGAATCGGTCCATTCGTTCGTCAGATATCGTCTCCACAGACTCACTGACACACACACATACTTTCACACACACACACACAGACATCACTTCAAAAATGTTTGATTCGTGATCAGGGATGCTTGAAACATGCTCTCCCATCGAAAACTCGAATTCGATTTTTCGACCCCGTCACAAAACTTTCCTTATACATTATTGTATATAAATAAGGAAAGTAAAAATCAAACATGAGAATTTCAATACTAAATATTTTATTAATTTTAGGCTCTGAAATTCACCACCAAATTTCTCTATTTACATGTAGACGTCCCTTATTAATGTCCCTTCACATTCGGTCCATGTTTTTTGGTCGTATTTCTTTTTACTTTCCTTATATACATAATGTATAAAGAAAGTATTGTGACGGGGTCGAACATTCGAATCCGAGTTTTCGACGGGAGAGCACGTTTCAAGCATCCCTCATCACGAATCAAACATTTTTGAAGTGATGTCTGTGTGTGTGTGTGTGTCAGTGAGTCTGTGGAGACTCTAACTGACGAACGAATGGACCCATTCGAACCAAATTTGGTACAAAATTCACAATCCGTAAACACTTGAAGCCTATTGTTTTTATACGCAATCGAATGTTCAGAACCCCCCCTAAATTTTCGAGTGAAATTTTGAAAAATCGTCAAAAAATCAAAACCACAAATAAAGTTACACAAAGAGACATTTCTTACGTAATTTTTCATTAGAAAACGATTGATATAAATTTTAGAACGCTAACATAAACCGTTTTCGAGATATTGCACATTTAAAAAAAAAAATCAAAAAGTCATATAAAATAAAAAAAAATATTTCCTATTGAGAAACATGTTCACTTTTCATATGTAATACCATGCGTAAATTGGGTGACATTATTCTCGTGGATCTAGCTCGTTCCATTCATGAAAAAAGATACTTTGAGTAATACTTTTGTATTTGAAGCCAATAGTCATTTATCTGCTGTAAGAATAACTTATTTCTTCGTCCATAACGCTTGGCGAGATTTTGGCGACAAATTTGAAGGAATGTCGCCAACTTGGCGACTTTTTGAAATGTTGCAAAATTAACGAAAATCTCGCCAAATGGATAAAAATCACGCTAAATCAATGAAAATGACGACTAATTGTCGAAAATTCAATATCTTGGAAAGAATATTAGTATCTACTATAAGAAAAACTTATTTTTTTCTGTAAAAGTAGTAAATTCATTACATTATATAAGGAAAGTCATGTGTTGCCCACATCAGTTTTTTTTTTTTTTTGGTGATATGCTAGTAATTGTAGACTCGTTTCCTCACTTCTCTGGATACGCATCTCGTTCTTCTTTCCGATTTCGTGTTTACAATACAATTTTCTTCGAAATTTTTACTTAAAGAAATCACAGCTATTATTTGCTGGAGTGCTTGACCTTGGACTAGAAATATTAAATTTCTGAGATGGAACAGCAGTGAGGTTCAATCTTCTTGACGGGGCTAATTGTAAAAGTTCAACTGTTAAATCTCTAGCATAGTCCTCCTCCACAAAATGCTCGGAACATACACATGCATTTGAAAAATTCACTTTATCCAATCTTCGGCATTTTTTTCGCATAGAATCATTCATCTTTAGGGAAACTATGAAAAATAATTCCCATGCCTTTTGTGTTGCGATTTGTGTTCTTACATGTAGTAACTGCACAATTCGGCATGATGTTGATGAAATTATTAAGTACTAAATAAAAGTAAAATAGCTACACTTGAATGTGTAAAAGAAATCAAACGATACAAAACAATATGTAAATCCAAGATCAATATAAACAACGAAACGTCGGGAAGAGCAGCAAGCAATCGAGAAATTTTGACTCGATGATGACGTCATGCGCAGATTCCGAAAACAGGTGTCGCGTTGCGCATCGCTTTTACGGTCCCCCCTGCATAAAACCAGTGTATATTTGCTAATTTCTATTACGCTGTGTTCTAATGAATATTTTACTGGTTTTTATTTCACTTGTTTTTTGCATTTTAAGTAGGTGGTTCTCAAACCGTTATGTTTTAGAATAACAAAATACCGTATCGATTCCTTTTGGAAATTTTTATGGTCAAAATTATTCCTAATATACAGAAACCAATAATGTTTTATTCTTAAAGCTCACTTAAGGAAATTTAATATTCATACTTCTAGCAATATGTATTTCAGCGCGTCTTGTAGTTAATTTTACGACCGTTGAAACAATAAAAAACAGATCACTTTGTTTTCCGTATACTTGAAAACCAACCTCATTACTTTGAAGGGAAGATGATTCCGTGTGGTCCCAGTTTTACGACTTATTTTATGAGTGTTCCAGATCGTTAATTTTTATTCTTAAAAAAAAGACCAACACATTTCTTGTTAGAAGTATATTTACTAGGTATATAATATTTAAGAATTGGTTATAGGACCTACTTACAAAAATTTCGAACAGTGAACAGTGCATGTGGATGAAGTTAGTAGTAAGTACTTTATCATTTTTAAATATTAATATATAAGTACCCTCAAGTCACACATTCTTAATAATTATATTTATATATAAAATTAAGGACAAAACGTTTTTAAAAACGAAAGATCTTTTATTTAACACATCCTAAAAGACGTACAAAATATATTAAAAATTGCCAGAGCGCTTTCGGATGTATATACGACCTTCATCAGTGGCTACATGAATAGTAAAAACATGGAATGTTTATATATATACAGACCAGTTTAAAGCAAATTTGGATAAAATATAAAATGATAAATAAACTTACTAAAAATAATACAAGAAATATACACGGAAATTACAAAATAAGGTTAAACGCTTACGAATTTTAAATTACTGCAAGAAAAGAACTAATACAAATTTTAGAAAACGTCAAGCATGATATTCCTGAAAATGACATCACAAATAACTTTTAAGAGCTTTTAAAGTCATCAAAATTTAAAATTTATCGGATCGAATACGATTAAATAAAGTGGTAATGTTTGAGTGAGTGGGTATGAAACCAAGTTCATGACTGAAATTAATAAAAGGAAGGAAAATCTTAGGTTGGTAAGGAACACTAGATTTATGGCCTAAACGATCTTTATATATATATATATAATAGCAACAAGATTAGTATTATATTGAGTAAATTTAAGGCGAACGTGGGCGAAGATCTTATAAATAAATTCAAAAGAATAAGCAGCCTCATGAAATGTTTAAAAATGAAATTAATTCCATCAGTCAAGCGGGGATAGAAGATCAAATATTAAAAGCGCGATTAAAATACACGTTCAGCCAAATATAGGCAAATTCATCTAAAAAATAGTTGTAATAACATTACATATCTTGTTTCAGTACCCAAGTTTCATAAATACCCTGTAGCTTTTCGAATATTACTAGTAGGCATAATTCTTACATTACTAATGCTGGTAAATTATTACTAAAATTTTTAAAAGAAATTTCTTTGTCAGATGATATTTCAAATAATAGTTATATTGTGAAAACCAGTTTTGAATTAGTTAAGAAATTAAAAACTCTTACTAATATCTATAGTATTTACACCTTTGATTTTAAAGATTTGTTCAATAATATTGATATAGATGATCTTAAATAAAATTATTTAAAAAATTTTTGAAAATTATAATATTACCCTAAAATATTCATCATTCATTTTGAAAAAAATATTTAACTTCACTCTATGAGAATTATATTCACCACGGTAGTTCTTTTTTAAGCAACAGTTTGGTATTCCACAAGGGGAGTATGACTCATCATTATTGGTTAGTCTATATTTATACTTGTACAAAAATATTATAATCACGGTTTGCATAATATGCTCAAGTATAAATATGTAGATGATGTATCACCTTATATTTAGTTTAATATAAGGTGATACATCAATGTGTATCCCATAAGAATAATCTTACTATATTTAACTTTTATCCTAATAATTTACAATTAAATGCAAGTAATAATGATTCTAATGTTGCAAAACTTTTAGATTTAAATTTAGATTTACAAAATTATAATCCGGCTATAAACTATATGATAAAAGGCTTGATTATAATTATAATTATTTAAAAATTCAACATTTAAAATCATATGTAAGTGTTTAGAAATATTATGTCAAACAAGGTTCTTAGACTAAATAAAATTTGTGATGGCAATTATAAATTAGTACATTATATAGAATTATTAAACACTGCAACTACTAATGTATATCCTCCCAAATTCGTAATCAATATTATCAACTAATTGTATCAACTACCAATCGATATCATCCAAGACAACATTCTCAATAGGCGGCTACTAATTTATATTAAAGAAAGAAAAAATACTAATTATTATTATTAGTAAGTATGTGATTATATAAAAATAAAAAATAATTAAAATAAAATATTGAAAAACAAATACTAAATATAAGGTGAATTAATATTTAATAATTTGACATTTATATCCGCTAAAAATATGTAATTTTATCCAGTTTGTAGCAACGATTTGAGCCGAATTGGTGTTAGTAGCATACTTGTTTAGTCATTTTTCCTGTGAAATATTTTTACAGTTAGATTTTTCATCTATGATTCCTGTTCATCCTGTTTACCTTTAATTATTTATGGTTGTCCTGTCTCCAACTCTAATTCCCTGAATGGGTTTCAAAAGTGGAGGTTCCTTCAACTATTTGTTCTCCTCTGATTCCACACTTTATTTTCTACTCCTCTTTCTCCCGGATGCATCTCAACTTTTCTCATTCGGTTACAACTGCTCGCATTCACAGCAAGTGTATACAGGGTTCCTGCCTCATGGTTTATGGTAATACTTGATATTTAATAAAGTTTCAAATTTTTCCTATATTAAAGCTTGCAGTCCGAGTTATGGCATTTCTATTAACATGCTATTACCATATCTGAAACAAGCATTTGTTTGGGGTTAGATGCTCAGACCTGATGAAGAATTTAGTCTAGTTAAACTCTAAATTTAGCCAGTGCAGTTCATTTCTTTTTTGGAATGGTAGTCTTGATGTAACTGCTTTGGTGATTTTAGTGTTTTAATGTTTCTTAATTACATGGGATTGGTTATTATTCTATCTTTCTAATACAGAATATTAATCAAATTAGGAAGGCGCTAAGTTGCCTTTCCACTTAAATTACAAAATAATGCAATGCGGTACATTGCTTATCCATTGCTTGGTTTTTATGTTTTTCCATTTGGATAATATATATATATATATATATATCATATAAAAGCCAGTAAACAAATTCAAATAGAATTCCTATGCATATCCACAAAAATCAAAAGCACTACTCAGGTTATTATCTCTATTAGTTGTACATATATATATATATGTACAACTAATCTACCATTTAATGAAATTTTATTTTCTAAAATTTGAATAGAAATATTTTCAAAGTCATGAATAGCAAAGTACTAGAATTTTAACTGATTTCTTGAAGGGACAGCTTTTAAATATTTTTATCAATTTTTTTTTATCAAATATTTTATATACGGTTGGTTTGATATGAGAAACAAAAAAAAAACCTGATTTATTTTAAAAATTGTAATAAGCTTAAATATGAAATATGACATATGAGCCACATTGGAGGCATTTAGCTGTCAAAATGGGCAATTTTGTATATTACGGAAACATTTTTAAAAAATCTCCTGGAAGTAACATAAAACCACAAAAAGCCTAACTAGGGGACAATAAAGCTCAGATTATAAGACATGTAAATTTCCCCCCAAAATTTAATTAGAATATAACTACCCATTTTAAAGTTTAAGACACATGTACATAATATGGATAATCAAAATTTTAATAAATCAAACTGTATAAGAATATGAGATTTTACGTCTGGAGCAAGAAAATAATAGCATTTGGTCTTCTTCTGTAAGTGACACTCTTTGAAGTTGATGGAAAAGGAACCTGCGCGCCATTCCACAATTTCTTTTTGCACATTTCTGACTTTCGTTGTTTTCACCCAAACAGACGGCTGAAATAATCAGATAATAACCATTTTTAAAATAGGTAAAGAGAACTACGATAATTAGTTTTACATCAGATTACGTATTAACAAAAGATAATGATACAAAATATTATATATTAACAAAAGATTATGATACGAAATATACTGACATTGAAGAAATAGAAACGTATCTTATAAAAATTTTACTAAACCTGCTATTATCGTTTCAAACTTATTTAACCAATATTCAACTGGCTTGAATACGCTCATTCTCTATCGTTGTAAAGGTCTGTTTTATGAATACATCTGGTACATTCCATGAAACTAAGCGCAAATATGGCGATGTCCATATTAGAAGCTAGTGACAAATTCAGACCTCCTATCATACTTAAAAAAATATTTACTATGGATAGATACGCAATTAAAGAATGTCAATTTTGTAGCCTAAAACTCACGATTTGCTGATTCTCATTATTTAACCATTTTCAACTTCATAGCTGCAAGTGTCACATTTCACAAAAACAATTTTAATATGATAATATAATCTTGATATGAAATTCTTTCAGTTTATTTATCTTCTTTCAAGCAACAAAATAAACAAACATAACACGACCAACAGGCATAAAATTGACTATTCAATATCCAATTAGAATGACAATTTTACACACAAGTTGCATAGGGCGCGGTAGCCCAGTGGTTAGTGCGCGGGAATTGCACTCGGTAGACCCGGTTTCGATTCCCTTCGCTGCCAAAACTGCCGTCGTGTTCACCCGGAGTACGATCACGTTAAACATGTGGATCCGTAAGTCCTTCTGAGAGGTTGGTGGTAGGGGAAGAAAGGTACGGTCCCTCTGGATGCCTCCACCACTGGGTTCCGGTCTAAATTAGGTGGCTCTTCCCGGCCGTCCAAACAGTTACCTTACACCTTTCTGGTAGGTCGGACGGTCTGGGCCTCAGCAACAGCAATACACAAATTGCATTTAATTTTGTTCATAACCAGAAAGTAAGACCTTACAAATTTAGAAAGATCAACGTACTTATTTTGCATCTTATATGAATATGTGAAAGAAAATTATACATTATTGTTCAATAGACAGAACATAGCATGAGATGGGATTTAAAACGAAAGAATTTAAAATGAGATTTAAATGAAATTAATAACAAATAACATAAATATGTCTATTGGATGCTATTAAAAATTAATTTGATAAAAACACCAATATATTAAAAACTTTTATTATAAAAACTATTACTTCAACGTCGTATTTAATTTTTTTAGTTGTAATAAAAACAGACTAGTTTACTTCACATTTTACTGCTAATGGTTGAATGGCATTGCGTTTCATATATTTCTGAGAAAACCCCGAGATATTCTCGGGAAATTCCATGGAAGCTTAACTATCAAGATAAGAATTTTAGAAAATAGAAAAATGTATTGATTATTTTATTTTCTCATATCTCTCAGATCAATCACAAAATAAATAGTTTATGACTGAGGAAATTTAGAAGAAAAATAAATATTATGGATAGTTCGAATTCATATTTTATAAATATTAAATAATAGTTTGAGATTACTAAAACATAGAAAATACGTGTAACGTGTAATGAATTGTAAGTTAAATGTAGGAATGTGGTGCCCTGCGATTTACTTTCTTCGATCAATTAAGAAATTTTAAAAAACAAATACATGTCAGGTTGTTACAAATATGTTTCTGGCTATGAGTATTTATTGGAAAGAGAATTGATCTAAGAAAAGTGAAGAAAAAAATACAATCTTATTTATATTTAATAACCAAGAATCCATCGTTTGTTAAGCGAAGAATAGTAAAAATCTATTACACACACAAAAATGGGAATTTTAATATGGCGCAACCAACCAATCAAAAAGGGCTAACAGAGATGATGTATTTTAAGTTAATCGCAGTAATTTGAGATTCAAATGATAAACGAGTGAAAAATATTAATGCGCAATAAATGCTTTAAAATGTGCACTATTCGTTTCAACTCATAGATATGTGAATTATAAGCGTTTGTATTTACAGTGTCACTTTTCGGTGATCTCTGTCCATTTTATAATCTTCATAGCTCCAAATATAAAAATCTGATGTGGGCAACACATGACTTTCCTTATATAATGCGATGAATTTACTACTTTAAAACTTGAGAAAAAAAGTATTCTTATAGTAGATACTTATATTCTTTCCAAGATGTTGAATTTTCTTCAATTAGTGGTCATTTTCATTGATTTAGCGTCATTTTTATCCATTTCGCTAGATTTTTGTTAATTTGGCAACATTTAAAAATGTCTCTAAGTTGGCGATATCCGCTAAATTCGTCGCCAAAATCTCGCCAAGCGTTATGGACGAAGAAATAATTTATTCTTACAGCAGATAAATGACTATTGGAGTTCAAATATAAAAGTATTACTCAAAGTATCTTTTCTCGTGAATGGAACGAGTTAAATCCATTAGAATGATGTCACCCAATTTATCGCATGATATTACATATGAAAAGTAAATATGTTTCTCAACAAATAAAATTTTAATTTATGGAATTTTTTTGATAAATTTATTTGAAAAATATGCAATATTTCGAGAACGGTTTATGCTAGCGTTCTAAAGTTTATGTCAATCGTTTTCTAAGGAAAAATTACATCAGGAATGTCTATTTGCGTAACTTTATTAAAGATTTTGATTTTTAGATGATTTTTCCAAAATTTCACTCGAAAATTTAGGGGTTTTGAACATTCGATTTTGTTTTAAAACAATAGACTTCCAGTAATCATGGATTGGGATTTTTGTACCAAATTTCATTCGTGTAGCTCGTTCGTGAGATATCGTCTCCACAGACTCACTGACACACACATACACACACATACTTTCACACACACACACACACACACAGACATCACCTCAAAAATGTTTACTTCGTGATCAGGGTTGCTTGAAACGTGCTCTCCCGCCGAAACCTCGAATTCGAATTTTCGACCCCGTCATAATACTTTCCTTATACATTATGTATATAAGGAAAGTAATAAAACCGATTAGACATAGTTTATGTTAAAGTTTTTGATTAACCTTTTAAGAAGGATTTGTAGAAATTTATTTCTCGACAAATTTTGTCAATCGCAATGTTTAGGTGGTAATATAGAATATAGTTGTCGCAGGGGAATAGCTATAACTATCAACATGCAAGTTTCAACTGCACGTCCTATTACATGTAGCAATTTTTTCTAGTCATCTTTCAGCAACACCATATGCACTTAAATTTAAAGAAAATTTGCCCCGAATTGTCTCAATATTTTTGTGCATAGCAATAAAGCTTGATAAATTTCTGAGCGAGATTTAATCAAAGGATGACGAAATTTCACTTGACACTGCTCCGCTTTTAAAGATGGCAGTTTTGAATACAGCTTTACGATAGACAGAGGATATTGAATGATAATTCCACGAACTTTTTTTATTTACATGAGTATATGGTGCATTAAAAATCACAATTATACTATAAAAATCCATGAAATGGTTCGTGGAGAGGAATTGGTGTGATTTTAGCATTTATACGGCCTGATGCTATACGTGAAAAAAAATACAAAAATATGGTAAAGTACTGGCGACCGTTAATCAAGAGGCTGGTCCTCAAACAAGATTGACGTGTGAAATTGTCGGCAATGGTTTCAGCAATAGAAAATGATCTGTGCTATAAGATCGAGTGTGCACTTTCACACTTAGCTTATGCCGACGAGTCGGACGGTCTGGGTCTTCAACACTTAGCTTATGCCGGCCGACCAAATGGCTGCTCATGTCCTTGTCGACGAGTCGGTCGGTCTGGGTCTTCAACACTTAGCTTATGTCTGAAAATACACTCTCATCTGCAAAAGAACAGCCACTCATCTAATTAATGACACCAAGACAAGAAGACAGAATTTGTTTACGTAAGTGTCAAAGATTCTATAATGGAAAATTTTTAATTTAGTTCTTCACTGAGCAATTGATGCATCTTAATTAAGGAGGGAGGGGGTAATTATAGGATGAGAGGTCCTAGGACATTGAACGACACTTGAATAATTTTTCTGAAAGATTTGCTTAAGTACCCTGAAATCGCATTCGTAGGTAAACAAACATTAGCTGATACACATATATATTATTCCTACGAGACACCTTTCCCATATATATTACAATAATTTTGATTATTTCGTAATACGCATTAACTCATTTAACATTTCTATTTGGTACATTGCACACAAAAATAAAAAATATTGAATAACACTGTAGTGTTATTACTCACGCCATTACTGATTCCTTGGTTTTCAGTCTGACCAATAGGATCTTCCCATATCACCTCTTTCTTTTCTAAGGTTTTTCTATTTTGGAAGCATTAACTTTTAATTCTGAAAACCTTAACAATATATTATTTTATTCCATACTGTGTTTTGAGGTAAGTTAATCTTAAAGACTCTAAAGGATGTCTCTATAGAGGATATTTACTGTTTGCAGCTCCTAATTTCACACAAATGGTTTTTTTTTTGTGTTTTTTTAACTGCCCGCAATTTGTCATGAAAATCGCTTTCGCATGTACAAAAAAGTATTTTTACTATGTTTAGTGAAGTGATTATCAGTATTAATTCCTTATTACTGTCTGTTAACAAGGGGCGCATTAATTATAATCATTCTTTATATAAGTAAAGTCCCTTGATACCAACTGAAACAAGTTTTAATAAGCACAGGATTTCATGAGATTCCAGAATAATATCTTTCCCTAATGCGAAATCTTGATATTCTTCCAAAGTAAAGCTTTATAATACTTATATAATTAATCTTTCATATTATCTAATTTAATAATCAACAATAAGGTAATTAATTACTTACCTTTAGACACTTCTCTATAATATTTATGTCGTCAATATGCTCGAAAATCCCCCTTAGTGTATTAAATATTTACATGCAGATTAAGAACTATACTTATTTCACGTTTAAAGTTAACCTTAATGTTTAAATTGCAAACTGCTGTAAGTTACTATATGGTTACATTTTCCTATACAATATTAATGATAATTTTTAATTAAATCCCTTAAACGTCCATTCAATAAATTTCATAGAGACCGCTTAAACTATTTCTTCACCACAAAAGAAAATTATTCAGTTTGCATGCAGCTTTTCCTACATTTTTAAAAATCATATTTTTCATTTTCTTATATTTATTCCAGATACGTAATGGGTTTACATGGAGATATATAACAACTACTGCCTACTATAGTTTATGCTTTTTGCATGATGAATAGATCTATTTGTGTTTGTACAGTATACAATGTGTTTTATACAGCGATGTATTGGACTCTAATTCCAGTATCACCACCGCTCATCTTATAGTTAGGGTATCTCAACAGTATCTTCAATATGTAGATGTAAATCAATCATGTCATTTTGTCGCATCACCTGAATTGGGATGCAAATGATGAGTTAAAATGGCGTGTGTGCAATACTCCCTTAATATTTTGTACGAAGATTTGACGCGCCCGTATGCTCCCCTTCATCTCTTCCCCTTGGGCTCATTGGCTGGTGCGCTTGTGTGAGGAAACTGTTATTAGTCGCAGATAGGCAACGTATGACAGCATGAGGTCCACAAAACTATCTGACTTTATGATGTGTGTGAGAATTATTTATTTCCCCGCATACTTGTTTTGCACTTAATGTCATCCACTGGCGACCGACTGACTGCGTTTTTTGTTTGCCGTTTACAAAATTTATTACCATTATATGGTAATTGTTGATTGAGATCATAAATGCCTTAAAGGCTGCAGTTATTCACAATGCAAAAACAAAACTCATTTCCGTCATCACAGCCACTCTGTGGACTCGGCTTAAAGCTTGTTGAAATAATCGTATTTTGATCTTTTAGATGGTATGATGGCTTTACATATTTATATTTTTGATTGCTAATAAACCGGTTTGTGTAGAAATTGCTCAGAATGGCGCTTCAACGTTTAATAACTGTGAACTAATTCGAATTTAAAAGAGAAAAATCGAAGATGTATTTCTTTTCAGGAAACATGGTACCTCAGTATTAAATTTCATGGCTGTGGAACGCTCAGATTTTCTATTACGTGACCAACAAATAAGTATACAAACAAACATACAGACACTTCCTTTAATATTATAGATTGAAATCACCATCGGTCTTTAAGAAAATTAATGAATGAGCGCCTGGGATCTGGAGTAAGATAAACATATTTTACAGCAAATATTGATAGTGTTAATTTATACAGATTGATTACAAGACGTTCGTTAGATTTGTGTTAATGAATTGCTGTCATAGAATTGTGTTAATTAATCGATGTCTGTCCTGCACTGTTTTAAAACATTCTATAACAAGAAAGATCAATCATGCTTAAAGCATTGATTATGAAACACTTTCCAACTTCAATGCAATTTTATTTAAAAATGTCGAAAATGCAATACATTCCTCGGTAATATTTTAAAACTTATCACAATACTACATTGATTTATTATATTTGAAAACTTAAACCTTCATTGAAAAAAATGAACTTCATTCCAATGACGGCATTGAAATATAAATTGCCTGGTTTAAATATCTCTAAAATGTGATACATTCCTCGGTAATAATTTTAGAATTATCATAATACTACGATAATTTATTATATTTGAAAACTTCATCAAAAACAATTGAAATTCATTCAAATGACGTCATAAAAAAATAACACGCCTGGCTCTCTCTATAAAAGCAACATTTCATTCATAAATAATTCCCCCATTCATGTCATTCATCACAATACTATAATAATTTATTTTATTTAAAAATTAAGACCATTGAGCTACAAGTAAGTAATCTCCATGCGTAAAACTTCATCGAAAAATATCGTCCTTCTCTTTCAAAAATCAATAAATATTTCATTCATATCAGCTAAGCAGACTCCATGGACTAAATTATTTTGTGTTAAAGAATTACAGCGATTCTAATACAACTCATTCTATATATTTTGCTGTTTACATTTTACATTGGTGAAAAATAGGCTTAATAGTAGAAATAATCATATTTGGATGAGCATTTAAACTGAAATATATTGTCATTGCGTTGTTTTAGTATGTAGATGCACAGAATTTAGGCAAAAATAAAGTAGTTTTAAGACGGATACAACACTCAATATGAATTAAAAAGAACTTTAAAAATCACGATTTTGACACAAGATGGATGCCATATATCATTTTGAAGTGGGTCATGTGATCGTTTCATATCATGGACACGTGATCGCTTCATATAAGAGGTGTTATTAATATTTTAATTTTTATTTAAAAAACTACTGAATATATTTCGCTGAATTTTTTTTATATATTTTATGGAACAATTTGAATATTGCCTAAAATTTTCGAAGCAATTTGTGAATTTTAAATCCGCTTAAAAAATGCTTGAAAAATTAGGTCCCATAGGGCTCAATGTATTCCATTTTTTCAACCCGTGTTCAATCCAAAACTAATTGTGTGATATTATTCATTTATATTCCCATAGGTCCTATAGACCGTCTGAACAACATACTAAAATTTCATTTTGATTAAGTCATTTTTACGGCAGTTATCGTGCTAACGGACAGACAGACAGACAGACAGACAGACAGACAGACAGAATGAATGAACAAAGTCATAAACACTTTTCAACTTTGTTGTAAAGTGTTAAAAATGGATTCAAAACTTTGTATTCATTGGTAAACTTTTTAACTAACTTTCTAACTCAAATGAGTCTCTTATATATACCGATATACTCAGAGAACGTCTTTTCATGTTGAAATCGCTGAGCTTAACAAGCTTAAATCTTGCTCGGATTTTGTTATCATATCCGCCAATAAAATTAAGCAGCTTGTTCTGCCCAATAGTGATGATTATGTCGATTCCATGCAGAAGTGTATTATCGAGATAGCTTGCATTCATGTTAAAAAATTCCCTATTGCTTCTATTAACTCTTTACTTCTATTAAGATTGCTAAACTTAAAAAATCTTCTGATCTCCCCCCCCCCTCCCCCGCACTATAAAATCTGCTGCTTTCCTTAGTTCTCATCAATCACTCTCAATGTTTGGACTAAAAAAATTAAACTCCATAAAGTTAACCATTCCATACGTCCTATTGTTTCTAAGTGCAATGGTCCTACCTAATTTTTAGAAAAAAGCGTTCGTTAATCTTTTAAACCGTTTATAGTAACTGTGTTTATTCTCTTCGCTCTACTGAAAATTTCATTAAACATCTCTTCAATTCTATTTTTTTCCAAATTGCACTTTTCATAGTTTTAACGTTTTGTCCCAGTTTCCCAACGTTCCAATTTCTACCGCGCATTAATATTATTGCCACAAATTTTATATGTCAGAATTGTACTATCTATCGACGAAATAGCTTCTGCATTGAATATTGTCGCAGAGACAAATTACTGTGGATTTCGTGATAATATATTTTTAAAAACAACGGTCACTCCTATGGGTAGCCCCTTGTCTGGCATTTTGGTTGGGGTCGTATTATAGGAGCTCAAGAACGATATTTTGCCATTTTTATCCCTTAAACCTAAACTTTGGTGCATTTATGTGGATGATATGCTTATTATTTGGAACCATAGTTTGAGCGACCTCCTTAATCTTTTGGATAAAGTCAATGATTTTTACTCCTCTATTAATTTTTCCGTTGAACAAGAGTCTAATTTTTCTTTACCTTTTTTGGATGCTCTTGTTTCCCGTAACTCTCTTGGTTTCCATACTTTTATGTTTCGTAAACCTACTTCCTATAATTTTTGTATTCCCGCTAACTCCTCTCACTAAATTTCTTCTAAAAAATCCTCTTTTATTGCTTATTTTAATCGTGCGCATTTAACGTCTGTTCATCTGTTTCGGCTTTATTTACTGAAATTCACTTTATCTTTAACATTGGCCATGAGACTGCTTACTCGTTTATTCATAAAATATTTTCCCCCATTCGCTTTAGTTTTATTTACCCTAATACTAACCTTGTTCATTTTTCTTAAGTTACAATTCAAAAATTGATTTGAAAATTTTAGGAGATATTCAAATTATTCCGTAAAATATATAAAAAAATTCAACAAAATATATTCGGTAGTTTTCTAAATGAAAATTTAAATAATAATTACACCCATATTCTATGGAGAGATCATGTGACCCCCTACAAAATAAAACATGGCATCTTTTTTCCCAGTGTCAAAATTGTGATCTTTAAATTTCTTTTAAATGTATATTTAGTGTTGCATCCATCCTAAAATCGCTTTATTTTTGTGTATTTTCTGTGCATCTATATTCTGCGGCAACGCAATTACAATATTTTTTAGTTTAAATTATCATCAAACTTTGATAATTTCTACAACGAAGCTTAATTTTAACGTATGCAGAATGTAAACAAATCAAGCTGTAAGATGAGTTGTATAAGAATTGCTGAATTTTTAAAACGAAATATTTTAGCTCTGGAGTCTGGAATGTAGGTGATATGAATGAAATATTCACTGATATTACACAGGAAATCAGACGATTTTATAGCATTGTTTTTTTCGATAAAAATTTAAGCATAGAGTTAGAAAGTACTTTTATCTCCATGGTTTTAAATTTTTAAGTAAGATAAATTATTGTAGTACTGCGATAATTTAAAAAATATCACTGCTGAATGTATCGCATTTTAGAGATAAATAAAATTCCATTGCAGTTGGAAAGTGTTTCATAATCAATGCTTTATGCATGATTGATCTTTCTTGTTTATCTTTACCGTGACTCTATTTGCAATTTTGATCCTGTTCAGACCTTTAGTTATGCTTTGCGTCTCGTTCGCGACTAACTACATGTTAAACCTTTATATCATTTTCTGAATATTTAGTAGTTGCTTTATTGTGTTTTTGACGACATTTCTATTGGTTATCATTTAATTTATAAACTTTTTTCCTTTTAATGTATTTTTTGTATTCTATAATTAAATAATATTTTAAATGCCTCGTATTTAAAAATGTAAAATGGTTAATATGTAAATTTTGTCTGGCGGTTATAGCCTGTATGTAAGCACATGCTCGCCACTTAATTTCAAATTGCCACTAGTGAAGCGCTATGACTGAGAAATTTTAGTATGTCATAATAAGAGATTTTAATAAAACACTTTTAATTATGGCAAATTTTTTGTTTGTCTTTATTTTTAAAGTTTAAATTAGAGAAACTATGTTTACTTTCCTTATATACATAATGTATAAGGAAAGTATTGTGACGGGATCGAAAATTCGAATTCGAGTTTTCGACGGGAGTGCACGTTTCAAGCATCCCTGATCACGAATCAAACATTTTTGAAGTGATGTCTCTGTGTGTATGTGTTGTTGTTGAGACCCAGACCGTCCGACCTACCAGAAAGGTGTAAGGTAACTGTATGGACGGCCGGGAAGTGCCACCCAATTTAGACCGGAACCCAGTGGGGGAGGCATCCACAGGGACCGTACCCTCCTTCCCCTACCACCAACCTCTCGGAAGGACTTACGGACCCACATGTTTAACGTGATCGTACTCCGCATGAACACGGCGGCATTTTGTGGCAGCGCGCAAATCTAGCGCGCAAACCACGGGGATACCGCACCCGAGATGGCCAACAGCACGCGGCGTTCCGAGGTGGTCACCCACCAAGTACTATCCGCGCCCGATGCTGCTTGACTTCGGTGATCTAACGAGAACCGGTGTTTTCAGCACGGTACGGCCGTTGGCCTTCTGTGTGTATGTGTGTGAAAGTATGTGTGTGTTTGTGTGTGTGCGTGTGTGAGTGTCAGTGGGTCTGTGGAGACGATAACTGATGAACGAATTGACCGATTTAAACCAAATTTGGTACAAAAATCACAATCCGTAAACACTGGAAGCTTATTGTTTTTATACGCAATCGAATGTTCAGAACCCTCCTAAATTTTCGAATGAAATTTTGAAAAAATCCAAACCACTATTAAAGTTACGCAAATAGACATTTCTTATGCAATTTTTCATTAGAAAACGATTGACATAAATTTTAGAACGCTAACATGAACCGTTCTCGTGATATTGTACATTTTAAATACAAAAAATCAAAAAGTCATATGAAACAAGAAAGATCAATCATGCATAAGCATTGATTATGAAACACTTTCCAACTGAAATGTAATTTCATTTAAAAATTTCTAAAATGTGATTCATTCAGTGGTAATATCTTTTACATTATCACAGTACAACAGTAATTTATTATACTTAAATATTTAAAACTGTATCGAAATATAAATCATCTGATTCTTTATGCAAAATCAATGAATATTTCATTCATATAACTTGTATTCCAGACTCCAGAGCTAAATAATTTTGTGTGAAAAAAATTCAGCAATTCTTATGTAATTCATCTTACAATCGCTTGAGATATTTGCATTCTGCATATGTTAAAATTAGGCTTCCTTGAAGAAATAATAAAAGTTTAGGGATCATTTAAAATCACAACTATTGTAATTGCATAGGCACGGAATTTAGATACACAGATAATACACAGATAATATATATGTGTATGTGTATGTACTCAAAGTATTGGAATCGTGCCGAAGATCGGAACTCGAATTTTCAAAGTATCTACACGTTTTGGGACTTCTAGAACACGAAAAAACTACTTTTAGGAAGACGTCTGTGTGTGTAAGGGTGTATCTGTGTATGTTTCTGTGTGTCTGTGTGGATATTACATCCACTCTAATTGAAAAACTAATGGACCGAATTTCATACAATTTGGTAGGTATGTTTTTTGTGGGAAATCCTGATGTTCATTAGATTATAGTACGATTCGTAATAAAAGAATCTGCCTTCTTTGCGAAATGGCCGCAGAAATTGCCTTTATCCACTCTAGCTAAAAACTAATGAACCAAATTTAACAAAATTTGGAGTATAATATTTCAATAACCTACAAGTGATTTATATACCAAATTTAACAAAATTTTGTATATAAATCATTTGTAGGTTATTCTACTACGATTCGGGAAAAAGGAACGGGCTATTTTTGCGAAATGGCCAGCAAAAATCGTTATATATAAAAATAAAAGACTACGTGTGCTCAATTATATCAATTAAATTCCTATTTTATATATGATTTTTGACAACAAAAAGAATAAGACTAACCCCATTACTCTAGGACTAGCCGTTCTTGAGATATTCTAGTTTTTTCGCGTTTTCGCTACGCCACCTTTGACAATAAGTTCAGCTATCAAATGAGAACTTAATTTAAGTTTAACGTGCAAATTCAATGTCATTTAAAATACTTATGTTGTGCAGATAAACTCAAATTATCATTGAATAAATAAAGAGAACGAATATGAGTCTGCAGGGAAAGACATGTGCTGTCCACATCAGAATTTTTAACAATATTACACCAATGATTTATAGAAGTGAACGGGGATTATTTTCAGGCCATTTCGAAAAAAATGTATGATCTATATTTAAAGATCCATCAAATTTTTGTCGAATAAAATGTTCAACAAATTTAAGCTGTGTACCAAATTTTAACTCTCTAGGACGTAGGAAAGTGCATTTAAAATGCCATCAATTAAATTTATCATGAAGAGTTATATAAAATTTAAAAAAAAATGAAAAATTGTTATCTACCAAATTTATTTTAAAATATGAAGCCACTCCCATATGCAAAACGTTTAAACAAATGGAGAGATATTTATTATATAATATCTCTCTCTTTTCTTTCTGGAAGATATCCGAAAGTCAGAATTTAATTGAATTTGTTTTTTCCCTATATTAAATAATTTTTTTAATTAAAAAACTACTTAACATATTTTACTGAATTTTTTTTTATATATTCTATGGGATAATGTGAATATTTCCTAAAAATTTCGAAGCAATTCGTGAATTTTAAATTTACTTAAAAAATGTTTGAAAAATTAGGTCCCATAGGGTTCAATGTATTTCATTTTTTCAACCCGGGTTCAATAAAAAACTAATTGGGTGATATTATTTATTTATATTCCCATAGGTCCTACAGACCGTCTGAACAACATACTAAAATTTCATTTTGATAAACTCATTTTTACGGCAGTTATCGTGCTAACGGACAGACAGACAGACAGACAGACAGACAGACAGACAGACAGACAGACAGAATGAACAAAGTCATAAACACTTTTCAACTTTGTTGTAAAGTGTTAATAAAAAAAATATATTTCCTATTAAAAAACATGTTCACTTTTCATATGTAATACCATGCGATAAATTGGGTGACCTCATTCTCGTGGATCTAGCTCGTTCCATTCATGAAAAAAATATACTCTGAGTAATACTTTTGTATTTGAACGCCAATAGTCATTTATCTGCTGTAAGAATAACTTATTTCTTAGTGCATAACGCTTGACGAGATTTTGGCGACGAATTTGACGGAATGTCGCCAACTTGGCGACTTTTTGAAATGTTGCCAAATTAACGAAAATTTCGCTAAATGGATAAAAATGACGCTAAATCAATGAAAATGACGACTAATTGTCGAAAATTCAATGTCTTGGAAAGAATATCAGTATCTACTATAAGAAAAACCTATTTTTTTACTGTAAAAGTTGTAAATTCATTACATTATATAAGGAAAGTCATGTGTTGCCCACATAAGATTTTTTTATTTTTAATTCTTCAATTTATTTATTAAACTTAAAACCATCTATATCTTAGTAGTATAAAGGAAGTATTTCCATATTTTGATGTTATCTTTTTAAAGCACCGCATTAACCAGTAATTGAACCTGGAGTAAAGAGTGTAAGCATAGTACTATAGTGTAGCATTAAATAATGTCACAATGTCCAATACACTTTTTGAATGTTACATTATAATGCTTCTTTATTGTGAACAACGTCATTGATGGATATAGTGTATGAGAGTATAGGGGAAAATATGATCTATAAAAGGCGTGTGAGATGTATTGATAAATGCTTTCCTTAATTTGAAATGATTTACATTACTTTATATGGACGATGACGTCCGTAATGTATTGATAAAGTTGCGTAAAGTTCTTCATTCAACCCATTTTTGCTATTTTTGCCGGTGAGAAATTTAAAATGTGCATCCTGTAGCAAAAATTACATGTTTTCTGTGTGTATGTGACTATATCAGGTTCATATCATCAAACACGGATAGGCCGAGCCCAAAATCTGAGGTACAGCACTATAGCATTTGTGCAAAATATATTTCACGAACCAATACGTTAATACTGACCTATGAAAGTTATACTTCGAAGTAATTTTAAAACTATATTGTTTATCATAAATATCCCTGAAACAAACATTTTGTAAGCAACCTCTCTATTGGGTTTGCATAAATTAACCAAAGAATACACTTTGTATTTTTATGGTATTGATATCAAACGCGGAAATCTTGCCAAAACGATGTATTTTTTATTATTTGCACTTTTGATAAATGATATATAATCAATAAGAAAAAAATTTTTGATCAATATCAAGTTTTTGTACTTAACCCTATTGACTTAAATACCAGATGCTGTGAAATTAATTTGAAAGGATATAATTTTCTGGTAAACGCAACATGGCATACAAAATATACATTCAACAATAGTGACACAATAGAATTGTCATCAATGACGTATACAAAAATATTCTCTTTTCCATTGTTATTTAATTTCCCCATCCCTTTCTTTTCAATATACATATGGCTTGTTGTTAAGTTTATTTCCACCTTCGGGTTGATATTAAAAAGGTAAATCAAGGTTTTTTTTTCAAGTTTTTAGTATTTGCTTCATTTAGAAAAAAACAATCGGGTTATTTAAATTCTTCTTATTTCGTTTATATTTCTAATAGAATTTATTATCTACATTATTATAAATCATTTCTGTTAGAATTTATCTACATTATTATTTTGAAATCCTTTCTACTAGAATTTATTATCTATATTATTTTGTTTAAATAATTTCTACTAAAATGTATAAGCTACATTTTTAATTTTGAAATCATTTCTATTTATTTAAAACATTAAGCAATTTTAGTTGATTTTCTTCACTAATGTTTTACATTATTCCATTAATATTAGTATAAAGATAGCTGGTACTCAGTACAGATAACCTTACTCATATCTCTTGTACTTTCTGTATATTAGGCTATAAAAGTATCAATATATCTGGAACGCTACAGATTATTAAATTTATGGTTTACCACTTGTTTTAAATAAAACATAATATTTTTGACGAAGTAATTTATTTGAATTTTACCATATGATTTCACCGGTTCAAGACACATAAAACTTTTCCCCAAGTTCTAAAGCTATGTTCCTTAAGTGGTTAAAATGGATTCAGTCGGGGTAACAGAAAATAAAATGTTGGCGCTGGGGAAGTCTTTCCTGCTTTGAGGCAATTTGGAAGATGCAAAAGCTTAGGAATGGGATCACATATACTTACATTGCCACGGTCTGAGTGAACTAACATTGAAGTGAAACAATTGATGTCGAAAACTTGTGTGTTGATTTACTATACAAGAAGATGTACCTTTTATGAAAATCACTGAAGAATCGAGATTTCGAGAGGTTTTATGCAATGTAAATTCATGTTTTTTCCTTAATAAGTGTATGAATTACCTTCTTTTTAACAATTTCCTACGTAGTTAAAAAGTGTTTATGCCTTTATTCATTCATTCTGTCTGTCTGTCCGTTCGCAGGATAAATGCCGTAAAAATGACTTTTTCAAAATGAAATTTTAGTATGTTCTTGAGTCTGTGAGAGATATGGGAATGTAAATGAATAATATATCTCAGTTAGTTTTAGGTTGAACCCGGGTTGAAAAAGTGAAATACATTGAACTTTATGCGACCCAATTTTTCAAGCAATTTGAAGCGAAGTTAAAATTCACAATTTATTTCAGAAACTGCTTTAGGAAATATTCAAATTATCCCATAAATTATGTATAAAATTTCAGCAAAATATGTTTGGTATTATTTAAGATAGAAATTAAAATAATAATTACACCCATATTATATGAAAGATCACGTGACCCACTTCAAAATAAAATATGACATTCATATGCTTTCCCAGTGTAACATCGTAATTTTTAAAGTTCTTTTAAATTTATATTTAGTGTTGCATTCGTCCTAAAACCGCTTTATTTTTTAGTATTTTCTGTTCATCTATATTTTGTGCCAACGCAATTACAACATATTTGAGTTTAAATTATCGCCAAACTTTGATTAGTTTTACAACGAAGCCTAATTTTAATGGATGGTCTATTGCTAAAGATTCGGTTTTATAAAAATTTGTAAGAGTTGGATTTATAAAAATTGGTGTTTTAAAAAGTTTATAAAAACTTCAAAGTTTTATAGAAAAAAGTTTAGAATAAGTAAGATATCAGGAACTAATAGAAAATATAATTTTCTTAAATTAAGAACAAAATAATGCTTCTAAAATCAACACTGCGTAGATGTAATTCAAAAATGTGTATAGTATATATACAAATTTATACAAATACATTCTACATTTAGACTAAAATGCATCTCTTATACAAGGACACTTGAAGCTCGTAAAATATTTATTCCCTTTCATTTTCAGAGAAATAATAGAGAACTTTCGTTATTCACTTTGGAATCTGCGTTTAACTAGGTTAGGAAGAAATATGACCAGACACATTATTTTCGCCTAACTGAGTGCTAAATGCTGCAAAGCGACGACGCAGAACAATACTAAAGTTGGAATTTTTTTTCTTTCTGAATAAGAAAAAAATATACAAAAAAATTCGTAGATATGATAAATCGCACATTTAATGCTCAAAGAAGTGAGAGACAGTGCAAATAAAACGCAAATACATTTTTATAAAATAGTACAAAATGAAGAAATACAAATTAAATGTTAGGAAAAAAATATCAGTATATTCTATTTTCATCTGATGTTCCCTCTTTCAGTCAAAATGGTGTGTATAATTTATTAGATGGTGTATATAATCGATATCATCTGGATGTTGTAAGGATACACTATATCTTCAGATTTTATAAGACGGATCATGGACAGTCAGACGTTATGAAGAGCTATTAAGGGGTCCAAACCTCGTGTTCTATTTAGGTTTTATTGAATATGTATAAAAGTATACCAAACTGGACACTGGGACCCCAAACCACTAAATATAAAAAACAGTGTTCCGAATATTATCGAACTATACCAAAACACAACACCATTTTCGCCTCCGTCGAATTTGACGCCAAGACAATCTGACCTCCATTGATACATCCATTTGTTATCTATTATACAGTTTGTCACTGTTTATTTATACTATATTTATTTCGTACTAGAAAATGTACCGGACATTTCCATGGAATTAAAGCAGGGGTTAGTTGAATTCATTAATCTAAAAGCAGACATAATTATTGAATTTATTCTTATGTCAACTGCTCACACCAATTCTCTCACACAATCAGACGATTTACATATTTATATAAAGTAATAAAATAAGTAAAATGTATTCATATAAGTGAAAGTGACACGCAATCCGAGTGCATCGGCCTTTTCAAATTAAACATTACGCCTTTCCCCCTATGAACACAACCTAAATAGAAACAGAAAACCGCAATTTCAATATCTAGTTGCGGCGTTAGCCCACTCTAAGTCGGGCAAAATTGAAATTTTAATTTCAACAATCTCAGCACAATTGTATTAATTTATATATTGGTATTCTTTTCCGCAAATTCTTTTCCGCATTTTTATATTTGCAATCCTACATTGCATTTCCAGTTTGACCTCTCATTAAACCACGAATGAAACAAACTGGATCCGATCTCTCCCCCCCCCACCTCCCCGCGACCACACTTAGCCAGCAATTTCCGGAATCATGCGAAAAAGAAAATAAAAACCGGAATTCTTTATCTAAACGAGGATACGCTTAAACCTCACCGAGACTAGATATCAGCGAACATTTTCGAAATACTCACAGGACTTCGCCAATCTTTAAAATTCTGTACAGGAAAACAAATATATTTTTCGAAATCTTGGCACATGGAGTCCTATGATATACATTTAATTGTAGTTTTTAAAAAATATATATCGTATCATGAACATTGTATTAGAAGATAGCCGTTTTAATAAGAGTTATTCATCGGTCCAGAATAAAAATTCTGTGGCATCTAATCGGGGTTTTCTAAATTTTCGACACCTGAGCAACATTTTCCCAAATCTTAGCTTTAATTTAAAAAAAAGATATTGTAGCGCTAAAATTGAGGTGTGGTTTGGATTTTTGCTATCTTTCTTCCGAGTTTTTGTCATTTCACAGCTTTTAAAAATCTGAAAAAAAAACTAAATTTTTTAAGAAATTTGGGCTCTTCAACACCTTTTTAAAAACCTTCCACTTCCGCTTAGAATACATTCAAGTTTGCTGACGAAAATCGGGAAAAGATACATTTTTTTAGTACGGAGTGTGAAATTCGCCCAAAACCTGTGCTTCATAAATTAACTAAAGTACATTCGAATTTTTAAAAAATATCGCCGACGTCTGTCGTACCGTGAGTTCTAACCCAGTATGAAGTACGCGACTGTCTGAAGATAAGATTTTTCGATGCAAACGACATATACACAAACAGATAAACAGACAGATAAAGAAAAATATTTTTACTTTCCCTGCAATACATGGTAACGTGTGGGGAAAGTATTACAACCATGCCGAAAATCGCAACTCGAGTTTTCGACGGATCTACACGTTTCGAGACCTAGAATACGAAAAAATGTTTTTAGCGTGACGTCTGTGTATGTGTCTGTCTGTCTGTGTAATGTATGTATCCACTCTAACTCAAAAACTAATGGACCGAATTTCATAGAATTTGGTAGTTAAGTAACTTGGGTATGACCCTGGTGCTGATTAGTTTTTAGTACGATTCTGAATAAAAAAACCCACATTTTTTTGCGAAATGGCCCCTCAAAAATTGAGTTTATCCACTCTAGGTGAAAAACTAATGAACCGAATTTCACAAAATTCGGTAGATAAGTCGTTTGTGGATAACCCTGGAGCTGAGTAGATTTTGTTACGAATCGGATAAAAATAACCTGACTTTTTTGCAAAATGATCCGCAAAAATCGTGAAAATCTAAAATAAAAACTACGTACGTTCAAATATATCCAATAAATGCTTGTTTTATGCGTAATTTTTAACGACGGAAAGAATAAGATCAACCCCATTACACTAGGACTAGCCATTCTCGAGATATTTTAGTTTTTTATATTTTCTCTACGCCACCTTTGAAAATAAGTCCAGTTACCAAATAAGAATGAACATTGAATTAAAATTAAATTAAATTAAATTAAAATAAAGAAACGTGGATATAAGTCTTCAGGGAAAGTCATGTACTCTCCACGTCAGATTTTTTATAATGTAAGAAATGCAGGGTTTCCAGAACTCCAGCACGAAGTCATAACATGAACTGGAACCCCTGATCTCTGAATCTCGAAACTAGAAACTCTATGTTGACAAATCAGTCTTAGAGATTTCTAAATGGTAATGATAACTGTTAAACATTTCTATCTTGAAATAATGTTTTACAGTCTTTTCGATTAGACTAATTTGTTATATGTATAAAAATTGAGATGTTTAATTAAATCATGTTATATTTTAATCCAATAATGTTGAATACATTAAGTAAGAAAATAGAACTATATTCAACTGAATATATCTCAAACTCATAGAATCAGCACATGTTCCTAAAGTGAGGAACGTGCTGTGATTGCAGATAACAGCAACAATGGACCAGTTCCGTGCTTATTTAGCTCTTCATCAGCATGGAATAGAGATGCATGGGATTAGAGCAAGAAACTGTCTTGCGCTATAGTATTGCAAAACTAATGTTTTATCAATAATAAGGCGAAACTGGTCATGGATGCTGCTAAGAGAAAGGTAATTTCTAATTTGTGTTACTTCCACTCCTCAATGTTAACATTTAATTAAAGAAGTGAGAATCATGAGTTGGTTCAAATGAGACGTTTCGTACTCTAAACCCACATGCACTATTACAAACTGACAAATACTATATAGAACTGGTAGAATTTTCTTCATGGAAAATATACTGAATTGGAAATGTGTAAATTGGTCTGCCAGGAAATGTGTAAACGGGCTGCCTTAAAATATGTAAATGGTTGAATGGGAATGTGCATACGGGTTGAATGGAAATGTGTAAATGGGTTGTCTGAAAATGTGTAAACGGGTTGAATGCAAATGTGCAAACGGGTTGAATGGAAATGTGTAAATGGGTTGTCTGAAAATGTGTAAATGGGTTGTCTGAAAATGTGTAAACGAGTTGAATGGAAATGTGTAAACGGGTTTCCTGAAAATGCGTAAACGGGTTGCCTGAAAATGTGTAAACAGATTGAAAGGAAATGTGCAAACGGATTGAATGGAAATGTGTAAATGGGTTGTCTGAAAATGTGTAAATGGGTTTTCTAAAAATGTGTAAACGGATTGAATGGAAATGTGCAAACGAGTTGAATGGGAATGTGTAAACGGGTTTCCTGAAAATGCGTAAACGGGTTGTCTGAAAATGTGTAAACGGATTGAATGGAAATGTACAAACGGGTTGAATGGAGATGTGTAAATGGGTTGTCTTAAAATGTGTAAATGGGTTGTCTGAAAATGTGTAAACGAATTGAATGGAAATGTGCAAACGGGTTGAATGGAAATGTGTAAATGAGTTGTCTGAAAATGTGTAAATGGGTTACATGAAAATGTGTAAACGGGTTGAATGGAAATGTGTAAACGGGTTGAATGGAAATGTGTAAACGGATTTCCCGAAAATGCGTAAACGGGTTGCCTGAAAATGTGTAAACTCCTTGAAATATTAGAGAAACTAGGTTACTGCTGAATATAGGATTAAATATTTTTGGCTTCTTAACCCCGGGGTAAAGGGAAATGACACAAAGAAGAAAAAATTAAGATGAACGAATAAAGTTATCAAAGTATGACTGTCACAGAGAAGGAGGTGAAAGAAGAGAAAAACAGTCGTTAAAAAGCTTGCAGTTTTACTAGCATGTCAAATTTATAGATATCTGCACTTAAGGATTTATTCAAGCTATAACTTTTTTCTCAAAATAAATCGACTAAATGACGTTCCAGTGAAAATTAAAGTTTGGAGTTATATACTCTCTGGCATAATAATATATTTACACCCATAAAAATTGAGCTAAAGCCGTGAAACTCGGTATGCAATTGCCGTTTCAAGAGTTACGTATATGATCAAAGTGTCAGCGCCAATGATGTTATTGCATAAATCCTATAACCATGAGTCCAATGATCGACGTTCTCACTCACGAGAAATTAGAACTGAAGTTTCTGCTTTGATAGTGCAAGTTGGGTACAAAGATGATTTTGAGATATACTCGACAGCGCTTTACGCAATTATCGGATATAGAGACGTCGCATCACAGGCCTAATGGATACTGGTTGATCCAGCAGGCGTATCAGTCTATATCTCGGTCGGATGAATATGGTAGTTGATTGGTGTTGTCAACAGTAGATCAAAGAAGGCACATGTAACTATCTCATATGCTCAAGATGCCCCAAACATACTACAGCTCGAGAGGATTGTATAGTCATGCGAGGAGCCACGGCCACACCAATGGCGTCGTTGTCGGGCATTCGAAGGCCATTTCCATTCTCCATGCATCCTGCATTAAGGGATATTATTCGGAGACTACTGGCAGAAGATAGGATTAGGAGTCGAAGGCTATCAATGTACCTACCACTGACCCCTCAACATAGACGGAGTCGTTTGACTTCGTGCCGAGCTCGGTCAGTCTGGACAGTGCCCGATTGGAGGCATGTTGCCTTTAGTGACAGATCCTGCTTCCCTCACAGGGCTAATGACTGCCGTATACGTATGTGGAGGAGGACTGGGGGGGGAAGACATCAATGTGGACCTGACCTACCTCTCGGTTTACAGGTTTTGAAGAAGTACTGGCCAGAATCCCAATCCCGTATTTGTTGTCGAGTGGCACACGGTCAATGCACGTTTTGTGCCACTCTGTGGAGCCGCCTCGTTGGTTAACCCATATCTTCTAGTTATGCTGCAATCCAATCTAAGGACTCGCTTGTAAGTCGACGATATTCTGCAACCGATTGTTTTGCTTAAGCTTTCAAACCACATTGGTACCATTTACCAACAAGACAACGTTCGACCGCATACTGCAAGACTTTCTCAAAAATGTCTTCAAGGATTTAGTACATTCCTATTGCCATCTAGTTTCCCAGACTTATTGGCAACAGAAAACGTCTGGGATATGCTTGGATAATAATTGTTGCCGTCTCAGAATACCACTGAATTAATTGGCCAGTTGCACTACGTGTAGCAGAATCTTCCGTAGAGGTACATCAGCAACTTTACTGACACTATGTTGCACCGAATATCGGCCTGTATAGCTACTAGTAGAGGATTTACCACATTAAATGTGAGATTGTTACCCCTCTTCCTTAATAAAGCGTTTTTTTCTCCCAAATTTAATCATTTGCATGTCTCTTCAAACGATATATACATGGTGAGTTTCCCCGCCTCAGCTCAATTTCTTGTGGGTGCATATATATTTTTGCACTGGGATATTATGGTTTAAAGACATTTATTACCGACCTGTATTGCTCCATGTGTGGTGAAAAGAGGATGTCAAATTTACATATAGCAGAATATTATATTATGAAAATAGTATTTATTAGATCTGGCAACAGCGTTTGAAATTCTCAGGTTATCTGCTCGATGCTGTGGTCCATTTTTCTCATTGCATAATGCTGTCGGTGAATCTAGGTCGATGTCATTAGTGTTGAGTTTCAGCAAAATAATGTCATATGTTTGCAATATATTTATTTATTGATTTTAATATTATTATTAGGATTCAGCAAGTCTCGAACCCAGTTTCTTTTTCTATTTCTTCTAACAAAGTTATTGGTCAAAAAAAGTCGAAGAAAATCTACCAAGCATTCAAAGAACTAAAAAGATTGGCATGCTACTGTAAATGCTACTTTGCACTAAATGGTCTGGTGGTCGCAAAAATTTCAATATTCAGTGTATTTTAAGAATAACATTTTATTGTCATTATTACCATTATTCAGAATTATAAAAGTTCAGAAATAAATCAAACTTTCTAAAAAATATGAAAAATAGTTGTCACTCCAACGTAGACAGAATTGATTGTTAACAAACTATTGTTCTTTATAGATTTAACTGTGTACATAAGCTACTTTATGGCAATATGATGTTCACAATGATTATGTTTTACGAATAAATTTCTAATAAAAACATACATTCCAAATCCCGTTAAGTGCACCTGTATTCACTAATTATATGTTCAGAGACCGTAATCTGAGGTTATTGTGTTGGAAAAAGAGTTCTCAATTCAAAAAGGATAAAAAATAATTTTGAGATAATTGCATTCAACTTAAAAGTCAGAGGAAGTAAAAATGTAATTATCTTTCCACTTTGGAAGAGAAAATTGTTAGGAGCATTTTCCAGGATGATAAAAAAAAGATACTCACTTAAAATTCGCGTTTAAACTGCCCTATAAAAAATATAACCATTTTTTATGGGTATCAAATGTTAACACTTGTAAACATCTGAAGATGGAAACGAGGTGCTTCTATACAGGGTGATTAAAAAAAGATTGTCCAACCTTTACGAGGTGGTTGTAAACACCAAATCAAGCATTTTCCGTCAAGGTTTACCAGGTCGGAAAGAAACGTAAAGACGTTACAGGGCTCTTACTTGTTGGGAAGCCCCCTCTCCTCAAGCTTAAAAGCGTTATTCTGGTTGTTATTTTCTGACTGAAGAAGAAAACTACGTATGCAAATTTCATCTGAGGAAGAAGAATAACTGCTATGCGAATTTAAGTAACACCGAATTTAAGGCCTTATCGGTTTGCAGCAATATTTGCAGCTCCAACTTTTGAGGCTATGGAGGAATTTACAAATAGGGGAAAAGCCGATATACATTTAATCAATATATCTTCTCTTTGTGAGGATATCTCAAGAGTCTCGTATATGATACTCCCTTTATATCTGAAGAGGAACTCGTAGTCAGAGTTTCGGCCACTACTGCCGAAGTGCGCGACATGTCTGGTTTGTTCGAGAGAGTTCGGCAATACCTCAATCGACGCTGTGAGACATGTATTCAGGTTGGCGGTCGCTCTTTTGAGCCATTTCTATAATTGCTGTTTATTAAATGTCATTTTATAGCTTCTAAGTCATTCTTGTGTTTTCGCTACACCTCGTCGGTTTCGCCATTAAGCACCCACTGGCGCCTTTATATTTCACTTTCGACCCGATAAACTATGACGAAAAATGCTTGGTTTTGTCTGTACTATCACCTCGTTAAGTTTGGCTCATCTCTTTTGAATCATCCTGTATAAAAATAATAATCTGCAAAATTATTTCTTGGGACTAAAATTACTCCATATATGATTAACAATGGGAATCAATATTTTAAAAATAACTGTAAAATATCAAATATCAGCCAGAATATATATAAATAACAGAATGATATCATGAATACTAACCATAATTTGAAACGTAAGTATACTCATATTGTTTTTTATTCGAAAATAACTATGCTGGAAATTAAAAGCCTGTCTTTGGTTCGATAGCACTCGACATGAATCAGCCTCGTGTTTCACCAAATGCATTAATACAAGAAATTTCATTATAAGCGTTTAATTTGATCCAGAGATGCCATGCTTACAAACTAATTTTGCAAGTCTATAAACTCGCACATGGACTTTTACAATATACACAGGCAGATACAAATAGTACATCATTGAAAAAATTATTGATTCGTATTATTAACACTTTACAACAAAGTTAAAAAGTGTTTATGACTTTGTTCATTCTGTCTGTCTGTCTGTCTATCTGTCTGTCTGTTAGCTGTATAACTGTCGTAAAAATCACTTAATAAAAATGAAATTTTAGTATGTTATTCAGACGGTCTGTAGGACCTATGGGAATATAAATGAATAATATCACCCAATTAGTTTTGGATGGAAAACGGGTAGAAAAAATGAAGTACATCGAAACCTATGGGACCAAATTTTTCAAACATTTCTAAGCTGATTTAAAATTCACAAATTGCTTCAAAAATTTTAGGTAATATTCAAATTGTTCCATAAAATATATAAAAAAATCAGCAAAATATATTCAGTAGTTTTTTAAATAAAAATTAAAATAATAATTACACCTCTTATATGAAGCGATCACGTGACCATGATATGAAAAGATCACGTGACCCACTTTAAAAGGAAATATGGCATCCATCTTGTCTCAAAATCGTGATTTTTAAAGTTCTTTTTAATTCATATTGAGTGTTGTATCCGTCCTAAAACCGCTTTATTTTCGCTTAAATTCTGTGCATCTACATACTGAAACAACGCAATGACAATATATTGGAGTTTAAATGATCATTCAAATTTTATTATTTCTATTTTTATTATATCTATAGCCTATTTTTCACTTACGTAAAATGTAAACAGCAAAATATGTAGGATGAGTTGTATAAGAATTGCTGCTTTTTTTAACGCAAAAGTATTTAGCTCATGGAGTCTGCATAGCTGATATGGATGAAATATTCATTGATTTTACAGAGAGAAGGAAGATTTTTTTCGATGAAGTTTTAAATATAGAGTTTAATTACTTGTAGCTCCATGGTCTTAAGTTTTTAAATAAAATAAATTATTTTAGTACTGTGATGAATGAAATGAATGGGAAAATGTTATGAATGAAATGCTGCTTTTATAGAGAGAGCCAGGTGTGTTATTATTTCTATGACGTCATTTGAATGAATGTCAGTTGTTTTCGATGAAGTTTTCAAATATAATAAATTATTGTAGTATTATGATAATTTTAAAAATATTAGAGAGGAATGTATCGCACTTTAGAGATGTTTAAACCAGGCAATTTATATTTCAATGCCGTCATTTGAATGAAGTTCATTTTTTTCGATGATGGTTTAAGTTTGAAAATATAATAAATTAATGTAGTGTTGTGATAAGTTTTAAAGTATTACCGAGGAATGTATTGCATTTTAGAGATGTTTAAATAAAATTGCATTGAAGTTGGAAAGTGTTTCATAATCAATGCTTTATACATGATTGATCTTTCTTGTTATTTGTATTGTTATATTCTGGAATCGTCGGTTACTTTCAGATTACAAGAATGAGTCCAAATTTCTGGATAGTTAACATGTTTATTTTAAAGCAGTAATAAGTGTAGAGAGGAACAATATACAGCGCTCACAATCTAACCTACAATATTACTGAACTACTGTCAGATACAATAAAACAGCAATTGAATGCTCAGCAAATTCACAAAATAGCGGATGCTATTCTGAAGACACTGCCGTAACCCACAATTCAATTTAGCTCGTATCACATCAACTGCTCCAGCCTTGCGATGTCTCATTTATATACTATACGCGTAGAAACTTCCAGAAGGAACTCGTATCTCAATAATTAATCATTATTCCGAGAATATTCTAGCACATTGGAAACTTGCTAAAAGTCGCTTGTTTGACGATAAATTGTCCAATCTTGATACCCCTCCTCGAAATGTAGGATATGACAACCCTAGATTCACGTAAAAGGAATGGCTGCTTGTAAAGACGTTTCTCCTTGAGTACAGCAAAGACCTTAAATAGAAATAAAGGTCCGCGATCTATTATTTGAATAGAAACATAGAACATTGAAAGATTATACATATTCGTAAGAGTGTTCAGGAATGCATAAAGAGTACATTTCCACCAAAATAGAAGAGTGCCTACCAGCGAGCCCTGCTAATCAACTAGGGTTTATAGCATTCAGTGGGACATCGAGGCGCAACCACTTCATTTCTTTTCCAGCAAAGCCGCAACCTCGGTCGCGAAACACGGCGGAATCATTCACCGGGCAGGGGCCGAAGGCGCCTGCCGGGCCCGACTCCGGTCACCGGCCAGACCTGGGCTCAGGGCATAAATAGCCACAGTCCCGTGATCCGGCCACCTGGAAGAGTCCGGGGACTGCCTCGTCACTTCCGCAATTGCATCCGTGAGTCATCAGCAGCGAGGTTGAGATACCCCCGGATTAATTTACCCCCCAGTTTGGAGGATCAAGGCTACAGAGCCAACATCCGAAACCACCATCTTGGGTGGCCCGCCCCGGGGGGGGGAGACCAAAATAGAAGAGTCGGATTTTTGATTCCATCACAAAAATTTCTTACTTACAATATGCTTACAATATATACTTACACTTACAATATACTTACAATATACACTTACTTTATACTTACAATAAAGTGGCCTGAAGTTCACAAATTTGCTAAAATAATAAAATGAGCATATTACATGTTCCCATAATTTGTTTTAAAATGTTCTCATTCAGAAGTAGTACATTTAAACTAGAACTTTTTCTATTGCTGAAAATAAACTTTAATGTCCTATTTCGGTTTGCTGCATAGCGACTGAGTCGATTTTGACTAGGAGAAAATTTGCAAATCACTTCATCTTCTATTCATTCTGAGTAAGAAAGTGTCGAATGTTTACAGATCTGGAGTATAAATCGCCATGGACGCAAGAATACTATATCGTTTTGCTTTCACCAGAAACGACTTGACAGACAGTGCTTAGTGTGCAGGAGCATTGCTATGGTACTATAATGAGATCCGTGTGATTTCTGAATTCTCATCAGTAGTGTGATGACGACCTGCAGCAACTCTATGATTTTTTTCTTAAGTAACATAAAGAAACTTGAAACTTGTAAAGAGGAATTTTCTGAAAACAGCGCAAATAAGGATCACATGTAAGTTGTGTCCCGCCACATAGCATCCGGCCACTCAAACAGCTGCTCATACCCTAGGGTGAGTCGTGTGGTCTGGTTTTTTCACGCCACATAGCACAAGAAGGATATTTTGGGCTCAATTTGCTTAGCCCCCAACACTTGTCTACCGTTTGTTCACATGATTTAGTGAACTTTTAGATATCTTCTTCCAACTAGGTATTACAAGGAAATATATATCAAAGCAGACGAATTTATTGAAATTGTGGCGCATTAAACGGTATTTAAATTAAATACAATTGCCTAAGTGACAACAGACCACAATTAATTCATTGTGTTGTCCGTTGTTTCTTATAAACAGCAACTTGATTAATAACATAAAATTAATTTCACTTATCCAATAAACAAACATTACATCGGTGAAGTAAAGCTTTATTAATTATTATTAATTTTATTATTAAATTTTAGAATAGCTAATTTATCAATTATTAACATAATAGTTACTACAGTTCTTTTCGTGTTGTGATACAATACGAATACTATTAATTTAGTACACTGGCTACTGAGCCTTCAAAATATTTATGTAAGTGTTTACCTGATTTATCTTTGATGCCTCTCGTTGGGCCTGGACTCTTTGTCCAGTCATCTGTCGTTCTGACACACAATTTTGCTGACGGCGCGGTAGCCCAGTGGTTAACGCTCGGGAGTTGCACTCGGTAGACTCGGGTTCGATTCCCGCAACTGCCCAAACTGCCGCCGTGCTCACGCGGAATACGATTACGTTAAACATACGGGTCCGTAAGTCCTTCGGAGAGGTTGGTGGTAGGGGAAGGGAGGTGGCTTTGGCGAGGGAACGGTCCTTGTGGATGCCTCCCCCATTAAGTTCCGGTCTAAATTGTGTGGCACTTCCCGGCCGTCCAATCAGATACTTTGCACCTTTCTGGTAGGTCGGACGGTCTGGGTCTCAACAACAACAATACAATTTTGCTGGGAGCACACATTATTTACTGCACACTCGATTCGTGACATTCATCGTCACACTACTGTCTTTTTAATAACTAGAGCACACATCGGCTTATTAAAGTCAAGGTAATAGTAATAAACTTCGTAAGTAAATACGATGCCAATTTATTCGATGGCATTTTTAAGAAGGTTGAAAATGCCATCTTATCCGCATGTAAGTCAACAGAAAGTCAAGTATCTATCTCTTTTTCATAAACTCTAGTAAGAGGTACTCTGTGATTTACCACTTCTGCTCATTGGCTTTGGCGATTTGTACTGCCATTGGTTCCAGTTCTGTGGGTGGAACTTATGTTAAGATCCATTGGACATTTTCTTTTGCCCTGGAGTCTTGTTTGCATTATAAAGCGCATGTATTACGAGGTCAAAATTTTATAGCTTAGGCAGTAAATTACTTTTCGCCCCAACATAAAAACTGGTGTCTGGCACTTGATGCCGGCCTGTTGTTTTTGCACCTGTAGACAAAAATGTGCTTTCTATTCGTGAAACCTATATTTTCTAATTGTTATATTCGCACTATGTCACAGAAATTATAATAGCTTTCGTAAATCGTGACATAATCTGCATCTGGTTTTTGTTTATCACAAGTTCTGAGCCCGTATATCGATAATATTTTGCTAAAAATATTCCACTTGAACACAATTAAAGAAATTAGATAATTGCATTTATCGTAAGTAAACGAAGTGTGAAAATGCAAGCACCTTTCAGCTTTGAAAGAGAAAATATTAAGTAAATTTGATAGAGTGTTGACGAAAACATTATCATTATATGTACACAAAATAGAGTTTCGTTTCAGCTATTACTTCACTTGTGGTAAAATTACCCATACATGATATTTGTAAAATATGTACCTAGTTGCTTTGCAGCAAGTATATATATTTTTCATTAAATAAATGATTTAACAAGAAAACTTTCAGCAATAGATGCTTGCAGCTTTCAAATTGAACTGAGGTGAATTATTTGAGCATTCTTCTATTATTTTGTGCATATAGGATCTATTTTGATCAGATAACATTGTTGAGCGAGGATTCTGAAACATTATGATTATCTATGCATCACAAGGCTTTATATCCGCAGTTGAAATTCAAACGCAGCTCCTGCAGCTGAAAAAGCCAGACACTGAACAATACGGCGCAAGTGGGCTTTGATGCTCGCTGAAAATCCACAGATACAATGTCCATGTTTGTCACTCTAAAAAAAAATACATGGTTTATTGACTCAAAAAGTGTAGCTTTATAAAGAAAATTATTTTAATAATTAAAAAAATAATTAAAAACTAGAATTTTTTCCTGTCCAAGCAAATTGTTTTCAAGTGATATTTTATACTGTGATGAAATGGATCTAACTGCAGCTGATATATAACACTCGGCCACAGAAAGTTGGGGACAAAACCTAAGCCTCATAGATTGCACCCAAATGTGATATCTGCAACACATATTGTAAGGAGTAACAAGAACTGTATATTAGGTACACTCAAATAAAATTTCTTACAAAACGATTTTTCTCCATCAAGTAAGAAACATAAGAAATGTAAGAAGAACACGCAATGTAATTCATTACGAAACTTGTAATATACAATACAACACGAAACTCGTAATATACAATACATCACGAAACTGGTAATATTCGATATATCACGAAACTCGTAATATACAATACATCACGAAACTCGTAATATACAATATGGTCCGAAACTCGTAATATGCAATACATCACTAAACTCGTTATATACAATACAGCACGAAACTCGTAATATACAATACATCACGAAACTCGTAATATACTACAATACAGCACGAAACTCGTAATATACAATACAGCACGAAATTCGTAATATACTACAATACAGCACGAAACTCGTAATATACAATGCATCACGAAACTCGTAATATACAATATAGTCCGAAACTCGTAATATGCAATACATCACAAAACTCGTTATATACAATACAGACCGAAACTCGTAATATACAATACAGCATAAAACTCGTAATATACTACAATACAGCACAAAACTCGCAATATACAATGCAGCACGAAGCTCGTAATATACTACGATGCAGCACGAAACTCATACTATACAATACATCACAAAACTCGTAATATACAATATAGTCCGGAACTCGAACTATGCAATACATCACGAAACTCGTTATATACAATACAGCACGAAACTTGTAATATACAATACAGCCCGAAACTCGTAATATACTACAATACAGCACGAAACTCGCAATATACAATACATCACGAAACTCGTAATATACAATATAGTCCGAAACTCGTAATATGCAATACATCACGAAACTCGTTATATACAATACAGAACGAAACTCGTAATATACAATACAGCATGAAACTCGTAATATATTACAATACAGCACGAAACTCGTAATATACAATACAGCACAAAACTCGTAATAACGAAACCCGTAATATATTATACAGCACGAAAATCATAAAATTCAATACAGAACGAAACTCGCAATATAAAATACAGCACACCTCTTTTGGATACACTTTTTCAATGATAGCCAGACTAATAAACCCAAAGTCAAAAGGATGAAATGAACTATAAATTGGTCAAAACAAGTATTTTTGGAACTGGAGGAAATTTGGAATTCTTTGACAATACATGAGATATTTTATTAACCTCTTTCTATTGCTCTTATACGGCGGCACATTTTTCCATAAACACTAATAAATGATACTCGCCAAAATATCTACAGTTAACAAATTACTCACAAAAATAATTATATATATCCAGTCGAACGTGATTTCCAAGCCTGAAAGCAGAAATACTTTGACTACTACTAAATCTCGTCTAAGGAGCCATTGCAGATAAATAAAATCAAACAAGGGATTTGAAAGAATTACTGAAGAAACAAGGAATTTTCTTCAGCTAAGAAGGTTAGTTATTTCTGAGAATACTATGAGTTACTGCAAGTCAGAATTAAGTCGATATTTTCGTAATCCTGTGAGAACTTTCCGAAGAATATTTGAGGCTTATATTTTTGCGGGAACAGATATACAATTATTCTATCATCCTTAGAAAGAAAAAAATCTGATGTGGGCAACACATGACTTTCCTTATATAACGCAATAAATTTACAACATTTAGAGTTTTAAAAAATGGTATTCTTCTAGTAGATACTTATATTCTTTCCAAGCTATTGAATTTTTTTTTCAATTAGTCGTCATTTCTATTGATGTAGCGTCATTTTTATCCATTTGGCGAGATTTTCGTTAATTTGGCAACATTTAAAAAAGTCGCCAAGTTGGCGATATTCCGCCAAATTCGTCGCCAAAATCTCGCCAAGCGTTATGGACGAAGAAATAAGTTATTCTTATGGCAGATAAATGACTATTGGCGTTCAAATATAAAAGTATTACTCAAAGTATCCTTTTTCATGAATGGAACGAGCTAGATCCACAAGAATGATGTCACCCAATTTATCGTATGGTATTACACATGAAAATTGAACATGTTTCTCAATAGGAAATATTTTTTTTTTATTTTATATGACTTTTTGATAATTTTTTTGAAAAATGTGCAATATCTCGAGAACGGTTCATGTTAGCCTTCTAAAATTTATGTCAATCGTTTTCTAATGAAAAATTATATCAGAAATGTCTATTTGCGTAACTTTATTAGCGGTATTGATTTTTTGACGATTTTTTCAAAATTTCACTCGAAAATTTAAGGGGGTTCTGAACGTTCGATTGCGCATAAAAACAATAGGCTTCCAGTGTTTATGGATTGTGATTTTTGTACCAAGTTTCTTTCAAATCGGTCCATTCGTTCGTCAGTTATTGTCTCCACAGACCCACTGACACACACACACACACACACACACACACACACACACACACACACACACACACACACACACACACACACACACACACACACACACAGACATCACTTCAAAAATGCTTGATTCGTGATCAGGGATGCTTGAAACGTGCTCTCCCGTCGAGAACTCGAATTCGAATTTTCGACCCCGTCACAATACTTTCCTTATACATTATGTATATAAGGAAAGTAATATAAACAAATACAATAAAAAGGGCAACGATGCCAATTAGAGCAGGTAAATAATTAGCTAACACTATGGATAATCTCTTAATTTTAACTGAATTATAAATAATAACCAGTATTTGATAGCCTTGGAAAAGGAACGAAATGTTACGATACTTTTAAAAAATTGAGGCAAAATATTGTAATATCTAGGAGCTAAAAAGATATAAAATTTCTGAAACTTGGCAGAATTGTCTAGAGGAGGTCTAGCAATACCTCACCTCAGCTTGAAATTATATTGACTACCACTGACATTCTTATTTCTAACATAAAAATATTAAGAGCTTTGTGAACATAAATATGTCTAAATGGCATAATCATAGAATCGTGGGAAAAGGAAAAGATGGTGGCTGTTGAGGTTTACATAAGGCAATCCTAATAAATAAGTTTTGAAGCAAATAACAGACCTAAGCTTATTCAGCTAAGTTCCACCAAAACAAATTATGCTATACTGAATCCAAGAGTGAATTAAGGAGAGTGAAATAAGAAACCTAAGAACAACAAGAGAACATTACTGGCGTAGAAAATAAAATTTTTTGATAATTAACCTATAATGTTTAGTAAGACCTGTAATATGGGTCTTCCACGATAGGAAGCCATAAATGTTAATATCAAGGTATTTAAAGCTACTCACTTGCTCATTAGCTTCACAATTGCAATTACTATCTGGATGTGTTTTAACATAAGATATGGTATTTACTGGATACGATATTTTAAGATAAAGCTAATACATTTTTTTTTGACAAGGCAAAACAACTAATTCTAGATAAATAGTTAGAATAGTTTCGGTAGGATTCCCGATAATTTATTTCAAATTTTTCATTCGTAATCTCAACATATTCTTTTTTTCATAAAATGATGGCATATTTAACTTTTTATTGTAATGGGACGTAAAAACCCTTGAACTTATGAAAACTACATTTTCAGCTTTAAGAGCGGTTAGTTCTTAGAAACACGATAAAAGAACGGAACCCAAGGGATTCATTTTCCCCTGAAAAGCCATCTTGAAATTTAGATACCCCACAGGTGAAGATGAAAAAGTACGTCTTTTTTATGATTTGAGTTTACTTGGTTTCCTCCGCAGTGATTGCTGGTACTTAAAGTTTTATACTTTATTTGATTCTTTTGTTCCAGAATTTCTTGATTCAATAAATCCTTAAGAAATGTGTTTTGTGCTGAAAACAACACTGATTAACTTTTATTCTATAGATAAAATATTAGACACTGATTGCTACTCTTTATTTCTGTAATTTCGAAATATTTATGCAAGAATACAAAAGAAATAATGAAATATCTTCCTGGTTGCACATGGTTTTTCTGTAGCGATATAAATTTTTCTTCACTATTACCTTACTTATATGCATTGAAATTATAAATATTCGTTTTATTGCTGAAAAAATAAATAGCATAAATACATATTTAAAATTACTTTGGATTTGACATTATAATTACGTTTTTATTCCAAATTAAAGAAAATGAAAATGTCTTTAGAATGATTTACCCGTAAGTGTGATAAAGATTGTGGTGAGGCATCCAATGGATTAATTTTTGAAGGGAAGTTTAGGCATTTATTTGAGTCTTGTTATGCCATTCAGCGAGTTTTACTTTTATTTTTGTTCTAAGCGGTTGTTATCGCGGTTTTTTAATGTAGATATAAACCCAAAATAAACCAAGACTTTCAAAATTTCGAAACTTTGGTAGATTTTTAAATATTCGTATAAACCTCATTTTCTGAGGTAAAAAGAAGGGTGTGCTGAAAATCTTTCTTCTCATTCAAAAATCTTCTCATTCAAAGTTAGAACACATTAACTTCAAAATGATGCAGTTTTTAATAGAGGTCTGTATTCCAATGAGTATTGAAATGAATGAACTGAAATTTTGAATTCCAAAATTTCTAACAGTAATGAATCAATTGTCAAAATTTTTCCGTATTTCAATTCATATTTTTCAAATATGATTTTCGTAATAACTAATTAATATTAAAATTTGTTTGAAGATAAAGAAATTACATACATTTTGTTTGGGTTATTTAATACTGCAATTTAAAATCGGAATAAGTTTAATATGCCAATATATTTCAGAAAATTTAAAAGAAAATCCATAGCACCATTTAATATTTTGAGCCCGAAATTTCAAGCACTCATAACTCCGTAACAGCTTGACATGCACACATTTTATATGAAGTCTGGATGCTTTGACTGGAGAATCGGAATTTGTTATCAAAAGGATGTATTGACCTTTAAAAAAATTAAGTTGCTGCAAAGTTTAATATGAAGACGACCCTTTTATGCAAATTATTTATCATTTGTTCATACCTGGCACTATTACGGGTCTAATATCACATCTTGCTTTACTGTACGGCCACATTAACAGAAATAACGCCTTGGTGTTCCAATATTTTTTCCGACTTTACATTATAAGTGTGGGTAATGCCGAGGTAATTATAAGTGTGGGTAATGCACACATTCTTGCGATCTTCATAAACCGCCATTAAAAGTGTAATAGGTCACTCAGCTGAGATCAGGAACTCTCAACGTGGTACCATAAGGGGATGCCGCTGTAGCAACAGGTCAATTTTGCAAATATCTGTATCACTTTAGTGACCTAGAGCAACTGTAAACGATGTAATTGTGAAGTGGAGATTTTTCTGAGCAACACCAGCTTAATTATGAACTGGTAGACCAAATAAAACCAGAAGTAGAAGTTGAGGAGAACTGAAGGATTTGAGTGCTAAAAACATTTAACCTAAGGTGTTTAGCATTATTCTTAACTGCGTTATTCTTTACTGTATTGTTTTTTACTGCATTACACTTTACTGCGTTATTTTTGTATTGGAGCTGTGAACTTTACGACCACATTAACAGAAATAACGTCTTGGTGTTCCAATATTTTTTCCGACTTTACATTATAAGTGTGGGTAATGCCGAGGTAATTATAAGTGTGGGTAATGCACACATTCTTGCGATCGTCATAAACCGCGATTAAAAGTGTAATAGGTCACTCAGCTGAGATCAGAAACTCTCAACGTGGTACCATAAGGGGATGCCGCTGTAGCAACAGGTCAATTTTGCAAATATCTGTATCACTTTAGTGACCTCGAGCAACTGTAAACGATGTAATTGTGAAGTGGAGATTTTTCTGAGCAACACCAGCTTAATTATGAACTGGTAGACCAAATAAAACCAGAAGTAGAAGTTGAGGAGAACTGAAGGATTTGAGTGCTAAAAACATTTAACCTAAGGTGTTTAGCATTATTCTTAACTGCGTTATTCTTCACTGTGTTGTTTTTTACTGCATTACATTTTACTGCGTTATTTTTGTATTGGAGCTGTGAATGATTAAGGTGGTTGTGGTGCATAGAAAAGAGAACCATCCAGTTAGTTTTCTTTTAAATATTAAATAGTCAATTTGGGTTGACTTATAATTCTTAATTAGATCGAAAATCGTATAGCTGTACATTGCATCATTGCTGCATTTAATCAACATAAATTCTTTGTGCGAGTTCCTAAAATAAAATTATTAACTAACATACTGCACAATTAAATTTAATCACTTTAAACTTTAAAATAAACATTATTTATTAAACATATATAATTACAATCAACTTACATTAATTATATATACGTATAGTCTTAAGGAGAAGACCTAGTATGTGTGACCCCAGGCTTACTATATTTGCCTCCAAATTATCTATTCGACTTTTTATAACAGTAGATTAGTACATACATCTTTTGGCCATGGACACTGAAACACACAGCGCTATTCTGTTCATTCTGGACTCCATTTGTCCACGACCGCTACTTCGACGTCATTGCCTCAATTCTATGAAGCACACTATTTTTTATGCTGGACTGTCATTCTAGTCACAACGCTGTCAAAACTCTCAATTGAGCGTCACATCATCTCTCTAAATATTGACTATTAAATGCTGGACATTACTAATTCATTTTAAACCACCTTCTTGGGCCGCATCGCCTCTCAAAATCTTAATGTAGATTGCTACACCATGTCTCAATGTTGAATGAATCTATCCACTTTGAAAATTTTCTGTCTGTTGCCACATCATTTCGCCTAAGGTCCAGATACGCCCACCGTACCTCATTGGTTGTCCTCAGGGCGATGTTGCAACACAGCGTCATTGGTCATTTTCATAACCAATCTGCATGGTTTCAGTGTTGGCCCCCAAGGAGATCTCTGATTCAGTCACACTTGCAATTTATGTGCAATGAATTTATTGCTGTCATAACCTACCGGGCCAGTGCTGTCGTAAACTGATGCTTAGGAGCTTGCGCTTTTGTTTCGTTTGGTATATATCATAAAACTTCGTAATATTAGCACTGCCTAAACATCCCCTGACCTGACAGTGACCATAAATCAAAAATTCGTATTCTCAAAACACTGATGTGTTTGCAACTCACACAGCTTTTCTATGAGTTAAGAGTAATTTACAAAGCTAGAATGACTCAATAAGGTAACGACTGTTCCTAAGTAGTTCGGCTTTCACAGCAATAACATTGCGTTTTAAACCTGTAAAATGTGTTTTGCCTTTAGATAATTTTACCAGCAGGAGAAAATAAATACAAGCAATCGTAATAATAAAATCATAACGTATAAATAAAGAAATAAAACGCTATTATCTGAAATATTTTGAAATAATCTTATATGTGCCTTAAAACTCTTAATTAAATTGTGCATTGTTCAGACTTCAGTATGCAAAAAAGAAATATCATTATTTCCATTTTACAATCGAATCCTTCTAAAAAATTTTATTTCTTAACATGTTATCTTCTTCCGGATGGTAATGGAGCATAAAAAATCTTCTCCAACTATTGAAAAATGTATTTTAAGCGACAAACGTCTTGCATTCAAGAAGTGCGTTAAGAGAAGAGACGCCATATATAAATTTAATACTGAAAAGGCATCTTGAAAATGAGATGAGCAAAGGTCGTAAATTTCCAACAACTTCTCGGTTTAAGTTGACTGGAACATCTGGCACGGCGTCTGATGTTCCGGAAATTTTTATACTAAATTTGACTCTGAGTGTTTTATTTTCAGTTCTTTAAATCTAGAAGAAATGTGGCTCATTGTGTTATCTATTTATTAAAAAGATGCTACAATTGTAAAATTCTGTTACTAATTAATTAATCTTCGAGAATTTATATTTTACTAGCAGAAATGTTGAAAAGTCCTTCACTTACTGAGATATGCTGAAGATCATTCTTCATGGATATACGTTATTGCACCAGTGCATTGTTTTGTGGCATACGTTGGTGTGTCTCAGTGAATGTCTAGTGCAGTGGTATGGTGATTGATGTTGTGCGACTCACCAATAAACTTCTAACGTTCTTTCTATTTTTATTTTATTAACTCTTTGCAACAAAGTTGAAAAGTGTTTATGACTTTGTTCATTCTTTAACACTTTTACAATAAAGTTGAAAATTTTTTATGCCTTTGTTCATTCTGTCTATATGTCTGTCAGTCTGTCTGTCCGTTAGCATGATAACTGCCGTAAAAATGACTTAATCAAAATTAAATTTTAGTATGTTGTTCAGACGGTTTGTAGGACCTATGGGAATATAAATGAATAATATCACCCAATAAAATTTGGATTGAACCCGGGTTGAAAAAATGAAATACATTGAAACCTATGGGACCTAATTTTTCAAACATTTTATAAGCAGATTAAAAATTCACAAATTGCTTCGAAAATTTTAGAAAATATTCAAATTGTCCCATAAAATATATAAAAACAAATTCAGCAGAATATATTCTGTAGTTTTATGAATAAAAATTAAAATAATAATTACACCTCTTATATGAAGCGATCACGTGACCATGATATGAAAAGTTCACGTAACCCACTTCAAAATAAAATATGGCATCCATCTTGTGTCAAAATCGTGATTTTTAAAGTTCTTTTTAATTCATATTTAGCGTTGTATCCGTCCTAAAATCGTTTTATTTTTGCTTAAATTCTGTGCATCTACATACTGAAACAACGCAATTACAATATATTTAAATTTAAATGATCATCCAAATTTGATTATTTCTACAACGAAGCCTATTTTTCACTTATGGAAAATGTAAGCAGCAAAATATGTAAAATGAGTTGTATAAGAATTGTTGCATTTCTTTAACGCAAAATTATTTTGCTCATGAAGTCTACATAGCTGATATAAATGAAATATTTATTGATATTACAAAGAGAAGGACGATTTTTTCGATGAAGTTTTAAGCATAGAGTTAAATTTCTTGTATCTCCATGGTATTAATTTTTTAAATAAAATAAATTATCATAGTATTTTGATGAATGCAGTGAATGGAAAAATGTTTGTGAATGAAATGATGCTTTTATAGAGAGCGCCAGCCGTGTTATATTTCGATGGCGTCATTCGAATAAATGTCAGTTGTTTTCGATGAAGTTTTCAAATATAATAATTTATTGTTGTATTATGATAATTTTAAAAACATTACTGAGGAATTCATCGCATTTTAGAAATTTTTAAACCAGGCAATTTACATTTCAATGCCGTCATTTGAATTAAGTTCATTTTTTCCGATGAAGTTTTAAGTTTTCAAATATAATAAATTAATGTAGTATTGTGATAATTTTTAAAATATTACCGAGGATTACGATTTTAAAGATGTTTAAATGAAATTGCATTGAAGTTGGAAAGTGTTTCATAATCAATGCTATATGCTTGATTGATATTTCTTTTTTTTATTCATTTTATTTTAGCATAAAATACTTTTATTTTATTACGACTCCATTTTAAATTTTAAAAAAATGAATATTTTTCTGTTTTTCTAAATGTAGTTTATATATCACGTTTTTGAAAATAAATGGAATAGAAATGTTTATAGTAGAATTTACAAAATTCTGGTAGATGAATGTTTGAAATTGCCCAAATCCTCATCTTTCTCCAACATGGCACGGTTATAATGCAACAGCATAATGAAGTAATGTGCGTAAAGCTTTCTTTATTATCGTTAAATTTTTTTATAACTTTCGTTGTTCTGGAAGAAAAACGATTTGTTAAGCAATTACAGATGTCTCAAAATGGTAGGATGCCTTTCATGCAAACATTTTTGTTGGAAAGTGAGATTTACATAACGTGTTAGAAAAGCTAGTTAAAGTTTACAATCGCAAATTAGGAAAAGTGGTTGAGTTGTTGAACCAATTTGAGAATTGAAGCTAGAATCACTTTATCAGTTGCAGTGCTATTGCAACCGCTTTTCCATGTACATGCCATTTTTGTTTATCGACAGAAAATGTATATCCAACTTCCCGCCATAATTCATATGTTAGTATAGGTCCTTCAATTTGTTAACAGAGGATTAGATTTAAGATATGAAAATTAGTTCTGCCCTGAAGTAATGGTTATAGAAAACAAAACTCCGCAGCCATACGGTCACATTTCGATGGGTTTAGCCGTTATTGTTGCTCCTCAGGAAAGAACAACAATAGAGATATGAGAACTAATTATTTTACGACAGCGTTCTTATTGATTTGAGGTGCAATAATATTTATGGTGACGATCTGCATGTTAATAAACAAACTTTTTGATGAAGAATATGTTAAAAATTTTACATCCAAATAAGGATTTGCAAAATTAAAGAATCTCAAAATCCATAACTACTGCTGATCAATCACGATTGTTTCCTTCTATCAAAAATCAGCAAGCAACGTAGAAGAATATTCTGTTACACTGGAGTTAATATGAGTTAGGCTGGAGTTTTAGGCACTTCATTGGAACATGCACTTCATTGGAATTGATTTGTTCATCGAGGACATTTTTAAGTCCTTCTACTGCTTTTCATCCTTCTCCTTGATTTTTCCTTTAATTATTTTTTCGAAATTTGTTTGGCGACATTTATTTTCCTGGGTTACATGATGCAAATGTTTTTTATATACCCTTACATTTACTCGTTAGTACTGGCACTGTGTCTGATAAACTTTTTATTTTTCAGATATATTTGATCGTTTTATGTAATTTATTAACGAAATATCTATTTTTAATTTAAATACGGTTAGTATCTTAACCACGCCTTAATTTGATTACGATTTACATAATCAGAAAAAAATAAAATAGGGATATTGATTTTTTTAACCGTTGCCAGGAAAATGTAAAGCGAACTTCTGTAGGTGATCGCTGTCTATGGGTAAAAATAATAATAATAATAATACTATGTGATTCGAAGATATTAACCACGCCCACAAAATATTAGTGTGATTTGGATGTTTAGAAACAGTAAAATAAATATAACAATATTTTAGAAATTTGCCGAACAAATGAAAAGCGAATTTTAGCAGGAGTGTAGTTCGTTTTCTATTCTTTTAAATATATAAGGTGTGGTTGCAGGATGTTAAACACAATCACTATATTTTAGTAATATTTGCCCTTTCAGGGGAAAATAAAGGATTGATATTTTTATTCTTGAAAATGGGAAAAATACACCTCATTGCTGAGATGTGAGATCTTTTGTATTTTAATAGACATTAAGTGCAGCTTCTGGATATAAACCACACCGTTTACATTTCTGTAAGATTTGCACTAACAAATTTAAATAAATATATTTATATTTAAACATATGTGAAAGGATGAAAAGCAAACCTAAGCAGATATAATTTAGATTTGTTTAACCAGAAAAATATTTGAATTAAAATATAATTTATCACTTGTATCTTGCAGATGAAAGGGAGTTCTCATTAACTGTTAAAATAAGCTATTGACTTTAAAACAAATTAAACTATTGACAATATCTGCTATTGCCTTTCATTTAAATTAAACTATTTAAATTTATTTAAATTAAGCTATTGACAATCTCAGCTATTGACTTTTAAACTTTTGTCAGGCAAATGTGAACTGAAGCTCAGTAGGTAACTTAATTTTTCACAAATGCTGGAGTTAACGTCATTAAGAGTTGAAGCTCAGAGATTTTTTGTATACACACGTCAGTTATGGAACAAAGTTCAGCCATTTTTGTCTCAGTACGCACTTTTAAATACTAGTTGAACCATTCCAATTCCTTGTAAGCCACTAATATTCATAGTAGCTCACTTACCGGATTAAGAATACTCAATATTGACAAGCTCAAAAGAGCCCTAATAAAGTCGTATTTTATAAAATATTCTCTAAAAGTATTTATGGTAGATAAATATACAATTTTAAAAGTGTTTATAGAAACTTTGAGTTTGAGTGCACTCCTAGATGTCCGCCGATTTTGTTAAATTTTCCATGGAATCTAAATTCAAAGAAATCCGCTAGATGACATATAAAGCACGCCAATTTAAATTTCTTTACACTGCATTATGTAGAATTTGTCGGCAGGTTTTGATTATTAAACTTTCTATTTCCCATTATTTGAAGAACTTCATAAAATTGGCTTATTAATTCCTTAAGGAAAGTGTATGAAAGGTCACTGTCTGATTCCTTTTTGTAACGCTCAAGTCTGAATGAGTTGATTTTGCTTATGTGTTGAAGACCCAGACCGTCCGACTCGCCCAGAGGGCTCGAGCAACTATTTGGACGGCCGTTTTGCTTATGTGTGCATATATTGAAGACAGCAGGTCTAGTGCCTACACACTACGCTAGCAAGTCACGGCTAAAGAAGACACAAAAATTGTAAAAATTGGTATAATAGAACTGAAAATAAATGACTTCAGTTGCACTTCGAATGGAGCTGACTGATGAGAAGCATTGAATGCATCTGAAATATTAATTTTGCTCTTCAATGAAAGTGACTTGGATGAAAGAGTGGGACATGATGAATTGTCAGTTAGCGATGAGGAGCAATGGACATTTACTGATATGACAGACCGGGATTGATTGGATCTTGACAGTCAGATGCTGATTTCTTCCACGTATCCAAATGATTACTGGATACTTTGATAAAGAGCCAGAGTATGTGTTGGTATCGGAATCTGGGGAACAACCCAAAGAATTTCAAAGGTATCTGTGCCGTTTTAACACTGTGAGGAAAATAATGAAATAAGTAATTCATTTAATAACTGGTGTCTGTTTGAAATTATAGATAAGTGTTATTACATCAAGTACTGAACCACCCATCTCTTATGGCAATAATAAACAGTAGTTGCATTTTGATATGAATAATATCTATCTATCTATATATACTAATTTCCAAGTGTCCGTCCGTCTGTCTGTCCGTCTGTCTGTCCGTCTGTCTGTCCGTCTGTCTACCCGTCTGTCACGCTTTTTTAGGCACTTCCCGAATTGATAGAGAATTGCAATTTGGTACACGGCTCGGTCGTTCGATAAAACCCCCTGGAAAAATCGAATTTTTCGAAAACGTTCTATAGAGGGGGTGCCCCACAGCAAAACGTTCGAAAAGCGAAATGACGGGAAAGCATGCTTTGCGATGCGATAAAGACTTCAAATTTAGTATATGGGTAAATCACTCGAAAGGAAGAAAGTGTGCAATTTCAGATTTCCAATATTTCATTTTTCAGGGGGGGGGGGGGGGGTGCAGCACACCAAAACGTTCGAAAAGTGAAATGATAGGAGAGCATGCTTTCTGATGAGATAGAGACTTCAAGATTGGTGTATGAGTAAATCGTTCGAAAGGAAGAAAGTGTGCAATTTCAGATTTCCAATATTTTCTACTTAAGGGGGTGCCACACACTAAAACGTTCGAAAAGTGAAATGATAGGAAAGCATGCTTTTCGATGAGATAGAGACTTCAAATTTGGTGTATTGGTAAATTGTTCGAAAGGAAGAATGCGTGCAATTTCAGATTTCCAATATTTTCTACTTAAGGGGATGCCGCACACCAAAATGCTCGATTTACAGAATAAATGAGAGAACGATCTTTTAAAATTTGATAGAGCCTTGAAATTCGGTATATGGGCTAAACAAACATGAAAACACCGAAGACAAATATAGTTTTTCAAAAATGTTCGTTTAAGGGGGTGCTCCAGAGTAAAACGTTCGAAAAGTGAATTGATGAAAAACCATGCTTCGGATTGAGATAGAGATATCAAATTTGGTATAAGGGTAGATAGTTTGAAAGGAAGAAAGTGTACAATTTCAGTTTACCAATATTTTCTACTTTAGGGGGTGCCGCACACCAAAATTTTCGATTTTCGAAATAAAGGAGAAACGCCCCTTTTAAAACGTGATAGAGGCTTGATATTTGATATATGGGAAAATCATCTGACTGAAATCACAAAAAGAATAGAGTTTTTCAAAAATGTATAGTTAAGGGGGTGGGTACTCCACACAAAAGCATTCGAAAGATGAAATGCTAGAAAAGTATGCTTCGCGATGAGATAGAGACTTCAAATTTGGTGTACGGGTAAAAAGTTGGAAAGGAAGAAAGTGTGCAATTTCAGTATTCCAACATTTGTTATTGTAAGGGGTTCCGCTCACTAAAATGTTCGATTTACCGAACAAATGAAAAACGCCTCCTTTATAATGTGATAGAGACTTGAAATTTAGTATATGGGCTAACCATTTGACAAAAAAACCGGAGATGAATACAGTTTGACAAAAATGTTATTTAGCGGGGTGCTACATAGAAAAACGTTCGGAAGGGGAAGTGATAGAAAAACTTGCTTCTCGATAGGATAGTGACTTCAAATTTGGTGTACGGGTAGATAGTTTGAAAGGAAGAGAGTGTGAAATTTCAGATTTCCAATATTTGCTACTTTAAGGGATGCGCAGACTAATATGTTCGATTTTCCTAATAAATGAGGCACGCTTCTTTTTAAACGTGATAGATGCTTGATATTTGGTATTTGGGCCAATCATCTGATAAAAAAAAAAAGACAAGCAGAGTTTTTCAAAAACGTTCATTTATGGATGTGCTTCAGAGAAAAAAGTTCCAAAGGAGAAATAATAATATAGGAGTGCCTCGGGTTGATATAGACTTTAATGTGGTGTAAGGGTAGATAATTCGAAAGAAAGAAATGCTCAAATTTAGTTTCCCAATATTTTCTTCTTTAGAGGGTTCTGCACGCCAAAATATTCGATTTGTCGAATACGTGTGAAACGCGAATTATTAAAACATTTACATTATTCAGGGGTTGCTTATTGCGAGACCGTTGATTTTCAACGGGTATTCGGCTAGTATATACTAATTACCAAGTGGCCGTCTGTCTGTCTGTCCGTCTATCACGCTTTTTTAGGCACTTCCCAAGTAGATAGAGACTTACAATTTAGTACACGGGTCAATCGTTCGATAAAACCCTCTGAAAAATCGAATTTTTCGAAAATGTTCTATAGAGAGGTTGTCCCACACCAAAACGTTTGAAAAGTGAAATGGTAGAAAAGCATGCTTTGGCATGAGATAGAGACTAAATTTGGTGTACAGGTAAATCGTTCGAAAAAAGAAATTCTGCAATTTCAGATTTCCAATAATTGTTATTCTAGGGGATGCCGCACACCAAAATGTTCGATTTGTAGAATGAATGAGAAACGCCTCCTTTAAATTTTGATAGAGGCTTCAAGTTTGGTATGTGGGCTACTCATTTGATGAAAACATCCATGATGAATATAGTTTTTCAAAAATGTTCGTTTAAGGGGGTGCTCCAGTGAAAAATATTCGAATGGCGGATTGATGAAAAAACATGCTTCGAGATGAGTGGTGTAGGGGTAGATAGTTTGGAAGGAAGAAAGTGTACAATTTAAGTTTTCCAATATTTTGTACTTTAAGGACTGCCGCACACCAAAATGTTCGCTTTTAGGAATAAAGGAGAAACGTCCCTTTTAGAACGTAATAGAGGCTTGATAATAGAGGCGAATCATCTGATAGAAAACACAAGATAAATACAGTTTTTCGAAAACGAAGTTTTAAAAGGGGGGGGGGGGGGTTTACTCCACGTGAAAACATTCAAAAGGTGAAATAATAGTAAAAGCATGTTGAGATTTCAAATTTGGTATATGGGTAAATAGTTGGAAAGGAAGAAAGTGTGCAATTACAGTTTTCCAAAATTTGCTATTGTAGGGGGGTGCCTTACACTAAAATATTCGATTTTATGAACAAATGAAAAATGCATCTTTTACAGTGTAAGAGTGGCTTGAAATTTAGTATATGGGCTAATCATTTGATAAAAAAACAAAGATTATTACGGTTCCTCAAAAATGTTTATTTAAGGGGGTGCTACACAGAAAAACATTCGAAAGGTGAAGTGATATGAAAGCAGATAGGCTAGAGACACCAAATTTTGTGTATGGGTAGATAGTTTGGAAAGAAGAAAGTGTACAATTTCAGTTTTCCAATATTTTCTACTTTAGGGGAGTGCCATACACCCAAATATTCGATTTTCTGAATAAAAGAGAAACGGCCCTTTTAAAACGTGATAGCGGCTTGATATACGGCATATGGTCTAATCATCTGATAGAAAACCCAAGAAAGTTCATTTTTTTAAAAATGTATATTTAAGAGGGGTGTCTTCACACACAAACATTCGAAAGATGAAATGATGGAAAAAGCATGCTTCGCGATGAGATAGTGACTTCAAATTTACGGGTAAATAGTTGGAAAGGTTGAAAGTGTGCAATTTCAGTTTTACCACCTTTGCTATTGTAGAGGGTGCCGCTCATTAAATTATTCGATTTGCGCCTCCTTTACAAGGAAAAACGCCTCTTTTACAATGCGATAGAAGCTTGAAATTTAGTACCTGGGCTCATCATTTGATAAAAAAAACAAGATGAATAAGGTTTTTCAAAAATGTTCATTTAAGAGGTTGTTACACAGAAAAACGTTCGAAAGATAAAGTGATAGAAAAACATGTTTCGCGATGAAATAGAGACTTCGAATTTAGTGTACTGGTAGATACTTTGAAAGGAAGAATGTGTACAATTTCAGATTTCCAATATTTGCTACTTTAGAGGGTGCCGCATACCAATATGTTCGATTTTCCGAATAAATGAGACACGCTTCCATTTAAATGTGATACATGCTTGATATTTGGTATATGGACCGATTATCTAATAAAAAACTGAAGACGAACACTCAGAGTTTTTTGAAAAATGTCCATTTATGGGTGTGCTCCACAGAAAAACGTTCGAAAGGAGCATGATCTAATAGCATGCTTCAGGATCATATGGATACTTCAGTTTGGTGTACGGGTAGATAGTTCAAAAGGAGGAAGTGCGCAATTTAAGTTTTCCTATATTTTCTTTTTTAGGGGGTTCTACACACAAAAATATTCGATTTGCCGAATAAATGTGAAACGCGAATTATTCAAAAATTTACATTATTCAGGGGTTGCTTATTGAGAGACCGTTGATTTTCAACGGGTATTCGGCTAGTTAGCAACAATTATGTTAAAGTATATAAGTGTTCCTTGCTTAAAGCTATTAAATGAATAAATACCTATTTATAAATTTAACAAATTGGCTTACGATTATTTCAGCCCACTTTAATGTTTATTATTTTCTGCTGTATTTTAGATGCAGTAAGCAATAACATCATTCATATAGCTTCTTTTGTAAAATTAAAAACAATGCAATCACTAATATTTGCTACCAATCACTATTATTTGCTATTCACTACATTGTTTAAATATGACCTTCTAGTATTATAGAGAACTTATGGAGGAAGACTGGCTAGGAATTTATATTTTTAGTATTCAATATACAAATACATAATTTATTTTCTCATTTTCTAACGAAAACACATAAAACATTTATTCTGTAAAATAGTGAAAGCAGTAATAGTGCATAAAAGTCTTCAAGTTTTGAAATATATACTTTTGAGTCTATTGCGGTTGGCTTTTGAAAATGCAGCAAGGAGGATTGCACATTTGGGATGCGTTCTCTACTTGAAAGCAATACTGAAAATGAGATCGAACAGAATAGAGATCGTAAACATTCCTTTACTTCACGGTTTAGAGGACTACAGTCGTCATTACAGTGGAAAAATGGGTCTGGAAAATAGTATATTTAGCTATTCAAATCTCGAAATTAAATAATACTTTATCAGGATTTGTTTTAACTAATGCATTGTTCACTAGATGCTTAGTAAAGAACATACTAGTTAATAACGCCCTTAATTACAGATTAAACTTCTTTTACTTACTTACTAATTAAATATCTAATTTTTAAAGTAATCCAGATACCGGGAAACCAGGTTCAATTACCACAGAATGCAATTTATAATAATTCAAAATGCAGTTGACTTCTATCCAGATATCAAAGTATTTTTTAGGATATTATAATAGCAAATTATTACATATATATATATATATAAATAAATAAATAAATAAATATATATATATATATATATATATATATATATATATATATATATATATATATATATATATATATATATATGTATGTATATATATATATATATACATATATATATATATATATATATATATGTTTTTAAAACTAGCCCATAAAATGTATGATTTATTATACGTCTGCTTTTTTCTCGATGAAATTAAATAAAATACATTATGACACGTTTTTTTAATTTCCCGTAGGAGAAAATACACTAAGTTACAACTTTTTGACAATCTGGTAGATTACAACCAACTTCAGTGAAGTAATTCACCCTTGATAATAAACAGTTAAGTCTTAGATAATTGCCTGTGTGGTGGCTGAGAGGTTTAAGGCATAGCATGTTCTCGCTGCCGGATTGGGGGTTTGAGTCCCATCCGCGGGTATGAATGTTGTCATGTCGAAGCCAAGGATGCTGTTGCGGGCATGGATGTTGTCCGCGGGCATGGATGTTGTTGTGTCCTCTAAGGGCGTAGTGTATTCCGCCTTCTCCTGCTCACCGGAGCAATGTCATGTGACCGCTAAATGGTTCATGATCCGACCACTAAAAGTAGACGAATGGTTGGACGATCAAATGCCTCGACATTAAAATAAGTCTTAGATGATTTAAAACCATTCTATAGGGAAGTATGAAATCCCTATTCTTTTCTATACTCCTGTTTGAAAATTTCCAACACCATACAGGAGTCAAAAGAATTAAATGGAATTTATTCCGCAAATGACCTGTATTGATAGAAATAAACGATTAAATTTATGCACGCGCTGCAATAAGAGCTTCTATACGACCTGGCATCAAACCAAACAAATTTTGAATCTATACCTGAAGAGAATTCCAGATTGCTTTAATCCGAACCCAAAGTTCAGCTGTAATTGCTACGCGACGAGCGTCACGAGCGAGACGCCTACAAAGAAAATCCCAGCCATGTTTAATAGGCGACATATCTGGTGGATAGGCAGGCCAAGGAAGAAGCTGCATCTCTTGTACCGAAAAGGAGACTATCAACATGTGGACGAGCATTGTACTGTAGAAATGCGATGAAGGAAGGCTACAACTTCGGGCTCCAGAACTTCTCTGATACATCGGTTGCTGTTGAGATTACCCACAATTCTTAGCAGTTGAGTTCGTCCAAGATACCCAATGGCGCCTCAGACCACCACTCTTGACGTTAGCCCAGTATGACGTTGGTTAACGAACTCCGGAGTGTAGATTTCACCTCTATATCGTCTAACGTGGATGCGGCCCTCAATTCACCCCAAATTAAAGCTGTGTTCATCAGAAAAGACGACTTGTTGGCAACGTTGTTGGCAACTTGTTGATCAGCAAACCGGTGTCCATATTGGTCAGCCCATTGTAACCGCAAGCGTCGATGGTTTTGCGTCAGCGGAGTACTTGTACGAAGGGATTTTTGCACGTAGTCCACGCTGCAGCAAACGCCGAAGAATTGTTGGAGCCACATCTGTAGCAGTGATCCAATGTTCTGCCAACTATCGAGATGGAGCTGTACGGTCCACCACTGCCATGCGAAAGAGGTGTCTATCATTCCGTGCTGAAGTGACATTTCGTCGTCCACTGCCGGAATTGCGACTTGTCAGGTTCTCTGCAGTCCACTGCTTCCACACTTGCATCACTGTAGTGGCATTGCGCCCCATACGCTAAAAATAATTTTCTTACAAATAACTGCCAATAACAATCGTCGTTTGTTTCGCAGACAGCGATCTTCAGAGATTATTTTTAAGAAAGTCGCTGGTACTAAGGTTTTCTTGCTTGCATACACGAAAAAATCTTTCAAGGTCTGTAAAATCCTATAGGTCTGTTGCATGCCTTTAATACCAAAATCAATGTTCCAGGTAAATTATTTAAGAAAAAATCTGCGATCTAGAGACATGCATTGAAGCGTAAACGCTTACACCCTTTAATAGTAAAATTCCGTTGAATATTTGAAAGCATTGCATGACGATTTGAGTGAATAAGAATTCATTGTTTATCTATGCACTGAATTCCCTAACAAGCATTAAAATAATTTACGTTTAATTTTCAAATAGATATATAGCGGATATAGAGTGTGGCTTTTCAAGATTTCACATTTTGGGGGGAAGTAGAAGTGAAAAATAATAGTTTTTTTGTGATAATAATTATTAAATTTTCTTGCATTCTGAAAGTATTGTGACGGGGTCGATAATTCGAATCTGAGTTTTCGATTTAAAAACTCGTTTCAAGAATCCCTAAATTCGATTCGAAAATTTTTCAGGTGATGTCTCTTTCCCATTATCTTTCTCTCCATCTACCTGCGGGTGTATTCGTGTACATGTGGATGTACTGACAAATAAATGGAGCGTTTCAATGAAAAATGTTTCGATTCTTATAATCAGTGAATACTGGTATAGTAATTATTTTAAATGTGATAGAATGTTTGGAAGACATCCCGTTCGAATAAACTTTTGAGAAAATTATTAAAACTATCATAATTTCAAATAAAATCGAATGAGTAAAACTTTAGAACGGTAAATTTGGCGTTCTAACTTATAATTATTGAAACTTTATCGAGCCATTCTAATATTTTCCAATAAATTTATCAAAGAATTACATGAAATTCGAAAAGTAGTCAGTATTGTTAAATATGATAAATTTCTATATGCAATATTATGCATCAATTCCATTGGCAGCATGCTGGTGGATCTGGCTTATTCTACATACGAGAATCAATTTTGTATTTTGATGCCAAACAGTTTGCAAATACTCATTTGTATTTCATAGGATATATATTAAATGTTAATTGCATATAAAAGTGAGTATGACTGTGTTAACACTTTTAATTCTTCCTTGAAGAAATCCGATATAGTATGCAAATTACGTGGCAACAAATGTTTCGAGAGAGTTTTGATCACTCTCCATTGAGTCAAAACAGCGTATTTATTTAACAAATGCTAAGCAATAACTGTAAGGTGGCAATATATTGTGGGAATACAGTGGAATACATTGTGGACAAGAAACAGTGGAATACATACATACAGTAGAATAGCCCAAACAGTGTATGCCACTATTTTAACCAAATAAAGAAGGATCCAAACTCCTTCGAAACAATTGTTGTCATATAATTTGCTTATGTCTACTTTTTTAAGGAAGTATTGAACTGCTATTCTCAGAAGTAGTAGTTTTATTTTTGTGATGAAGTTATTCTATGTTGAGCAATAGAGTCGCTAAAGACACGAAATTTCCATTTTAATGATGCTAATTTAACGCCAGTGACAATGTTCTATGGCATATTTATGTATGCGCACATTTGAAAACTTTACGTAGGATGATTAGTCAATTTTCAAAGTAATGAAATTCTCCCCCCCAAATTAAATAATGATAAGTGAAATACATTTTTGGAATATATCAGGCCAGATTTTGATTAAGATTCAGTGGAGACAGTTTTATGTTATTTATTTACAATGTCTGTGATGTTTAACAATAGCAGCAGACGTAACAATGCCAGTTTTTACAACACTTTGGACCGAAAGTGCAATTAGGCCATAAACATCAGAAACTACATATAGCCACGAGAATGGTTAAAAACGTTGACCAATTATGTAAACGTTGACCAATTATTATTAAGATGTCTGATCGCACTACCCTCAGGTCAGCCAATGGTAGCGTAAGAGGCGTTACTGATCCCAGGCAAACGAGGCGACAACCGAAGGTTCTAGAGTGATATTGAGAACTTCGAAACGACACAGAATTACGGGTGGGTGACCACCTGGGAACACCGCATGCTGTTGGCACATTTTGGGTAGCCCGGTGGTTTACGCGCTGGATTTGCAAGCTGCCACAACTGCCGCCGTGTTCCTGCGGAGTAAGATCACGTTAAACATGTGGATCCGTAAGTTCTTCCGAGAGGTTGATGGTAGGGGACGGAGGGTACGGTCCCTGTGGATGCCTTCCCCACTGGGTTCCGTGCTAAATCGGGTGGCACTTCCCGGACGTCTAAACAGTTATCTTACACCTTTCTGGTTGGTCGGACGGTCTGGGTCTCAACAACAACGACACAGAATTACGACAGAATTTACGATGACTTCGAGGTCAGAAGAGATTTCTCATAGAGAGATGCAGTAGAGAAGTATTATTTCGCAAGTTTGCAAACAGAGTTTCCGTAGAGATTTCACAGTAATGCGCAGAAACAGTTCGAGTTGGGACCCAATACGTAGAGTTAAGGCCAGTACGATACGCTGATGCAAGAATTGTGGTCAATGGCCAAAGCCGAAAGTGAAGGCATATGCCCATTAATAATTTTTGACGGCCATAAATGCAATTCAGACACTTTAAGTAACTGGTCTCACATTGTCTCTCTCCGCCGCAATTAATGAATAATTGCTGTAATTAATTTAATAAGTAATCTATGTTGTTTATATATGATTTTATTTTAAAGTTAAAATGGTGCAATTAATTGTAGTATTATGCTAATAAATATTATATTCCAGGATCCGCACTAAAGATTGATATGGTGGGTTTAATGAGCGGCACAGAACGCGATGTGTTTAATGTTATAAGGGTTCACGATTTACGATAGTTGACCATGTTCTAAGAATAATTTAAATTTGCAATAAATGTTCCTAAATCATGATGTTATTTCCGAGTTTTAAATGCTGCACTAATTGTGGTAGTTGTATGGTGAATGATTTTATTCAAAATGTATTTTTATATGTACACCACAGAATATATGAAAAGCGCAATTAGAATTTAAAATTTAAATTTTAAAATTTGGGTGACTGTAACTAAAACCATGGATTTTACAGAATAAAATATTAATTTCTAATTATTAAAATATGTTATAATATGAGCTATTATTTTTTATCAGATGTTAGTAATTTTCCAATTGCAAAGGTGGACTTGAGAGAAATAGTAAATGTGTGGGTTAGAAATGATTTCGTTTGAGTTGGTATGAAAAGAAAGGACCAATTGTTAATGTACAATTTAATTCCAAAAATCTGTGGAAAGCACACGGTTTTCCTTATATAATACAATAACTTTTGGTTTTGGAACAATAGCGCGTAAATTAAAATTTGGTGCTTTGGACAACTTAATAGCCTAAAAGAATGAATTATTCATACTTGTGTTAAAAATGTTTATTAAACTGCAAGTGGTATTTAATTAAATACCCCGTAAAATAGTTGACTAGTGACAAATTCTTGGACTTCAAGAAACAAACCTATTGCAAAAATTATCTTATTTCATGAGCGGAACGACCTAGCTTCAGCAGAGATGGGTGTTAATATGTGTATCGGAAACTACTGCTTGGGGGAAGTGAACAGGTTTCAAGGCAATTGCCACTTTTTAAATCGTATGTAATTATTTTGTAAATTTATTCGCCAAACGTGTAATGTCTTGGGAGCGGTTCATGCTAACCCTCTAACATTTCTCATTTGTTTCCTAATAAAAAAAATCGTATAGAAGGATCATTTATTTAACTTTATCGAAAGTTCTGAATTACAAATCATTTTTTCAAAAATTTCTCCGAACATAAGGTTTTTTCCTTTAATATTTGATTCCGTTTAAAATCAATAATATTTTAACATTCACCAACTGTGGTAATCATAGTAAATTACGTTCTAAATATTCCTTTAGTTCATGACATATCGCATTCACAGACACACACACACACTTACAAATATATATATATATATACATATATATACATACATACATGCATATGGACAGGCATCTTCACAGAAACCTTCGATTCGCATTTAGGGATACTTAAATCTTCTTCTTCCGTCAAAAAATCGACTTTGAATTTTTGAACTCGTAACTGTAATTTTCCTACACATTAAATTATGTAAGTTGGGAAATTGATAACAGTTAAATTAACGAATTATATTTTTATTACTGCTACTATGCTTATAAAGTTATAAACTACGGCAGGTAAAATGCAGTTTTGAACATATTTAATATTGTGAGCCCCGAATGGAAAGGTATCGCCCGCATTGAAATAAAAAATAAAAAATCTAATGTAGGCAGCACATGCTTTTTACTACATAATACAATTATTTTACTTCTTTCAGAACTTAATAAGGATGTATAAGATCCATGACGTAATGTTCTTAGCGTTAAATTGTACACTATATTGGCCACTTTCTGGATGACAACATGTACATACATTTTAGAGAACCCAATTAACCCATGTTTTGCGAAAATTTAACATGAAAATCAGAAATATATTTAGCAGTTGCTAAATCATATGTTAAATGATTAAAATCAATGACACTACTATTTTACCGATGGTTTGCTTTCTAATCAGTAGTTCCTAAAATTTAAAGTTAAGATTGCCATTTTATCATATGCCAATATTGCATTTAACAGTTCATTATTTAATTTGTAAAAGCCAATAATCTCATCATCGCTAAATTGGCCCATAAATAAACTAGAGGATAAACTCGTCATACTGGTAAATTCGTATAAGACTCTTTATTGAAAAATAGTTAATAGGAGATCAACACTTGAAAAATGCACTTGTGTTACGACCCCCTAGATATCCAAACCGAAACGCATCTGTTCCACAAACCGGGAAACTCGCTGTATTTTGAATAAAGTGACAGAAATTAAGAATTAGTTTGAATTTCATTTTCAAAGATATTGAGTAATTTTCATCAATATCTCATCAATTTGGCGTTATTTTTGGTAAATAAGTGTCATTTCTGTCGATTTGATAAGGATATCTTAACTTTGGTGACATATTAAAAAAAATCTGATGTGGGCAGCACATGACTTTCTCTGCAGATTTATATCCATGTTCTCTTTACTTTAATTAAATTTATTTCACTTTTAATTCAATTTTCGTTCTCATTCGGTAACCGGACTTATTTTCAAAGGTGGCGCAGAGAAAATACGAAAACTAAAATATCTCGAGAACGGCTAGTCTTAGTGTAATGGGGTTGGTCTTATTCTTTTCTTCACTAAAAATTACGTATTAAACAAGCATTTAATGGATATATTTGACCATAAGTAGTTCTTTAGTTTAGATTTTGATGATTTTTTCAGGCCATTTTGCGAAAAAAGGCAGGTTATTTTTTTTCGAAGCATACCAAAATCTAATCAGCACAAGGGTGACCCACAAGTGACTCATCTGCCGTATTTTGTGAAATTCGGTCCATTAGTTATTCAGTTAGAGTGGATACAAATTTTTGCGGGCCATTTCGCAAAAATAGGCGAGTTCTTTTATCCCGAATCGTACTCAAAACTAATCAGCACCAGACTCGCCCACAAGTGACTTACCTACCAAATTTTGTGAAATTCGCTCCATTAGTTTTTAGTTAAAGTTGATACAAAATCTGCACAGACAGACACACAGACACACACACAGACGTCACGCTAAAAAACGTTTTTTTCGTATTCTAGAGGTCTCGAAACATGTAGATCCGTCGAAAACTCGAGTTGCGATTTTCGACATGATTCCAATACTTTCCTTATACATTACCATGTATTGCAGGGAAAGTAAAAATCACCATGGCGATATTTTGTTAAATTATCGCCAATCATTACAGATGGATAGGCAAACAAAATTGAATTTTGAGAAATTGTTGGGAGTCAAAATGCAAAACTATTTTAAAAAGTATCTTCTCTCGTGAATGGAACGAACTAGATCTTCTAGAATAATGTTAATAAATTTGTCGCACAATATTGCATATGAAAGGGAATATACTTCGCAACAGTTAATACCTCATTTTATTATCATGTATATTTTTGTATAAATGTGTTTGAAATACGTGCTACATCTCGAAAACGGCTTTTCCTAGAGTTCTAAAGTTTCTGTCATTTGTTTGCTAATGAAACAGTAGATTAAAAAAACCTCGTGTTTATTCCTGTAACAATATTAAAGTTTATCATTTTTTTTATGATTTTTCCAAATGGGGAGGAATGGGGGGGGGGGGGGGTCCAAACATTCGATTGCTTTAAAAATTAATAAGGTACTTACTGATTGTAATAAACGTATCAAATTTCATTTGAAATGCTTCATTCGTTTGTAGAGTATTCATTCGTGAAGTATTTTTGCACACACACACACACACACAAGCACACACACACACACACACACACACACACACACACACACACACACACACACACACACGCACACACACACACACACACACACACACACACACACACACACACACACACACACACACACACGCACTCACACAGACATCACGTCAGAAATGTTCGATTCGAGTTCAAAGACATTTGAAACATTCTCTATACCGTTGGAAACTCGAATTCGAATTTTCTAATCTGTCAGAATACTTTTCCTATGCATTATACTATGCATGCAGGAAAAATAATGAAGAATTTCGTATGTGTGTACTAAATATCTATTCTGAAACACATAGCCACAAATTCTTCATCTAATAATGGTGTCTCACTATCTTATCTTCTTTACACAGCGTTGAAAATTTAATCAGGGGGCCGAACAGTAAAAGTCAATTTCCGACTCCACTAATGGCAGCAACAGAAGGGAATTTTGAAAAGCTTTAACGGAATAGGGCACAAGGGATATATTTTTATTCCTCAAGAAATACTGACGTGTTTTCCTTCGATCCAGGTAATATTGGATTGATCTCGAAATCGTTTTAAAGCTCAAATTTTAAACCGAGGAGAGAACTTGAGCCATAATAAAAAATACTGACATGTTTTGTCGGAAAGAGGGACTATTATAAATTTACAATAAAAATTCAATATTTTAATATGTTAGAGATATTTTTTTTATATACCTGAAAGATTGTAATCTAAAAGAGTTTTTGTCTCACTCTGTTTATATTCCCTTGAAATATTTTCTAAATCATAAAACATAAGTATATATATATATATACACATATATAGTAAGATGTAAAACTGTTTGGTGGAAAATCTAGTTTCTGAATTAATAATTTATTTCTACTAAGTTTTTATAGTTTATAGAAAATTTTCCTGTTTAAAATTTTATATTACCTATTTTGTCTATATATATATATATATATATATATATATATATACATATATATATATATATATATATATATATATATAAACTATACTTAAAACATAACATGTAGTAAACGGTAAAATAGTTTGGTGGAACATCCGGTTTCAGGATTAATAATTTATTTGTGCTAAGCTTTCTTAATTTATTAAATATTATCCTGTTTTAAAGTTTATATTGCCTATTTTGTTCATATATATGCTCAAAATATATGTATATATAAGCATATATAGTCAGCGGTAAAACTGTTTGGGGGAGAATCCAGTTTCTGGATTAATAATTTATTTGTACTAAGCCTTAATTGTTTATTGAAAATGTTCCTGTTTTAAACTTTATATTGCCTATTTTTGTTCTTATATATACATAAAACATAAGTATATATATGAACGTATATAGTACGCGGTAAAACTGTTTGGTGAAGAATTCATTTTCTGGTTAAATCATTTATTTCTACTTGCTGTTATATTTAATTGATAATTTTCCTGTTTTAGTGTTCATATTGCGTATTTTGTTCATATATTTACCTAAAACATAAGTGTATATATAAGCATATATAGTCAGCGGTAAAACTGTTTGGGGGAGAATCCAGTTTCTGGATTAATAATTTATTTGTACTAAGCCTTAATTGTTTATTGAAAATGTTCCTGTTTTAAACTTTATATTGCCTATTTTTGTTCTTATATATACATAAAACATAAGTATATATATGAACGTATATAGTACGCGGTAAAACTGTTTGGTGAAGAATTCATTTTCTGGTTAAATCATTTATTTCTACTTGCTGTTATATTTAATTGATAATTTTCCTGTTTTAGTGTTCATATTGCGTATTTTGTTCATATATTTACCTAAAACATAAGTATATGTATAAACATATATAGTAAGTGGTAAAACTGTGTGGGGTTAAAACCAGTTTCTGGATTAAAAATTTATTTCTACTAAGTTTTTACAGTTTATTGAAAATTTTCATGTTCTAAAGATTATATTGTCTATTATTCGAGAACAAACACTGAATAGTAAATAATTTGTGTGTCTTTGAAAGTTCGAGAAGGATGTAAAATTGTATTTCGGATAGGGATTTCAGTTTCCAAAAAATTTTGTCATAATTTCAGTATTTCAATATTTTGAACTGTTTTGAAAAAATCAAATGAAGAAAAATCATCCACAAAAACTGTTAGCTGGATTTCCATATATATAAAAAATTAGTGACCTTTATTGGAGTTTAGTTTTACAATACTTTATTGACACCAAACCAATCAATTTCAATCGAACTGAAGCTATTGCCTTTTTTTTATTTAAGACTGTTATAAATGTATTTTTTATACTGATAAAAACAAATTGATATTTTTTTCAAAATTTTTAATCGATCTAATCAAGGTGCTCTTTTTCCGGATCCGGATGCACCTATGTACCAAATTTCATGACCATATTCCATTTAGATTTCGTGTTACAAACTGCATATCCGCACACAGTCATATTTATATTGTGTAAGATTGCCTTTCTGAATTAATTGGAAATTTATTTCATTTAGTTACGTGTACATCGAAATTTATTTCATTTAGTTACATGTACATCTATTAAACAAGATGTCATTGGGTTGTTTAATTTTTATTTATGTTGTTTCCATGCAATTTGGGGTAATAAGAATTGTAATTTAGTTTCTAATTTAATATTATTAACTTTTTAATTATAAAATACAATATTCCGGAAACTTAATTATCTAGGTACTTTAATCAGAATATTAATGATGTCGGTACTATAAAGTATCAGTACAAAAAGGAGAGATCTTGTTACAGTATCAATACACCAGTAATTGATATATATCGTTAAGTCGCATCGATACACTGATTAGCTTAAGGAACAATTTTGATACAGTATCGATGCAGCACGAAACGACATATATCGATAAGTCTCATCGATAGGGTTCTTAAGCGGGGCCGAATCGTACAAAGTTTTTTATTTATCATTCTACGCGTCCGCCAGTGAAGTCAATCTTAGAGAGAGAGATTGCTTGTTAAAGCAGAATTCAGTGACTCTCTTTGCAAGATAATTTACGTTTAGATATTGCCATTTCACTTTTGCAGTTATAGTACAAAATAAGTTAAGTGTAAAAAAAAATGTGTAATCATTCGTGAATACTTATAAATTTCACTCATCTTTATTTGGAGTAATTTAAATATGATAATTTGAAATGAGATTATTCAATATCAGTGAAAGTTTGGATGGATAACAAAATAAATATTGTTCTCTGCATTATTTGAAAATGTAAGATTTAATAGTATCGTAGTTAATTAAAACTATTTTTTTTAAATTGACAAGTAAGTGAATATTTTTATTTCATAAAATGGAAAATCTTCTGTAATTGGACAACAAATGGTGTCCCAGTGACGTCAGAGCTGAACTCTTTTCTTCTTCTTCGACCCAGGCCGTCAGACCTACCAGAAAGGTATAAGGTATATGTTTGGATGGCGGGAAGTGCCACCCAATATATACCGGAACCCAGTGAGGGAGGCTTCCAGGGATCGTGCCCTCCTTCCCCTACCACCAACCTATCGGACGGACTTACGGATCCACGCATGTTTAACTTGATCGTGTTCCGCGTGAACACGGCGACAGTTTTGGCAAGGCGGAAGTCCAATCCCGGCCGTCCGAGTGCAATTCCAGCGTGCTAATCACTGGGCTGTCGCACCCCTGATCACTTTTATGACTGTATACTGAACTGACGGCGTAACCTTATATTACTGAAATCTAGGCAATATCTACATGGTATTTTTGATAAAGTGAGATCCAACGTACATTATCTTTTTACATACAATACTAAACGCTGGTTTACTTGACTAAATTAGTTAAACCCAAAATCGTCGTGAGAACCTTTACTTTGGTTCTTCACTAATCAAAGAAGTATTTGTGACGTCATATTTGAGATCTGACAAAGTTTTACCATTTTACTCGTGAGAATAATTTTTAAAGCAAGGAAAGCTTTAAAATCGTACCAATGTTACTGTTCCCATTTTATTAATATACACGAATATATCGAATATAAGTTGCAAAGCACTTTTCTAACCCAACCGGGAATCGAACCCTGTATCACCGAACTGACCAGCCGACGCAATACCGTTGAGCTAATACGACGAAATTGCAAGCTCTTATTCTCGAAGTGGATTCTGCATTTTCATCTCTCTAATGTTAGATTGGCAGGCAACGGACAATCTGATTGACTAGCTATTGCTATTTTCACCTCCGGTTATCCTCCTGCTACTACTAATTTTTAACCAGGTTATTATCCTGCGTGGTCGTTATTCTCTGAATTAGAAATCGGTGCTCATCTTCCAGAGTCCACTGAATCCGTGCTAGTCGTACTAAGGTCGCTTTCAGACCTCTAACTTCTTTGCATTAGCCTACAAGGTTGATTTGTTCGTACGTCATTGTAAAGAGGCTTGCTGCCCCAACCGGGATTCGGACCCTGGATCTCCAAGTGGCCAGACGATGCTCTACCGTTGAGCTACTGGGACGAACTTGCAAGCTCGTATCGTCGAACTGGGCTCTGAGAAGAACATATCTATGTACATATCAATTTATTTGTGCATAAATAAAATTGAAAAAATGTCTTACGCATGTGTGTGTGTTTGTCTCATCACCACAAGAGAACGGTTGCACCAAATTTTATGAAATTTTGTGAATTTCCTTGGATTAACCCCACTTAAAATGTTGTCCATATTGCGAGTTTCTAAGACCTCGAGTGCTTGAGGTATTAATAAAAACGCACGATAAAATCTGGCCTATAGCATTATTCAGACGATATGTTTTCGGTAAATTTATTTGAAGAGAATTTATATCATGTCACTTGGCAACACGATTAAATGAAATGTGTTTATACAACAAACGATTTTCATTTTTTATCCGTATTAAATAATAAAGATATGGATATAAACATACATTTTAGAAATGATTGATATCGCATTTTGGACTGGATCATATCAATTATTATTTGTATTTCTAATTTTTTAGTAACCTGTTTTATTTTCGCAAGAACTTTTCTAACTCATATATCGTGTTTAGCCAATTGTTGAAACAGAATAAAAATGGTACTGTTCTTCAAATAAGATGTCATTTTGAATACTACAGGAATTTGCACACAATTGTGAATTTTAAGAGTCTTTTATTATGGAATTCGTACTAAAAAAGGGTACACTGCTAGTTTATTATATGACTGGGGTATGATCTCATAACTGCTCACAGTTCGGAAGATCTTGGTTCGGCCCCGAGTTCGCACTGATTGAGTTTTGGGAACAAAATGAATCTACCACTTTAAATAATAACGCCAGAGCTAAAATATGTGGTGATTGAGGTCGGATGGGGTTGCGGCTGAATGTTGATGTGTAATGTAATTTGAGATGATCATTTAAATGGCTGGAATGGTGTAGCTAATAGCCATTTAGGAGATATGAGTTTAATTTTCGGTAGCAGCCGATTGAGGTTGTGAGATGAATATGTAATAGATCTTGATAAAATAGGGAAAATTATGTGTTTTATTATCAAATTTTTGCAATGAAATCAAGTAAAATAACATTGAATATAATACACGATTATGCCAATACTTTAGCTATGCATGGTCTGTAAACATCTAAGAGAAATTCTACTTTAAAATAAAAAAAAATGCAGACTTTTTTTCTTGTCTAAAATACATGTCTACAGATGCTTTAAATTATACAGGGCTCACATTATGTTATCTTCTTTACACACAGCTGGAAATTATGTGTTTCTGCATCAAATGTTTTGAATGAAATCCAGTGTATAATAGCATTGAATATAACCCCGTTATTTCAATACTTTAGTTATTCATGGACTGTGAACGCATAAAAACTAATTTTACTTTCAAATAAAAATTAATGCAGACTTTTTTTTTTTAAATATATGTCCCCAGATGCTTTATCTAATTACTCTCAGTATATTATCTCCATTAAACACAGCTGAAAATTATGTGTTTTTTTATTAAATCTTTAGAATCAAATCAAGTGTATAATAACATTGAATATAATATACGATTCTGTCAATGCTTTAGTTATGCTCGGTCTGCAAACGTCTAAGAGAAATTTTACTTTAAAATAAAAATATATGCACCTGTTTTTCTCCCTAAGCTGCATTTCTGCAGATGCTTTATTTTATACAGAACTCTCATTATGTTATCTTCTTTAAACACAGCTGAAAATTTAATCAGAGGTTTTGAACAGTGAAAGTCAATTTCCGACTCAACTAATGGGGGTGACGGAAGGGAATTTAAAAGTCTTAACTGAATATGACGCGGGGAGAATCTTTTCATCAGTCAGAAAGTGCTGAAGATATTTTCTTGGATCAACGCATATTGTCGGATTAATTTGAAAAGCGTTGTAAGGCATAAATTGAGTTGAGCAAAATGACATTTCACTGCGTCAACTTTAGTCTTTTCTTTTATGATTTTAAACCGATTTTACTTTCCCTACTATACATGATAATGTATACGGATAGCATTAAAATGGGGTTTGCATTTTGAAATGGAGTTGTTAACAAGTTTAAAACTTTTGAATACTTTAGAATATGAAAAGACCGTTTATAGTATGACGACTTTGGTTTTTGTCTGTGTATCTGTGTATGTGTGTCGGTCTGTCAAAATTATGCATATACTCTAGTTCAAAACCTATTCAGACAAATTGTTTGAAATTTGGTGGATGAGTTACTTATGCATTATCCTATTGCTGATTAGATTTTGATACGATTTGGAAAAATATATCAAAAACTTTTTTGAAATGGCCGCAAAGCTCGTCAAAATCTGATATAAAAAGTCTAATTATACTCAAATGCATTGATTAGATATTAGTTTCTGAAGATAAATAAAATATTGTTTACCCTATTACCCCAGAATAAGGAATTCATGAGATATTGAATTTTTTTAAATTATAGCAATGTGGCGACGTTTTAACATACGTCTAATGTAAAAGAAATAATGGAAAATGGAGAGGATGAAAGAATGAAAAGTATAAAGAATGGAGGATATAAAAATATAGAGAAAGTGTAAATTCAAAGTAAATGAAATCAAAATTAATTTTATGTGCTATTTTGTGTCATAAATCTCAATTTAATGGATATGTTACCGCTAAAGTGCAGAAATCAGTTATTCTACAGATTATCTAGGTAATGTGCGGATTAACTAGGGTGATCCGTTAAAGTGCCGGAAATTGTTTCATTTCTCAAATTACCTAGGTAATCTGCAAATTACCTACTAGGCACTCGTTAAAGTGAAAATAAGATCTTTTTCACACTTTCTCGGGCATCTGACAACGGCTCATAGAGTTTTTCACAGCCTTGTACAGTCAACATATCATACTTTTGAATTATTCGATAATCTTGAGATGATTCTTTTTTCTTGGAAACTTGTATTCCCTTTATATCTTCAATTATGGAATCATACTTTCGTTTTGTCATTAAAAAAATATTATATTTTGAATCTTTGCTAAAGAGATTTGTGACGAAACTTTTCTTCATTTTACTCACCAATTCGGTGCTTGCTTGCATACTAGGAGCTAAATTTACTTGCTTTAAAAAAAAATCATGACACAAATTCACGCGCTAACAGACTGAAACGAATTTGAAAACAAAATTAGCTATGCTACTCACTAGCAGCCGACGCAAATTATGAGAAATAAAAACAACCGCCGACGACAAGACGCTGGCGAAACCAAACTAAAAGTGGAGGGAGAGGGGGAAGGTGTAGGGAAAGGAAATGAGAGAATCAAACTTTTGCACTTTAACGTTACGGAAGCCGTTAATGTGCACATTACCTAGGTAAAATGCGGAAAACTCTTGCTTACTCAAGTTAACGGAGCAAATCAGTTAACCTGCACATTAGCTAGGTAATGTGCACATTAACGGCTTTCGAGCTTTAGCGGTAACATATGTATAGAAAGAAAGCAAAAAAAAAAAAAAAATAATAATTAATTTGATTGGAAGGAAAAATCATGCATACCCACAGCAAATATTATGGATTTTTTATCAGTATCTTGTTATGACCAAGCTGTAGTATAAATTTATGATACTTTCTAAGGATGCTGGAAAGATTTTGAATGCACATTAGAACGTTATCTCATCTTTTGCACGTTAACGTTAGTCTCTGTAATGCATGCATTCATTAGCAATATTGCAGAGTCTTCCATTACAAATAAATTGGAAGTTCCAACTTGCAAACGTGTAATATTCCCTCACTGGAGTCTTTTCTATTGAGAACCAGGTGGAATAAACACACGTACATTATTTCCTATAGCCGGCATTTAGGGTTGCCAGATGCTGAAGTCCAGAGGAGGGTTACCAGATTTGACGATTTACTTCCAAGTTGGTGACTTTTCGAATATTCGAGAAAGACCTCGAAATAACTAATATTCTACGAGGTGTAAGAAATTTGTAGAAGTTACTATAGAGAGTCTATAAAAGAATAATCATTCAGTTAGAGAGCAGTTCACGAGATATGAGCTACATTTAACTGTGACTTTTGTCAATGTTTTGAGAACAGTAGCAGCTGTTTTGCGAAATTATTTCTGTCAATGTTTTGAGAATAGTAACAGTTATATTGTGAAAATAGTGGAGCATTTAAATGATGTTTAACTGTATATTGTTCCTGTTTACGCTATGCTTGTAAATAAACGTTTTAGTTATCCAGAGATTTGGACTCAATCTTGTAGCCTGAGAGCATACCCACGATTCCAGAAGAAAAGTCGTAACAATATATATAAACATACGCACATGCATGTACACACATTGACAAAACTATTGACGAAATTGTGAGGTAACAATATGGAGAATTAGAATCTAGCATCCAATTCTATAAAAGAAAATATTATCGTATAAATATTTCAATGTATATAGTGTTGAATGACTCTGACGTACAGCTCGACTGCTGGCTGAAACATGAGATCATTTCACATTCAAACCATTTTTTGTTATATTTTCGATTTCTGCAGGCTGGATAATATAATCTCATGTAATACGACCATGCAGCAAATCGAAAAAAGTGGATATTTTATTGTCTAACTCAGACTTAAAGACCAAATAAATTAAACATAATAATTGTTTTGGTCAGCTTCATCACACCATATCACCAAGTAGGTGTTTCCATTAAACGACAATTTATACAAAATTGATGGAACTAAATACAACCTTTTTCAGTACATATGAAAAAGGTTACGTCCGATTTAATAAACGCATAGGTATTCTGTGATAGAAAAGGATGAAAAACTAACACGCATAAGTTTAGTACCAGATAAATTGTTAATTTTAGTAGAATAATATGTTTTTTATATAAAGGTATAGAATAATAACTTATTCAAAGTAATTACACTTTTTTTCAAAACAGGGCATTTCATAAACGTATTTTTTTTCGTAGCAGATATGCCAAGTTTCAAAGAGCAATTGAAATATTTTTAACAATATTTTATTTTGCATTTTCAGCCATACTTTAGAAAGTACAATAACAGAATATTGAAGTACACATCTTCTAATAATAAATGACAACACTTTCATAAATAAATATTTAATACATTTTGGTCTACATGGGATATTTTTCAGATTTATATGTGCTAATATATATAATAGTAGTTGTTAGACAGTGCAAAACAATATACGACATCAACACAGCATAATATAGAAATATTTAGTAAGTATATTTTCTGCATAATAACATTATATCTTGTATCCACATGCAAATGCAATTGTGTTTGAAATTAAGATTCACACTAGTGAATTGATTCATATCACCATAAACATGAATAAGTATATTTTTGAACGATTAGCTTGACAATAAATGTTAATAATGGCCGATGGGACCACCGTCAGCGCAATACAATTATACACTACACTGTTTTTAAATATTAACTTAGTAAGGTAAGTACCACAATTTTTATTTAATATTTTAGTTCAAGGTAACCTTATCCACAAATACTTTTGAAATATGTCTCCCTGAAGTATTAGGAGCCCCATTGTTTTTACAGCTGAACTAAGCAGTCAATGCGTGTCGGTGTAGTCTGCAGTAAAAACTAACATATACCGTCAGAGAGACAATCACTCTTCTCTTAAATTAAATTTTTTTTCAAATTGATAATGTGTCTTGAAATTTGTTGTCTAATCAAGTTTATTAAAAGGTTTTGTCTAATCAAGTTTATTAAAACGTTTTGTCTAATCAAGTTTATTAAAACGTTTTGTCTAATCAAGTTTATTAAAACGTTTTGTCTAATCATTAATGTTTATAAAAAAGGTTTTGTCTGATCAATAATGTTTAATAAGAAGTTTTGTCTAACCAACCATATATTTAAATTCTAGATTTTTAGAGTAGAGTATGTTTAAATACATCCTGAACACAGTTAAAATATTTTTGAGAAAACACTGGTCAGTATATGTATATTTAAATTCAATGATATTATGATTTTTTTTGTATTGCATTATAAATTTCATATCTGATATTTTGCTACTTATATTTTTTTAAATGTTTTGAAGTGAATTAAAAACAACTTGTTTAGTTTATGTATTTTATTACTGTTATACGATCGAGATATAAACACGAATTAGCAATTAATATTTTCAAATAGTGCATTAATGTTGAATTAGTTCGTCCATTTTATTTAAATAAAATAAACATATATATATATTTCAATATAATTTCACAGAGTTGATGTACAAAAAATTATTGATAGTGCAGAGATGATACATAATCTGTACAGATTATTATCATTTATGATTCAGGGTTTTAAGTGGAGTCATGAACAATTTTAATAATTCGCATTCTTCAGAATACTTTATATCTAAAGTTATGCATTCAGTTTATTAAAAATATTATTAACTGTATAAAACGATAACGATTACTAAATTTAATCATTTTAAAATACGAAATATATAGTTTATAATAGTAAAAATTATATTTTTTATAACCGCAAATTGCACTATATTTATATTTTAAAAAGTAGTATTTTACAATAAACTTTTCTAATCAGTACACATTTTAATTCTGAAGATACGAAAAGCATATTTAGAACCCCCCATAAGTTGTTATTTAAAGTATTGTTCTAATGGTACTCTTACTATTACATATATATTATGATACTATCAGTAACATAGCTGCTACACTAATAATTGTGACATTTCTGTCAGACTTAAAGAACAATTACAGCTACAATAAACATAACAAACCATCCCATTTGAGCATTTTTGGTGTATTGATGCATTGACGACTCAGATAAATCAATACTATTCTCAAATTATTTGCACAAATCAGTATCTTATACCAAAGTCATTTACTGTTTTCTGAAAATACCACTTATAGGTCATTAGAAACGATAGCAGAGTTCGCCCTTTAAAAACAAAACAAATAAAAAACACATGACATGACATTTCTGTATTAGTCATTGCTCCTTTCATTTAATATGTCTTACTTGTCTGGCTAAATATATGTATTGTCTGGTTAAATACACTTATGTCACTAATGAGTGTATCATATTGGATCCAAATCATTGCTAGTGACATTTATCCTCACTGTTTCAGTTACTGACGTACTAGTTTTAGTCGCAGCAACCCGATCCTTTTGCAACTTTTTTTCTTTTGCAGGTATTTCCTTCATCGGAAGTAAGGTAACATTTTCATGACCATTGCAGGACTTATCAACTGTCTTCGCACTGACGATTCTTCTTTGATTTATATTAGGACCTGCATTGTCTGATTTGAAACAGGGCAACACAATCATAAATTCTTTCCTAAAATTTTCATTCAGCCATGCGTATAAGAAAGGATTGTAGCAAGTGGAACTCATAGCAGCAGCATGAGAGATGAAGAATATGACATTTAAGAACGACCAAGATGCTGCTGGAATGTAAAAATCTATGATAAGATTATATATATTGATTGGCAACCAAGAAGCCCCGAATATCACTACCATGGTAATGAGCATTCTGTTGGTCCTTCTAGTACGCTCCCTTTCCATTTCTTCCTTCTTCACTGATTTTGTCCCTGGTTTGCACTTAGCCCTGTTTTTAAGTTTAATACATACTTTCATGTAGCAAAATGTTATGATGATAAAAGGAACAACAAACTGAAGAATTGAAGTAGAAAATCCGAATGCTTTCCTGCTTGATTCGTACGGCCAGACTTCATCGCAGTATAAACCACTCTCTGTTGGTATGAGATCCATGAAAATACCATACGGAAGCGTAAGCAACCCTGCTAAACACCAGACTGAAAATATTATAATGTAACAATACGTCACTTGAAGTCGTGGCTTGAACGGGTATATGATCACGAAAAATCGGTCAATAGCAATCGACATCAGAGTAAAAGCTGATATATAAACACTAACTCCTTGGGCGTAGGGTACTAAATGGCAAAGCACTCTACCAAAGACCCATTGCCTCATGAACATGTATAACGGGGTAAAAGGGACTGCAAATGTGCATAACAAAATATCTGATAGAGCAAGGTTGGTGATAAAGTAATTTGTCACAGTTTGCATTGATTTGTTACGAAATACAACATAGCACACTAAAACATTTCCACATATTCCGACAGAAAATATGCATATATAAAGAGCATAAAATATAGCTTTGAGGCCAGGTAAGCTGGTAAATATGTCTGTTTGACTGTCATAATAATCTTCATCTGGATATGACCCATTATGACTTGAGTTTTGCCAGTCCAGGGAAAAGTTCTGCATGAGAACTGCTAGAGCAGCATAATTGGTGACATGGAAACCGTTTGCTATATGGATAGACATAACGTCTGCTATCATGAATATTCAGTTCTAGTATTATTTAGGTCTTTTGTAAGGTTTGGAGTGTTAACATCAGAATCAGTCTTTCTTTTCAATAACAGTCATCTTTATTCCATTATCTTCTATATAGACAGCGGCCGTACCTATAAAACATAAATAATTAATGAAACAGTGATCCATCTACACAGAATTTTAGAAAAAAATACACACAATTAATAACTATATATTTTAGTATGTTAATAATAATATATCTGCAATAATTTAATATATATACATACATATATATATATGTAGTGAGAAGGTGATTTCACCAACTTGACAGTGCCGGTGTTTGATCGCGGAACCAAAGCGTGATAGGCCGGTATCATAGTTTTGCGCTAAAGACGTCTCAAGTTCAAGGCATTTAATACTGCCTTATGAGCGTTCGCTATTTATACAGTACCAAAAAGTGGTTGTGAACCCCTCCCCGGCTGAAAGCCTGCTTTGAGTGTCGTGGCAAACACTCCCGGAAAACCGGTACCGTTCATAGAAAGTCCTTGCGACTAAATTGCTGAAAATTAAGACACAGAAATTAAACAAAATCCAAAAAAAATACCTTATATGTAATACCAATCGAATCCACCTCACGCCAACATCACCAATATATCCATCGAACTCAACACACAAACACTCTACCCCGTCCCCTTCATCACCAGAATAACTCCGAGAACAGAGGAATCTCCGATTATATACTGTATACCGTTGCCACAGATTCAACTAAAACTCCGTTAATTTTAATTTGCACTCTTGTATATCGATATTGTAAAAATCCGATGCGATACCACAAAGGAGTCCCCTGGGATATCCAACCCTACGGGCTTCCCCAAAGTATCTATTGGTCTTCTGTCTTTGTGTTCAATCTTCTACTTCTGATCAGATAATTCCTAATGACGTTTTTAAACACTCGTTTATTGAGATTAGATGTCCAGGGAATAAGATAATTAATTTCAAATTTAAAATCGTTGCGTTTATCATATATACGAAAAAATGTTTTTGATGTTTTCCGTCTCGTTTATTATTAACAATACTAAGATCCAAAAAATTAGCGATTCCGTCATCATTTTTGGTGTTTTCGATCAGATTTAAACCACTTGGATAAAAACTAAAATCCACCGCGTAATCCTCTTCCTCGCAAGCTGTCAACACATCGTCACCGTATCATAAGAATATAATTTCATTTAAGATGTGTATTTCAGATTCATAGCTACTCAGATAGATATCTGCCAATATCGATTGATCTTCTTGATATACTCAGTTGTTTATACATAGTGTCATTCTTATAGTATTCCAGCAAAGTACTATGATAGAATTTCCTACATGTAATAGAATAATTAGACGTCACTTTATCCACGTATGTGACAATATACTTGTCCTGTAATTTTCCTATTTCTTCGATATTAAATCTTTCACGATGTATATTAACATAATTCTCCCAGTAACACATGTTAAATGCTTTAATAACATGATATGTCCATTCATCGAAAGTTGAGATAGGAGAGCTGTATTTAACAGCCATTTTATAAATAAAGTTTTCAGAATTACCATTGAAATTTTCGATTACTTTCCAACTTTCTTGAAATCTGTATTTAGTTCCTTTTTTCATAAGCTCTCTCAAGTCCGCAGAACGTATTATATCTAAATTACCGGTAATAACATGATTCAAAGTGGGCTCAATATAAGATTTCATACTATCGCAATCGCAATCGCAATTCCCGATGTCCCCCCTCTTCATTTCACAACCAAATTTATTATAATTGAAAATCTTACGCCCTACGGGTGTATTGTATTTATATGTGACACACACTTTTACATTTTTCATAGGTAACAAGTTTATGCAATCGTTAACAATACGTGACAATGGTATATTGTCGTACTTTTTATTGCTGAATTTTACCATCAAAAATTTCTTGTATGTTTTAATATCATTCTTAACTTCACTCAATACAATATTCAAACCCTTTGCACGTAATTTTATATAATCCTGTAAAATAGCCAAATATGTAAGATCCTTACTATGATCTAAAACGTCATGATTTTGATCCACAAAGTACCAAATTTTATTCAAATGTTTTGGTCTTATACCATATATATCATATTTTTTATCCAATCCCGTGGTATAATCCTATCGCTCATGTTAACACGAAAAAATACCTTTAAATTGTTTACAGACTTTTCCAAACCCAATTTATGTCTTCTTCCACCTCGTATATTGCGTTTCAAGCCAGTTTTATCCCTATCTTTTACAATTGTGTCACTATAAATGTCTCCATAATAATCGCTATTGAATGATATTATTTTCGCATAATAATCGCTATCGAACATCTATAGTGACACAATTGTAAAAGGTAGGGGGTGAGTCAGAACTCTTGGGTCAAACTTTAAGGGGTGATAACTCACATCTAAACAAGCAATTTTTGTCATACAAAGCAGGGTCGTAACGCAAGAGGTGAACCTCTAGGTGGTAGCTCATGAAATGAGGAAATGATGACTCTCACGTAAATTTCCTTGTTGAGGAAATGACAAGGTAGGCACGAAGTACGTTTTACTGATAGAAATTGCAGAATGCATGGCCATAGTTACAGAAACTGCTCACAGGTGCGACCACCAGCAGTAATGCCAGCTTCACACCTGCAACGTAGTGAGCGGCGCACTTTAGCAAAAACAATCGACATATCTTTGACAACGCCGGCAGTAACAGCAATTCTAGCAACAAGGTCCTCGTCGGAGTCGATGGGGCTATCGTAGATGAGACTTTTCATATGGCCTCATAAGAAAAAGTCGAGACAGAAGAGAGTCGGCGATCATACCGTCCAAGCTAGGGGACCACCCCGAGCAATCCATTACCCTGGGAATGTAGCATCTAAGGTGTGCCGCACATCCACGTTGAAATGGGGTGGTGCTCCGTCGTGTTGGAACCACTTACATGCTTTAATGTTGGCAGGAACATGTTGTAGTAACTGTGGCAATATCTCCTGTAAAAATAGGAGGTATGTTCTGCCATTCAGACGGCATGGTAGAAGATATGGGCCAATCAAATGATCATGGATGATTCCATCCCAAACATTTTCGGATAAACTCTGCTGGAAGGAATGTGGACGTGTGCCATGCGGATTTCTAGATGCCCACATATGAAAATTGTGCATATTAAAAATGTCCTCACGAGTAAAGGTGCATTCGTCCGTGAATAAAACATGTGCATTAAAATCAGGCTGCGTTGCCATCTGTTGCAGAAACCAGCTTGCAAAATCGACACGTGGCTGATAATCTGCAGGTGTCAAGGCTTGCAATTTCTGTGCATGGCAGGGTGTAATCCTTCGTTCCGTAATACTCGGCAAACCGTTCTTTGGGACACATTTATGGCATGGGACAGTGCTCGCGTGCTGCTTTCCGGACGATCTTCAACCCTCTGGAGAATGTTCTCTTCAATTTGTGGAGTCTTCATACTCCTGAAACGTCCTGTATTATGCATGCCGCTGACAAAAGAGCCCGTTTCATACAGACACCGATGCAATCGCTGAAAGATTTTTCGGTCTGGCACGCGTCATGTCGGGAAACGCCCCATGTATATCCTTGGGGCTTTACGAGCATTCCCGTCCGCCGCACCATACATAAAATGCATGTCCGACTTCTCCTGATTTGTGAAACCAGTTATTCCTTTTACAATCCACGGTAGAAATGACGATGAGTACGAAAAACCACCGCTTTATGCGTTTTTTTCTTCCGAGCTTTTATTCTTTCTACCGTTTTTTAACCAAAATTCTATCAACTAGAATAAGCAATTAAAAGCTGTTGCCACAAGTACATAAAATTCGTCTGCAAACAAAATAATTATTTTCGATTACTTTACAAGAGAATAACAGTGGCGCTGCAAGTTGAGGTTCGTTCGCTAGTTCCAATGTTTCCGCTACGATCGCATTTTTCGCAAAATGCTAATAGACAATCCAAAATGCGAAAATGAAACAAGAGGTTTTATCTTTTTTGCTAAAAAAATTTTTAAACTCATACCTGACGCAGACGTCACTGCCTTCAATGTCCGCGACGTCTAGCGGTTCACTTCTTGAGTTACGATCCTGCTTTGTATGACAAAAATTGCTTGTTTAGATGTGATTTATCCCCGCTTAAAGTTTGGCCCAAGAGTTCTGAATCACCCTGTATATTTACAGTACATTGTAAATATATATGTAATAGATTTACATAGAAAAATTTACACCAATTGGGGTCAGTGAGTTCTGTGCTGAAAAACACAATTAACATCTCAATTTGTCAAAGTGGCATACAAATATCGAAAGTAAAACGTAAATAAAATAGTATATTCAAATATATTAATTAAAAGTTTGTTTTATACATAATTTTTCATGACAAACGAATAAAACAGATCTCATCATTTTAAGATAAACTGTTTTCGATACCTTTCAGTTGTTTGTGAATTCAGAAGACTTGTAATCATCTTAAAAAAAGTAAATTAATTTGTAAGCAATTCCTTTGTAGGTAGCTTAATAAAAACAAACATATAAAAATTATGTGATTGCAATTATTTCTGATGCTATGAAGTCATCTCATAATATCCTTGAAAGAATAGTAGTTACACGATGAAGTAAAACTTTCTAAAATAAAGCTTATGCATGAACATTAACTGGTCAAGCGGCGTCGAAGGCAAAAACTAGCCTTCTTCTTCAACCGACAAATAGCACGACCTTATTTACTCACGCCAGATGGTCAACTGAGAGTCTAAGAATTGCACTTGCTGCTGAAGGTAGAAGAAAAGTAGTAGCTAATGCAGTAGGGAAAAATGGATGAAGGAAAAAGCTAAGCGGCTGGCAGGTCACTGCAAAAACACAAAACCACATTGGAAAAAACAAGAAAATTAGGCGGTGAAATGAACAGTAGCAGGACGAAAAGAACCAGCACAATAGTCAGAAAAGCTACTAAAACAATAACAAAAAAGCCTGAAACGATTAAATCAGCTGTAAAAGTGTAGTAAAAATTGTTAGAAACGACGGGAAGCTGATTAGAATAAAATAGAAAAAAAGGAAATTCTGCATAATAATTGACTTCTGCATAAGCCTTAAAAATAGACCGCATAAATCGAAAATATGAAATAAAGCAAGAAATATGCTTACATTTGTAATCATTACTCCCATTTATCTGTGATACATGCTTATTAAGATATATGTATTTTTAATTTTGTCTTTTTCGCATATTTTAAAATGTGGCAAGTAGTAAAATTAGAACGAATATTATCTTAAAACGGAAAATTTGTTGCAATTATATGCATCCATTAATGCAATTATATGCATCCATTATGCATCCATTAATTATGTTGCAATTATATGCAATTATATGCATCATATATATGCATCCATTTAATGATGATTTTTATAGAATACATTTTAATGATGAATTTTAATTAATAAATTTTAATGTACATAAATAATTACGTAATGAATGTAAAAAAAAAAAATTCAAAGGAATTTAAGCTTGCAGAAAAAGTACTTTGTTGCCGACATATGCTTTATTTTTTAACTCAAAATCGAAATTCGCCAGTTTGTATTTAAATTAAGTATGGAACACGTTATATTTTTTTTTATTTCATTGTGATGTCCAAAATATTTATAATCACGGAATTTTTAAAAATATTCTCAGAATATGAATCTTTAGTTATTTAAAATTATCTTCACAAAATTTATAAACTTTAGATATTTACTTCACGCCGCTTACGTTAAATGTGACGTTTTAAGAATCCGCTGTCTGTTTGAAGATTTTGGTGTCACTCACATGTAAAAGGCTCAAAACTTTTGCCATCATGTCTTGCATGATAAATAGCCTGATATAACTTCGGATTCAAATTCTGCTGCAAAATATTTTTATACCTAAATGATCCTTTGCATTTTTGAAAATGAATTAAAAATTTAAACATATTAAATGCTTAAATTTATAAAATGTATTCTGATATAATTAATTGTTATTTAAGTAAATTGAACGAACTAATTTAATCATTTTTCATTATATAGAAATATAATTCAATATAATTCATTAGAAATATAATTCAATTTATCAACATTAATTTCGAAAATAAATTATGTTAATCAAAAATGTGTTAAGGCATGACATTTGGCAGAACTTAAAATGCTTAAAATATTATAGATATAAAATTACGTGTCTAAATATTAAATACAATGACATAAAATCAAATTTAAATAAATCGGCATTTTCATGAGCAGGTTAATTTGAATATTTTATCTCCGTGATAAACATTTTAATCTATTTTTCAGGCTAACAGACATTTCAAATATTATTATTTTATAATGTTTGTTCTCAGTAAAACTTGCTACAGTATTAAAAATATCAAATACATATCAATAATAAAATCAAGTATCACACTCAAGTATGTATTCTGAAATCCCTACGGGGTCTCATTCAATGTGTCCAAGATATTGACTGCTATCAATTAATTAATAATACCCCTTTTGAAGTATTCTCTTTTGCTAACCCCTTGGACTACATGGACTTTGATGTAAGACTGGACTTAAATTAAGAAATTAAAAAGTTAGACATTTGCCCTGAGACACTTCGTGCGATCGCTCTTGATATTAACCATAATCACTATCCTCCTTGTGAATGGCTTCATATCTACACGGATGACTGCCTTTTGGACTTTTCTCAGAGAACTGGTGCTTGCATTTTCTGTTAAGTTTTTTGCTTTTTCTTTGCCAGTTGGAAACTTCTTAACCCATTTTGATGGAGAACTGGAATCAATATTTGTTGCACTTCAACAGCTTTCCATTCGGCAGAATTCTTTCGAGAGGGCTGTGATCCTCTCCGACTCAACATCTGCACATCAGGCTCTATCACCTAATCATGAAAGGAAAAGCCCTCGCGTCCAGCAGTGTATATCTCTTCTCGGGAAAATATAACGCAAGGTGTCTTTCCAGTGGGTATCCTCCCACTGCGGTGTCGAGGGTAATGAGAAAGCAGACTTTTTGGCAAAGAATGGGTGCAATATAATCCAGAAATCGAACAGAAATTAGCCCTTTCATTCATCAAAACTTGAAATAAATAGAGTCTTTAGACATTCATTCCGTACTGCGGTTGTTTGCTCTTCTCGTGCTAAACTCTGGAGTATCCTCAGCACCAGTCCCTATCGTGTTCCTGATGCTCCTCGTGCAGCTGCTACTACCACTTTTAGACTTTTGACTGGACACGGTTGTCTTCGTGCCCATCTCTTTTGTTTTAATATTGTCAATTCAACTGTGTGTGTTTTGTGTACAACTGGACAAGACATGACTACTGCGCCTGTCGACGAATGCCCTGCATTATTTCATTGTAATTGCATTGTGGAAAAAATATTGGAGAGCACGAAACCTTATGATTTAATAGTCAACATGTTGGCATTTGATAAATAAAAAAATATAAATAATAAAAAAATATAAGATAATAGAAACTGCGAATCCCTAACTGGTCAGTTGGCGTTCAATTAATTGAAATACTGAGTATTTTCTTTTAAAGTCAAGGGAGCCAACCCTACATTCCCCTACTTCTCATATCAGATTGAAGTAAAACTTCAAATCCACGCCGTCTCTGTATGTCTCCGATGCTGTATTTCATTCTGGATATATGTTTGTCGTATCCATGAAGGTAAAAGTAAGGAGTTAAAACTTCATATTAAGAAAACGCCAATATCGTTTGAGACAATAATTCAGGTTGCGCTGGCATAAGATAAGTAGTCCTGCATTGTATGCATTTATATGGCGAAAGACTTAAAATATTTATTTAAACTGTTAATATTGTAAAAACTAATTATTAGTTCGACGCAAAGAATAACTGAAGCAATAAAAAATATTCCTACGTATTCAAAATTATTTTATTTTCCAATTTATTTTTATCTCCACATATTCTGTACTCTATCCTACAACTATGAAAAATACTGGCTAATTATACTCATAATTAAGGAATCCTTAATTTAAAAATTATTAAAAATACATATACTAAATTCTACGCCTTTCTATAGTGTCAAGTAACAATAGTAACTGTTTTACTAACACTAGCGACACCTAGATATAATTCTCAAAGCATTATGGCATTTTCAAGCGATTCATCCATAGGAGTTTTATCTCCTCCTTTCTAACTCCATGGTCGTATCACTTGTGAATTGAATACCGTTGCCATTAATTTTAAAGTACTTGATAAAATGCGAACTTGGTATTCAAAAGTCTCCAATAGTCCTCTGCATATAACCTGCATGGGATGATGGGTCATTCATAGCAATGAAAGTTTAGCAATACATAGCAATAATAATTTATTTCGAAGCTAAAATATAGCATAAAATTTAGAAGTTATCTGGCCTTGCATTTAAACTTATCAGCTACAGGGTGTCCCAAAAATGATCGGCCTATTTGAAAAATAAATAAAAACTAAACGGGCAGCGATAGAAATGCACGTTTTCTGCAATATGCTTGGGACAACAGTACATTTTCAGTCAGACAGACTTTCGAAATTAGTTACAAAGTGCGGCAACAGATGGCGCTGCAGGCGATCTGCGAGAAACATGGGGAAACGCAGTTCGTGAGATCGCCATTTCGTCTGGGGACGAAGACGTTATAGGACTTAGAAAATTTTCCTCTCATGCGAGTAGGGGAAATTAGGCGATAAAATCAGCATCGGGGAATGACGCAGAGGAAAATTAACGAAAGATCAGTGTGACTGAATTGTGTTTTATAAATGTTGAATTTATTCGTTTTTTTATTCAATAAGTACTTTATTATTAGATAGTTTCTAACGTTAAATTCGAAATAAGTTATTGTATGTTGAATTACTAAGTGGTTGTCCTCCTATTTAAGTAAGTAAATGGAAATATATATATATATATATATCTTTTGGATCTTTTGACGATGTTTCGGCCATGTGGTTGTATCGTTGAGCGAAACACAATTGGAACCTCTGTGGATGCAAAGATCCTTGAAAAGCTGGATCTACAGAGGTTCTATTCAATTTCATATTTTCGGATTGTATCTTTTCTCTTATTTTTTGTTATTTTTTTGTCATTTTAATATATTGAGCCATCAGATTTTGATAATCCTTTGATGGTTGAACTTGATTTTTATGCATCGCTCTTGAATATTGATAAATTCATGTGTATTATTGAAATTTAAAATTAAGATCATTTTGTCTTATATGGTAACATTGTTTTCCCTTAGTCTGATATATCCTTTCATATCCTCTTAGTTCATATTCCTCCGTATTGTTTTTGAACCAGGGTCTGACATCGATCATGTTTTAAATTAGTCTTATTATTTTTATTTTATTTTTAATTTTATCTTTTATTATTATATATATATATATATATATATTAATCATTTGGGGGGCTTTTCAAATGAATGCTTACAACATTATTTTTAGCAATTTAATTTAAAATATGTTCAGAACTTGATGTTTATTGTGTTTCCACACAAGTAGAATATGACAGATTCTTCATTTGACCTGCTATGCATATGTGCAAGCCCAAATTTATTTATTTATTTTGTATGAATTTTTGTACTTGCTTCTACAATATAAATTTTAATATTATAACGTGAGTTTACTGTAATTATTGCTGGGAAATATATGAAGATTTATTTGAAAAGTAGGAGACGTTCGAAACTGGTTTGTTTATTGTAACTAACTGGTTTGTTTATTGTAACTTGGAAATTCAAGTAAATATTGTTAAAATTTACAGTATAATTTTCATTTTCCCTCTCTGGTTCGATTCATATTTTAAGAAGTGTGAATAGCGACCGGAGGCAAGGTGTAAAATAGGCGACCCCCAACCAATACACTTGCATGTAGAAAATCATATCCAGTAAAATAATAACAATAGTCTGTGTAATTTATGAAATTCAGATATATATTATTTTTTCTTATTAGTTTTAACAATTTAATTTCTCGTGCGAAAGTCGAAAAGAATATAGAACAAAAAATAGTGAAGCAAAGCACAAGATAAATCTATTTTTAGTGTTCTATAGTCAAAACTAGACCCCCACCCCGTATTGACGATGCCTTTTGTACGCCTGTAACCCCCAGGGTCGCCAACAGGGGGAGGTGGCAAAATAATGCATGGAATAGAGATTTGGTCCATATAAACAGTGTATGATAAAGTTAAATATAATATAAAATATGATGTAGTGGGGGGGACGAAAAATTATGTTCATGACACTGGTAATCCCAACTTTTTTAAATTTGAACCGTTCGTCCGACAACATTTACAGTTAACAATCAGGTGCGATTATCCAACAACAAAGCAAAAGCATGAAAAAGCTAAAAAGTAAAATCTAGGTTAATAACATGTATTAAAAAATTTAATGGTTTTGTTTTTTTTAATTTAGCAAAGATTTATTTTTTTAGCCATTTTTACAGAAAGAAAACTTAATTTTTTTGCCCTTCTTTTAGAAAAAGATTTTATTAAATTTTCAACAATTCTGTGTTTAAAATTTAATAAAATACTCCTATGCATAGTTTTGGAATTCGAACAAAATTTTCCTTAATACATAAGATGCATTCTATAAAATTTCTCAAAATTACTGACAAAACAAATATCTGCTTTTAGGAGATCTTATTTCTTAATATACTTATAGGCAAATAACGCTACTGGAACTTTGTTTAATTACGATATAATTTTTGTGAAGAAAGCAAAATGCAAAAAGAAAGAATCCAGGAGCTTTTTATATAACTTTTATAGAAAAAACACTAGATGGCGACACCAAAATCACTAAGATAGAATCTTTTTTAAAGGAATTTAACATAGACAGAGATTTTCATGTTATGTACACTAGAAAATGAAATAGTTTAGCTTTCTCCCTGTTCTATCCCTACACGCATGCGCACTCTAGTTTGGAGATTCATAGCAAAATTCCCAAGTCCGTTAACGTTGTTTATAGATTCCTCTCCCCAGATTCTTGTGAGATCACCATTCTGTAAGTCATCTTTCTGCTGTTAGTATGCGCTGTTTGTTCACAGATTGCAAGTTTGATGTGAAAAAATAGTTTATTTCTTGGAACAGCGAATATTGGAATTCCACCGCCTGAATCACAATGTTATTGAAACAAAACACCGTTTTCGGAAGAAGTTCAATGTGACCAAAGTACCGAAAAAGGGTATACTAAAGGCTCTGTTCGAAAATTTTCAATTGACTGGGATGGATGAATAAAGGATGACCGTGCTGGAAAGGTAAGGCGACTGCGTTCGACAGTCACAGAGGAGAATGCTCAACTTGTCCAACTGAGGCCCAGGGTTCCGTTCGCCGTGTTGCAGCTCAGGCAGGAACACGACGAATGTCCACGCATAGTCTCATGCGCCACAGCTTACACATGCTTCCATACAAGATGCAGACTCAACAACCCCTCATTGCTACTGCCATGAATGCACGAGAGACGTTCGCGAACGACATGCTGCAAAAGCTTGATGTCGACGATATCCATGTTGTAAGCATTTGGTTTACCGACGAAGGTTATTTTTACGTTGACGGCTTCGTCAATAAACAAAAGTGACGCATATGGGGAACAGAAAATCCCTATGTTGTCGTCCCTGCATCCGGCAAAAGTAATGGTTTGGATCGACATCTCCTCCAAAGGACTTATTAGCCATTGTTCCGATTCCAAATGAATACTACAGCACGATATCTGGACATTATGCGTTAATTTGTGGCTGTTCACAATGCCTTGGAGAGTTCTATGAACATCTCGTAGTTCATGAAAAACGGTACCCGGCTACATCGAACGACCGAAGTGTTTAATTTCCTCAACGAACATTTCGATGATCGTGTAATTGCTTTGGACTATCGCATGCATACGGGAAGTCACATGGATTGGACTCCCTATTCGCCAGATTTTACCCCCTGTGACTTCTTTCTTTGGGAACATTTGAAAGACCAGGTGAACCACCACAATCCACAAACGATTGCAGAACTGGAACAGTATATCTCTGCTGTATGTGAAGACATTCCGGCTGAGACGGGTGTCTGATAATTTTGTTGAGACTACGTCACGTTGTTGCTGCGCATGGTGGATATGTGGAATATATAGTATTTTAATTTTTCCAGACTGCAACGCCATTTATTGCAAACTTTGTAACTAATTTCGAAAGTCTGCCTGACTGAAAATGTACTGTTGTCCCAAGCACATTGCGGCGAATGGCGCATTTCTATCGTTGCCCATTTAGTTTTTATTTATTTTTTAAACATGCCGGTCATTTTTGGGACACCCTGTATAATCTCTAACAAAACGTAAAGTAAATAGTTCGTTTTCGACATAAACGTTCAACCAATCTAAATCACGTGTTTAGATATTAAAATATATCACCAAATATCACTACTGCAAAATTTTATTGAAATTTTAATATGCTTCCTTATCACAATCTCAACATTTTTTTCTTCAAATATACTATTGTCTTAATAATATGGCTTTTCAATCAGGATGTTCATTTTCTTGAAACCAACTTTAATAACTTAGTTCACTGTGGTTTATGATGATTCACCGCTGAAGGAAGGGTATTATATATGCCTTCAAAATCATTTATAATGTATCACTGGCTGATGAGGGTTCTCTGAATTCGTATAAGGCAAGATCTCAAATGAAACCCAATATAATGCCAAACCAAGATATTTGACGTCGGGTCGAAATGGAACTGCAAAATTAATGCTTTAAGCTGTCGTTTTCCCATCGAACAATTATATGGCATTCATGGAGCAACCACTTAAACCGTAACACATCAAAAAACTCGACATTTAGCAAATAAGCCTGTCGATGTCTGTATTCGAGATCTTGTCACAACCTGAAGCACCGGTATTTGTGAGCCAAAGGAATTTGCAACAATGAATTACAAGCGACCACTCTTTTAAGAAAACATAAGTGAACTGTGCTTGAGGACAAAGTCTAACATGTGCAAGTGTACTGCTGATCTGGGATAGTGCTAATAGCTTGCTGTGAGAATTTTCACTGCTATACGTGGGAGGTATTTATTATATAGCATAGTTGTGCAACTCTGCAGTCCAGTTAGTAGATGTATTTGTGTCCGAGTCTATTCGTATCACTGTAATATATTACCGATTATTACGAGTGGCAATTTCACTGTAATAAATTTCACCATCTTTCATCCCAACAATCTTTGCTCTCTCAAATTCCGTTAGGTGTTTCTAATGCGACCTTTATCGGTGACGAGGACAGCTAGGCAGAAATTCACTATTTTGACTCAGTGTCGGTGTCTTACAGATTGGAACATCTCATATGAAAAATCTATGTATACTTAAGACCGAAAAGTTCAGAGGCCGTTGCTCCGAAACTGCGTGTCCATTTTCACTGACATCATAATCATTTGCTCTAATTTGATATGCATACTCTGTAGGTTTCAAGCTAATACCACCAGTTTTTTATAGGGTAGCAATTTTCACAAACAGCAGTGTATATGCTACTTTATGAGTTAATATTAAGACAAAGTAAGCAGACATAGATAGAGCATGTCATTTATGGAATATGATAGCCTTTTCTAGTAAGTATCTGCAGAAAAAATTTGGAAACATATTTAGGTGATGCAGTGAGAGAGCTCTTTTGCACATTCTGGGAATATTCTTTTAGTCATGTTTACAGGTAAAAAGATCATATAAAAATATTGACACTTTATTTAATTTTTGCAACTTATAACTTACATATGTAAATTAAGAATGAAGTGGCCAATTAAAGCCATATCTAGGTTTTAATGCTGATATCTTGAAATTGTCAGTATGATAGGTAAGAAACTGATGAAAATTTTTTCTAGATATTCCAAACAATCACGCTGATATTCCAAACAATCAAGCAACAGGAAAGTGTGTAGAACTGGGTACGAAGCTTCGGTATTAATATGTATCGAAAAAACAAAAATATGGCTTGATAAAACGTAAATTTAAATCAAGAAATCTGATGAAAGGATTTAAAACGAAACGAAAATGTTTTTTTAATATAGAGAGACAATCTATATATATATTGTTTCTCCTTACTAAATAAACAGTACTAAGTACAAGTTTGTTCTTCTTGAATTCACTGTAAGATATATGGAAAAATGCAAATATATCGTCAAATAATAAAAAAGTGAAAACTTGTGTATTCTATTAGAAATAATACACATTTCATATTTATACTTTGGAGTATCTCGAAATAAAATTATATCTGACTGAGTTTTTAAACATATAATTGGGGTAGCAAAAGACAACTTTTCCCAAACCGGGACATTTTGTACCAACATTTTTCTTCCTGTATATACATTCAGCCTATCATAATATCCACCTATTATTTGTATTTTTCTTATAAATAATAAATAGGCATATAACAAATAATACAGTCTGTTGCAAAATTATATTTGCACCCATAAAAAATCGAGTCACAACTGCGAAACTCGGTATGCAAATGTCGTTTCAAGAGTTATGCAAATGATCAAACTGTCAACGCAACTGATGTTATAAGACTCATGCAACGCGTATGAAAACGACATATCAAGCAACATTTAAGAAGACCCGTTGTCTCACTCAAGGGCAATTGGAACTAGATTTTCTACTTTGATACTGCAAGTTGCGTGCAAAGATGTATTAAAGACGTGCTCGCCGACGCTATGAATAATTGCCGGATATGAAAAGAAGTCGCATTATATGCCAAAGGCAAGTTGGTTGGTCCAACAGACGTATCAGTCGCCATCTTAGTCCGAGCGATATTGTTACTCGGTGTTGACAACAGTGGATCAGAGAAGGTATATATAACCGGCTCAGAACGTCCCAGATAGACTTGTTAAGATGATCGTGCAGTCAGGAGAGCAATCACGGCCACACCAATGGCGTCACTATCAGCTATTTAAACACATTTACCACCATCCATGCATCTTGCGTCAAGGAACACTATTCGGAGATGAATGGCAGTAGGTGGGATCGACATCCACTAAGGCTCCAGCCACTGACTCTCAACATAGGCAGAGCCGTCTGGATTGGTGCCGAGCCTGGTCAGCCTATAAAGTGTCCGTTTAGAGACATGTTGTCTTTAGCTACACATCCCGTTTCTCTCTCAGTTCTTGATTACCGTATGCGTGTGGGGAGCGTTCCGAATCTACATTTCTTGTTTAGAGGAGAGATACGAAGTAGAGTTACTATAACCCTTGATCTGGCGCTCCATCGTTAAACCACGTGATTACCGGCAAGCGCTTCTTTCTCCTCCCGTCTTTTCAGTGTTATTTCAATGGACGCTTCGCAAGTTAACTATTTAAAAGAGGTTAAAATGGTTTCGTCATGCTGCTGCTACAACTGTACAGAAATACAAGTAAAAGGAGGATCCATAACGTTTCGTTGTTATGTATAACAATTCATTAATTTTTTGTTATTGTGTAGTTTTTTGATATTAAGTTCACTATGAACAGCCTGGCTGATCTAAATTTGTGATTTGCATTGTAGCAAGCTACATAATATTGCTATTTTTTGATAAATTCTTATATTTTGTTGTACTATTTGCACTTTTTTACTATTTATTAGAAAGGAAACTGGATTTTTGTCAAATTCGTTTGAATGATTTGCATACATGCAAAATTATTCAAACGGTTCGTTTGGCGACCATTTATTCGCCAAATGGTTTTGTAAAAATAAAAGCTAAAGATATTTCTGCTATGTTTGCTTACAAAGTGCTAAATAAGTTTTATGTTGTTTGTGTTTAAGTATATCACATGGAGGTAAAAGGAGTTAAGTATCCATATTAAGTAATGTATTATATGCATTTCTATGGCGAAAAACCTAAAATATTTATTTAAACTGTCAATTTTGTAAAAATAAATTATTAGTGCAATGAAAAGTAGAACTGAAGCAATAAAGAATATTCCCAAGAAATCAAAATAATTTTACCCTTCAATTAATTTTTATCTCCCTATATTATGTACTCTTTCCTACAACTATGCAAAAATACTGGTTAATTATACTCATAATAAGGCAGTCTTTAATTTAAAAATAATTAAAAATACATATACTAAATACTGCGCCTTTCTATAGTGTCAACTAACATTAGCAACTACTTTACTAACACTAGCTACACCTAGATATAATTCTCAAAGCATTATGGCATTTTCAAGCTTTTCATCCATAGGAGTTTTATCTACTCCTTTCTAACTCTATGGTAATCATATATATTTTTTAATATTGATAATACGGTAGTTGCTTGTTTAAATCAATTAAATTATTTTGTTTAACAGGTTTTAATAATTTATTTGACTATAATATATCAAAATTTGGTTTAAATGCCTGGTGAAAAATATCTGATGCCGTTATAAATGCTTCATATTTATTATATTTATAGAAGAGAACTGTACTTCTTGCTTTATGGTAAGTTCCTTTTATATAACTTGGTCGGGTGTTTGTCAGTGTGATTTATATTATTAACGATTTAACTAATCAGGTTCCATTAACCACATGAACATCAAAATCGTTGCCTTTTATATTGTAAATTTTAATTCTTTAAATTTTGAACCTTATCGAACTAACCCGACAACCGACATGGGTCCGCAATTGGAATGTACTAATTTTTGGGGAATAATTTGAATACCGGAGCAGCTGGAAATTCCAAATTCAGAATAGATCGGTTTTTGTTTTATATTTTAATTCTTTAGATTTTAAGCCGTTTAAGAATAGCCCGTCTTGGGCCCGTAAAGAGGGGGAAGCCTGAAAAATTCCCGGAGCTCGTAATGCTTGGGCAACCCGGGTCTGAATTTATGTAGAACATTTTCTATCTACATGCAGTTTCTCTGTCATGAGGCCCGGAATTATTGTTTTCTCGGGGTCCGAGTCCACTCGGGGTGGCCCGGCCCGCAATAGGAATATATTCATTTTTAAGGAATAATTTAAGAACTGGGTAACGAGAAAATCTAAATTTGGAATATCGTTTTCTTCTGCGATATATATTGAGTCCTTAGTCTATGATTTTCTAGTAGCTCTTGCTCTACTATGTTATTTTTCAGTATACTAAAATCGTTTAAATTTGAAATTGTGTTATTATAAGTTTTTTCATTATATTTTCCTTTTTCAAATATTGCTCAAACCGAAAATATTTTTTGGCTTCTTCCCACATATGAAGACTATCAGAATAGGCAATTCTTAGTGGTCTCAACTTTTTCATGTTTAAAAGCAATACATTTGTCACCTCACCTTTTAAAACGCTTAGTCATTCTTCACAGTATATATTTTCATTTTCTATAAAAAGAATTAAAGTACATTTTCTTTCACATGATCAAGTTTATAATTACAATCTGCTAAAAAGCGCAATTATGTTATTTTAGCGTCAGTTCTCAAAAATATTTTTGTAATAAATGTTAGTTCACGTATCTATAAATTCATTACATTAAAGACATTTTTAAAAATCAGAAAATTTTGATTTATTTTTATAGATACGCTCCATGTATGTTCACAAATGCCCTCCAATGGGGCACATGTGTACAGTTGAAGCTATTTTTTAAATCGATCATAAAGTAAAGAAATCTTTAATTAAAAAATCTGATAGAAATTCCTCCAAATAAGAAAAAAATTTAATTTGCGGACATTTTTGGTAGAAATAACGATCACACTTTCGGGTAAAATAAAGTAAAGAGGAAAATCACATGTGCCACGTCTTTCATAGGTAATCCGGATTAAAGGAAATATTATTTAAAACATTTCTACCTTATAAATAAAAAGTTTATTAGAAAGCTAATTTTCTATTCCAAATAAACCAAAAACTAAACGAACAAGTACAAAATCATTTCCTATTCTAATACCATCAAGCACTATATGTTTTGTTTTCGTGGAATTCTTAAAATACACATCGGAAAGTTATTTTCGTAAGCACTAAGCAAGCATTTCTTGTTATTTTAGATATGCCAATCGCCAAACGCACCGAGTAATAGATAGAGCCGACATATGTGGCAGCTCTTCTGCCTGTAGTCACGTGATTAACTGCAGAACACGTTCTATGCTGTTAAACGTTGATGTTTCATTTACCAGCAAGACAACGCCCAACCATATACTGCACGACATCGATAATTTTTCTATACTCCAATGACTATCTAGCTCCCAGACCTATTAGAAATATAACACGTCCGGGACATGCTGGGACGGCAATTGCAACCTTCTCAGAATACCACTGAATTAGCTAAACAGTTACAACGTTTCTGGCAGAATCTTCTGCAAAGAGGCATAAGCCACTTATTTGACTCTATGTCACACCACTGGCCTATAAAGCTGCCAGGAGATGATTTATATCTTGGTAAATTTTATCATCTTGTTGCCATCATTTCTTAATATATATATATATATATATATATATATATATATATATATATATATATATATATATATATATATATATATATATATATATATATATATATATATATATATATATATATATGTATATGTATATATATATATATATATATATATATATATATATATATATTTGCTCCCAAATTCTAATCATTTGTATATATTCTAAAACAATATATACATTCCGAGTGCCGTGGCTTTAGCTTAATTCCTTATAGGTGCATATATTTGTTTTTGTAACAGAGTGTACGCCCAGTATTTTAATTGTTTTAAAGGCGTTCTTTAGAAAAACCTCGTGCTTCTAACTTATTATTATGAAAAGCTTTCTGCATCGTTAAATGACTACCTGAGCTGTGGAAAGCTTTTATGTGCACAACCCTCTTTCATAAGTTGGGTAGAATTTATCACGCAAGATTATGGTTCCTGACTCATTAATATGCAAATCAAGTATACATAATGTTAAAGACCGCTTAAGAGTTATAAGTAACTTCGAAGTAGAGGGATAATAAAAATGTCGAGTCTGAACGATGGAAGCAGTTTTGAAATGTTACATATTGTGATGTAAAATGTATGCTTTATATCTAATCTATACACTATTGTTTACCACTGAATCTAGGCAATATTAAAATGCGTCTCATCATGCTTTTTAGGATATATGTCACGATGTCTCTCCGTGTATTAATAATGCGAATTCTAGGTAAACAAAGTAGACGTTTGTTTTAAATGCAAGGGGATGAACGTTGAGTTGCAAAATTAAAACAATAATAATAATAAAGTTTTACTTTTCATACAATACATAGTAATGCATAGAAAAAGTATTGGAATCGTGTCAAAAATCAAAACTGGACTTTTCGACGATTTTGTACGTTTCGAGTAATCTACAGCACGAAAAACCTACTTTTGACATGGAGTCTGTATATATGTGTGTCTGTCTGTATGTTTGCGTGTGTGTGTCTGTCTGTCTGTTTGCATATGTGTGTCTGTCTGTATGTTTGCGTGTGTGTATCTATCTGCCTGTTTGAGTGATCGTGTCTGTCTGTTTGCTTGAGTGTGTCTGTCTGTCTGCATGTGTATGACTGTCTGATCACGTGTCTGTGGGATGTCTGTATCTACGTGTTTAAGTTCCTGATGTCAAATCTTTCTAATTCTTTAGATAATCCTCTACAACTTTTCGTAAACTTTACGTAACTTTACTTAGACATAAAGGTAAAACTGAAATTGATTCAGAAGAAAAAGTAATGTGCTGCCCACATTGGAATTCTGTTGCATTGCTATACCATAACCATATCTTAATTATACTAAATATATTTACAATTATGCAGGCATAATGTTCTATTCTAAAAAGATAGACACTCTAATATAATAACATTTAAAAGCCATTAAACAGAAACAATATCTATTTTTTCACCATTTTGTACCTATCCCTAAAATATAAAACTATTATGTAAGTTTTTAGGAATACAGTATTAATAATATAAGAACATTAATTTGTTTGTCTGTTTATCTATCTCTTTCTGGGTAACGCTGCTACAAAAATTTGCCAAACGTGTTTCAATTACGGATAAAAATCTCAATTTAGATACTAACCCATACCATCAGCATTTTCATATCCCTCCAAGTGGACAATCCATTTTTCAGATCCCACATTGACTTTACAAGTTCACTGCTCTTTAAATTCAGTGTTCATATTAAAAACCGGAGCGTTCTTTTTAGCTAATTAAATTTTTGCTTGAACGCGGTTCGTTTTTCTATTATTCTTTATTTTTATAGGCATAGGTCTTTAAAGAAATATTTCAAATGTAAATTATTGTTCTGTTAAACCTTTTCACATCAGAGTGATCGCTTTGTCGAAAACAATAAATCTACATAAATAGTTCATCCTTTCAAATTATTTTTTTATTTTTCTTCCTTAGTAACCTTAAGTTTACAGCTATTATTTCTTCCAAAGGCTTATATAAAATTAAAAATAACTTATTTCTTTTAAAACGGACGCCACGGGCGTCAGGGTTATATTCTAGTACTAAATATTTCTAATGAAAACCCAATTTCATAATCAAAATATTATCATCCTAAGTTTTCCGACAGCTTTCAGGCAACAATCACAGATAATTGTGTGCTTGCATCCTTTCAAAATTCCGTAAAATAGTGCAATCTTCTAATATCAACATTTAATAGCTTTCCTTCAAATAACATCTCTGCAATTGAAGAACAATAGAAAGGAAAGAACTTCTTGCGCTTCCCTTTTCTTCGTGTTTTAGTCTCTCTTAAAGGCACCTTAATTTCAAAGTCTGTAATCTTAATTTCAACTCTTGTATTCTTCCCTCTAAAATTTAAGCACGAAACAGTTAAGAAATAGGTTGCAATTTGTGGATTATTTTTGGAGGGCAGAATGCAATTATGGGAAGCTTTACGTATCATTAAACGACGTTTTTATGCTGTATTATATTTCTCCAGTTGACAAGAACTTATCCCTTACCAAAACTGCAAATAAAACAGAATCGCCATTAGGCATAGACATACTCATCTCTAAAATATATATTTGTTATTAATCTAAAATATAAAATTATTTGGTAAGTTTTTCATTAATACGTGAATATAAACGCTTTATTGTAAAACAATTTGCAATACAATCGGCTCCGCTTAATCGGGTACAGATATTAGCATTTCTCACTTATATGCATAGAATATTGAAGAACAAAAATGAACCCCATAAGGTTAATATTAGACATATTCGTTTTATTGCATAATAATCACCGGTTAATTTCATAAAAGCTGAAACAATCTCGTGAATTTCAATTTAAGTGTTGTAAGACGTGGGAGAAAAACCGATAAAGCGCCAAACTTGGCAATCCCCGTTTTTTCTTATGTAGTTCAAAGGGCATATACACAATAAATAGAAATAACTTATGTAGAAAAAAATGTATTTTTACTTATTATGTAAATTGTTATGATATATATATATATATATATATATGGTAAAGAAAAAACATTTAAATGAGGTTTATGCCATTTTTTTAAAATTAAATCTTGCTAATGAACATTTTAATCATATTTTCTTTGATTTGCTTATTCAAGATCACAGTTTTTAAATTTAAAACGAAATCAATTTCATTATATAATACAACTACTAATTATTATCGTGTTATCTCTTTCAAACATCCTATATGTAATTCTATAAATTTTGGACATCTGTTTAACAAGTTTAAACATTTATTGCCTATTGGAGATTTATTTGTTTCAAAGAAATTCAAATACAACAAGCCTATGGGTAGGTCTATATTTAATTATAATGAAGTTTCACAATCGCTCTCTATTGATCATTCTTCTCGGTCAATTGTAGATAGTGAATGTATTTGTAAATTAAACAAATTTGCTAAATTTCTAAATCCAGACTTGGGGCATATAGCTACAGGAGATTTAGACGTTGTTAGTGACAATGTGTTAAGAATCATTATGTAATTTGGCACTAAATTTAGGATACCTTCTTGTAATAATTCTTTTAAAGTTTTAAAATCAATTAATCTAGATCTTGATAAATATATATATATATAAATTAGCTTGTAAATACGCTCTGCCATTAGAGGCATTTAATATGTGGAAATTTACTATATTAGAATCAATTAAAAATGCTATTAGAGATATTAAATTGTCTAGATCTTTATATAATATTGATAATATTAAACATTCCATTAATGATTTACAAAGATCCTTTGTTATCACCTATGTTGATAAAGCCTCTAATAATTATGCTATTATCTGTAAAAAATTTTATATTCAATTTCTGTTAGATTATTTAAAAAATAATAGTCTTTTTAAACCTGATTTACATTCCATCAATAGTATTAAATTGAAAATTATCAATATGTATAGTGATTTAAATATTAAATATAAATATCTTAAATTTCCTTATATAGTGCTTATTCCAAAATTTCATAAAAATCCTATTAAATTTAGAACAGTTACTAGTGGCCATTATACTTACTCTACTACTGCGAGTAAATTATTACTAAATTCTTTTAATCTAATAAATAATAGTTTAAGCCAGACTAGCAATAATTACCATATTCTAAATAATAGCAAAGAATTAAAGAATAAATTAACGTCTCTTAGAAAAATAATAGGATTTCAACCTTTTGATTTTAAAGATCTTTTTAATAATATTAAGATATCTGATCTATATGATGTAATTTTAGCTCTATATAATGCTTATATTACACATCTTTCAAATCAAATTAAATTTATAAATTTTCCTAAACTTCTTCACTTTGTTATTTTCAATAATTATATTTTTCAAGGAAATAAATTATACTTACAAGTCCAGGAGTTCCACAGGGTGGCTGCAGTAGCAGTATGCTAGCTAATTTATACCTTTATCATTATGAAAAGTCATTTACTTCAATAGATTATACTTTTTACAGATATGTTGATGATCTGATCTGTCTAGTACATACAGAAAAATATCTCATAGATATAGATTACTATCCACACAATTTGGAATTAATTCCTAATGAAGCTACTAATAGTAAAAATGTTAATTTTTTGGATTTAAATCTTTTTATTGATCCTTCTAATAGAATTGTTACAAATTTATATGATAAAAAAGACTTTTATAATTTTAATATTAATAAAATCTTACCATTTAATTCCTGTAACTCGATTCAATTGTTTAGAAATATTATACTCAATCAGCTTTTTAGAATTTACAGATTATCTGATAAAAAATTTCATGCTATGCATATCAATAATCTCAAAATTACTAGTAATTTATATAAATTTCTTTCTTATTTAGTAAATAGTATTGTTAAAACATTTAAAATAGCTGGATTTTTATAATCCTTTTCATAGTATCATATAATTCTTTTCATAGTATCATATAATTCTATTCATAGTATCTTATATTAGCCAGATATCTCCATTCTCTTGTTTTTTTTTTTACATTCTCTTCCACTTCAGCATTACTATTATTTGCCCCTCCTTTTAGTACCTATTTTTGTATATTAATACTTTTTCTTTACATTTCGCTTCACTATTTTTCAATTCTTATGAATGGCAACAGTAAATGGTTTTTTATTTTTTCTTTACGAATGGCAACACTGGTCTCTTCTATCAGTGTTCCCTGTATCGACTCGATTGTACATACGCTGTGCTTTTTCCAGGTATTCATTTTTTCTTTTTAACACTTTACAACAAAGTTGAAAAGTGTTTATGACTTTGTTCATTCTGTCTGTCTGTCTGTCTGTCTGTCTGTCCGTTAGCACGATAACTGCCGTAAAAATGACTTAAAATGAAATTTTAGTATGTTGTTCAGACGGTCTGTAGGACCTATGGGAATATAAATGAATAATATTACCCAATTAGTTTTGGATTGAACCCGGGTTGAAAAAATGAAATACATTGAGCCCTATGGGACCTAATTTTTCAAACATTTTTTAAGCGGATTTAAAATTCAAAAATTGCTTCGAAAATTTTAGGTAATAGTCAAATTGTTCCATAAAATATATAAAAAAAATTCAGCGAAATATATTCAGTAATTTTTTAAATAAAAATTAAAATAATAATTACACATCTTATATGAAACGATCACGTGACCATGATATGAAACGATCACATGACCCACTTCAAAATGATATATGGCATCCATCTTGTTTCAAAATCGTGATTTTTTATTCTTTTTAGTTCATATTGAGTGTTGTATCCGTCCAAAAACTACTTTATTTTTGCTTAAATTCTGTGCATCTACATACTAAAACAACACAATGACAATATATTTAACTTTAAATTCTCATTCAAATTTGATTATTTCTACAACTAAGCCTATTTTTCACCTATGTAAAATGTAAAGAGCAAAATATGTAGAATGAGTTGTATTAGAATTACTGTATTTCTTTAACAAAAAATAATTCAGTCCATGGAGCTCATGGCTGATATGAATGAAATATTAATTGATTTTATAAACAGGAGGACGATTTTTTTTCGATGAAGTTTTAAGCATAGAGTTTATGAATTGTAGCTCCATGGTCTTAATTTTTAAACAAAATAAATTATTATAGTATTGTGATGAATGAAATCCTGCTTTTATAGAGAGATCCAGGCGTGTTTTTTTTTCTATGACGTCATTTGAATTTATTTCAATTGTTTTCGATGAAGTTTTCCAATATAATAAATTATCGTAGTATTATGATAGTTTTAAAAATATTACCGTGGAATGTATTGCATTTTAGAGATATTTAAACCAGGCAATTTATATTTCAATGCCGTCATTTGAATGAAGTTCATTTTTTTCAATGAAGGTTTAAGTTTTCAAATATAATAAATCAATGTATTATTGTGATAAGTTTTAAAATATTACCACTTTCGACTTTTTTAGATAAAATTGCATTGAAATTGGAAAGTGTTTCATAATCAATGCTTTAAGCATGATTGATCTTCCTTGTTTATTCCTTCTTTATGTATGTCGTCCAAGTAGAAATAGTTTATAGATATAATCTATCTATTTCTTCAGAAACATACATTTTTGTGTTTGCTTCTACAAAAAACTTGGACATGATTAGATTTTTGTAGAGGTTAACAATTCATGATTTAGGCTTAGAGTCTCGTCCACGTGTATGGCGTTTGTGCTTGATTTCGTTTGTTATACTTATTTCGATTCCATACCTTTGTATTATATATTTTTCATTGACTTGTTGATTCGATATTTATTTTATTTATTTTTTTCCATTTGCTAGAGGATTAGTTGATTTTTACTTTTGTTTTGTAAGCCAGTTAGATAGTTGAATTTAGTTTAAGTTTTCCTTTTTTTGTTTCCATACCTTTTAATTTTGTTGATTTTCTGTGATTTGATAGCTTGTGTTTTGTAATTTTTATCCATGTGATTGATGATTTGCTGTATTATATTTTATTCTGTGGGTGTTTTAAAAAGTTAGGTTTATCGTGTTACATCTTCTTACTTTTCGTTCATTGGATTTTCAAACTTCTATTATTATATGTATATATATATATATATATATATATATATAGTATATAATCAAGAGTGGTATAAGTAACATTAATCTGTGTAACTGCTTTATCTCATATAATAGAGTAGATCCAAAAGTATGCAATTAAGCGGAGCCAACTACAACCGACATATTTGGATTTCATTCTCATCCAATGTTTCCTAAGTACTTTCAGTCAACAATGTCTGCATTACTTATATCCAGTTTATATAGCATAAACAAATACAATCTTCTAATGGGAACTTCTAATAGCGTTCTTTCAAATAACACCTCCGCAAATAAGCGGAAATAGAAGGCGCTGAATGCTTTGCGATTATTTTCTTTTTGTTCTGCTGGCATCTCTTAGAAACTCCTTAATTTGTGAGCTTGTTTTATATAATTATGAAAATCTGTACCTATCATTAAATGGCGTTTTGTTGAGCCGTTATATTTCTCAAATTCAAGGGATTTCATCAAGCACTGAAAGTGTTCTTACTTTATGAGTATGTAAATTAAGTTTACAATTGACGAATTAGAAATTATACATTCCTAATTAGAGAAATCCGTTATATTTCTCAAATTCAAGGGATTTCATCAAGCACTGAAAGTGTTCTTACTTTATGAGTATGTAAATTAAGTTTACAATTGACGAATTAGAGAAATAATAATTTTTCGCGAGCGAAAAAATTGGTTTCAAATAGATGGAAATTGATGTATAGGATGATATATGTGATGTGCATTCTTAATACTTTTCTGTATGGTCTTTATACTATATTCTATAATTATGAAACACGTTCTGTATGTTTAAATGACTTCATAAATGTTTTATGCGTTATCTCCTGAATGAATTAAGAGACATTTATCAACTACCAGAGTGGTTCCCACCTTATGAATATGGAAATTATATATACCTACCGCAAACTACGTCATGACATTTATGTGTGCCTAAGTACAGAGATAGAAAGTACCTTCTACAAATATTAAATTTATGTTAAGCAGCTGAAAAATGTCGAGTATGATAATATTTTTGGTATTTAGTTTTAAATGAATATTACTTGTTATTATTTCCTTAAATTGTGTTCAAGGTAAGGTAATTACCATAAACATGTAACGAAATATGTTACATTTCTTTATTTACCACAACGGTCCCGCTCCCTATTTGCTAAGCTTCGCCAAGCTGTCATGGAGATCGCTTTGCAAGCTATTTCAAGTCAAATTAAGATAAATAAGCCGTTTTACAAGTTTGAATCTTAAAACGGTTTATTGCAGCGTGTTCCCCCATCATTTTTCTATAAATATACCAAATTTCACATTTTTCTGCTATAACTTTTGCAATACGAGACAGAGAAACTTGATGGCCGTGTTCTTCAGAAGCTTATTTTTAACTACAGAAGTTAATTTTTAACTTTAGGAGTGCGTGAAAGTAGAATAACTAGTAAACTATATCGAAATTGAAAAAAAAACATTCATCTTGCAAAAATTCCACTATGTACGTACATGTCTACATGTACGTGCATGTCTGTACATGTCTGTATATGTCTGTATTCTAAATATACCCGTGTTTATAAAAATTGCAACACCATGACGGTATCAGCAGAGTTGAATGACATTTCTTCCATAAACAACCTATATTGATATAAATAAACGATTAAATTTGCAAAGCAAAAAAGCAATATTACATGTCGAAAATCAGTATTCGGTGAAGTACTCTGATAGGGGATGTAAATTCACATACATGTATATGATGGATTCACACAATTTGAATTTACATTTCCCTGAAAATAATTAACTATTTTTCGAATGGTTTTCCTATATATGCCCATATGTTGTTGTTGTTGAGACCCAGACCGTCCGACCTACCAGAAAGGTGTAAGGTAACTGTTTGGACGATCGGGAAGTGCCACTCAGTTTAAACCGGAACCCAGTGGGGGAGGCATCCACAGGGACTGTACCCTCCTGCCCCTACTACCAACCTCTCGGAAGGACTTACGGACCCACATGTTTAACGTGATCGTACTCCGCATGAACACGGGAGCAGTTGTGGCAGCGTGCAAATCCAGCGCGTAAACCTCTGGGCTACCGCCTCCGAAATGTGCCAACAGCACGCGGAGTTCCCAGGTGGTCACCCACCCAAGTACTAACCGCGCCCGACGCTGCTTGACTTCGGTGATCTAACGAGAACCGGTGTTATTAGCTCGGTACGGCCATTGGCGTCTATATATGCCCATATGTGAGTCTGTGGGCACGATATCTCTGAAACCAATTGAGAAATTTAAATTATATTTCCTAAGATTAGTTTAATTAGTAAATACAAGATTCCTATTAATACCGACAAGATTGGACAAATAATGTCTTCTCAAAAGAAATGTCAAATTCTCAAGTGTTTTTTTTTAAGTGAACATAAATCTAAAAAAATTATTTCAAAAATTATTATACTAAATAAATAGTTATTTAATTAGTAATTATAAAAATAAAATCATTTAGAAGACTGTATAATGACATTAAGTTGCTTATCTAAATCATTAAAATTCAATCTAACATAAAGTATTTTAAATGTAAATTAATGGATATAATTTTTTAGGCGTTACTATGATCCCTTTCCGGAAATAGTTTCAATTTCTGTTTCACACAGTGACCGCTCTTTTTCTTGAAATAAGTGAATGGTGCACATGAAAATTGGTGTGGTTTCGTTAATTGCTAAAGCCTGAAGTATTTCAGAGGTATAAAATGATGTTGCTATTCCGATTTCTGTAATTGTTTATTTCATAAATTAAACCTTGTTATATTAGAAATCAAATATTTCGTTAGAAATGTAATTAGACAAATATTTAAATATATCAACTTTATTTGGTTAAAAAATGGCTGCTTTCGTAAGAATAATTATGACAGAGGCGCCACTCTCCCTCCAAGATAGTTTTTGTTTTACTTCATTCTCTGGTATGTGCCACTGACTTCCATGGTGTTATATATTCATATGTACTTTTTAAACGGCTTGAGGCAAAAATTTTGCAAACTTTGTTTGATTCACTTTCTATTATTTGAATTTTTTTACTAAAACTTAACAACTAACATATATAAATAACTTTGTTTTACTAAAACAAAAACAAAGTTATCTATATATAAAGAGCAGCATTCGGGAGCTTTATGTTGCGTATGACATCAGGTACTGAAAACGACATTGGATATTGGACTTAATGTTAACTTATTTTCACCAATGAATACTATAATATCTCAGCTGAGTTGTGTCTACGCAGACAGTGATTGAATGCAGGTTTTTATAATAGTAAAAAATGTCCCATCAATAATTTTTTAATTACTTACGGACAGAGTGCTCACTAGTATATATTAATATTAAATAATATTTCAGAGAAATTGCTCAATATAATTATTTTTATAACGTACTCACTTTTGCGATATTTGTTTTAAAAGCGAATTTGATTATTTGTATGTTGATAACATTCACCATATACATATAGAACAAATAGAGATAACATGCGCTATTGAGATTAGCACGTTTTTGATAAAAAAATTGAGCAATTCTAAAGCAATTAAATGTGCCTACTTGTATTGAAAGAGGGAAATACATGTGTACTTTTACCCAGTAATGAATGGGTACAATGTTTAAGAAATGTTTATCAGCCTTTCAAGATATTAGAATTTTCACTTTTCCATAGAGTTATATCTCCCGAGAAAATAAATTTATTTTCATAAACTTTGGTATGCTCACTGCAATTAGATCTAAGAATTTTTGATTAACAAGATGGAGTTACAAGAAATATTTTATGTCTGGTGTCATTTTCACACAATATCAAAATTGTTTAATTTGTAAGAAAAGCCATGTAACAAATAAAAGTTTTGTCACAAATATCTCGAAAACTTCAAGTTAATGACTGCTGATTACTTTACTTCATTTAATTTACCAATAATACGCATAATCTTCTAATACGTACTTATATCTTTCCTCAAGAGACTTCTCAAGTAACGAAAAATGAAACATGTTAGATGCCATACGCCTTTTTTCCTTTTTAATTACAGATTTCATTAGAAACTCTTTGTGTCAAGCTATTCTTTCCAATAATTATGAAAAGCGTTTGCCATCATTAAGAAACTCCTTTCATTTATGAAGCTCTTTTACGTGTTATCCTCCTTTGAAAGTTCAGTTGAATTGATCATAAGCGTAGTAATAATACCCACAATATGATTCTAAAGAATACGTAATAAAATCGACCAGAACTAAAATTATAATTAGTACCAAAGCTTAGCTATAATTAATAATATAGAAGAGGTAGTAGTTATTCAAACTTATTGAGCCAAATTTTTATAAGAAATTATTTTCTAGCATTCTTTGTAGTATATATACATTTTACAAATAAAGCCCTTTATTATTTATTCAAATGTATCTGTTTTCAATAGTTGACTTTAAGTGGGCATAATTGAGAAACTAAGTTGAGTCTGAATGTACGTGTTCTTAGGTCATTATTTAGTTTTGAAAATGACCACCTATTGAAACTGGCATTAAAAGGAAAAGGTAAATACAAATGATGTTTACATTTTCTTAAAATAATTTATCTATGTATAAGCCATAACGTTTCCAGTTATTTAAAAATAGCTAAGGTTCACGGTCACCTTTGTCCATGCCCCCAACTAGGTTCAATATTTCTATGTTGCATTAATTGAAAACCCATATCAAAGCGCTCACACCAGAGACCGCAAAGCCGCGAATTCCCCCGCCGGAAGTTGGACTAATTTAACCTAGTCCACATCTTTACAATAATTATTTCATATTACTTATATGAGCGGTCTGAATGTTTTAATAATCACTAGGGATGCCATTAACAGAAAAAGGCCATAAAACGTAGTCTTCATTATAACATTTATTAAAGTCTGAGGACGGAGATTTTCAACTATTGTTTAAAAATTAAATGACGTTCGAAATAGTAGTTCTAATAGTAGATTCAGAATGATGATCTTTTTGCAGCAATCACCAAATATGTTCCAATGTCGCTCATGGGAGATTTCAGCACCACAGAAAATGTACCCGGAATTGCTCGTTAAGTAGGAATTTATTGAATAAGCTATATAAGCAATACTTATGTGCAAAAGAATTGGTAACCCTATTCAATTGAATTCCAGATTATTACCTCGCACTTTGATAAGCATTGCAGGTGTCATCGTATTACAGGCTCTGATGATACGCCTTATTTACGTTAATTTATTTTCCATATACACTTCTCGTGCATTTCTGATGTTGATTCTTATTTATTATGTAATCCTCTACAACTTTGCAATTGGCTTTTCTTTCTAATATAAAAATTTGTATCTGAGTTTGTTATTCTAACACTTTTATTCGGTACTAAAGGCACTGGAGTTGCTTTTATTCGATCATTGTTGATAGACCTATCTTGCACACTCATGAAACTTTCTTTATAAATTTATTTTGCTGCTTAAGGACTTTTTTAGAAACACTTGAAAAACCTTGCTTCCCCAACTAGGAATCAAACAACGGATCTTCGTACTGGCCAGTCGATGTTCTACCGTTGAACTAGTGGGACGGAATTGCAAGTTCTTATTTTCGAACTGGGCTCTGCGAACTGCTGAACTATTTTCAATTTTAATACAGACTTTAAAACGGTTACGAAAGCTAATATCTTATATCCATCTAATTTGCCATAAACTGGTATAATGTAATTGCGGTGTCTAATGTCCTACATTCTAAAAATAGCCCCGATTCCAAGAAAAATAATAATATGATAAATGCAATATTTATTTCTTTTCTCATAGTTTTACTAGCGCCTGTTAACATTACCTGCTTTCAGGGTTTATCTCCTGTAATTTATGATAAGTGTTCCGCATCATTAAATGTTTCTCCTAGCTTAGAAATACTTTTGTGTGGCATAGTCTTTAGTAAATTGAGTAGCAGCCTTCCCACACCATTATGATTATCACCTCATGACTATGGAAATTAAGTATGCTTAATATAAATGACAACGCAGGAGAAACTTATAAGTTGTACCGCCCAAGTAAAAGGATTATAAATATTATCTTCTTGATAAACGCGGTTTCTAGGAACTACAAATTGTAAGATATACAGAAGATATTGTTTAGTATTAATCTGTACTAGAAATTATTTTTTGGGGTGAATTATGTTTTGCAATGAAGCTAAGTTCAGGTAATTGCTATGAAATTATTTTACAATAATTACATATTACTATTCAACGATTTAACAAGTTGAATAGTAATTTGGTAATATGGTACAAATTATTCTAAATGGAGGATATGATACAAATTACACCGAATGAGGGATATGATACAATTATTATATATGGTAATATGATACAAATTATCCCAAACCCCAAACGCTGTCGCGATCCAAGGGCTGTGCACTATTGCCACTAAGTCTGGAGCTGACATGAGACTCTTGGTAATGTGAGTTTTTAATGTAAATTCGTTTATGCATGAGAATGAATGATTACAACAAATAAAGCTGTTGCTTGTATGGATATAACTTACAATACTTCTTTGAAGAAAGCAGACTGACATATGCCTGTTTTCTGGAAGGAAGTATTGTAAATTTGTATTGATTTAATAATTTAATAATTTATTAATTTAATTGAATTATTTTCGGCCGTTATTTTATGGCTCTAGCTCCTGTAAAATCTCATGCTTCAAATGAACCTGTTGCAGAAATTCCATAATGATCTATATTCAGCCATGTTTTTAGATTCATAATCACAATTTCTAGCTTGCAGACTGATTTTTTAATCATTAATGTCAAATGAATAGTGATATGAACTACTCACTTCGTGCGCCCGAAAGTTGATTCTAGAGCCTTACTCTTTCTGTGATGCGTCGAAACTGAATGTAACAGATTATTAAAGTCGGGCTTGATTGTAACAAATTATTAAAGTGTGGCGTGATCTTTCATCCACCCTTTGAAAGTATTTTATGTGGGCCGTATGACCTAAGAAAGTGTTAATGAGTGATTTATAGTGTTTTAACAGTGTTGGTGTTTTAACAGTGTTAGTTGGTGTTTTAACAATGTTAGTTGGTGTTTTAACAGTGTTAATGTTTATGGTGTTTCAACAATTCAGTGTTCAATGTGGGTTTCGGCGGTCGATTCCGTTACCAGAACAAGGATACTGTGTGTCGATATAAATTAAATCCGGTATTTTTGTAGAAACTGGTGAGGTTATACTACATTTAATGTATCATAGTGTTAGGCTAAACATACTGGTGACTAGGTGTCGTAATTTTAAGTTGAGAAATGTAAAACTGCGTAATTGTAAGTTCTTAATACGATTATATTGCAATTTGTTATCATTGTGATTGGTTGGATGACGAATTATTTCCATATAGTGTTTGCAAAAGCAAAAATGGTCATCGAAAATTATCATTAGATTTAAAACAATAACTTTTGAAAGATGAATTTATTTTGTTTGTTTATAGTTTAATAATTATGAATTATATTTTTAGAATTATGTGTCTCTCCAGTCACAATCAATTTAACACCACCGCCAAGTTTGGGATACTGAGTCTGTGGTTATGAAGTACTTCTTCTATATGTTCTTTAGCGTTTTTAATTTAAACTACGAAACCCATCACCAAAAAGTTTGATGACTGTTTACACAGTTTCTTTTTCTATTCATTTGGAACTTTTCTGCAAAAAACTATTTTTGAACTCGTATAATTTTTTTTGCAAATGTTACAAATGTTGCAATGTTTTTTAGAAAGATTATCCAGTCAAAATAAGAAACTGAAAAAATGATACAAAAATATTACCCGTAGAGCAGCATGTAATGAGAAGAATAAATGAATTCCTTCCTGACATGAATGTTGGAGATTTCACTACATTTGTAAAATTCATAACTATATTGGATATCGATGCAATATTTTCACCTATTCTGTATGGTCTTCACCCCATAAAGCTAATCAAGAGTGTGTATCCTATTTTTATTTTAAGGCAATATTGAGGTACTGAAGGGTCTAGAATGAAGATGTCTTCTTTTTAATATGTCTTTTGATATCGTTTCAGGCATATTCTACTTAGTTAAAGTTTAGGGATAACGCAGACCATTCCACGTGCTTGATATTTTCCCATTTCAGTATCAGACTCGACCTAGATTGTTTCCAAGACACAACTCTTACAATCACTCGAAGGTTTAGAGCTTTTTACGTGATGGGCAAGAAGAGGACCTATATTGTCTGGAAGGGCACAATCTTCATACAACACATATTCTGGTCTCATTGTTCCATGAAATATATAAACATGACCCTTCTGATATATCGTCTGGCAAAGGAACTATACAGGGTGTTTCAAAACTAATGCAACATACTTTCAGGGGTGATAGAATACATTAAAACAAACACTTTTCATCATAGAACGCATGGTCGCAAATGAAAGAATAACGCTCTAGAGGGGGATAGAGGGGTCTTTCGGGCACGCGTATAAAATCGAGGGTTTTCGCGTGTAAGGTCATTAGAGACTTGGAATGGATTGGTATACCAATATGGAGAAGGCGGGCGTGCATTTGCCTACTGTCTCGCAATAGGTAATGGCAGAGAAGAGCAAATACTTTGCCAAGGGCGCTACCCCAACAGGAGTGCTCCCAATCACCGAATGTTTTCACCGCCAACTGCCTTAAAGGGGATCCTTCAGTACTGCTATGCATTTATTTTCACTTAAATAAAGCTTTGTTTTAATGTTTCGTGCGTATCCTCTTTTTGCGTTGCGTGAGACTCTGGATGTGTGGGAAAATAGAACGCGCCCTCTAGCGCATAAACGCTTCACTTGCGACCATGAATTCTATGATGAAAAGTGTTTGTTTCGATGTGTTCGATTACCCCTGAAAGTATGTTGCGTTATTTTTTAAACACTCAGAATATATCATTTTGTTACAACCTTCTTTCGTGGCCAACCCTCCAGTGCAGACTTATATAGAAGATTAGTATATATCCTAAATAGCAGATACGTACTTACTTTAGTATTCATATTATTATGTTTATAAAGTATTTTTCCTTCTTGACTAGCATATTTTAATATTAATATTATAAAAATTTATCTAGGAGTACCATATTAGAAAAGCAACTACTATTCATTGATATTAATTTCCGTAGCGAAGCTTTGTCCTGTCGGCCACTCGCTGACAGTGAATAAATAAATAAGTATTTATTATACCAATATACAATTTATTTAGAAAATTTTTATAAAAAATGACATTTAACTAAATATTGCATGCTGATTTAAGCGTAGATTTCTATAACATCTATAGTGATTTATTTAGAGAATTTATTTAGTATTAACTTAACAATGAGTGAAAATGTTGAACGTGCTATAAACAATGATTCTGTTATCAATTTTGCTGCTATTTACAATGATTCTGTTATCAATCATGCGTAACAAATCAGTAAAAAAAGAATAAAAATCAATAAAAACATTATAAATTCCTAGTTACAAGCGATCATAGCACACGCAGACAGAAACAGTTTTATTTGCTCTATTTCACAGACAGATGTTTCTAGATGAAACTTTGAAATGTTTTCTAAACTAAGCTTCATAGCCTACAAAAAGATTAACTGAAATCGGCCACATAGTGCATTATCTATTTCGCGTACCGGCATTTAAATCGCAGTTTGCATTTTTAAACTAGATATTTGATTCATATAATGTTTCATCGCAATATACATTTGCTGAAACAAGCGTTCTGATTCTTCCACATATGTTATTGCCTTTTTAAGAAAGCAATTTTTTACTTTCCTTATATACATAATGTATAAGGAAAGTATTGTGAAGGGGTCGAAAATTCGAATTCGAGTTTTCGACGGGAGAACACGTTTCAAGCATCCCTGATCATGAATAGAATATTTTTGAAGTGCTGTCTGTGTGTGTGAAAGTATACGTGTGTGTGTGTGTGTGTGAAAGTATGTGTGTGTGTGAAAGTATGTGTGTGTGTGTGTGTGTGAAAGTATGTGTGTGTGTGTGTGTGTGTGTGTGTCAGTGAGTCTGTGGAGACGATATCTCACGAACGGAGAGATTTGGTACAAAAATCACAATTCGTGAGTACTAGCAGCCTATTGTTTTAAAACATAATCTAATATTCAGAACCCCCCTAAATTTTCAAGTGAAATTTAAAAAAAACAATAAAAAAATCAAAATCTTTAATAATGTTACGCAAATAGACATTTCTTATGTCATTTTTTCTTTGAAAACGATTAACATAAACTTTAGAATGCTAGCATGAACCGTTTTCGAGATATTACACATTTTTCAAATAAATTAATCAAAAAATTCTATAAATTAAAAAAATATATATTAACTGTTGAGAAACATGTTCACTTTTCTTGTGTAATATCATGCGATGAATTGGGTGACATCATTCTCGTGGATCTAACTCGTTCTATTCACGAGAAAAGATACTTTGTTGTTGTTGTTGAGACCCAGACCGTCCGACCTACCGAGTACGTGAATAAAAAAAAGATACTTTGTGTAATACTTTTGAATTTGAACGGCAATAGTCATTTATCCGCTGTAAAAATAATTTATTTCTTCATCCACAAGGCTTGGCGAGATATTGGCGATGAATTTAGCGGAATGGAATGTCACCAACTTGGCGACATTTTTAAATGTTGCCAAGTTAACGAAAATCTCGCCATATGGATAAAAATGAAGCTAAATCAATGAAAATGACTAATTGAAGAAAATTCAATATCATGGAATGAATATAAGTATCTGTACTATAAGAATAACATTTTTTTAACCGTAAAAGTAGTAAATTCATTGCATTATATAAGGAAAGTCATGTGCTGTCCACATCAGATTTTTCAGAAAGCAAATTGCAAGTTTAAAATTTAGTAAATTACTTATAGTTGTAAATTTATATGTAATTATCTCACTTTTATGAGCATGATATTTCTCCACATATTTTAATCGAGATGCCAGTAAAGCGGAAGGGCAATTTTCTAATTCATATAAAATGCGTTTTAATCTCTTCAAAAATAATATTGTTTACTACCAATATAATTATGCTCAATATTATTACTATCTGAAACCAGAACTGTGTTTATTCATCACAAAATGCATTATTGATCGCTGTCGAAATCCATTTTGCATAAGAAAGTATGGAACTTTGAAAATTGTAGAGCATGAAAGATCTATCTTCTACTTTAAATGCAAATAGTACATTTCTTTTTAACGGTATATTTCTTCAAACGGGCAATATAATCTCCGTATTCTAATATAAGGCAGGGATTCACGGATGGGGGAATAGGCACTAGATATGTATCTATACCTCATTTTGGTCCATTGGAATGGACATTTCTATCTTATTTCTGTCTTCAATCAATGGCATTTTCAATTCTCCTTTGTTTTTGTGCTAAAAATATTATAGCACATATTCAATTTCGTTTAGGTGAAATAACGTGATAATGCTGTTAACATTTATTAATATCTTATAAAATATATTCTTAAAGTTCACTAATCAACTTGTGCTTGTTCTGAAGAAAGAATTCTTAAGCAAGTTCGTCTGAGATCACATTTAGTATGTAAATTTAGAAGATTAAGATTCTATAATTGTAACGTGAGTCAGGGAGAGAGAGATGGGGACATGTATAAGAAAGAGGGAGAGATATAAGATAGAGAGGAAAAGATATTTATGACAGAGAGGGAGAGAGACAGAAAGAGTGGGGAGAGAGACAGAAAGAGTGGGGAGAGAGACAGAAAGAGGAGGAGAGACTTTCATTATATTTGATGGAGACTTTCATTTATATTCTTAAAGCTCACTATTTAACATGTGTTTGTTCTGAAGAAAGGATTGCTACGCAAGTTAAGATCAAATAAAGATTTAAATTTAGACGGTTAAGATTCTATAATTGTAACGTGAGACAGGGAGATAGGGAGGGGGATATAATATATATATAGATGAAAGAAGAAGAGAGATAAAGAGGGAGAGAGGAGGAAAAAGAGAAGTAGAGAGGTAGAAAGAGTGGGAGAGACAGATGGAGAGAGAGGAGTAAAAAGAGAAGTAGAGAGGTGGAAAGAGTGAGAGAGACAAATGGAGAGAGAGGAGGAAAAAGAGAAGTAGAGAGGTGGAAAGAGTGGGAGAGAGACAGACGGAGAGAGAGGGGTTAGAAAGATAGAGAGATGAAGTAGAGAAATAGAGACAGATGGAGAGAGAGAGAGGGATTACAGAGATAGAGAGAGAGTAGAGAGGTAGAGAGAGACAGATAAATAAATATATATAGAGAGAGAGACAGCGCGACATATAAATAGATAGAGACAGGAAGAGAGAGGGGTTGGAAAGATAGAGAGAGGAAGTAGAGAGGTAGAGAGACAGATGGAGAGAGAGGGAGTAGAGAGAGAGAGAGGGAGTAGAGAGGTAGAGAGAGACAGATACATAGATATATATAGAGAGAGACAGAGAGACGGATAAATAGATAGAGAAAGTGAGGGAGAGAGAGAGAGCCTTTCATTATCAATTCATGATAAATTGAAGCTGTATATGTATTTATTTTGTAGTTTATTAAAAAAGTTTTAGGTAACATTCGATAGAAGAGTTAACTCTGGTGTAGGGAACGGGAAACTTCTCCTTGTAATAAACCAACAAAAAGCTCCCCTTCTCCTATAGAGCTAGGGTTTTTTAAGGCTCGCAGTTCCGTTCTATGGTCTTCGTAATAAGTTATTAATTAAAAATTTGATATTAAATTATTATTAAAGTATATTCAACAGATCTGATCCCTGAGAATTTACTAAAATCACATTTAATTCAACATTTGATGACAATAGTACAGCTGTGTTAGTTTTACTTGTCCTTTAATCAGGAATATATACAAAATGTGAGTTATCTGACTCTTTTCTTCTTTGTCTTGGACCCAGACTGTCCGACCTACCCAAAAGTGTAAGGTATGTGTTTGATGTGCCATCCCATTTAGGGTGAACTCTAGTAGGTACAGCATCCACAGGGACCTTACTCTCCTTCCCTTACCACCAACCTCTCGAAAGGATAAACTAATCCACATATTTAACTTGCCTGTACTCCGTGGGAACACGGGGACAGTTTGAACAGAGCCTGGAATTGAACTCGGGTCGTCGGAGTGCAATCCCCGTTCGCTAACCACTGACCCGCCTCCCTACCTCATATAACTCATTTGAAATAAGTATATATCCAATTTGTTCATAATCTACATAGTCTATTCATAAAAATTACTATTAATACATATAATGCATTTGAACTACGCAAGAGAAACACAAGTATGATTTTAGTTAGAAAATAAACCTCTAGGTATTGTTTTTGAGTGTACACAGAGATGCGTGTATATTAGAGATCCCGGTTCATATTCAGGGTTAGAGTCTGGATGAAGTCTTTGAAAACAAAAGTAAAAACACTTATCGTTTGACATACAGGTAAATCTTGCAGCTCGCATTAAACTTATTACGATTTGAAATATTTTGTTTGCTAATACATAAACGATTTCTAATTAAAACATTTTGCTTTAATCGAGAATCTTTGTATTTTTAAACAGAAAATTCAATTTAAACGAAAAGTATTTTAATAAAATTTTAATGTAGCTGACGTGACAGCTGGGTAAAATAGGAAACTTAATTCTAAATCGTTCAAATTTTATTAAGCTAAAAATCAGAAAAATCTGTTTCTCTTTATCAAATCATCACCGATTACTTGGCTTTCATATGGCATATGTTGTCATCTCAAAACTATCATAAAAGTGCAGATTTTGATTACGTCGCTATCTCGTTTTGGTAAAACGGTAAAAGCTAAAATGCAATGACAATACTAACCACTGGCATTTTTAAAAATTAAAATTAACTGGAATGTGTTCAATTCGACTTTTTCATACTACAATCTATTATAAGTAGCTTGTAATTTTTTTCCTTGCAAATTTTGCAAGGAAAATTTGAAAAATCTGTATCGTTGGTTCAAATGATGACAATTTAATGATGACATGTTATCCTTCAAATGATGACATGTTATCAATTCAAATGATGATATGCTATCCGTCAAATCATGATATGTTATCAATTCAAATGATGGCATGTTATCCGTCAAATGATAACATGCTACCAATTTAAATGTGGACATGCTATCCTGCAAATGATGGCATGTTATCAAATCAAAAGAAGGCATGTTATCCATCAAATGATGACGTGTTATCAATTCAAAGTATGGCGTGTTATCCTTCACTTTTAAATGACTTGAAAAATTTTCTTTCAATTGATACCATGTTTGACAATGTACCACATCGGGGGTAACTTGCTTCCCCTTCGGTGATTAATGATGTCACGGATATAAGAATTGTATCCTGGCTATTTTTCCCTACAATGATTGAAATTGTTAAGTTTCACGATTGCTGAGCCATAATTAACCCCTTTTATGTATCATTATGTCAAATTTTGTTCTATGTTGCCATGTTAAGGAAATATAAAATGACGAATACATTTAGAAGTTTTAACTGGAATTTCAAAACATTCTATCCAGTTCTCGATTTTTTATTAACAAAGTCGGGAATAAAATTTCGTGAAAATCCATTAAAATTTTTAGCAGCTATTCGGTGCATAAGAAATCTACCATAGGCGGACAGACAGATGGACATTACACCCAAAATAGCTAACACATATACAGGGGGTCCAAAAATATATATTGGCCTCAAAATCGAAAATTTTCGTGAAAGCAGCACTTTTTCTGTATTATAATATATAGCATGAGGAAGTAAAAATATTCTAAAATTGATAAATATCAGGATTAATACTCATTACATTTATGGTAAATAGTTGAAAGATAAGGAACAAAATCTGATGTGGGCAACACATGACTTTCCTTATACATTGCAATGAATTTACTACTTTTACAGTAAAAAAATCGGTTTTTCTTATAGTAGATACTTATATTCTTTCCAAAATATTGAATTTTCGACAATTAGTCGTCATTTTCATTGATTTAGTGTCATTTTTATCCATTTAGCGAGATTTTCGTTAATTTGGCAACATTTAAAAAGTCAAGTCGCCAAGTTGGTGAAATTCCGCCAAAATCGTTGCCAAAATCACGCCAAGCGTTATGGACGGAGAAATAAGTTATTCTTATAGCAGATAAATGACTTTTGGCGTTCAAATACAAAAGTATTATTCAAAGTATATTTTCTCATGAATGGAACGAGCTAGATCCACCAGAATGATGTCACCCAATTTATCGCATGATATTACATATGAAAAGTGAACATGTTTCTCAAAAGTTAAATTTTTTTTTTAATTTATGGGATTTTTTGATAAATTTATTTGAAAATTGGCAATATATTGAGAACGGTTCATACTAGCGTTCTTAAATTTATGTCAATCGTTTTCTAAGGAAAAATTACATTAGAAATGTCTATTTGCGTATCTTTATTAAAGGTTTTGATTTTTTGATGATTTTTTCAATATTTCACTCGAAAATTTAGGGAGGTTCTGAACATTCGATTACGTTTAAAAGCAATAGACTTCCAGTATTACGGATTGTGATTTTTGTACCAAATTTCATTCGAATCGCTCCATTCGTTCGGGAGATATCGTCTCCACAGACTCACTGACACACACACACATACTTTCACACACATACTTTCATACACACACATGCACGCACGCACGCACACACATACACACACACACAGACATCCCCTCAAAAATATTTGATTCGTGATCAGGGATTATTGAAACGTGCTCTATCGTCGAAAACTCGAATTCAAATTTTCGATCCCGTCACAATACTTTCCTTATACATTATGTATATAAGGAAAGTAAAAATATTATCTCAGTATCTGTATGAATCGATCGTTATCTATCCCTCGAAAAATAGACCATCCAATTCCTAACTTAGACATGAATCCTTACAATGATTCCAGAACATAGTTTAGACACAGTGGATAACCAAGATCTGAATTATTTAGAAACTAGAACTTTTTTCTTGCATTCCATGATTTATTTCAGCGATTCCAACTCCCTGAGAGTTATGTTTAACATAAAGCTGTCCTGTGTGGAAGAAAGCAGATGAATGAACAGGACGTACAGATCAGAAGTTGATTCTGTCTGAAATGTAAAGTAATGTGCTAAATCTGCCTCAAACATAAAAAGAAAGGCTATCGTCTTAGAATCGAAATGTAAAGAGCTTCGTTTGTAACGTCGGATACCGGTTTTTTTAGCGCCTTATGAGATACGAGTTTTTACTTTCCGTGCAATGCATGGTAATGTATAGGGAAAGTATTGGAATCATGCCGAAAATCGCAACTCGAGTTTCGACGGATCTATGCGTTTCGAGACCTCTAGAATAGAAAAAAAAAACATTTTTAGCGTGACGTCGATGTGTGTGTGTTTGTCTGTGTGTCGGTGCAATGTATGTATCCACTCTAACGCAAAGACTAATAGACCGAATTTCATAAAATTTGGCAGGTAAGACTCTTGGGCATGATCCTAGTGTTGATTAGTTTTTGGTACAATTCGAAAAAAAAGAACCCGCCTTTTATGCGAAATGGCACGCACAAATCTCATGTTCGTTCGTTACTAATTCCCCCGTGGTGAAGAAGCGCCTACGCACCACCTCCCCAGAGTATCCCATGGCGAATGGGAGGAGATTTGCAGATTCACTTTTACAGAGGCCCTCCGAAGGGCGGGAGTCTGACTTGGCCTCGACATGACAACTTCAATGCCCACTGGCGGGATTCGAACCCGCAACCCGGCAATCCAGCGATCAGACGTAAACGCATGCCCCTGACCGCTCGACCACCGGATCGGCAAAAATCTCATGTATCTACTCTAGCTGAAATACTAATTGACCAAATTTCACAAAATTTGTTAGAACGTCTCTTGTGGGATACTCTGGTGCTGATTAGATTTTGGTACGATTCGGAAAAGAAGAACCTGCCATTTTTCACGAAATGGCCCGCAAAAATCGCCAATATCTAAAAAAAAAAAAAGACTACGTATGTTCAAATGTCTCAAATAAATTCTTGTTTTATACTTAATTTGACGAGGTAAGGTATAAAAAACAACTCTATTACTCTAGGACGAACCATTCTCGAGTTATTTCAGATTTTTTGCATTTTTGTTATGCCGTCTTTGGAAAAATGTCCGATTACCAAATAAAAGCAGAAATTGAATGAAAAAGGAAAATTTTGTGTTATTTTGTATAATTAAACTCAATTTAATGAGTTCTTAAATATAGAAAGAATGAATTCGCGGCTGCAGGAAAAGTCATGTGCTGCCTACATCAAATTTTTTATCAAGTAATTGCATTGTTTTCCATTGGACATGTTTAAAATAAAATTGTTGCAAATAATTGTATGTTAATCGCTGTTATTTTCTGGTTTACTTTTATTTTTATTTGTGAAGTGCTTATTTTTATGGAGTGTCTTACAATGTGTTATGTAACCAGATAATTTTCCTGAGTTGTGATATCGCGTATTTCGCACGGACCACGACGCATCTAATATATTTATAATATTAAATGTGTAAATGTGCTCATGAGTGTTTAGATTCATTATAAATGTGCTGATCTAAAGTTTTCGTTTCTGCTGTTGAAATATACAATGCTGCTGTTGAAATATGCAATATTGCTGTTGAAATAGGCTATTGAAATATGCAATGCTGCTGTTTAAATAGACTGTTGAAATATGCAATACTGCTGTGGAAATATGCTGTTGAATCAGCCAGCTGTTAAAATATGCAACCGTAGCTTTTAAAAGATCTACGGTTTAAACAATACTCACTAAAAAAATGCAAATTCGCAAACAACTGTACCTTTAAGTGTTTGGAAAACCCTTACTGGGCAAACTTTTTATGCAGTCCAGACAGGATTTTATTTGAAGAGAGTGCCTGAAATATCTTACATTTTAAAGAACGAAAACCTGCACTGATGTCCAAAGAACGGTGTCCAAAGGTTTCCAACGATGTTGAAAGAATTATTAACTTATTATTAGGTGCAAACCCTGAGAGGTGCTTTAAGCTGAAAGTAGTTTTGTGTATGTTTCTGAAAATTCATTTACTTTTAAAGAATTGACCAAGAAATAATTGTCAAACATTTGGAGAAGAATATACCACCTGTTTCAGGATGAAAAGACAGCAATCCTCTCATTTAATGAAAGGTAGATTTCTGTTGATAGAGAAAGTAACATGCCGTTGCTACTTAGAAATACATAAAATCGAAACAAAAATAAAAACAAAAAGTTATTTTTTGCCGAAACAAAGAGAATTACCACTTAAGTGGATATGAATAAATACACTCAAACCATTTGTAAATTGGAGAGGGTTTGTGGTCTTTCGTTTCAAAAAGTGTCGAACTTATGGTGTCAATCTGGTGTAAAATAGTTTTATTGCAGATGTTTCGTAGCAAGTTCTTGACTATTGAAGAAAGAAAGAACATTGCAAAAAGGACTCAAGTGGATATTTTTTTAGATTAGAAATAATATGAGTTACTAAATAAAATTATAGTTTAAATTAAAAATTAAAATCAGAACACAAAGCGAATATGACTATATACTGACAAGGAAATACAAAAATATGTAGTGACATGAACGAAACGGTCGGTTGCGGAAAATTATATGTGTTAAAAAATAAAATTTGTGATACTCTGAATAAAACTTTTATTACCCATACTCGACAGCTATTTTGAAATTGAAAGTTTGGATATTTGAAAATGTAAAGCAATGTAAGAGATTTATTACTTAAACGTCTTATGCATCTGCCTCATTTTATACAACGCCCTATTTCTTCTTGGGGCAATATAACTCCGAATCTCTATGTAACGTGGCTATTCGTGGTGGGATGCGAAAGTATAAAAGACATACATCCTTGCCTTTAGTGCCGTTGGATCGGAAAATTCCAATCCTGTTGTTATTTATTTGCAGAAATAGAGCCGTATTTTGAAATTTTATAAAAGGGAATAAAAATATGTAATAGTTTCGATAAAAAGTTGCAATGTTCCAAGCAAAAAGGTTTCAGGTAAAATTAAACGTTTAGAATTTCCTTTAAAATTCAATTGAATTTAAGAAGTGCGTTAACGTAAGCTATTATATTTCTTTTCTGACTGTTTTGATATCTGCAACTCATGTGATGGAAACGGTGAATGTGAATACATATATATATATATATATATATATATATATATATATATATATATATATATATATATATATATATATATATATATATATATCATATAAAAGCCAGTAATCAAATTCATAATTGAATTTAATTCCTATGCATATCCACAATAATCTAAGGCACTACTCAGGAAAAGGCGTCGAGCCTCTCTATACTCCGAAGCAGAAAATAATCCAAGAAAAAGAAGAATTCAAGGAATATGGGATAACCAAATGCTTTGCATTTAATAGTTGGGGAGGATTGTGACTCCCCCTCCCGTTTAAAGTTGCTTTTCCAGCCTAGGCAAACGCTCACGGTGCCAATGCAAAGCAAAGGTTGGTCCCCATTGCGTGCTAATACGAAGGTACCCGGATACGGAAGAACAAGCCCAAACAAACAGAAGGACACTGGACCAAAAGTGAATCCTGCCCAACTCGCTATCTTATATATGTTCATCTTAGGCATGCGTGCAATCCCAGCAGGTACGCATAAACTTTATTTACTTGCAGATTGATGAAGTAAACTGTCAAAATCTACATGATCCTTGAAAATCGATCTATAACAATCCTTTAAGAAATATAAAGTATAATGTTTATATAAAGCCTCTGTTATGATTTTAATGTTGCTATTATTGCAATCTTCTTTAAACGTGTTGTAAATTTGGTTTCTCTTGAAGTGTCCGATATGATATTTCTGAAATTACTTTTGGTAAGATTTGTTTTCCAATCGATGAGATGATTGATCTTAATTCTATATAATTCGCTTTTGTCATATAACGTTGTATAATGACCATATAATCCATGATTTTTTATTGAGATGTCCAGAAAATTTACCGCTTCATTTTCGTCTTTACAATTTTCTATTAATTCCAATTCCGTTGGGTAAAAAGTGAAATCGAAATTGGTGGTGTCTTTATAACACCCCAATACCACATCGTCAACAAACCGGAAATATGGTATCTCTGACAAAATATGGGTTCCTTTTTCATATGTTGAGAGGTATATATCAGCCAACATTGATGAGCAGGCTCCTCCCATTGATTTTATATATATATATATATATATATATATATATATATGTATATATATATATACATATATATATATATAGTAAAAATAGTTTATAGATATAATCTATCTATGTCTTCAGAAACATACATTTTTGTGTTTGCTTCTACAAAAAACTTGGAAATGATTAGATTTTTGTAGAGGTTAACGATTCATGATTTAGGCTTAGAGCCTCGTCCACGTGTATAGCGTTTGTGCTTGTTTTCGTCTGTTATACTTTTTTTGATTCCATACCTTTTTATTATGATATTTTTCATTGACTTGTTGATTCGATAATTATTTTATTTATTTATTTTTTTCCATTTGCTTGAGGATTAGTTGATTTTTACTTTTGTTTTGCAAGCCAGTTAGATAGTTAAATTTAGTTTAAGTTTTTCTTTTTTCGTTTCCATACCTTTGAATTTTGTTGATTTTCTGTAACTTGATAGCTAGTGTTTTGTATTTTTTATCCATTTGATTGATGATTTGCTGTATTATATTTTATTCTGTGGGTGTTTTAAAAAGTTAGGTTTATCGTGTTACATCTTCTTACATTTTGTTTATTGGATTTTCAAACTACTATTATTAAATATATATATATATATATATATATATATATATATATATATATATATATATATATATACATATATATATATATATGTATATATATATATATATATGTATATATATATAAGTATATATATATATATAAACACACACATATATATATATATATATATATATATATATATATGTATATATATATATATATATATAATGCTTATATTACTAATCAATCAACTCAAACAAATTTTATCAATTTTCCTAAATTTCTTCACTTTATTATTTTCAATAATTATATTTTTCAAGGAAATAATTTATACTTAAGTCTCAGGAGATTCACAGGGCTAGCAGTATGTTAGCTAATTTATGTCTTTATCATTATGAATAGTCTTTTACTTCAATAGCTTATAAAATTTACAGATATGTTGATTATCTGATTTGCTTAGTATATACTAAAATTATGTCATTGATATAGATTTATTTGGAATTACTTCCTAATGAAGCCATTATTAGTAATAATATTAATTTTTTGGATTTAAATTTTTTATTGAACCTACTAATGGAATTGTTACAAATTTATCTGATAAAAAAGACTATTTTAATTTTAACATTAATAAAATATTACCATTTAATACCCGCAACTCGATTCAATTATTTAGAAATATTATACTTAATCAGCTTTTTAGAATTTATAGATTATCAGATGAAAAATATCATGCTATGCATATAAATAATCTAAAAATTATCAGCAAATTATATAAATATCCAGATTATTTAGTAAATGGTATAGTTAAAAAATTTAGACTAGTTTAGATTCCATTCAAACATTAGCCTTACTATTATGAGCCCTACTATTTTGTAGCTCTTACTGCATAATATTACCTTTTAATGTCTTTTCGCGTTAATCTTATTTATTTCTTACGATTGGCAACAGTAGATCTTTCCTTTTATCCTTTGCGAATGGTAACACTGGTCTCTTCATTCTGGCTGCCAATGGTTCAGCCATATGCAGAGTTTTTCCCAGGTGTTCTTGTTTCCTTTATTTTCCATCTTGATGTGTGTTGTCCAAGTAGAAATAGTTTATAGGTATAATCAATCTATTTCTATCGAAACATACATATTTTGTGTTCATTTTCAGAAAATACTTGGACCCGACGAAGAGTTTTGTCGAAATGAGCAATTCAATTAATTAGGCTTAGTCCTTGTCCAAGTGTATACCATTAACGCTTGGATTTTATTTGTTTTTCTATTATCGATTCCATACCATTGATATTTGTTGATTATCTTTAGCTTGATGACTCGAAATTTGCATTTCTTTTCTAATTGATTCAAGATTCGCTATTTAATACTTCTTTATATTTTGTAGGTTTTATATAAAGTTAGGATTTTTGAGTTGCGAATTCTCTCTATTCTATCATTGGACTTTGAAACTTATTAACTTATTACTATTATTATTATATATATATATATATATATATATATAATCTGTCTATTTCTTCAGAAACATACATTTTCGTGTTTGCTTCTACAAAAAACTTGGGCATGAATACGATTTTTGTGGAAGTGAACAATTCATGATTTGGCTTAGAGCCTTGTCCTCGTGTAAAGCGTTTGTGCTTGATTTCGTTTGTTATTCTTTTTTCGATTCCTTACCTTTGTATTTTGATATTTTCATTGACTTGTTGATTCGATATTTATTTTATTTATTTGTTTTTTATTTTTTTCCATTTGCTTGAGGATTTGTTGATTTATACTTTTAATTCGTAAGCCTGTTAGATATTTGAATTTTCGTGTTACAGGTTCTCACTTTTCTTTCATTGGATCTTCAAACCTTTGTTTCTTATATATATATATATATATATATATATATATATATATATATATATATATATATATATATATATATAAATATATGTATATATATATCTGCCCATCAGTTCATATACAGGGTGTATATGAACTGATGGTCAGAACTGTAAGGGGTTATAGAACTCACCATAATAAATAACTTTCATAATACGATGTGGGGTCGGAAGGCAACCGGTAAGCCGCGAGAGGGCGTTTTCTCTGGGAGTATATGAAACGTCGTGTCAAAATGGAGTGAAGTAAAGACTAATACAATGAAGACGAATAATGGAAATTTATTGACAAAATGTTTTGAACAAGTTCTCAAATGAACGACTATCAACTGCGAGACAGGCGTCACAGGGACGACGGAGTGAATCATGTGCACTTTATAAGATTCCTAGCATTTCAAGGACGTCTGCAGCTGCGACGCTAATTCGGGTGACAAGGTCGTCTGGTGACTCGAAGGGCTTCTCGTAAACGGCGCTTTTTAGCTGTCCCCAGAGGGAAAAATCCAGACAGGACAGATCGGGAGACCTGGGAGGCCACGCGACGGACTCACCACGGCCAATCCATCTGTTCTGAAAGACAATGTGCAGGTAGTTCCTTACAAATCTTGTGTAATGTGCTGGCGCTCCGTCGTGCTAGAACCACATAATCACTCGATGATTTGCTGGTACAACATGTAGTAAATCTGGCAGCACCTGCTGGAGGAAGGTGAGGCACTTTTGTCCGTGTAGGCTTTCTGGTAACAAATACGGGCCAATTAGTTGGTCGTGGATAATCCTTGGCCACACATTCACGGAGAACCTTTGCTGGTGACATCTGGATTGTAGCATGCGGATTTACTGTGTTCTCCATTTTGACGCGACGTTTCACTCACTCTGGAAAAAGCTCCTTTTCGCGCGGCTCGTCGGTTGTTTCCAACCTCACATTGTATTGTGAAAGTTGTTTGTTTTGGTGGGTTCCATAACCCCTTACAGTTATGACTATCAGGTTTTATATACACCCTGCATATACACACACACACAGACACGCACACACACACAGACACACACACACAGACACACATACACGCACGCACACACACGTATATATATATACTATATATATATATATATGTACATATAAAATGTATAAAGAGAATTTATAAAAAGTGAAAAAAGGAAGGAAGGCTTAGCAAAAAGCTTACACAATGGCGGTAAGGGGTTGTGACCTCACTCCCCAGTTGTCAACAAGCTTGTCATAAATGCCGCGGCATTGCACTCCTGGACGCCAGCTTTGGCTGAAGCCCACCTCCGGAGTGACAATAAGAATTATCACAAGACCTCCATAAAAGAAAGAATCAAGGACGAGAGGATGACCATTACTGTATTAGCAACCAGTAAACTGTATTCAAATCAAAATATAAATCATCTGTACCTCTGTGAATAATAAGTGAATATTTCATTCTTACACTTTTAATCCAGACTCCAGAGTTAAATAATTTTGCGTGAAAAAAATTCAGCAATTCTTATACAACTCATCTTACAATCGTTTGTTTACATTCTGCATTCATAAAAATTAGGCTTTGGTATAGAAATAATCAAAGTTTGATGATCATTTAAACTCAAATATTGTAATTCCGTTATCGAATAATGTAGATGCACAGAATATAGATGCACCGGAAATATACAAAAAATAAAGCGGTTTCAGGACGGATGCAACAAGAAGTATAAATTTAATGTTGCATATTTTGCAGAATTTTTTTTTTATATATTTTATGGGATAATTTGAATATTTCCTAAAATTGTTGATGCAAGTTGTAAATTTTACCTTCTCTTATAAAATGTTTGAAACATTAGGCCCCATAGGATTCAATATATTTCATTTTTTCAACCCGTGTTCAATCCAAAACTAATTGGGTGTTATTATTTATTTACATTCCCATATGTCCCACAGACCGTCTCAACAATATACTAAAATTTCATTTTGATAAAGTCATTTTTACGGTAGTTATCGTCCGAATGGACAGACAGACAGAATGAACAAAGTCATAAACATTTTTCAACTATGTTGTAAAGTGTAAAAAACTAACTCAAAATTTAAAAAGTAACGCTGAGGTGCACCTATTCGCCCCCTGAAGCACCTACATATCAAAATTTAAAGGTTGTACAACGTTTAGATTTCCTGCTACAGACTGCACCCACAGGCAGGCAAACATCTTCATTTATTAAGTAAGATTAATATATACAATGCACATACACACTAAGATACATACACACATATTGTGAGGTCTATATAACTTATGGTTATTATTTTCTTCAGTTTCGTTGTAATTTATGAGATTTTATATTAACAACTTTTGACTGGTTCGTTTAAGTAGACCAACCATCGAACTAAGTACATCTGTGGTCCTGGTTGGGCGACAGGTTAAGTTCCAGATCGCGAGTGAGTAGAGGGAGCAATAGAGGCTGCGGACAGTACTGGTAGTGGGTTGATGGATATTTCAGTTGGAAGTGGCTAGAAATCGAGTTGTTGTGTGAGAAGGAAGGAAAATGCAAGTCCGTGGATCCGGTACTAGAATGGATACCACTGTGATTATAAGAGTCTAGTAATCTTAGTTGGCTAAGACAAGGGAGGAATTGGGTAACCATTAAGTATTGGAAATATGGTAACCTCTAGGAAGGAATTGGGTTACCATTTAATATAGTATATCACCAGATCCGTAAAAATGCATTATTGATCTGTTGTATTATATACTGGGCTTTTGCAATACAGACTGCTTTGCATGTCTCTATTTAGTTACTCAGCCATCTGCTGTAATTTGATTTAGTACACAATACATGTGTTTAATTTAACTTCTTACATCTGTGTGCTATATCCTGGTAGCACGTTTCCTTTGTTTCCATTACTACCACAGTTTAGAGTTATGACTCTTTTGCTTGACATATGTATGTAATCCCGCAACAAAAGTCAATAGGTCGATTACACTAGTGCCTAAACCAAGGCTCATTACTTTATAATGGCACCCAAATAAGGATAGTAACGTGACCAACTAGATCTAAGTAAAAGGCACGCAACATGCACATAGGCATTAGTTCAAAAATATTCGACTTAAATTTAGGTATGCTTGAAACGTGCACCTCCATCGATAACTCGAATTCAAATTTTCAATCCTGTCACAATATTTTCCTAAGTGACCCAAATATGGACCCCCCCCCCTAAGCATTTTAATTATTATAATGTTTGTTTTAGCAGATAAAAATTTGAAAATTGGTGGATGTATTCTCCTTGCAGGGGGTAACAGGGGAAAAATGTTAATTCAGTTAAAACCATCAGATATGTGCTAATAATGGACAGTGTCCATGTTGGGAACCTATGCCCATATTTGGAACCTTTGCACCTAATATGGGCACCCTTACAAATTATGCTAAAAAACCTTAAATCAACGTAAAACTTTAATCAGAGTCGGCACAAGATGGACATACAAAAATATAAAATTTTTCTTTACTTGTAAGGTCACAACATTCTTCATGTACCCAAACGCGGCACGTATTACACTGTATCATGTCTAATTGTTTTTCTTGAAGACACAGCACACAATAGCAGGACTCTTTTGAGCTGGATACACCGCTGCAGGAGGGCTGAGCTGGAAAATTTGATATTACATTTGTTTTGGATTTAGGCTTAGGTGCTGGTTTCGGATTAGCTGCTCCTTTGGACTTGCCAGCTGCTTTATGCTTGGGTACTTTTTTTCTGGAAAAAGCGATTTCACCAGTCTTACAGCTCGATAATTTAAAACCTTTTTTCTGTTGGTCTTTTTAAGATATCGGAGATAGATAATTGATGAACATCAGTGTCTTTTTTACAGCAGAGCCCATATGAGGTGTAGTGCCCATATTTCGGTCACTTACGTTATTACATATTATGTAAGAAAAGTAATGAACTATTAAATAAGGAAATCTTGCTTTAAAGTTATCATTTAAGAAACAAGATGAACATACATCGCGAAAAATAAAATAACAAACTTCTACGACGTTTGTTGGAAATGAAGAACTTAAGGTTTTATTAATAAAGATTCGTAAAATCTATTCTCCAGCCCCCTAAACATGTCGCATAAGTTCCCCATCATTTATTTGCGTAAAACGCACGCAAACATTCTACAGCCTCATAAATGTTTCAAAAAGGATTTACAGTTTTGTCTCACATGTGTACTTTGTTAAATTTACATATCTCTTGACGTTTTCGCTCAACGCAGCATAAATTCATTTTGAGTTGAGTTATTTAAGAAGGATATTTTAAAACTTCAATACTGCATTTGCGGTTTATTACCTCATCGGTTGCTTTAAAACTATTTGACGTCCATGGTCATAATTCAAAATTATTATGTTTCGATATGAAAGTGGGAATAATGTATAATTTGTTTACAATAACAGGCGTCTTTCTAACAATTAGTTGAAATTTAAAAATTAAAAGACAGAGATAACTAAAAGGTATTACTGTCACATTACACTCCGTACAAACTAATTTATTTTATTTCATTTTAGAATAAAATTGAGATGCATTGCTTTTCATAATCAATAGAACATTCCAAGAATTATAAATATCTACATTGTAAAACATTTGGCAACATTTGCTTGTTTTTTCAGCTACTTTGTCGATAATTTCTGCAAATTGATAAAAAAAGCCACAGTTACAGGCGTTCATGAAAATGCCAACTTCATTTCTGAAATATTCTGATAATTATCGCCCACCGACGCATTTTTTGTTGAATTTTTATATATCTTTTATCATAACAGGAAACTTACTCCCCACTACCGACAGCTGATTCCCCTAAAACTTTTAGTAACATGCATGCACATTTTTTACAGTGTACATCCCTAGCAACCGTTAGTTTACATGGTTATAATTCAAGAGACTGAGGTTCAATCCTTGTTCGGATCGACTGATGTTTTAAAATTAAAATAAAACAGTCTGTATAAAATAGAACCATCTTAAATTATACTCCTGTTAAGCAGATGGATGTTGGGACAACCTACTGCCTCATTTTGATAAATAACTAGCAGTATACCCGTTCTTCGTACGGAGAAACTTAACAAACTAAAAACTAAAAAAACTTAAAATTCACAATCATGTGCAAATTCCTATAGTATACTAAATGGCATTGTTAATCAAAATATTTTGTTAAAATATTTAATTTAATGCTCCTAAACCGAAGTTTAAGAATCTCTGTTCTCGCTATACAAATTTATTTTCACGGAGAAATCCGAAGAATGAAACATCCTGGTCCCGTTTGTAAGCAAATTTACAAAAATTATGAAATTGGATCAATATAAGCAAAATAAAAGCGTTAAAATGGTATCTGACCCGTACAACTTACATACGCGAATATTATTATTTATATAGTAGATTACCTGCATTAGTAGTTATGTCCTGTATTAGTAGATTACATGTATAAATTGAAAATATCAATAAAACCGCAAACTTTAAAACTGAAGGCAGTAATTGATTCCAATATATGCCAAAATGAAAGTTCAAAAATGATATGGGAAGATATACCCGTACTACTTATAATGTCGTACATTAGAAGATATGTCCATGTGTCAGTAGAAGATTACCCATATTACAATATGAGTATAAAAAGTCTTTGTAAAATAAAACAGATGACGTAATAAATTGCGAATGTTAACAACCCCGGTAATTTTTAAACCAGAACGCCGTAATGTACGTCAATATATGCCAAAATATATGCTAATATATTTTGGCTATACTGCTTATATTCTCGTAGAAAATCGACGATATATTCGTGCATTTGTAGAAGGTTACCCGTACAACGGACAATATTTATGAGTATCAACAATTTTTGCTAAAATAAAACAAATGTCCATGTGTCAGTAGAAGATTACCCATATTACAATATGAGTATAAAAAGTCTTTGTAAAATAAAACAGATGACGTAATAAATTGCGAATGTTAACAACCCCGGTAATCTTTAAACCAGAACGCCGTAATGTACGTCAATATATGCCAAAATATATGCTAATATATTTTGGCTATACTGCTTATATTCTCGTAGAAAATCGAAGATATATTCGTGCATTTGTAGAAGGTTACCCGAACAACGGACAATATTTATGAGTATCAACAATAATTATGAGTATTCGTGCATTTGTAGAAGGTTACCCGTACAACGGACAATATTTATGAGTATCAACAATTTTTGCTAAAATAAAACAAATGGTGTAATAACATGAAAATATTAATATTCTCCGAAAATGTTAATAATAATAATGTTTAAACCTGAAGACCGTAGTTGATATTATTATCCAGTCAAAATGCAATATCAATGAAATTTATTTTACATAAGCATTTTTACTTTCCCTATATACATAATGTATAAGGAAAGTATTGTGACGGGGTCGAAAATTCGAATTCGAGTTTTCGACGGGAGAGCACGTTTCATGCATCCCTGATCACGAATCAAACATTTTTGAAGTGATGTCTGTATGTGTGTGTGTGTGTGTGTGTGTGAAAGTATGTGTGTGTGTGTGTGTGTGTGTCAGTGAGTCTGTGGAGACGATAACTGACGAATGAATGGACCGATTCGAACCAAATATGGTACAAAAATCACAATCCGTAAACACTGGAAGCCTATTGTTTTTTATACGCAATCGAATGTTCAGAACTCCCCTAAATTTTCGAATGAAATTTTGAAAAAATCGTCAAAAAATCAAAATTACTAGTAAAGTTACACAAATAGATTTTCCTTATGTAATTTTTTATTAGAAAACGATTGACATAAATTTTAGAACGCTAACAGGAACCGTTCTCGAGATATTGTACATTTTTCAAAAAAATTATCAAAAAGTCGTATAAAATAAACAAGAAATATCAATCATGCTTAAAGCATTGATTGTGAAACACTTTCCAACTTCAATGCAAATTTATTTAAACATGTCTAAAATGCAATACATTCCTCGGTAATACTTTAAAACTTATCACAATACTACATTAATTTATTATATTTGAAACCTTAAACATTCATAAAAAAAAATTATCTTCAATCAAATGACGGCATTAAAGTATAAATTGCCTGGTTCAAACATCTCTAAAATGTGATACATTCCTCGGTTTTAATTTCAGACTTTGTCATAATACTACGATAATTTATTATATTTGAAAACTTCATGGAAAACAACTGAAATCCATTTAAATGACGTCATGGAAAAATAACACGTCTGGCTCTCTCTATGCAACATTTCATTCATAAATAATTCCCCCATTCATGTCATTCATCACAATACTATAGAAATTTATTTTATTTAAAAATTAAGACCACTGAGCTACAAGTAATTAAACTATATGCGTAAAACTTCATCGAAAAATATCGTCCTTCTCTTTCTAAAATTAATGAATATTTCATTTATATCAGCTAAGCAGACTCCATGGACTAAATGATTTTGTGTTAAAGAATTACAGCGATTCTAATACAACTCATTCTACATATTTTGCTGTTTACATTTTACATAGGTGAAAAATAGGCTTAGTTGTAGAAATAATCAAATTTGTGATGAGCATTTAAACACAAATATATTGTCATTGCGTTGTTTCAGTATGTAGATGCACAGAATTTAGGCAAAAATAAAGTAGTTTTAGGACGGATACAACACTCAATATGAATTAAAAAGAACTTTAAAAATCATGATTTTGAGACAAGATGGATGCCATATATCATTTCAAAGTATATCACGTGATCGTTTCATATCATGGTCACGTGATCGCTTCATATAAGAGGTGTTATTATTATTTTAATTTTTATTTAAAAAACTACTGAATATATTTCGTTGAATTTTTTTTTATATATTTTATGGAACAATTTGAATATTGCCTAAAATTTTCGAAGCAATTTGTGAATTTTAAATCCGCTTAAAAAATGCTTGAAGAATTAGGTCCCATAGGGCTCAATGTATTTCATTTTTTCAACCCGGGTTCAATCCAAAACTAATTGGGTGATATTATTCATTTATATTCCCATAGGTCCTACAGACCGTCTGAACAACATACTAAAATTTCATTTTGATTAAGTCATTTTTACGGCAGTTATCGTACTAACGGACAGACAGACAGACAGACAGAGAGACAGAATGAACAAAGTCATAAACACTTTTCAACTTTGTTGTAAAAAAACATATTTCCTATTGAGAAACATGTTCACTTTTCATATGTAATACCATGCGATAAATTAGTTGACATCATTCTCGTGGATCTAGCTCATTCCATTCATGAAAAAATATACTTTGAAAATTACTTTTGCATTTGAACGCCAATAGTCATTTATCTGCTGTCAGAATAACTTATTTCTTAGTGCATAACGCTTGGCGAGATTTTTGCGACAAATTTGGTAAAATGTCGCCAACTTAGCGACTTTTTGAAATGTTGCCAAATTAACAAAACTCTCGCCAAATGGATAAAAATGAGGCTAAATCAATGAAAATGACGACTAATTGTCGATAATTCAATATCTTGGAAAGAATATTAGTGTCTACTATAAGAAAAACCTATTTTTTTTACTGTAAAAGTAGTAAATTCATTACATTATATAAGGAAAGTCGTGTGTTGCCCACATCAGATTTTTAGTTATTTAAATCGGAAATGATTTAATAATCATCTGCCGCATAAACACATTGGATTTAAATCCGTTATTAAGCGACATGATATTATTTTCTTCAAATAAATTAGCGGAAATAATATCGTCTGCATGATGCTATCTCTATGGAAGGTTTAATTGTGCGTTTTTATTTAAAATCTAGACAACCCCAGTCCTAAAATTTTGAAACATGGACTAAATTTTAAGTGGGGATATTTCAAGTCTACCCCGAAAATGTCATCCAATTCGGTGCAGCCGTTCTCCCATGATGAAGAGAAAAACATACAGATAGACAGACATATTTTCACTTTTATTTATATAGATATAAGGATCATCCTATTGAGGAATCTCTTAAAGATTATCTCCGTTGTAATACTTTAAAGTGTAGCACACCTGGGGTTAATTCAATAAATGCGAATCCGTGTCCTAATTCTCGGGGATTTATTCTTAATTTAAATTGATAAAATAAATGATTTAAGCCAAAAACGTTATAATAAAGGGTTTTTCACTCACTCTCGATTCCTTAGTTTTCTTTATAACTTTCAAATTAATGGACGCCATTTAATAAAACTTTTCATGGACATACATACATTGGTATATGAGATCTAGCTCCAAAGTAAGAAAAAAAAAGACTGCTAGCTTTCCTACTACAGATGTCCTTATGTAAACTGTCGCAAGGAATGCGGGGGGGAGGGGTCCACAAGCACATGTCAATGAGTTACAAGAAAGGCAAGGCTGCTTCTCATTCACCAAGATATGTCCATGTCAAATTTCTATGAACCACGTCAATTTATTTGAAATAAGGTTCAGGGAATGAATCAGAAAGTGTTAATCAGAGGCCGAGAGCGAGTGAAACATCCTACATTAAATGTTCCAATTTTTAATACAAATTACATTTACAATGCAAAGTTAAAGACAAAAAAATAAAAAAAAATTCTGTAAATTAGCAATTATTATTCATATATATTAACGACATTTAAAGTTCAAAATAACATGTTTGGAACGAAACATCAACAGCCCAAAAATATTTTTCGCTTTAGGGAGCACTTCATCATTCATATATAATAAAAATTCAGTTTTCTGCCAACTCCAACTAATCAGAACAATGCAAGCAGAAACACTTTGTTGACAAAATCTCCATCAGGAAGTATTGACACTAAGACATCTGTCGATTATCCAATAAATTTCCTTTTCTCTAGTTTCAATTGTTCTCCTTTTTTCAATCGTTTTTGATCAAGTTGAATACAACTCTGCGAAATTTAACGCCCTGTAGAATATTTATACGTTAGTATAAAAAAAATGATTTTTGCTACCAATTTAATTTTATTTAGAGAATTCAGAAACCTAAATACTGAAATTCGATATTTTTATTCAATTGCAATAACTTTCTTGCTATTAAATATAAGAACACTAAATTTTGCTGTCGCCTATACACAAATTAATTTTCCTATAGCGTTTATCCTGTCTTTCCGTAAGAATTTATTAGCCTCTTCCATTATTTATTTCTCCCAGGCTATAAAAGCCTTCTTCATATGAAAGCATAAAAGGGTACCATAAAACAAGTATCGATGAAGCGTAAATTCCACACGAGGGGTTGTGCAAAACGAATTATATATGTTATAAATATTTATTTATCTATTTATCCAATGGTTTATCTTCAGAAGGATCAATATATATGAAAACTAGACAGACTGGATGCTGCAAAAATATTCCATTGAATGTTCTTATTATCCAGTATCATGCCACTAAATTTTGGGATATGCATAAAATGACAAAATCTGAAAGTAATAAGCTTAAATATTAGTCATTCGAAAATTTTGTAGTGATTCATCAACTATTTAAGTGCCTGATCATTAAAAAAAATCAACTATTTAAAGATTTTTAGATAACAATATGGAAACGATGGAAACATATTGGACTATGAGAGAAATTAGGTTAGATACACAAAATATAATCGGAGAATTTACTTAAAATAACGTTATTTCCAGCTTTTATACTTTTATGAGTAAATTTCATTTTACTTCTAAATATGTGACCAGTATGCAAAGTAATAAAACAAAATTTTCAGTTGCTAAGTGCTATGAAAATACATACAGTAAAATTTCAATTTACCGTTTTCGTTCAAATGTTTACATGTAAAATTTTAATGTGATAGCTTACAATTCCCAATTTTATCACATCATCATGCTCACATGCGTCACGCCTTACACGGAAACAAACATTTTTCTTGATGAAGTATTTTATCTTTGATGAGATATTCTATCTGAGGTATTTCTCCTTCCAGACTCAAATGATATTAACTCCAGTTTTCATTGAGCACCCATGTCAGCTCAGAAAACCTTTAAAACGTTCTTACAACTGCAGTAGCTGAATTGGTAGATATGTTGTCTGGAGATCAAAAGATTCAAGATTCAAGCCATTTTCGGCAGAACTTCATACTGCGACCAACCAATGAAGATTATACTTGAATATTTAATTATGCAAAAAGTTTCCAAGAGCTTTTGCACTGGTAGATAAATTAGCATTGCTGCAATTCATAAAACATGCTTTGCCACAACCCAATGGGCTCAGAATTTATCAGGGGATTATTGTTGATTGTAACTTAAATATAAAGATAAAAACTGTACAAGTGTGTGATCAAGAAAGTAACAGAATACAAAATAGTATGTGGATGCTTTGATGTCAAGATGATTTCAAGGCAAAGTTAAGGAGACTCCTGCTTAATTTTGTGGGTATGGATGCTTAGACTTATTTCTAGACGTAAGAAGATTTATTTTGCCTATATATGTCGTTATTAAGTTGTTTTCACTATGCTGTTAACATCAATTTTACTTGTTAACTCTATTTGAAATAATTTGAGTGACTTATTTTAAACACGAACGAATTAAAACCCCTTGAACTATATAAAACTTCTGAAGATATTTTCACTTTCAGAATGATATCCATTTGTATGTGCATAATCTGCTTGGTTGGACCTGAAGGACTGTTACTATGAAATATTTTGTGTAGTTATATTACGTAAAAGAAAAGAAAGTAAGAAATTTGATAGAACATTTTGTTGCAGATTTGATTAGAAAGTCATTTATTTGAAATTTCGAAATTCCGTTCAGTTTCTTCCTATGCATAAAAACAATTCCATGAATAATGGTGATGCTACATTCAACTAAGAGATAGATATAAATGGTATTAATGGTGATGCTATTTTGAGCTAAGAGAGATATATAAATGGTATTAAAATAGCAAACGTTAGCACAAATGTGAAGGATTGACCGAATTTAACCACATCGCTGAGTTTATGCTAACTTGAAAAAAAAAAAAAGATTATTTTAGAAAACGTCAGGTTTATTTTAAAATAATAATTTCTGAACAGAAACTCATCAAAAGACGAGATTTTTTTAAAATTTTGATAGGGATTTCGTAGCTAGCCAGGATCTCCAATAGAGTCGCTTAACGATTGAAACAGAAGTTTCAAGTAATGTAAAAATTTTAACCAATTTAGATATTAAAGAGGACCGAAGTAATACGAGTATTTTAGCTACAGTGGATCATCACTTTGTCTGTCGCTAATCGTAATTATGATTCAGTATAAGAAATATGTATGAGAATAAATAACTAGTCACACTTCAGATGTTTTCCACATATATTAAATTCAGAGCAGACGTGAACTGAGAATTGGTAGTTTTTCAATTCTGCGAGAGATGAGTAGAGGAGAAGGAGACATCTTTGAACATTTTTGAAATAACGAATTTTCAAATTTAAATTATACTTTTAAATGACATACTGTAAATAAATATATATTTTTACAGAATACGAGCAACAAACTAAAAAATATCGAAATAAATTACCTTTATTTTTAAGTTTGAAAATATTTAAAGTAGTTTGTTAAAATCTGTCTCATGTAGGGAAATTTTCGAACAAGCCTGATATCCCTTTTAGCACATAAGGAAACCTATAATTATTTATTGTGTTTACAGAAAACTTCATAATTAATATATTTTACCGAACATTTTGTATTCTAGCATAGCTTTCAGGACTTTCTCTATATCTTCTTTCACTATTTTGAGTCTTATTCGATTTTTGACAGAAGATTTTTGACTAACCACTGTTTTTTATATCAAAAGTAGATATGCTAGAAAATGGTTAGAATTCACATTAATTTTAATACTGAAAAGTGATTATACTTTTTTGGAGAAAAAATTAACCCTATATGACAGTGATTGCGTGTCAGGGCTCTGCGACCTCATACCAGGAGCTCCGCAATAATTTTTAAAAGCTTACAAACAAAAGTATAACTTGCTTTATTTTAGTTATTGAGAAAATATTTAAAATGATGAAGCTTTTCATGTTGGGGGGGGGGGGATATTTATAGAGCTGTGACGAATATTTTTACCGATTATTTCTGGCATTACAAGAGCAATGAAACATTTTGTAAATTTAACTTATATATTTGTCTGATAGCTATAATTTAAACAGCGAGAGTGTCCCTAGTGTAGATTAATTTTGATGAAGTGGAGAATTTTTGTAATGATTCGCGAGCTGTAAGGGTTCCGTGAGAGTTTACGATATACTTCTTTAAACAAAATAAGGTTTGGAATCACTGCTATAGGAAAAAGTGGGAGATAATAATATCGTAAATATGTGTAATGTAAAGTATTGTTCCTGCGGCTGAATATCTGATAATTAATAATATTATGTACCTTGAATTATTGAAATTTTAATAATAAATATGATAATTTTATCAGTATTTGTTTAGAGTAAATCATTGTCATTTCTGTCACTGACTTTCAGTGATGAGTTGAATTATCATCGCTTAATTACATCAGTAAAACACGTAAATAAGACAAATACATTGATGAAGCTTAAGAAATTCTAATTTAACTCCTTAAGTGACCCTCATGCATAAAAATACGATATAAATTTGTAACATTGATCATACTCCCTTGTTCCTGTTGTTGTTGTTCAAACCCAGACCGTCCGACCTACCAGAAAGGTGTAAGGTAACTGTTTGGACGGTCGGGAAGTGCCACCCAATTTAGACCGGAATCCAGTGGGGGAGGCATCCATAGGGACCGTACCCTCCTTCCCCTACCACCAACCTCTCGGAAGGACTTTCGGACCCACATGTTTAACGTGATCGTACTCCGCATGAACACGGCGGCAGTTTTGGCAGTGACTGGAATCGAACCCGGGCCTACCGAGTGCAACTCCAGCGCGCTAATCAATGGGCTACCGCGCCCTCCCTTGTTCCTGTGTTCCTGTGGCATTATGATATTATCCGAACAGCTGTCCATTTCCTCTACCTGACGGCCGCTTATTTAATTGTTATTTTTATTATGAATGAAAATTTAGAAATACAATGCCTTCTCTTAGTGCATAAAATTGAGATATTCATAGTATATACAGCCAACCCTCCTATAACGCGGTACTCTCATAATGCGGATTCCATATAACGTGGAGCAAAAATTGAGACATAGCGCAATACTCATAAAACGCGATAATCATACAACCTAGTACTCTTATAACGCGGTTTCTCTATGGTACAATACAAATAGCTTAAACAGTCTTCCTATAGCATGAATTTTTCTTTTACACTTTTGCGGTTGAAATTAATGGGGAATTTCCCTACTTTCACATCAACTTTGTAAAAAAATAATACATTCACCTAAAATTCCTTATTAGACGAAAATATGGATAAAGAATGGGTTGAAATTTTCAATTTAAATGATGTGAAAAGGGGACTGGATTTGGATAATCAATTAGAAAATTACTTTATTGAAAATGATCCTTCAACAGTGCTAAGTGAAAAGTTTAAAAGATAATTACAAAATTGTTTAGCTCCTTATGGAGAGATTTTGATAGAGTTACAAAATAAAACTGCATTTGAAAACGAAAATGAAGATAAGGAAAGTGAAGAGGATATTCAAAGAAAAATAATTAGGTCACTAATGTTTGACAGTGATGATGAATGTTAATAGGATTTTTGTTGGAAGAAAAGGTATTAAGTTTATATTTCAAATTGTTTTTAATTTTCTTATATGAAGTCTTAAACTCAATAAAAATAATTCAAAATATGTAAACATATACTTATTGTATTTTGTATCTATAAACTTATATTTCATAACCGTATTCATAACATTGTTCTCTAAAAAGACAATTTTATATAACGTAGCACGAATCAGCCTGATTTATATGTTCGAAGTTTCACTTAACGCGGTTTACATAACACGGTACTAATTCTTCTGTTTTGTACTAATTCTGAGTTTCTTATAACGCGGTTTCTATACAATATGATATGCGGTTTCCATATAACACGGTACGAATTAATCCGATTTGCACTAATCTAAGTTTCTTATAACGCGGTATGAATTATTCCCGTTATAGAAGGGTTTACTGGACTTTATCTTTCAAAGCTAGTTTCGATTCCTATGCAGACAAAAGAAAACCCAATTTCTGAGAGAGTTATTTCTGTCACATGAAAAATATTAATATTCATAATAAAAAATAAAAAATTTAAGAAAATATTTTTCTATAAATATAATCCCATCATCAAATGAATCATCCAATTGAAATTATAATCCAATCATCAAATTAAATACACAATGAATGCACTTACCTATCCTTTCCCCCAAATTCACGGGATATCGTAAATAAAAACGATATGAGGTTTTTATTAAAATATTACAAGTAGTAAAATTTCGTAGAATACCTGTTGTGAACATTTTGACAAGTTTGCAACTCATTGATTGGAATCGCAAACTCAATACACATTCTTGCATTGCAATTTAAATGTGAGCATTCCTAGAACCACTCTTCCATTTGAATTCATCGCCAAATATATAACTTTCAAGTGAATGTTTATTACATGTTTCTGCTAGAACGTATAGACTTATTTTATTATTTGTGCTGTCTGGTCAAGTAAAGACATCGTCGAATAAAAACATAACGTGAACGCATAAAGTAAATATCAACCTTTTTAAAGAAGCAAAAGGACAAGTGTTAAGAGAATAATAAAAGTATTTTATATATATACTTGGTATATTAAATATAAAATGAAATCCAGCTCTCATTCGGAATTGCTTTGGATTTTATTGCACTAGTTCGTTTATTTTACGAGCAAATATAAAACTATAAGGCAAGATGTATCAAGAGATTAAAGGAGATAATAAAATGGAACATTATTATATTATAGTAACAAAACCTACCTGTATGAGGATTTTCTATAGTTAGGAATACGGTCCCATTTCAGATAACAGCATCCGTGGATCTATTTTGAATCTGTTATCAGTATAATTATTGTCTAACGTGTTTATGTGTTTTCAGCCTCTACTAAAAACCTTTATACCTAGAAGGCACACTTATCATGTCGTTCACGAGACTGAACCTAATAGGGAAGACTTTTTGATCTACCACCATTTTGACCTCCCATCATAACCCATCAGCAAATCAATGATTTTGATTTCTTGATAGGTGGTATAGTTATTATGTTTGTTAGGGGTCGTAATATTCATAATATTGATCGGGCGATGCGAATCTGCATTTGTCCTAGGTTATTAGGAACGCATCAGGTTGGGCAGCTGGGAGCAAATGTATTGCATGAATTTATGCACAATGTCATATGCAGGGATAATATATCTAGTAAAGTTTAAATAGCTTCGATGTTTTATTAGTATAACGTGAGTTGCTGTTCCTGGAAGATTTAGCACCAAAGGAGCAGGGTGTTTGGATGAACGTATCCAAAAATATAAAAACATATGGCGGACAGTATTTATTATATGATTTTATGATTTACGCTATTAGAGAAGGAAGCTTTATTATTTTATGTACCTCTCAGGTGGCTACTCAAACTGATATCCGTTGATGTACATGCACCAGCTAATGACCGAAGATGAGATCGGTAACATATTTAACACTACTGGATTTTTTGTGTGGCATTATGTCAAATATCTACCAGATCAATATCAACGAGCTTCACGTAATTGCCTTTAAAACGTATTCTGTGGTTATAATAAACATGCTTTAAGTTATGTGGAATAACGTAGATAATCGCTACGTATTTTGATTGGTAATTTATCGTCTGAATGTTTGTAGTGCCAGCAAGGTTGCTGACATTGACATTTATTAAGACAATTATGGGGAGGAATAGAACCTTAGAGTGTTCCTTCATCGTAGTACAAACCAAAAATGTATGTAATAAATATTTTCTGAGATGTGGGTAATTTCATTGTTTTCAATACTTTTAATTCAAACATCGTTGTTTATTGGCAATTACTTGGGTGTGCGTCAATGCAAACTCTAATACAGAAGCAGACTCTTAGAAACAACACCAGATGTCGATTTTTAAAGCATATACCAGCTCCTTTTGATCAAAAGGCAACAGAAATATATCTGCAGGATCGGTACGTTACTATAGAGATGTTTTTTTGTGATTAACAACTGGTATTACCACTATATTAATATATTTATAAAGATGATAATGTTTAGAAATGTAATAGAAATAAAGGTGAAACCCGGTCATACCATATGTTACTCTGTGTATTGGAGTACTATACAAATGGAATATATGTTTCTTAGAAAAGTCCCTAATCACCTCAATAACTTAATAAGGAAAAGTGTATGAGTGTATATTTCAAATCTACAAAGGCGTCCAAAAGTTAAGCATAACTCGTAAAGCGCACATAGTAAAGGGTTAATAACAGCAGATATTTGCAAGATAGATTATACACTCTCCCAAACTGATATCTCTGCATATGCAAATTTCATCAGTTGAAAGTATATGTGCAAATTAAATGCGCATATCGTAAATCTATAAATACAGCTGTCGATAGTGTGTATATGGATTAGTTTCTTCCAACTCCGTGAAAAGTGTTGTTGCATTGTTAAGCAGGAACTGGCTTTACGATTCACTAGAACCAGTGACAAAAAGCAAGCAAGTTTTATACGATACTCTAAAAATGCGTACTTATTCCACAACCCACGAACAGTCAGTATATTTAAAATCACTAAAATACAATTAATTAGCACAAATACAAAACCTTGCTCATTATTTAATATATGTACAAACTCTAAAAGCATTTATTCTTCATTATTGCTTCATCATTTATTCTTCTCTATTGCTTCAAAAATGATAAATATGTCTAATGTTATTTCCATGTTAAAAAAAATGATAAAAATATTGCTGTTTTGCTATATAAAATAATCTGCGTAGACAAATCGGAATAATAAAACACCCTGATTCATTTGTAATCCACTTTAAACAATACTAGTTTTGATCAATGTTCACTAAAATGAAAACACCGAAATGGCAACAAAGGTTATTTCTATACGATATTTTATCCGGTTGCAATAATTATTTATGCGCATTGATTTAAATCATGTTGCTAAACTGAAACAGATGAATTGAAACTCTTAAAATATCAATAATTACCGCAATCTTATATCCCATGGTCATGGTATAATATGCAATCAAATATACACTCATTGCCATACAAAATTTGCGCACCAAGAAAGAGTTGTCAGAATCGAAAGAAGTTTTATATAGAGTGCAACATTGATATATGTAAGGGACACAAAATCAAAGCAAAATGATCATTTATTACAGCAAAACTACAAATGAATGGAAAGTTCTAGTACACTGTTGGGCCACCTCTATTGTGAATACATGTTGCGATACGGGCGCTCATCGAGACATACAGGTCCCGTATATTGTCGTGCGTCATCTCACTCCACAGTTGTTGTAAACGCGCCTCTAGTTCGATCGAACTCGTAGGCTGTCCAACTAGCCAAGTGATCCCAAACATGCTCGATCTGTGACAAATCTGGGGATTGGACTGATCAGGAAAGGGTGGTAATATGGTGGAGGCATTCCTGCGTGTGGACGAGCATTGTCCTGTTGAAAAAGGCCTGCTGGGAGCCCTGCCATAAGAAGCAACACATGTGGTTGAAGGATGTCACGAAAGTACAGCTGGACTGTCATAGTTCCGTGGATCAATATTAGAGGTGACCGGGTGTCGTATGCGATAGCATCCCGTACTATCACACCAGCTGTGGGAGCAGTGTGCTGCTGTAAAGCGAAGGCAGGATTGAGGCGTTCACCACGGGACCTCCGCACACGTACACAGCTGTCATCACTGCCCAAATTGAATCTCGATTCGTCACTGAAGACGACCTGGTTCCATTCGGTTGCGATCCAATCCCGTCGAGCGTGACACCACTTCAAAGGAAACGATGGTGAGTGGGTGCGTCACCTCTGAGAGTAGAAACCGGAGCACAACCCCCCCGAAAATGGACCGCGTCGTCCTTTGTAGGCCCAAATCTGGCCTTCGAATTTCACCTGATCTTTTATGGAACTCCCCCCCCCCGCCCCAGCAGCCCACACAAAGAATTACATGGGCTCGTGGATATAGCGCTTTTTTCCTAGACAATATGCTTTTATCATAATTTGTGAGTGTCTAAATTGTTATTTCCGTGATTTAATAATGATTTTGACCTGCATACCTTTGATTACATACCTTATTACATTGGATACATTACTACATCAGATACATTAATCCATTGAATACATTATTAGATATTGCAAATGCTCTTTAGAAGTAAATGCTTACCATTTTTTGCTTACTATCATGTCATTTAAAATTACCAATAATTTTAAATATATGGCATTCAAATTATTTGAATTATATTATTCCTTCTTGTCTAAATTTCTTTTCAATTAAAGCTAACCGTATTTTAAATTGATTTGTTGCTAATTGTAACACCAACAACTTTTTAGAATTTCCTTAGCTTGTTTTAAAAATTTATCTTTGTCACATAAATTAAGAAAACTGCCTAGGCACTTGTAAAATAAAGCTTTGTTAAATAATTGTGAAATATTTAAAATCATCCAATGTTTAAAATATATAATTTATCAGTTTAGCTTATATCATTCATTGCATTTGCCTAGTGTACTTAATTTGTTGTTATAAATTATTTAGTTTCCTGAAAATAGTTTAAAATTTATTTTTAAAATGTTGTTAGTTTCGTGATATTTCATAATAGACTGGCAGTATGCCTGTTCTTTGTACTAATTATATAATACAAGAAACATAAAATTCAGAATTTGCAGTGAAGTTTTAATATTTGGAGTCTTTATTTTGAAATTTTATAATAATTCTAACGAAAAGAAAATAGGTGAGTCCTACCGTGCTGAGATAATAAACAGACAGACAGAGGCACAACTTACAATTTTATGTGTACTGTTTTATGTGTGCAGATATACCCAACATTGCTCACTATTTAAAATATGTGCAAATTCCTGTAGTATTCTAAATGGCATTGTTACTCAAAACATTCTATTAAACTATTTCATTTAATTATCCTTTCACTTAATTATTTTAAATTTTATTCTCATTTATGTGTTTTCTATACAAAATTATCTGAACAAGCAGATCTGAAGAATAAAAGATCCTGATCCCGTTTGCAAACAAATTATAAAAAATATATGGAATTGGATCAATTTATACTAAAATGAAAGCTCTAAAATAGTATTATCACTTTAATTATGTTACAACATTTGTTTAATCATAATATATGGGTTAATTGACTAAATGCAATGTATGAATTAATTAACTAAACACAATATATGAATTAAACACATCATGAAATTTTGCCAAAATAAAACATACGAGGTATTAAATTGAAAATGTTATTAATTCCCGTAATATATAAACCCGAAAGCTGTAATTGACGTAATCTAGCTAAACATGAAATTCCGATCATTTGTAAAATTTTCTTTTATATCAATATTTTTAACACTTTACAACAAAGTTGAACAGTGTTTATGACTTTGTTCATTCTGTCTGTCTGTCTGTCTGTCTGTCTGTCAATCTGTCTGTCCGTTAGCACGATAACTGCCGTAAAAATGACTTAATCAAAATGAAATTTTAGTATGTTGTTCAGACGGTCTGTAGAACCTATGGGAATATAAATGAATAATATCACGCAATTAGTTTTGGATTGAACCCGGGTCGAAAAAATGAAATACATTGAGCCCTATGGGACCTAATTTTTCAAACATTTTTTAAGCGGATTTAAAATTCACAAATTGCTTCGAAAATTTTAGGTAATATTAGGTAAATTGTTCCATAAAATATATAAAAAAAAATTCAGCGAAAGACATTCAGTAGTTTTTTAAATAAAAATTAAAATATTAATTACACCTCTTATATGAAACGATCACGTGACCATGATATGAAACGATAACATGACCCACTTCAAAATGATATATGGCATTCATCTTGTTTCAAAATCGTGATTTTTTTAAGTTCTTTTTAATTCATGTTGAGTGTTGTATCCGTCTTAAAACCACTTTATTTTTGCATAAATTCTGTGCATCTACATACTGAAATAACGCAATTACAATATATTTGAGTTTAAATGCGCATCCAAATTTGATTATTTCTACAACGAAGCCTATTTTTCACCTATGTAAAATGTAAACAGCAAAATATGTAGAATGATTTGTATTAGAATTACTGTATTTCTTTAACACAAAATCATTTAGTTCATGGAGTCTGCGTAGCTGATATGAATGAAATATTCATTGATTTCACAAAGAAAAGGACGATTTTTTTCGATGAAGTTTTACGCATAGAGTTTAATTACTTGCAGCTCCGTGGTTTTAATTTTTAAATAAAATAAATTATTATAGTATTGTGATGAATGACATGAATGCGAAATTATTTATGAATGAAATGCTGCTTTTATAGAGAGAGCCAGGCGTGTTATTTTTTCTATGACGTCATTTGAATGAATTTCAGTTGTTTTCGATGAAGTTTTCAAATATCATAAATTATCGTAGTATTATGATAATTCTAAAATTATTACCGAGGAATGTATCCCATTTTAGAGATGTTTAAACCAGGCAATTTAAATTTTAATGCCGTCATTTGATTGAAGTTCATTTTTTTCGATGAAGGTTTAAGTTTTGAAATATAATAAATTAATGTACTATTGTGATAAGTTTTAAAATATTACCGAGGAATGTATTGCATTTTAGACATGTTTAAATAAAATTGCATTGAAGTTGTAAAGTGTTTCATAATCAATGCTTTAAGCATGATTGATCTTTCTTGTTCTAATTAACATCTCTACAGCTTCTGGAGCTATAAACTCGAAATATAGTTGGAGTTATCCAAAATGACGTTAAGAATTACCATAACAAATTTGGTAGTCAAAAACTATGGATTTGGTGGATTTGGGAATGTCAGGAATTCTAGATTAAAATTATTTTTCTATAATTGCAGTTTTACTCTTTACACACATTATGCACATAAAAAGCTCGCTCAAGCTGTTATTTCAAAATATTTAAAAAATGAAATAGTTAGTTATAAACCACATAAAGGGGTTTATTAAATGTATTAACTGGTTTTAAAGAAACAAATAATCTTCGTCAGTATAGAGGAGTCTCTACGGCAAAATCAGTAGATTGTTGGCAACAGTAAATTTCTCACATGGCCTAAATAATAACTTGTGTGACGCATGACAATTTTTCGCTTGACAGAAACTTCAAGGCATTTCCACTGTCGGAATTATATTGACGAAGTAGACTCTGTTTTGCCTTTGAAGGAGTTTGATGTATTTAAACTATTTTATTTTAATAACAAAATATATATTTCATTTTTAGATATATGATACAGTATTCGATACATTTTCTCTGCAAAATCTTTTTAACACTTTACAACGTAGTTGAAAAGGGTTTATGACTTTGCTTATTCTGTCTGTCCGTCTGTTCGCAAGATAACTGCCGTAAAAATGACTTTATCAAAATGAAATTTTAGTATGTTGTTCAGACAATCTGTGGAACTTAACGGAATATAAATGAATTATACCTCAAATTAGTATTGGATTGACCCCGGATTGAAAAATCAAAATACATTGGACCTTATGAGACCTAATTATTCAAACGTTTTTTAAGCGAATTTAAAATTCACAAATTGCTTCGAAAGTTTTAGGAAGTATTCAAATTATTCCATATAAAATATGTATAAAAAATTCAACAAAATATATTCGGTAGTTTTTTAAATGAAAATTAAAATAATAATTACACTCATATCATATAAAGAGATCATGTGACCCACTTCAAAATAAAATATGGCATTTATCTTGTGTCAAAATCATGATTTTTAAAGTTATTTTTAATTTATATTTAGTGTTGCATCCGTCCTAAAACCGTTTTATTTTTGTTTAATTTCTGTGCATCTATATTCTGAAATAACGCCATTACAATATATTTGATCTTAAATGGACAATGCCATCCATCTTGTGTCAAAACGGTGATTTTTGAAGCTCTTTTTAATTGTTGCATCCGTCCTAAAACCGCTATATTTTTTTTTCTGTGCAACTATATACTGCGCAACGCAGTTACAATATTTTTAGTTTAAATAGTCATCAAACTTTAATTATTTCTACAACGAAGCCTAACTTTCCCGAACGGAGAATGTGAACACATCAAGTTTTAAGCTGAGTTGTATAAGAATTGCTGAATTTCTTTAACGCAAACTTATTTAGCTCTGGAGTATGCAATATAGCTGACATGAATGAAACATTCACTGATTTTACATAGAGAAGCAGACGATTCTATTGCTTTTTTTCGATGAAGATTTAAACATGGAGTTATATAGCACTTTTACCTCCATGGTTTTAAGTTTTTAAGTAAAATAAATTATTGTAGTATTGCGATAATTTTAAAAATGCCGGGGCTGAATGGAAGGAATGGAAAAAAGTTTATGAATGAAGTATTCACGGCTTTTATATGGAGAGCCAGACGATTTATATTTCGATGACGTTATTTGAATAAAGCTCATTTATTTTTGATGAAGTTTTCAAATATAACAATTTGTAGTATCGTGATAAATTTAAAAATGTCACTGCTGAATGTATCGCATTTTAGATATGTTTAAATAAAATTGAACTGTGGTTAGAAAGTGTTTCATAATCAATGCTCTATGCATGATTGATCTTTCTTGTTTAAAATTTGAATTTATTGAAAATATTTGCCAGAAGTTTAAATTTCGACTACGAGTCCCAAACCAGTCTACTTTAATCATAAGGTAAGAGAATATTCAGATGTACTATATCCAAAATGGAAGATTTTAAATTAAAATACACCATTTCGTGCAATTAAAAGACATGGCAATGTACTTCTTTTTTACATATTTCGGTTTAATTATTGCATATACATAATAAATACATCGACTAATGCGAAAAAGTGATAATAAAAAAATAATACATCGCGAAAATAATTCTATTTTTACATTATTTAATAGAATAATATTGAAAAAATGCAGTTTACTTAATTAGAATTCGGTAAGTTCTTCAAATTTTTAGTTAAGAATTATTTACTGTTTCACTCTTTAATTAAGAAGCATGCAAAAACAAAAAATATTGTCAGACTAAAATTTGATTATCTATAAAATATTCGTCAAGTTTAAAACGTACTTATTTACTTTCCAGTTTAAAAATATGTGCTTTATTATAGTTTCAAATTAAAGAAAACCTTTCATCATTGTTTGAAACACGCTGATTCCAAGACAGAAAAGAACAAGGGTTTTAATTAAAAACATATCTTTACATTTTTTATTTTTCATAATTCTTAGAAATTCTTACAATGTGTTTACATTCATCTAAATTTAAAACACTGCAAAGGCAATCTTACTGTCGTTAATTTTCTTACGAAAATAATAATTTATTACGTGACAGTAATTCTTGACGTTTATAGAATTTTTTAATATCTCATTTAAACATATTTAGATATGACTGGGAACTTACTTTATATTAATGTTTAATTACATATAATTTTAGTCAGAGTAATTCTCAAATTGCAGTTTTGAGCTCCGAATTATTACGAACTTCTTTAATAGTAAAATTTGCCTTGAGGAGAAATAATTTCTCTAAAAGTTCATTATCCTATCTTATGTCCAAATGTATTTTGGGAATTGTTCTTGCTTTTTGTACCTGGAATGGAAAATTTCGGCATAATAATAATTTAAACAGACAATAGTGTTTTTTCAATTGAATAATCATTTTAACGTAACCGTAATTTTAGATTGTATTCTATAGATCAGTATTTATCAAAAAATAATATCGATATAATGTTCATAAATTTTACAAACCAAAATGTACTGAAATGGGATGAATAAGGAAGCATGCGATAGAATTAAAAAGAAGAAGAAAAAGAAGAAGTAATAGTCATATGTAGTCAAGATCATATTGAAATGAAGAACTAAACCTGCAGCATGGCCGTTTGATAAGAGAATGCATCCTACAGCATTGACAATGCATCTCCTGCCCATCAAAAACAGTTAAAGTTCTGTCACGAATATCTTGACGATAGTACTAGATCATCGACGTTAGTATTAGTCTATTATTACAAAGTTGGCGTCTGTTATTACAAACTTCTGGTGGACTATCTAGTATATTAAAATCCAACAAATGAAGTTTTAATCGGTCAATTTTTCTACATTGTTTATCAAAACAAACCGTTCGTTGCATGAAGTGCTTATGCGCAGTATGAATCCCACTACTACGAATGCTCCTTGAACACATAGCTTAGGTTCGTGTTTTTGTGATTGGAGAGAGAGCGTTGAAAAAATCTCGCTCTGCGCATTCGCGGCATACGTTGTTCCGATTCTATTGAAAATATGATCTTTCTGTGCACAAGTAGTAGCATCGTTTTCATTGGATTGAGAAGGTTGAACACTGGATTTTTAATATATGAGAAAATGATCAAGATTGTAACCTACTTACTGCTGAAGACTTTCCATGAAGTCCAGTCATTTTTTAATGTATCTAGCCATAACGTGGACCCAAATATTGGTAACACTGGTCTTAAGTTCACGTTCCAATAAAATAAATATCATTGCATATTCTTCCTAAGTCGGAGTAGTACATCACACATTATTCCTAGAAAGACAACTAATTTGCTGTGGGTGAGTGACATTGGTACTATTGATTCAATAAGCCTTCGTTATTATTACCGAACTATTTTGTGTACTCTAAAACTCTAAAACTGTAAATTATTTGTTCAATATAGCATGACTAAATATGCATGTTTTCGTATGGTTTACTCATCATGTATGCATTTACAATCACGGATCATAATTTGTTTCTAATTTTTACAATAGTGCTTTATTTTTCTATTAATCAAATTTGTAAGTGTAGAATTCAAGAAACAATGTTATTGGTATAGAACAAAGATCTTGGCCTTCCCGTCGCTGTCTTTTCCTGAAGCTTAGCGAGATCCTCTTGGCAAGGCAGTTTTTCTGCATTCTTATTTCATGTGCTGCCCAATTAAGACGTTTAATTTTAACCACTTTTATGATATCAGTTTCCACATAGCTCTTATAGAATTAAAAATAATACCTTTTTCTTCACTGGTTGTCTCTTCTTAAGCTAAAAAAATACACGAAGCGTTTTCCTCTCAAAAACTGTTACATATATTTCGTCACCACTTATGAGTGTCTGTCTCTTTAAGCCATAATTCAAAACAGGCCTTATAAGAGTTTTATAAAGCAGTAATTTAGTCTTTGGAAATGAATTACGACTTTAAAAGTTCATGTGCCGAAAAATATATATTTTATTTACATAATCTTACCTCGTGAGTATAGCAAAAATTGCGAACACTGCGATGTTGTCCTAGAACAACCTGCTAAATGTATTTCTATAATCAGAGTCAACTTACTTAATCTGTAAAGTGAACCATTGGTCATTGACTAAATATTTTGCTTTTTAATTATAATATATATTAAGGTAGCTTTCAAAGATTCAAACATGCCTTTACAAATAATACTTTACATAAAAACAAGTCATTCAATCCTACTAGAGAGATCTGTCTGTGAGGCGATGTGCATACCAGCAATATTTACCGAAATATCAAGACAGAACTGCGATGGATCTGATTGTTACAATGTATAGCTAGTACGTACAATTTAACTGCACTGGATATCACTGGCTTTGACTTTGGGCACTTGGCACAAGGAGCGAATTTGTTCGACTCTGGATATTTTCAATTTGATTCCAAAAGCACTACTTTTTATTTTTCGCAACAGTCAACATTATTTTTTTTCATTCATCATCTTCATAGCTCGAAGATCTTTCTCAATCTGCTGCCTGCCTTTCTTTAAGTAACCCTAATTCATTTTTATCATGCTACGGAGTAACACGTCTTCCTTGTGTTCGACTGACTTTGAAAGATGTCTTAGGGCCGGTCCTTTTTTGATATAGCGTTTTCGTCTCTTTTTGATGTAGCCCTTACGAGTCAGACCCGGTAGCATGGGTTACGCCCAAGTAAACATCATGATTCTCCAACATGTTGATGGCATTGCAAACTAGTGAATTTATGGGTTGTAAACCTTGTTCAACTCTAATACCAAACCTGGTGCCTATTCGTCTGAATTGTTTCGGTAACTTGTTTTACATCATTACGTATATTTTAAAATATATATTTCTGTATTTAGTCTCACATTCCTTCAAATTGCTCGTTCAGCTGACATGTCAATACTGGTGCCTCTTCGTCTGAATCCTTTGTTCAGCTTGTTACACATTACGGAATATTAATTGAAATATATATTACCTTATTTAGTCTCACATTCTTGCAAGTTGTTGAATTTATGGGTCGTAAACCTCGTTTAACTGAAATGTCAATCCTGATGCCTATTGGTCTGAATCATTTCTTCTATTTGTTTCACACCATAGCGTATTACTTGTAATATATATTGCTTTATTTGAACTCACATTCTTACATATTGGTAAATTTATGGGTTGTAAACCTCGTTCAACTGAAATGTAAACCCTGGTGCCTATTCGTCTGAATCATTTATTTAGTTTGTTTCACATCATGGCGTATTACTTAAAATGTATAGTGTTTACTTAACCTCACATTCCTGCAAATTGGTAAATTTATAGATCGAGAACTTCGTTCAACTGAAATGTCAATTCTGGGGCCTATTCGTCTGGATCCTTTGTTCAGGTTCTTTCCCACTATGGGGTATTACTTGAAATATATATTGCTTTACTTGGTCTCATAGTCCATATAAACTTCTATTAGAAGCCATAACTTTGTTCTGAATTTCTGAAATAATTTTATTACTGCGGTTCACCAAATGCAATTAAGTAAGTTCTGCCCAAATGCAATTAAGTAAAATTGTGAATAGTCTTGATTTATGCTATATATGTCGTAGAAAATTAAAAATATATTGAAAATATTTAAGGATGAATTCCGACGTACTGACTTCCTAACATGTGCAATTATAACAGATACTCCTTTTCATAAACTCAAATTTACTAGTATACTCGTATTACTTTTCTACAGATACATAAGATTTAACCATGTCAATCTACACCTTAGCTTTCGAATTTTCGAAAGTTCAGCTGTTCAGAAAATCGATTTCAACCACTTACATACTTTGTTAAACTTCACTTCCGACATCAAAAGTGTTATCCCTCAGGCAATTTAAGTATTTTAGCATAGGTTTTACAAGTTATTCAGAACTGGAAGAATTTGAGGACTTTTTCAGTACTGATAAAATGTTTTACATTTTGTATTTTTCGTTATCTATATAAATAGGGAGATTTTTTTATTAGTAGTTCATATTTTTAAGCTATTTTGAAATATTTTATATATAAAACTAGTTGCAATATTTTAAAGAGAATTCTCTGATGCATTAGCACTGGTTTCCTTTAAGCTTTCTGCTTTAGTGCATAAAACACTTTATTGCAAAATTAAAAATAACTATAATTTAGATGTTGCTTACATGGTTTCATGTTTTCAATATAATGTATGCAAATGGGTAAATAATGTATATAGTGTATGTAAAATATTGAGTATGTGTAAAATAACGAGTATGTATAAAATAATGCGTATATGCAAGTTAAGTATGTGTAAACTAATGAGTATGTGCAATTTAAGTATGTGTAAAATAATGAGTATGTGCAATTTATGTATGTGTAAAAAATGAGTATGCGCAATTTAAGTATGCGTAAAATAATGAGTATGAGCAATTTAAGTATGTGTAAAAGGGAAATATTGAGTATTGTAAAGACCACTTTAACGATAAGAACTTGTAATACCACCCAGTAGCTCAACAGTATAGAATTGGCTGGCCAATACTTAGAACCGCGGTTCAATTCTCGGTTGAGGCATCAGCCTTCTTAATAATGTTGCCTGAACAAATTTACCCTGTTGGTAAGTGTAAATATATAACTGGTCTTAATGTGACCCTAGAACGACTAGCATGCATTCAGTGGACTCTGGTATATTAAGTGCAGATTTCAAATCAGGACAATCGGCATGCCGGAAGTTAACCTGGGGATGAAAGTAGCAGATGAAGGCAAAATTGCGGTAAAAACAGCAAGAGGCGGTCAGTTGGATTGTCAGTTGTACATCAATCTGACATTAGAGGGTGGAGAAGTCAGAGTCCACTTCTGCGATAAGGGTTTGCAACTCCGTCCCAGTAGTTCAATGGTACAGCTTCGGCTGATCAATACGAAGATCCGTGCTTTGACTCCCAGTTGTGTCATTAAGATTCTTTACAATGGCGTCCGAACAAATGAAGCCCGTAGGTTAGTGCAAAGATGTCGGTAGACTGAAAGTGACCTCAGAACGACTAACGGATTCAGTGGACTTTGGTATATTAAGTATCGATTTCAAATCAGGACAATGATCATGCCGGAAGTCAACCTGGAGAATAAAAGTAGTAGAAAGAGGCTAATCTGAAGTATAAATAGCAGGAGGTGATCAATCAGATTGTTAGTTTCAGTTGTCCGTTGTACATCAATCTGACATTAAAAGGTTGTGAATACAGAGTATACTTCGACGAGAAGAGCTTGCAATTCCGACCAAGTAGCTCAACAGTTGAGCGGCGACTGGTCAGTATAAAGAACCGTAGTTCGATTCTAAGGACATCAAAGTTCTTTACAATATATGAAAAAGGGAAATATTGAGCATTTGTAAAAGAGAAAAATAGATTATAAAAGAAAATTATTGCCATAGTGTAATTCCGATTGATGGATTTATATTATCTGAGCAACCCTAAACAAGAATCTAAATTAGTAAAAAGACGTTTATAAGCGGTTTTAACTTAAATATATCCTAAACCACGTTAAGAATTTCTGTGCGTTGCCTTCAGGAAGTGAAGCCGAGTCCAGGAAATATATTACGTATTTATCCTCTACAACTATGATTAAAGAAATGTTTTTGTTTATCTGTCTATCTCTGAGTCATGATCAAGAATAACTTGAGGACGGATCAACTGATTTGCATACTTTTACACTAGTTTATAAAGCTGAATAAGAAGCAGATTTATGGTTATATATACTTTGTGCATAATGCTTTTATACACAGCCTTCCAAAAATGTTGAATTCGATTCAGATACTCAAATAGTGTATTTCATTTGGTAAAACTTACTGTTGTCGTCAATGGGGATATATATGCACGTATCAAATAGTATGTCCAATGGCGATGTACTCCTCGAATAACATTGCAATTAGGCGGAGTATATGAATGACTGGTTTGTGTCGGAATGTTTCAATGCTCAAAAAATATTTTTCGAATAGTATTAGGGTTGATTTTGGATTAGATTAGATTTGGTGTGGTAAAAAGAATGTGTTTAGGCTGTTCTCATTTTTGGCAAGTTGGAAGGGCTGGGGCAGGACATAAAATAAAGAAAATCGCCAGTTTCTTTACTATGGACAACGCAACCACCCGACATTCTTTCTCTTCCCGGATGAGTCACGATTTAACTTAGATTGAGACAAAAGACGTGTAACGATAAGGATAGAATGAGAAATACGCAACTATACAAATACCATCCTTGAATACCACGTCTTTAGTCGTGGTAATGTGATGGTATGTGCTGGAATTTCTGTGAACTGCCGCACCGATCTGCAAGTGTTAACTGGATGTACTGTGATGGCGGAAAGGTATCGAAAGCAAGTTCTTAATTTCTTTATGATACCCTGATGCATCAGTGGGTCCAAGTTATCTGTATTGATGCTAACGCTCGTTCATACAAAGAAAGCCTGGTGGATCAGTAACTTGAGAGCGAAAGTATTGGTAAAGTGTAGTGGCCCGTAAATTCTACGGAACTAAATTCCATCCAAAATATTTGGGATAAATTTGGAAGCGGGGCTACAGTGCTACGGTTTTTCTACAGGCACGGCAGTTATTGCCTTCTGTTTGCTCTGGATCACCTAGCTGAAGGGGTGAAACGTTAATGTGAAGCTTATATCAAAGTCAGGGAATACACATACCATTTTAAGGCTTCTTTGGTTCGTTTGTATAGCATACAGCACTTTTTCAGAATAAATACGATGACTAAATGTGAAGAAAACATTTAAAGGGTAAAAATTATACCTAAATATATTTTCTATAATTTTATTGTTATATACTCAGGAATATATTTCTCAATTGACTACATTCTTGTGAAATTTGGTGTGAATGGCAGATGATTTTTTTTAATTATGTCGGCTTTACTACCGCATGCTTAACTTTTGGAAGGCAGTGTATATAAAACTGAAAATTCCAAAATGAGTTTTTAAGCAACATGTCTCCAGAAATTGAAATACTAATTTAGTAATACTTTTATCAAGCAATTAAACTAAATATAGGCCATGTTTTTATATAAAGTGTCAAGTTTTTTTATTTCTACATATCTTCCTAAAACTGTGGGAATTAAAATGCTAGTTTTGTCTCTTATTATGAACATTACAATTAAAATGTAATCCAACCGATTTATACACTTTGTAAAGAACCTTTCTGCCCCAGCTGGGAATCCAACCACGAATCTTCGTACTGGCATCAGCTGACGCTTTATCGTTGAGCTACTGGGACGGAATTACAAACTCTTATCGTCGATCAAGATACATCTGAGATGGAATTTTGTGCTCGTGACTTTATTGACCCCCGGGGGGAAAGTTATCATCAAGTATGGAATCGATCGAATGATTTTGTGAAGCAATTTAAAGTGATAAGTAGCACTCTAATTGTTATCATTTAGTTCAACGATACCGATTTTTCAAAATTTTACTAGTAAAATTTGAAAAAAAAAATAACGCAAGCTACTTAAAAATTGATTATGGTATGAGAAAGTCGAGTTGAGCCACTCTCCAGTAAATTCTGCTCTTTCATTTTCTTCGCTCATTTTTTCGATTTCCATTTCTTTTCATTTATTTTGTCTGTTTTAAACCCTTCACTCAGGATTATTTTTCTACTTTTCGTACCATTTTATTTATTTGTATCATTTTTGCATTCATTAACGTTTTCTGTGTCTATGTATATTATCTACGTATGCCAGCGTGTTGTTCATTTGTATTTTTCCTGTCGTTCCTTCCAACTGCACCACACCCTTTTGGTGAGCTGGACGGCCTAGATGATAAATAAATAAATACGTCTTTATGATTTCTACTGATATACATAGAATTTAAACAAGAAAGATTAATCATGCTTAAAGCATTGATTATGAAACACTTTCAAACTTCAATGCAATTTTATTTAAACATGCCTGAAATGCAAAACCTTCCTCGGTAATATTTTAAAACTTATCACAATACTACATCAATTTATTATATTTGAAACTTTAAACCTTCATCGAAAAAAATTAACTTCATTCAAATGACGGCATTAAAACATAAATTGCCTGGTTTAAACATATCTAAAAGGTGATACATTCCTCGGTAATAATTTTAGAATTATCATAATACTACAATAGATTATTATATTTGAAAACTTCATCGAAAACAACTGAAATTCATTCAAGTGACGTCATAAGAAAAATAACACACCTGCCTCTCTCTATAAAAGCAACATTTCATTCATGTCATTCATCACAATACTATAAAAATTTATATTATTTAAAAATTAAGACCATGGAACTGCAAGTAAGTAAACTCTATGCGTAAAACTTCATCGAAAATTATCGTCCTCCTCTTTCTAAAATCGATGAATATTTCATTCATATCAGCCATGCAGACTCCATGGACTAAATGATTTTGTGTTAAAGAATTACAGCGATTCTAATACAACTCATTCTACATATTTTGCTGTTTACATTTTACATAGGTGAAAAATAGGCTTAATAGTAGAAATAATCAAATTTGAATGAGCATTTAAACTGAAATATATTGTCATTGCGTTGTTTCAGTATGTAGATGCACAGAATTTAGGCAAAAATAAAGTAGTTTTAGGACGGATACAACACTCAATATGAATTAAAAAGAACTTTAAAAATCACGATTTTGAGACAAGATGGATGCCATATATCATTTTGAAGTGGGTCATGTGATCGTTTCATATCATGGACACATGATCGCTTCATATAAGAGGTGTTATTATTATTTTAATTTTTAATTAAAAACTACTGAATATATTTCGCTGCATTTTTTTTATATATTTTATGGAACAATTTGAATATTGCCTAAAATTTTCGAAGCAATTTGTGAATTTTAAATCCGCTTAAAAAATGCTTGAAAAATTAGGTCCCATAGGGCTCAATGTATTCCATTTTTTCAACCCGGGTTCAATCCAAAACTAATTGGGTGATGTTATTCATTTATATTCCCATGGGTCCTATAGACCGTCTGAACAACATACTAAAATTTCATTTTGATTAGGTCATTTTTACGGCAGTTATCGCGCTAACGGACAGACAGACAGACAGACAGAATGAACAAAGTCATAAACACTTTTCAACTTTGTTGTAAAGTGTTAAAAACTAAAATTATATCACATTAGATTCCAATTTTCAAAAACATAATAAGCAGATTGCAGTTTGCAAAACTTTTCTCGATATAATTGCTGCGGCAACAAAAGATTTATACTTGAGGCAATATCATTGCCTCTTCAGAATAGTTGTCAAAAGTTTGGAAGAGCTGAAATAAATTTTGAAGAAATTAATCGATAAATAGCAAGACATGTCGGTTGATAAGAAAAGATCTGTACATAAAGCAGTAAAATTTTTAAAGATTCGGTATATCTTTATAATTTCCTGATATTTCATTCCAAAGCCGCTATATACACTCGGGACCAACGAGTTTCAATTTCAAATTATACGCCGAATGATAATTTTGCATGGATAATACGAATATTATTATCATTTTAACTTTTTATATGGGAATGGAAAATATTAAAAAACGTTTTTAAAGAAAAAATATAATTATAAATATTTAGGGGATTTGAAAATATATCAAATTTCATGTAGCGGTGGATATAATTTCTAATTCAATACAGTGGTTCGAAATAAAATAAAATACAAATGTATTACCTCCACTTCAGAATAGTTATTACAAGTATAGAGGATGTGAAATAAATTTTTAAACAATTGCTCAATAAATAGCATGGCATTCCGAATGATAAGAAAATAACTGTAGACAAAGAAGTAAACTTTTGAGAAATTCGATATATCTTTATAATGCCTTAATACAGTGGTTCCCAAACTGGGGTCCCCGGACCCCTAGGGGTCCGCGACGAGGTTTTAGGGAGTCCGCGAACAGCACGCAATATTTAACTAATAAATAGTTAGCTTTAAAAAAAATAAAATTCATTATTTTTCTCCACTCTTTTTTTATTTTATTTTTTTAAATAAAATAATAATGAACTTTTTTTTCTAAATAACTTTGAATTAAATACATTCATGAAATTAATTTCAAACTGATAGGTTATATCTTCAAACATAATTAAATTGTTTGGGAGTAGGTTCCTTTTGGCGCAATGCGATGATTAACGGTGACGATACTCTGATGTAGCTTGGACGTCAAAGCACTTGTAACTTCGAGCATTAACTCTAAAAGAGACCGGATGACGTCAGCTTTGAATAGAGGGGGACGTAGCGAACATCTCCCGCCTCGCCCGCGGTGATTTACGCGGGTGTTCCCGCAGAAAGTCACATGACATAGCTACTAGCTTTGGTGAGCTACTAGCTATGTCACGTGACGTACTTCACTAACGTACTTTCAACCCTGCAGATATTTGGTAATTATTTGATAAAATGGATCGTCGGCACAAATTAGGTGCTTCAAAGCGTCCTTTGGAAACTGAAAATGTTGTTAGTTCTTGTCGTATCACGAATAATGAAGTGACGAGTACGAAAGTAGATAGTTGATCCAGTCCAAAATTGTGAATACTAACTTTAAGAAGGTTCGTAAATATTGTGATTCATATATAAACTTCGGGTTTATTTCCATTGAAAAGAGAGAAGTGTTATCTCCGCAATGTGTTATTTGTTACCAAGTTTTATCTAATGAATGCATGAAACCTGCAAAACTCTCTCGACATTTACAAACAAAACACCCCGAGTTTGTTAAAAAATCTGTTGATTGTTTTCAATTAAAAGCTGACGAGTTGCGTGGCAACCAAACAATGTTGTATAAAGCCAGTAATGGCTATAATGAAAATAATGTTCGTGCGTCATATGAGGTCTCCTTACTCATCTCTGAAAAGGGACAGCCACATACCATTAGTGAAGAAATTATAAAACCAGCAGCTCAATTGATGGTCTCAGCAGTTCTGGATGAAAAAGCTAGTAAGGCTTTGAATTTAATATTTCCTTGTCTAACAATACAGTAAAAAGACGGATAGATGAAATGGCCCAAAATGTGAAAGAAGAACTTCTCAACAGAATTAAAAAGCATTGCGCATTATTTGCAATCCAGTTAGACGAAAGCACTGACATTGTTAATAATGTAAATTTGATTGCTTTTATCCGCTATGATTATGAAGAAAAATTACATGAGGATTTTCGTTTTTGTGTAAATCTGCCATCACGCACAACTTCAGAAGAACTGTTTAACATTGTGAACAAATTTAAGGTTGAGAATGACATTGATTGGAATAAATGTGTAGGTGTCAGCACTGACGGAGCAAGAGCGATGTGTGGAAGTAAGAGTGGATTGGTAGCTAAATTGAAAGCTACAGCAGCATCTATCGAGTGGGTTCATTGCTGTATCCACAGAGAAGCGTTAGCAACAAAAAAAATGGCACAAGAATTAAAGGAATGTTTTGATGAGGTAGTTAGAATTGTAAATTATATTAAAGCACGTTCTTTAAATTCTCGATTATTTGCCATATTATATGCGGAAATGGGCAGCGATCACGAACAATTGTTAATGTATTGTGATGTACGGTGGCTTTCTCGTGGAAAAGTATTAACCAGAATATTTGAATTGAGGGAAGAAGTAAAATTATTTTTATTTGAATCAAACTTTGACCTTAAAGATAGGTTCCATGAAACTAATTGGATTTTGAAGTTGTCATATCTGGCTGACATCTTTAACTATCTAAATGGACTTAATTTAAGCCTGCAGGGATCTAGCGTCACTATTTTTCAAGTTCAGGATAAAATCAAGGGGATGAAAAAAAAATTTAAAATGTGGATTCAGAGATTGGACACAGAGATCTTCGAACAATTTCCGTCCATGGCAGAATATATCCAGGGTTCAGAGGAAAATGTTCCTCAGGAAATAATTAATATTATTAAATTACACTTGGAACAATTGCATTTACAGCTAGATGAATATTTTCCCGAAACCAATGACGGTGACGTGTGGATATTGAATCCATTTGCTAGTGAACTACCAACCAACCACTCTCTTACTCCACAAGAAGAAGATTTTTTGGCGGATCTTTCATCGGATTATTCTCTAAAATTAATGTTCTCACAAGTACAATTAGCTAACTTTTGTTATCAGTAATGGCTGACTATTTTCTCAACTCGCAAGAAAGACTCTTAAGTGCTTAACTCCCTTTCCCACAACTTACTTGTGCGAAACAGCTTTCTCCCACCTGACATATTTAAAATCTAAGTTGAGAAATATACTTGAAGTTGAAAGTGATTTAAGACTGAAATTATCAGACATTAAACCAAATATTACTGAGCTAATTGCAAGAAAGCAGTATCACTGTTCACACTAAATCATGCTTGTTGTACATATCCAACAGAAACACGCGCTTGCAATATGGTTTTAAGGGGTCCGTGAATTTTTTTTTTCTATGAGGGGGTCTGCGGACCGGAAAGTTTGGGAACCACTGCCTTAATATATTATTATAATATAGTTATAGTTTTAATTTTTTATATGATAATGGAAAATACTGAAAACATTTTTTTAAAGAAAAATGGAGTAAAATATACTAAGCGAATTTTAATATATTTCAAATCACAAATAGCACTGGATATATTATGGTTCAATATAGTCATCAGAAATAAAATAAATTCCCCCTTTTATTGAAGCGCACATCTTACTGCTCTATATGAAGCCCACTTTTTATTTTTTGTCGTCTTTCAAAGTATTTTCTAGTATTTTAAGTGCTCTGAGTCTGACGCGTAGATATCAATTTTTCGGGGCAAGTTTATCCCTTCAGATAATCGATTTTCTCTATTTTGTTTGCAAAAGTTTCCACAGTGTAACTTCTGCAACAGAGGGCGGTTGATCCGTAGGGGGGGGGGGGTCTATCTATTTCAGTGTATGGTTCACAAAATAATTGAAGCTATTCTGGACTTTTTAATCTCTAACGCAGGACATTTTATAGAAAAGAGTAAATTATATGTGATATCTAGGATAAAATACTTTCAATTTTCTTGGACAACGTAGTATATATGCTACCAGCAATGTATGAAAGCCTTCATTATATAGAATACCGAAAACTGGCCGACAATCTATGAAACTATTAATATTTCACAGATTTCCTAGGCATTCTATAGAATGCCAAATGAGAAAACGGCAAAGTATGAAATACATCTCCGATTCATTCCTTTTTTAACACTTTACAACATTGTTTAAAGTATTTATGACTTTCTTCATTCTGCTGTCTGTCTGTCTGTCTGTCTGCCGTAAAAATGGCTTCAACAAAATGAAATTTTAGTATGTTTTTCAGACGGTCTGTGGGACCTATGGGAATATAGATGAATACTATCACCCAATTAGTTTTATATTGAACCCGAATTTGAAAAATGAAATACATTGAATCCTATGGGGCCTAATGTTTCAAACATTTTTTATGCAAATTTAAAATTCACAAATTGCTTCGAAAATTTTAGGAAATATTCAAATTATCCCATAAAATATAAAAAAAAAATTCAGTAAAATATGTTAGGTAGTTTTTTAAATAAACATTATTTAATATAGGGAGGAAAACAAATTCAATTAAATTCTGACTCTCGTTATATCCTCCAGAAAGAAAAAAGAGATATATTATATAATAAATGTCTTTCCAAGAATTTATTTATTTTATATATGAGAAAGGTTTCACATTTTAAAATAAATATGGTAGATGACAATTTTTCAAACTTTTAAATAAAATTAATTATTATAGTATTGTGATGAATTAAACGATTGGAAAAATGATTATGAATGAAATACTGCTTTTATATAGAGGCGATTTTATTTCGATGACATCATTTGAATAAAGTTCATTTGTTGTCGATGAAGTTTTCAAATATAATAAATTATTGTACTGTTATGATAATTTTAAAAATATTACCGAGGAATGTATAGCATTTTAGAGATGTTTAAACCAGGCAATTTTTTATTTCAATTCCGTCATTTGAATGAAGTTCATTTTATTCGATGAAGTTTTGAAATATAATAAATTAATGTAGTATTGGGATAATTTTAAAAATATTACCGAGGAATGTATCGCATTTGAGAGATGTTTGTATAAAATTGCATTGAAGTTGTGGAAAATGTTTCATAATCAATGCTTTATACATGATTGATCTTTCTTGTTCATATTTTACCTAAATAGCATTCGTCATTTTATAGAATGCCTAGGTATTATATAAAATGCCTAGGGAAAGTATATAATAAATCTCATATTTCATACTTTGCCTAAAAAAGGCTGGTATTCTATAAAATGCCTGGGGAAGGTATATAATAAATCTCATATTTCATACTTTGCCAAAAAAAGGCTGGTATTCTATAAAATGCCTAGGTATTCTATAAAATACCGGCATTTCATACATTGCCGGTAACATGACTGGCAATGTATGAAAGCAGGCATTCTATAGAATACCTAGGCATTTTATAGAATACCTAGGCATTTTATAGAATACCGAAAGCTGGTCGGCAATCTATGAAACGATTAACATTTCAAACATTTCCTAGGCATTTTATAGAATGTCAAATGACAAACCGGCAAAGTATGAAATATATCTCCGATTCATTCATTTTTTTCATACTTTGCCTAAATAGCATTTGTCATTCTATAGAATGCCTAGGTATTATATACAATGCCTAGGGAAAGTATGTAATTCTCATATATCATACTTTGTCTAAATACGACAGGTATTCTATAAAATGCCTAGGTATTCTACAGAATGCCAGCACTTCATATATTGCCGGTAACGTAAAGAGAAGTTATTGAAGGGCTAAAAAACAATATTCCTGATTTCGATGTAACAACCATCTCTGAATATGAATCAGCCATTTTAAAACGATGTCCGTCTCTATGTCTGTGAGTTTATAAAACACGATATTGAGACATTTTAGCTAATCCCATAAAATTTGGTGCAATTATTTTAATTTTTTCAAAATGATCAAGCGAGATCAGAGTCCACAATTTTCGAACATTTTCATTCAGAAATTGAAAAAGAAATTTATGGAGCTGGCTTTTATGGCGTCGGTTTTGGTAAAACCACAGACAAGAAGCAAATTAAAATTTTAAACAATATTTATTATACCAGAAAAATAACAGACTAGTGATCAAATTTATATTGATAACATGTATAGTGGAATAGTACATTTTTAAGTGAATTACCAAATAACTCAGAATCGCTTTCGGCAGGGTGACAATTGAGAACAACAACCCAGGAGGACAGAAAACGGAGGGAGCAGACATACATTTTTTTATACATGATAATTACAAGTAACCTTCAAAATACACTTAAATTACATATGATACTTCAGAAAAACAATTCCATTCTTATAGACAATTATGAATTAATCGAATTCACAGATATATTTTGCATTGATCGACTCTCCATTTCTTCAGAAGGAAAAAAGAATATAAAACAAAAATTTATCTTCTTCTCTTTATACATGTATTAATTTAAGAGATCCTGGATTATGGAAAATAAAATCCGGATGGATTGTAGGAACTTCACTAGCACAATTCTTGAGGAGCGAAATCGGGAGTAATCAAGAACCTGGATACTCAAAACTAATCTGATAGAAAACGGGCATCTCGGCTGGTCACGAAGAATTTTTCATACACTAGGAACAAAGGAAACAGAGGTTTTAAGCAAGACGGGTACTCTGTAAACAACAAGAACTTCGTTGCTCTTCTAGAACACCTAACGGCATTCGCGACAGGACGGAATCGAAGCATCAAAATTCTTCCACAACTCGACGATAATCCGTTCAGAAATCAAAAGTCACGAATGGGTCAGGCATGACAATCACTGTATATAAGCTGCACTTTGCTTTTAATAGCGGTTCAAGGCCGGCCCATGGGAAGAACTTTTATTACACACGAACAAACTTATATTTCTTCACAAGCAAGACTATACATTTCTACGAGAACGAAAATCATATCTTCGCCATACCGACCCCGAAATCCCTCCTTCTACCTAAGACATTATACTCTCTGGAATACAATCCACTTATATTCGATTCCAATCCATTCCATCCAAAATCCCGCGTTCCGACAGCGAAGACAAACACATGCTACTGCTCGATTTTCGTTATATAGGCTCTACTACCAAAACATTCAAAAGCCGCGCGTGAGCAAAACCAACGAGATAAAAACCTACCAACAGAAAAAGCGAATACAAATTATTTTGTTATTTTTATTCTGGAACATAAACAAATTCGCAATTTAAATCTTTCTTCCTTCAAACATCAATGAATTGGGAATCAATCGAAAGGACATTTAGATGATAATATTTTCTATACTACACACCATTTAATCATTATACAAACTATATAAAAGTGTACATATTATGAAACACATTAAAACAGCAGTTCTCAACCTTTGTAGCGAGTCCCACAAGGGGGATATGAAATATCTGAATTGGAAAAGACTCGAAAGGAATAAACGGAAGTCAAAAATACTATTTATTGATACGACGACAATGAAAAACATACATTTACAAACATTCAACACAGGAATATAAAAGCGTTCTGATAATAAAATGTCATGCCTATAGGTATTTTGGTACATATGTATTAATATTACAAAACCTATCCAACAATATCAAGCAGCTACAATGATTTGAACAATTAATAACTCCGTGGGCCTGTCTCATAGAGCAATGATTTACATAAGACGGTGGCATATTAGAAACTGACACTGAGTTATATTTCTATATTTAGCTGATATCTATATTCTATCTTTTATGCAGCCACTGCAGAAAATTCGGTTTCGCAAAGATAAGGTAGGAAATATCAGAAGTATACGAGTACTGTTAGTGCAGAAAATTCATTATCAATATCAACCCAAAATTCAAACAAATCGTCTTTGGAGTCCGCCACTTACGGTGAAATCTATATATAACAGCAATTAAATGCTCAGGCAATACACAAAATAACGTATACTATTCCCAAAACCATGACGTATCTCACAATTCAATTGAGCTCTCATCACGTCTACTATAGTCCAACTGAATGTTAACTACCTTATATGCTCTCCATACATTTATCTAAAAACTGCTCGTATCTCCAAAACTAGTGGATAGTTAGAAAGTTTTAGCCAATGCGGAAACTCGCCAAAGGTAGTCAAGTTAAAGAAACTATTTTTTCGAAAAGTTTCGCCAAATATGGAAAACCGGCTCTGGAAGTCGCTAAAATCTGGTAACCCCACTAATACGTAATAGGAACACCTGTCTATAAAAGTGTTTTTACCGCTGGGGACTCAAACAGTCGTTGAAGCTTTTTATATGCTCGTAACATTACATTATAATAAATAAATGATGACAAACAAATAATGAATAACGACATAACCATAAACAAAAAAAATCTGATATGGGCAACACATGACTTTCCTTATATAATGTAATGAATTTACTACTTTTACAGTAAAAAAATAGGTTTTTCTTTTAGTAGATACTAATATTCTTTCCAAGATATTGAATTTTCGACAAATAGTCGTCATTTTCATTGATTTAGCGTCATTTTTATCCATTTGGCGAGATTTTCGTTAATTTGGCAACATTTCAAAAAGTCGCCAAGTTGGCGACATTCCGCTAAATTTGTTGCCAAAATTTCGCCAAGCGTTTTGGACGAAGAAATAAGTTGCTCTTACAACAGAAAAATGACTATTGGCGTTCAAATACAAAAGTATTACTCAAAGTATCTTTTTTCATGAATGGAACGAGCTAGATCTACGAGAATGATGCCACCCAATTTATCGCATGGTATTACATATGAAAAGTGAACATGTTTCTCAATAGGAAATATTTTTTTTCATTTTATATGACTTTTTTATAATATTTTTGAAAAATGTGCAATATCTCGAAAACGGTTCATGTTAGCGTTCTAAAATGTATGTCAATCGTTTTCTAATGAAAAATTACATAAGAAATGTCTATTTGCGTAACTTTACTAGAGGTTTTGATTTTTTGACGATTTTTTCAAAATTTTATTCGAAAATTTAGGGGGGTTCTAAACATTCGATTGCATTTAAAAACAATAGGCTTTCAGTGTTTATGGATTGTGATTTTTGTACCACATTTGGTTCGAATCGGTCCATTCGTTCGTCAGTTATCGTCTCCACAGACTCACTGACACACACACACACACACACACACACACACACACACAGACATCACTTCAAAAATGTTTGATTCGTGATCATGGATGCTTGAAACGCGCTCTCCCGTCGAAAACTCGATTTCGAATTTTCGACCCCGTCACAATACTTTCCTTATACATTATGTATATAAGGAAAGTAATAATATACCTATCAACATCAGTCAGAAAGGATCGAGAAGCGAACGAGATGGATTGACAGAGTGTGAACGAAGAATATGAGATCCCGATGATTCAAAACCAGAGAAATGTTATCTCAAAATCGACAGACTGGGAGTGACTTCTAAGCAGGGCGATGGCTCGAGAATTGCTGCCGTCGCCATTATGAATCGCCTTGACATGTCACCAGTGGCTCGACAGTCCAGTGTGGGGCTGCCAAGCCATTTTTGTTTATTCTCTTAAAAAACTGTATTGTGCAATTATATATACAAAATATAAATTTCTCATAAGTTTTAAATAAATTTATATCAGTATTGCTTGCATGACAAAAACGACTTCTGCGATATTGAAAATGAATGTGATAGCGACTGTTAATTAAGCAAAATGGATTTTAAGTATTCAACCAGTGTGTGGGTCTGGGAAAGGATATGTAACAATTTCTTAATAAAAGTTAAGTAATTATAAATTTAAAAAATCTGATGTGGGCAGCACTGACTTTCCATATATTAAAGATTAAATTTACTTCCTGAAAGGTGAAAAAGAGCTGAAACGTTCAACGGCATAGTGGAACAACGGCACATTTGGCGCTTTTCCGGATGACAATATATAAAACTATTTCATACCCAATTAAATTATATTTTACGTAACTCTAAATTAACAATTATCAATATTGATAGAGTCCTCAATAAGCAATATAGTCCATATATTTAAATATTTTTAAAATAAATTCATCAATTAGGCATCATTTTCATTAACCTGACATCAATTTTGCAATTTTGACGATAATTTCGTCGATATGGAGATAAATACCGTCAAGGTGATATTTAAAGGCGCATTTCTTATAGAATAATAGGCATGCCCTCCATATGACGGAATTACAAATTTGCAAGACATTGCATCCCATTTGGCGCAAGTTTTATCAATTTGGGGACATTTTTATAAATTTGATAATATTTTTATCAAATCGCAACAGTTTCGTCAATTTGGCAACATTTATGAAAATCGTCACGTTGACGATATGCGGCCAAAATTCGTCAAAAGAATTTCGCCTAGCCTTACAGACGGAGTAATTGGTTATTCTTATATTACAGTCTTATATTCTTTTCACAATATTGCATTTTCACCACCAATTAGTTGTCATTTTCATTGATTTAGCGCCATTCTTATCAATTTGGCGACAGTATTGTTAATTTTGCAGCATTTTCATTAATTTTACGACATTTTAAAATACGTCAAGTTAACGATATCCCGCCAAATTCGTCGCCAAAATTTCGTCAAACATTATAGTCGAAGAAATAGGTTATTGTTAAAATAGATAAAAGACTAATGGCATCCAAACACAAAATTATTACCCAAAGTAAATTCTCTTATAGTAGATTCTTATATTCTTTTCAAGATATTGAATTTTCATCACTTGCATTTTCATTGATTTAGCGTCATTTTTATCAATTTTGTGACATTTTTATCATTTTGGCGATATTTCCATCAATTTGACAGCATTGAAAAACTCGCCAATTTGGCGATATTCCACCAAATTTGTTGACAAAGTTTCGCCAAGCATTGTGGATGCAGAAATAGGTTATTACTTTCCTTATATACATAATGTATAAGGAAAGTATTGTGACGGGGTCGAAAATTCGAATTCGAGTTTTCGACGGGAGATCACGTTTCAAGCCTCCCTGATCACGAATCAAACATTTTTGAAGTGATGTCTGTGTGTGTGTATGTGTGTGTGTGTGTGTGTGTGTGTGAAAGTGTGTGTGTGTGTGTGTGTCAGTGAGTCTGTGGAGACGATAACTGACGAACGAATGGACCGATTCGAACCAAATTTGGTACAAAAATCACAATCCCTAAACACTGGAAGCTTATTGTTTTTATACGTAATCGAATGTTCAGAACCCACCTGAATTTTCGAAATTTTTTTTAAAAAAATCGTCAAAAAATCAAAACCGCTAATAAAGTTACGCAAATAGACATTTCTTATGTAATTTTTCATTAGAAAACGATTGGCATAAATTTTAGAACGCTAACATGAACCGTTCTCGAGATATTGTGCTTTTTTCAAAAAAATTATGAAAAAGTCAAATAAAAAAAAAATTCCTATTGAGAAACATGTTCACTTTTCATATGTAATACCATGCGATAAATTGAGTGACATCATTCTCGTGGATCTAGCTTGTTCCATTCATGAAAAAATATACTTTGAATAATACTTTTGTATTTAAACGCCAATAGTCATTCATCTGCTGTAAGAATAACTTTTTTCTTAGTGCATAACGCTTGGCGAGATTTTGGCGACGAATTTGGCGGAATGTCGCCATCTTGGCGACTTTTTTGAAATGTTGCCAAATTAATGAAAATCTCGCCAAATGGATAAAAATGATGCTAAATCAATGAAAATGACGACTAAATGTCGAAAATTCAATATCTTGGAAAGAATATTAGTATCTACTATAAGAAAAACCTATTTTTTTACTGTAAAAGTAGTAAATTCATTACATTATATAAAGAAAGTCATGTGTTGCCCACATCAGATTTTTCTTATAGTAGTTAAACGACTAATGGCGTCAAATTAGAATGCTATTACACTAAATGTCTTCTCTCGTGATTGGAGCGAACTAGATCAACGAGAATGATGATAATAAATTAATCGCATAATGTTACATATGAAAAGTGAGGAGATTTTACAAAAATTAATATTTTTTTCAAAACGTCTGAGACGTCCTCAAAAATTTCTGATTCGTGTTCAGGTATGTTTGAAACGTGCTCTTAAGTCAAAAACTCGAATTCGAATTTTCGATCCCTTTCAAAATACTTTTCTTAAACTATATATATAAGGAAAGTAAAAAAATATAATGATAATTAGTTAATTAAAATAGAAACATAATAGATGTGCAAAATGTTGTAAAAATAAAATTGTAAGATGTGATAAAGCATATTTTTTAAATTTTTAATATTAAAATATTCGTTATCAAATCATGCCATCTTAACTCAGTGTACTTTCATATGATATGAAAGATCATAGAGTTTTTAAAAAAGCAGAATGTGAATGTGGAACCCCATTAGCACGTTACATTGCAATTTTTTCCCAATTCAATATTTCAATATTACTTTCCTTATATACATAATGTATAAGGAAAGTATTGTGACGGGGTCGAAAATTCGAAATCGAGTTTTCGACGGGAGAGCACGTTTCAAGCATCCCTGATCTTGAATCAAACATTTTTGAACTGATGTCTGTGTGTGTGTGTGTGTGTGTGTGTGTGTGTGTGTGTGTGAAAGTATGTGTGTTTGTGTGTGTATCAGTGAGTCTGTGGAGACGATAACTGACGAACGAATGGACCGATTCGAACCAAATTTGGTACAAAAATCACAATCCGTAAACACTGGAAGCCTATTGTTTTTATACGTAATCGAATGTTCAGAACACCCTTAAATTTTCGAATAAAATTTTGAAAAAATCGTCAAAAAATCAAAACCACTAATAAAGTTACGCAAATCAATATTTCTTATGTAATTTTTCATTAGAAAACGATTGACATAAATTTTAGAACGCTAACAGGAACCGTTCTCGAGATATTGCACATTTTTCAAAAAAATTATTAAAAAGTCATAATATGAAAAATATATTTCCTATTGAGAAACATGTTCATTTTTCATATGTAATACCATGCGATAAATTGGGTGACATCATTCTCGTAGATCTAGTTCGTTCCATTCATGAAAAAAGATACTTTGAGTAATACTTTTGTATTTGAACGCCAATAGTCATTTTTATGTTGTAAGAACAACTTAATCTTCGTCCATAACGCTTGGAAAAATTTTGGCGACGAATTTGGCGGAATGTCGCCAACTTGGCGACTTTTTGAAATGTTGCCAAATTAACGAAAATCTCACCAAATGGATTAAATGACACTAAAACAATGAAAATGACGACTAATTGTCGAAAATTCAATATCTTGGAAAGAATATTAGTATCTACTATAAGAAAAACCTATCTTTTTACTGTAAAAGTAGTAAATTCATTACATTATATAAGAAAAGTCAGGTGTTGCCCTCATCAGATTTTTATTTATTATTATTTGTTATTTAGTTTTCTATCTTAAAGATGTAAACAGTAATGTAAACATCCTTTCTAAGGACTGTCCAGAGGGCTTTTTATCAAACTGTAAACTTTCCTGTTTTAGTACATTTTAGGTAAATTATATACCATCTACTTGAAAAGAAATTTTGCAAGAGCGTAAAATTTATGATTGTGTAACTAATGATCTTACACTTTTCTACTTAAATTGCTTGGCATTTCTGAAAAGTGCATACGTGTTTGGAAAAATATGCCTAGGAATAATTTCCAAACACTATACACTTACATAAATACTCGTATATACAGCAATTAAGTATGAAATTTTAGTTTTACTGGATGCACAATCATAAATTTTATTCTCTTTCAAATTATTTTTAATGTAGTTGATATAGAATTTGCTAAAAGCGTGCCAAGGCGGGAAAAAACATATTTTGACAAAACGCTCTTTACGGTCTTCTGATTGGTCTTTAGAATGGACGTTTACATTATTGTTTACATCTTTACGTTTAAAATATTTACTTTCATGCGAGGAAAGACATATAAAATATATATATTTTTACAATCAGTAGCACTTATTTTATTTTTTGAACTACACAGTTTTGAGTATTTGAAAAATTGATATTTTGAATGTTTATCTTGTCTTAGTCCCCTTAACTTATTTTTAGTGTTTAAAACTATATGCAGGGGTAATTTGTAAATAAAAGAGGAAATACAAGAGGAAAAATTTTTTGTATATGTATGAAATTATTAAATGTATGATGTATATGCTGTATGTAACTCCTCCTATATGTAAAAAATGTGCTGCCCCCTCTTCCATCTATATATACTAATTGCCAAGTGTCCGTCCGTCTGTCTGTCTGTCACGATTTTTTAGGCACTTCCCGAATAGATAGAGACTTGCAATTTGGTACACGGCTCATTTGTTCGATAAAAACCCCTGGAAAAATCGAATTTTTCGAAAAAGTTCTTTAGAGTGGGTGCTTCACACCAAAACGTTCGAAAAATGAAATGATGGGAAAGCATGCTTTGCGATGAGATAGAGACTTCAAATTTGGTGTATAGGTAAATCATTCGAAAGGAAGAAAGTGTACAATTTCAGATTTCCAATATTTTCTACTTAAGGGGGTGCCGCACACCAAAATGTTAGATTTACAGAATAACTGAGAAAACGATCCTTTAAAATTTGATAGAGGCTTGAAATTTGGCATATAGGTTAATCATTTGACGGAAACACGCAAGAAGAATATAGTTTTTCAAAAATGTTCCTTTAAGGGGGTGTTCCAGAGTGAAACGTTCGAAAAGTGAATTGATAAAAAACCATGCTTCGAAACGAGATAGAGATATCAAATTTGGTGCAAGGGTAGATAGTTTAAAAGGAAAAAAGTGTGAAATTTCATATTTCCAATATTTGCTACTTTAAGGGGTGCACACACTAATATGTTCGATTTTCCGAATAAATGAGGCACACTTCCTTTTAAGTGTGATAGAGGCTTGATATATGGTAATATATACTATTGGTCTATATATACTAATTGCCAAGTGTCCGTCCGTCTGTCTGTCACGCTTTTTTCGGCACTTCCCGAATAGATAGAGACTTGCAATTTGGTATACGGCTCGGTCGTTCGATAAAACCCCCTGGAAAAATCGAATTTTTCAAAAACGTTCTATAGAGGGTGTGCCCCACACCAAAACGTTCGAAAAATGAAATGATGGGAAAGCATGCTTTGCGATGAGATAGAGACTTCAAATTTGGTGTATGGGTAAATCATTCGAAAGGAAGAAAGTGTCCAATTTCAGATTTCTAATATTTTCTACTTAAGGGGGTGCCTCACACTGAAACGTTCGAAAAGTGAAATGATAGTAAATCATGCTTTACGATCAGGTAGAGACTTCAAATTTGGTGTATGGGTAAATCGTTCCGAAGGAAGAAAGTATGCAATTTCAGATTTCCAATATTTTCTATTTAAAGGGGTGCCGCACACCAAAATGTTCTATTTATAGTATAAATGAGAAAAGGTTCCTTTAAAATTTGATAGAGACTTGACATTTGGTATATGGGCTTTTGGTGTGACGGAAACACGCAAGACGAATATAGTTTTTCAAAAATGCTCATTTAAGGGAGAGCTCCCGAGTGAAACGTTCGAAAAGTGAATTGATAAAAACCATGCTTCGAAATGAGATAGAGATATCAAATTTGGTATAAGGGTAGATAGTTTGAAAGGAAGAAAGTGAGAAATTTCAAAGTTCCAATATTTGCTACTTTAAGGGGTGCGCACACTAATATGGTTCGATTTTCCAAATAAATGAAGCACGCTTCATTTTAAATGTGATAGTGGCTTGATATCTGGTATATGAGCCAATCATCTGATAAAAAACACAAAACAAACAGAGGAAGAAATGCGCAAATTTAGTTTCCCAATATTTTCTACTTTAGAGGGTTCTGCACACCAAAATATTGGATTTGTCGAATAAATGTGAAACGCGAATTATTATAAAATTTACATTATTCAGGGGTTGCTTATTGCGAAACTGTTGATGTTCAACGGGTATTCGGCTAGTATATATATTAATCTTATAGAGTAAAATGGAGATTTTCCAAATTTTGAATTAGATTTTTTTTCCGATATATATATATATATATATATATATATATATATATATATATATATATATATATATATATATATATATATAATATATATATATGTCTTTCTTCAGAATTGTTGAGAGTATACTTCATAGAATGCAACATTTTGAGTTAACACTGTTATGCTTAGTATTTTGTACTTCTGTACGGAGAAAATAGACTATGTGCAACAATATTTAGGATTAAAATTTCCTGAAAGTTGAAGAATGTGTAATTCCAGTACATTTTCATCCAGTGTAACTCCAGTCCTCATTTTTGAGTTTATTTTACAAATAATATGTTTATCTTATGTGGAAATTTTCAAATATAATTTCCAAAAATATTGCTTTCTTTTATCTGTCAACTCTTTTAAATGATTTTTTTTTTCAATTTTGCGTATACCTCGAAAATTTCGACAAACTTCTAATCGGATATTCTTATTCTATATCGAATGTCTTATGCCGAATATCTTTTAAGGAAAAATGTATGAGAATGAGTGAGAAGGAACAAAAGAAATTTTTAACTGGACATCAAATGTGCAACTTTTTCATATTCTATCTCTATTATGAAATTATTACTAAAAAATTGCATTTTAATTATTATTATTTGTTTCAAATGAATTCATTTATTAATAACTAACATATTTAAATAAGACCGGCTTTTTGTCAATATTATATTTTCTGGGCTTTATATTATGGTGGTAGTTAGAATACATATTTTATCCCTTCTTTGAAAACTGTTTTCATATGTCTCTGCTTCCTTTTTCTCGACCCAAACCATCCGACCTGCCCGAAGGTGTAAGGCATCTGTTTGGCCGGCGGGGATATTGCCACCCAATTTAGACAGGAACCCAGTGAAGGCGACATCCACAGGAATCGTATCCTTCTTACCTTTTTTAGACCCACACGTGCGTGCACACGTTCAACGTGCCCGTACTTTGCGTGAACTCGGGGACAGTTTGTGCTGATCCGGGAATCAAACGCGGGTCCTCCAACTGTAATCCCTGTGCCTTAAACACTGGACTATCCCACCTAAGTATGCCTGTCTGTCTGTCTGTCAGTCTGTGGGCATGATATCGTAGCTCCCTCTAAGCATTTTCGTGGCAGTGCAATTTTCGATAGAACGCCGAAAAACAAAATACATATGTTTGTTGCTGTTTGATCAGTAGTATCTGGCAATGGTAGTTTTCGATGTTCACGGGGCTGTTCCACGTCTCATGTCCATGCTTATAAATATCACTTGATTCTACTTTCAGAGTGCTGAAATGGATGAAATTTGATATTACTTTCCTTATATACATAATGCATAAGGAAAGTATTGTGATGGGGTCGAAAATTCGAATTCGAGTTTTCGACGGGAGAGAACGTTTCAAGCATCCCTAATCACGAATCAAACATTTTTGAAGTGATGTCTGTGTGTGTGTCAGTGAGTCTGTGGAAACGATAACTGACGAACGAATGGACCGATTTGAAACAAATTTTGTACAAAAATCAGAATCCGTAAACACTGGAAGCCTTTTGTTTTTATACGCAATCGAATATTCAGAACCCCCCTAAATTTTCGAATGAAATTTTGAAAAAATCGTCAAAAAATCAAAACCACTAATAAAGTTACGCAAATAGACATTTCTTATGTAATTTTTTATTAGAAAACGATTGACATAAATTTTAGAACGCTAACATGAACTGTTCTCGAGATATTGCACTTTTTTAAAAAAAAATTATCAAAAAGTCATATAAAATAAAAAAAAAATAATTCCTATTGAGAAACATGTTCACTTTTCATATGTAATACCATGCGATAAATTGGGTGACATCATTCTCGTGGATTTAGCTCGTTCCATTCATGAAAAAAGATACTTTGAGTAATAGTATTGTGTTTGAACGCCAATAGTCATTTATCTGCTGTAAGAATAACGTATTTCTTCGTTCATAACGCTTGGCGAGATTTTGGCGACAAATGTGGCGGAATGTCGCCAACTTGGCGACTTTATGAAATGTTGCCAAATTAACGAAAATCTCGCCAAATGGATATAAATGACGCTAAATCAATGAAAATGACGACCAATTGTCGAAAATTCAATATCTTGGAAAGAATATTTGTATCTACTATACGAAAAACCTATTTTTTTTACTGTAAAAGTAGTAAATTCATTACATTGTATAAGGAAAGTCATGTGTTGCCCAAATCAGATTTTTTTATTTAATAATAAACCACATTAGAATAACTTTTAATACACCATTTTTAGATCATCAAACTACGCATAATTTACCAAAAAAGAACATTTTAAATTTGGCTGTTTCGACTGAAATGTAGCTGAATATATCTCGGGATTGCCAACATCACGGCATTTTGATTGGGGCATTAGTGTAATAATTACACCTAAATCTTGCGTCCATCCAGTGTTCTTGAGTATCTACGTTTTCTTACGGATCTGTACAGTCATGAATTTTAAAAATTCCTCAGGATTTACGAAGACATCTCATTTTTATTAGGAATAAATTTATACAGGGTGTGCCAAAAAGAGTGAAATGTGCTTTAATTCTTTAATTGTTGGAGATGAGTGGACAATGTAAATTGCAAAAATGTTGAAAGTAAGGTAGGAAATAAGATTACGTTAATGAAAGAGTCCTCCCATATAATTTTCAAAAAGTTACACTTTTTAAATTTTTATACAACCCACTTAGATAAATTTGGTCAATCAGAATATTTTTTTAATGCAACAAGATCATTAAAAAAAACTGCATATCTGTGTCTTTAAAATCAACTGAATTATGATAAAGGTAAAAATCTGACTTATGCCACTTTTTCGTACCATGTGAAAGACTGTTTCTTCAGTGGAAATAGGGATCATAAACGAATTGACGATGGGAATTGTGGGAATTGTTTAGATTAAAAATATGTTAATATGTGTCAAATTTTTTTATCACAAATGCATCTAAATAAAACATTACACAGACAGCGATCATATAAAGCAGTGATACTCACTACGCGGTTGGGTATCCTATGTATCATCATCCAGTTTTATTTTTGTTGTAATATGTCACAAATTTACATTTCTAATTTGATATACGGTATCCATTCACAATGCTTAATTTTCAATTAAATGTAACTCGCTCAAATGTAAAGATACAGATATGCGGTTTTCTTAATGATCTTGTTGCATTAAAAATAAAAAATTTCTGATTGAACAAATTATTCTAAGGGGATCGTATAAAAATTTAAAGAGTGTAACTTTTTGAAAATTGATGGGAGGACTGTTTCATTAACGTAGCCTTATTTGCTACTTTACTTTCAATATTTTTGCAATTTACATTGCCCACTTATCTCCAACAGGTAAAGAATTCGCGCGAAATGTTAAAGCGCGTTTCAAACATTTTGGGACACCCTGTACAGTCATAATATGAAATATTAAATTTTGCTACGGGCACGTAAAAGAATGTGTAATATTGATTTTTGTGAGTGAATGTTTTACGAGTGCCTTGAGATTTCGTGAGCATTAACGCTGTCGCCAAGGATATGGTGGAGATTTTATAGATGGGTTTTTATTTCCTATACGCAGTCGTTTATTAAATTTAACCGCATTTTATTTTATTTTTAGTGTATCTTGGAAACGTGTGTATTTTAACGTATCTTTAAAAAATCATTGATATAATTGGTATTTCAAAATATAGTGTTTCACTGTTTATGAGACAAATAGCTGTTACATCCGCGCAAACCGAGGAAAAAATTGCTAGTTTTTGCATAGAACCGAAATAAAGCAGCCAGCTGATAAACTGACCCACACCAAAAACATCGATCTGCGTTTCTAGTGGTTTCTGGGGTTGATTAATCGGTGTTTTTTACCTGCATAAAACCACCTTGTTCTATGAGAATAGTCCCATTTCTTATCTCCAATAATGGGATGGGTAAGGATGGGGAAATTCTGATCTAGCTATCAAAGGGGATCTTCAGAACGAAAAGATATACAAATTCGATTGTGCGTATATTTTTAGTATAGTTTTATTCGTAATAATTTTATATTTTTGTTTTTGTTCATAAAATCGATTCTGAAGTGGCTTGGTTTTACGATAACTTAAAACGTAAGTCAATGCTTGGATTACAACTTTTATACATTAGTCATATGTTATGAATATAAGTTTTGCATTGTAAGATTTTGTGTATACTTACTGAAGAAAATATAATGTTTCTTATCTGTATTGATGAGGCAAACGATCTCATAAAATGACTTTTCAAATGTGGCGTAGGTTTGTGGTAAAAGCCATCTGAAAATAAGAAATAAACGATACATTGTTTTAATAGTCAGCATTAATAAATATGTACAAAAAATAAGTGTTACACTCTGAAACAACAGAAAAAATAGAAATCATAGAATTTGATAATGCTGAAAATCAAAATAGCTCATTTTAATAGAAAATTGAAAACTAAAATTGATTCAATTCTTCAGAATGCAGTAAGGTGAGGAAAAACGTTAGAACATAAATAGAAAATGGTTTATAAAAATGTGTTATTACATTAAAAGAATTAAAAGTTCAAGAAACACTGATTTATATTGTATGTATGTGTATGTCTGTGAAGTATGATACTCAAGAACTACTGTTCTTAGTATCGTAAAATTTTATGAGTTTATGCAGTAAGTAAAATTTAGAATTTGATACATTTCATATTAATTCATCATCATCATCATCATCATGGTACTACAGCTCTTGTAGGACCTTGACCTCCTTTAAGATTTTTGACCATTCCTTTCTGTTGGCCGCTTTCCTCTTATAATTGTTAATAACAAGCAATTTCAAATCCTCTTCTACCTGCTCCTTTCATCTGACCCTAGGTCTTCATCGGGATCTTGACCTTCCTGGGTTTCCCTCCAAAAGCCTTCTAGTAACTCTCCTCTCCTCCATACTCATCACATGTCCGAGCCATTGTATTCTTTTTTCCTTATAGTTGTAACAATATCAATATTTTTATATCTCTCATAAACCTCTCTATTTGTTCTACTCCTCCAATGTCCAACTTCCCATATTGCTCCAAAAATTCTTCGTAGAATTTTTCTTTCCCATATTTCCAAAAGATCAGTATTTCTTTTAATTAAAGTCCAAGTCTCCGATCCGTATCGAGCAATTGGTCTTATTATCACTTTATAAATAAATATTTTGAGTTTAATATTTATATAGCTTAACCTCAAAAATTTTTGTAAAGCAAAATAACATCTGTTTCCAGCAGAAATTCTTGCTCTAATTTCTAGTTTAATCTCGTTATTATCAGTAACAAGTGAACCCAAATATTTAAATTCCTTAACTCTTTCACACTTTATTCCCTCACAGTTAGAAAGTTTAATATCTTGAAATATTTCACTATTTCTAGTATTTACCATATACTTAGTTTTTGAGTCATTTACACTTAAGCCAACTTCCCTTGAAAACAAAAGCAGGTCAGAACAACACTCACTGAGTGTCTTTTTATATTAATTCTCATGATTAAAATTTGTCGATATTATTTTATTTTTATAATATTATTTCTCAAGGAGAAACAAGCTAATTCTCAGAGAAATGATGGTAGTATAGTTAATACTGAAAAATGACAGTTTGAGTCTATCGTGTCGAAACTGTGCTTTTGACCGGAGGAAGAAAGCTGATAGAAAACTTTCTTAAAGGATGTATATAACGTTATGTTCTTAGAAGTAATTTTATTTATTGGGATTATAAATTTCTTGCTTAGTTCGTCAGTCTGATTCAGCTACATGACATTGATAAAGACAAAATACTATCATATGCCAGATACTTTTATATTTATTGTTTATACGACTAGGAGTGAATCTTTCAATATTTACTCAATTTTTAATCTATAGAAATATATGAAATGTAAAGTAATATTTATACGGATACAGCATTTACTCAATAGATTTAAGTAGTAGGAAAACCTCATGAAGATACACCTTACTTAACAAAATTTCAACATTAAGCTACCTTCATTGCTGAAACATTTTGATATTAAATTCTTCTACATAGTTTTCTTTTGAACAGTTTTTTTTCTACTATTGTTTTATGTTTGCGGCTGGGGAAAAAACAACAGTTCCTTTTTTTAATTTTATGCTGACGCATGTGTTGCAAATTGTGCCAACGGCGAAATGACATTTTACTGAGATACGCATATTGAAGACTTCACTCAAGATGCGCGAAAGAAAAATTTAATAAAGATTTTATGCGACAAAGGCAGATGTCACCTGTGTGTTAAAAATTATGATAAAGCAAAATTATTGGCAAATTTATTTTCAAATCATCAAGCTTCCATACATCTTTCCCTTAGAAAAGAGTTGGATAAACTTGGGACACAATTTTTAATACTCTTAATACTCTACTCTTCAAAAACTAAAATCATGACAAAAATCAATTTTTTATTTATCATCTAGTTGTAAAATATGGTCTTTATGATCATTGTTGTAAGATAGTTAGGAATGTGTGCAATAACCAGTTTCAGTTATATATATATACATATACAAAGATTATATATATATATATATATACAAATATAAAAATTTATTCTATGAATCACTTGTTAAGTAAGAAGTTTCATCTTCGCTTCCCGTTCATATTCTGAATTGTTTATACGGGTAATTGTACTGCCTCCTGCTCTGGCTCACTGAACGGGTCTGGGAGTGTTGCTGTGAACATTTGTACTGCCTCCCTGGTTGTATTTCGACATGTTCATTCCGGTGCTTCTAGATAATTCATTCTGCTGAGGTTGGTCGCGTATACACGTGGTGAAAGAAGGAGGGTTCATGCCACATGGCAATACAAATTCCCTTAATGTTTCTTATCTTCATTTTTCCTTAATGTTTCTTATCATTTTTTGATGTCTATAGTCTGAGTTTGAGCATTTATAGTAATGTACTATTGCTCAATCTGAAACAGGCATTTGTTTGGGCTAATTAGAATTAAATACTCAGACCTGAAGATGAATTTAATTCTGATTAATCATCGAATTTGGGCCGGGGCTTTTCTTTTTTCTTATCGGTAATATGGCCGTGGTTTTGCTTCTATGGTGATGTTAATATTACTTAAATTTTTATTATTACATGTCCCCTCCTGTGTCCCCTCCTAAACCCCGGTTACACCATGCTGCAAAGCCGCGGCAAGCACTCCCGATAGCTAGCACTCCCTCGAAGCAGACCCCGATGCACCACACACATGACGCTGAAAGGACCACAACAGACCATCCAATAATAAAGACCAACATTCGAATCCAAATTAGTTTCACCAAAGTCAAATAAAATGCAGTATGAACGTAAAATTGTAATAAAAATATTTCAAACACAAAACATACACGCCAAGTTGCTCTTTGCGCCAACACCGACATTCGACAAGTCTTCAAGTTCTAACTCTCTATACACGCAATATGTTACTCGATGCAAATCACTAATAAATATACATTTCAACTTCCCAGCAAATCCTCAAATACTGACTTTACATCTATTCCGTAAATTCCTGAGATGTGACGTTTTAAGAAGCTCCTTGGATATCCCTTCCTGATTGCCTTGCCAATAAAATTACGATCGCTTAAAATTATTTTTTGTTCATTAGTTATAAGTCGTTTATTAACACTTACCAACAAAGTTGAAAAGTGTTTATGACTTTATTCATTCTGTCTGTCTGTCTGTCTGTCCGTTAGCACGATAACTGCCGTATAAATGACTTAATAAAAAGGAAATTTTAGTATGTTGTTCAGACGGTCTGTAGGACCTATGGCAATATAAATGAATAATATCACCCAAGTTTTGGATTGAACCCGGGTCGAAAAAATGAAATACATTGAGCCCTATGGGACCTAATTTTTCAAACATTTTTTAAGCGAATTTAAAATTAACAAATTGCTTCGAAAATTTTAGGTAATATTCAAATTGTTCCATAAAATATATAAAAAAAATCAGCGAAATATATTCAACACTTTTTTAAATAAAAAATAAAATAATAATAATACACCTTATATGAAGCGATCACGTGACCATGGTATGAAAAATCACGTGACCCACTTCAAAATGATATATGGCATCCATCTTGTCTCAAAATCGTAATTTTTAAAGTTCTTTTTAATTCATATTGAGTGTTGTATCCGTCCTAAAACTACTTTATTTTTGCTTAAATTCTGTGCATTTACATACTGAAACAACGTAATTACAATATATTTGAGTTTAAATGCTCATCCAAATTTGATTATTTCTGCAACGAAACCTATTTTTCACCTATGTAAAATATAAACAGCAAAATATATAGAATGAGTTGTATTAGAACTGCTGTATTTCTTTAACACAAAATCATTTAATTCATGGAGTCTGCGTAGCTGATATGAATGAAATATTCATTGATTTTATAAAGAGAAGGACGATTTTTTTTTATGAAGTTTTACGCATAGATTTTAATTACTTGCAGCTCCATGGTCTTAATTGTAAAATAAAATAAATTATTATAGTACTGTGATGAATGACATGAATGGGAAATTATTTATGAATGAAATGCTGGTTTTATAGAGAGAGCCAGACGTGTTATTTTTTCTATGACGTCATTTGAATGAATTTCAGTTGTTTTCGATGAGGTTTTCAAATATAATAAATTATCGTAGTATTATGATAATTCTAAAATTATTACCGAGGAATGTATCACATTTTAGAGATGTTTAAACCAGGCAATTTAAATTTTAATGCCGTCATTTGAATGAAGTTCATTTTTTTCGATGAAGGTTTAAGTTTTCAAATATAATAAATTAATGTAGTATTGTGATAAGTTTTAAAATATTACCGAGAAATGTATTGCATTTTAGACATGTTTAAATAAAATTGCATTGAAGTTGGAAAGTGTTTCATAATCAATGCTTTAAGCATGATTGATCTTTCTTGTTTTTCATAAAGTGATTAATCACAATATTACTGAAAATACGTTTGTGAAGCTAAGCGTCGTACATTCATGAAATTTGGTACACTTACACTTCAGGACTCGTTGCGATACGCTTTTGCGAGACTTTATTTTCGGTGTGGTTATTATAATTTGAGTGTATTATAAAAGCTTTCAGAAAATTTTGTCCATTGGAATTTACAGTGAACTCTCGAAAACCAAAGAACGCTTTATCAATACACCCATTTGTAACAAATAAATAAATAAATAAACTGCTGCGTGGGCGTGATACGCCCCTACCTCCGGGTAACGCTGAGTAATTTAGTTTTTTACATAATATTTCTCCATTTTTTATTGTTTTTTATTTTTATTTTATGTAAGAATATTATATGTCTATATACTGAAATTTCCATAACAATATCTTCCGGTGACAATTTAACCATATAATCGTTTGACCTCGTGACATCTATTCCTCGATTTTTATAAAGGGCCGCCCTATAGTGTAATTGATCGCCATACAGCGTAATTGATAACTCTACTACCATTGGTTCGACAGATTTTGTGTTTGAAACTCACTGTATGCAAAATGTCGTAACCATGGTTTGTTGATGAAAATATTAATATTTAATTTTTAAAGAACATTCTCATTAGCTCAGTAAAATTTACATCGTGTTATGCTAGATTGAAACTACACCTAAAACATTGCGTAAAAATATTATGCCATATATTAAGTCATATAATATATATTAGTTAATAATGTTGGGTAAATAATGCATGCCAATATTGAATAAATATTGATCATGTCTAGAGAAGCAATATAGTTGATTATATTTTGGCAAACAAATATTGGATATATCTTGGCATCCAATATTGGCACAAAAGAAAAAAAAAATCTGTATCCTAATATTGGCGTACTTCTATTGTCTATACAGCAAGACACAATGATTCTTCCATATATAATACTCCAAGTCACAACGATACTTCCATGTGTAATATTCACATTTATTTCTTTTATGTTTTTCGAAAACTATTGTTATGGAGTTGGAATAAATATTTTATTACCTACAATGAACCTGTGTATTAGGATGACAAATTTTCATTCCTTTGTATACTTTAATGGCTTTAGCATTAAGATTCCCCTAAGAGACATTAAAATTTCGTTGTTCAGCCTCTGTGTTTGACTTTTTTCAAGATCGTTACACTTTACTAATGCTAAGATTAGGTTTTTAGTTAATTGAAAAGCTTTTAAAAATGCATGTTCTTTTAGATACCATTCATGTATCGAAATGTGCTGGTGATACAGTATTATTTATAAACGGAAAATTAAAGCTGATAAGCAAATTTAAAGAATCTGGAAGCTGAAGTTAGGTTAGATAATGCATCCTTTCATCTGAACTTTTTTATTTTTATTTTGCTTGAACCTTTCATCTTTTAATTGCTTAAAACGCATTGTTTAACTTCATTGAATCTAAGTATAAGGTTTTTGGAACTCAATACCTGTAAATGCATCAAAATTACAACACAGCATTTCGCGATGCTAGCGAATAAATAAAAATCTGATGTGGGCAACACATGACTTTCCTTATATAATGTAATGAATTTACTACTTTTACAGTAAAAAAATCTGATGTGGGCAACACATGACTTTCCTTATATAATGTAATGAATTTACTACTTTTACAGTAAAATAAATAGGTTTTTCTTATAGTAGATACTAATATTCTTTCCAAGATATTGAATTTTCCACAATTAGTCGTCATTTTCATTGATTTAGCGCCATTTTTATCAATATGGCGAGATTTTCGTTAATTTGGCAACATTTCAAAAACTTGCGACATTCCCTCAAATTTGTTGCCAAAAGCTCGCCAAGCGTTATGGACAAAGAAATAAGTTATTTTTACAGCAGATAAATAACTATTGGCGTTCAAATAAAAAAGTATTACTCAAAGTATCTTTTTTCATGAATGGAACGAGCTAGATCCACGAGAATGATGTCATCCAATTTATCGCATGGCATTACATATGAAAAGTGAACATGTTTCTAAATAGAAAATATTTTTTTTTATTTTATAAGAGATTTTGATAATTTTTTTTGAAAAATGTGCAATATCTCGAGAACGGTTCATGTTATCGTTCTAAAATTTATGTTAATTGTTTTTTTAATGAAAAATTACATAAGAAATGTCTATTTGTGTAACTTTATTAGTGGTTTTGATTTTTTGATGACTTTTTCAAAATTTCATTCGAAAATTTAGGGAGGTTCTGAATATTCGATTGCGTATAAAAACAATAGGCTTTCAGTATTTACGGATTGTGATTCTTGTACCAAATTTGGTTTGAATAGGTCCATTCGTTCATCAGTTATCGTCTCCAGAGACTCACTGACACAAACATACACACACACACAGACATTCACACACACACACACACACACACACATAGACATCACTTCAAAAATGTTCGATTCGTGATCAGGGATGCTTGAAACGTTCTCTCCTGTCGTTCGAGTTTTCGACCCCGTCACAATACTTTCCTTATACATTATGTATATAAGGAAAGTAAAAATAGGTTTTTCTTATAGTAGATACTAATATTCTTTCCAAGATACTGAATTTTCGACAATGAGTCGCCATTTTCATTGATTTAGCGTCATTTTTATCCATTTGGCGAGATTTTCGTTAATTTGGCAACATTTCAAAAAGTCGCCATGTTGGCGACATTCCGCCAAATTCGTCACCAAAATCTCGCCAAGCGTTATGGACGAAGAAATAAGTTATTCTTACAGCAGATAAATGACCGTTGGCGTTCAAATACAAAAGTATCACTTAAAGTATCTTTTTTCACGAATAGAACGAGCTAGATCCGCGAGAATGATGTCACCCAATTTATCAAATGGTATTACATATGAAAAATGAACATGTTTCTCAATAGGAAATATTTTTTTTTTATTTTATATCACTTTTTTATCATTTTTTTGAAAAATGTGCAATATCTGGAGAACGCTTCATGTTAGCATTCTAATATTTATATCAATCGTTTTCTGACGAAAAATTACATAAGAAATGTCTATTTGCGTGACTTTATTAGTGGTTTTGATTTTTTGACGACTTTTTTAAAATTTCATCCGGAAGTTTAGGGGGATTCCGAACATTCAATTGCGTATAAAAACAATAGGCTTCCAGTGTTTACGGATTGTGATTTTGTACCAAATTTTCTTCGAATCGGTCCATTCGTTCGTCAGTTATCGCGTCCACAGACTCACTGACACACACACACACACAGACATCACTTCAAAAATGTTTGATTCGTAATCTGGAATGCTTGAAACGTGCTCTCTCGTCGAAAGCTCGAATTCGAATTTTCGACCCCGTCACAATACTTTCCGTATACATTATGTATATAAAGAAAGTAAAAATATTGTTCTCATTTTATTACTTTCCTTATATACATAATGTATAAGGAAAGTATTGTGACGGGGTCGAAAATTCGAATTCGAGTTTTCGACGAGCACTTTTTAAGCATTCGAGAGCACGTTTCAAGCATCCCTGATCACGAATCAAACATTTTTGAAGTGATGCCTGTGCGTGTGTGTGTGAAAGGATGTGTGTGTGTGTGTCAGTGAGTCTGTGGAGACGATAACTGACGAACGAATGGACCGATTCGAATCAAATTTGGTACAAAAATCACAATCCGTAAACACGTAAACCCTGGAACCCTATTGTTTTTTTACGCAATCGAATGTTCAGAACATCCCTAAATTTTCGAGTGAAATTTTAAAAAAATCGTCAAAAAATCAAAACCGGTAATGAAGTTACGCCAATAGACATTTTTTATGTAATTTTTCATTAGAAAACCATTTGCATAAATTTTAGAACGCTAACATGAACCGTTCTCGAGATATTGCATATTTTTCAAAAAAATTATTAAAAAGTCATATAAAATAAAAAAAAATATTTCCTATTAAGAAACATGTTCACTTTTCATATGTAATACAATGCGATAAATTTGGTGATATCATTCGCTTGGATCTATTTTCGTTCTATTCATAAAAAATATACTTTGAGTAATACTTTTGTATTTGAACGCCAGTAGTCATTTATCTGCTCTACGAATAACTTATTTCTTCGTCCATAACGCTTGGCGAGATTTTGGCGACGAATTTGGTGGAATGTCGCCTATTTGGCGACGTTTTTAAATGTTGCTAAATTAACGAAAAACTTGTCAAATGGATAAAAATGACTCTAAATCAATGAAAATGACGACTTATTGATGAAAATTCAATATCTTGGAAAGAATATAAATATCTACTATAAAAATAATCTATTTTTTTTTGCTGAAAAAGTAGTAAATTCATGGCATTATATAAGGAAATCATGTGCTGCCCGTATCAGGATTTTTCTTTCCATGAATGGTAAAAAATTCATAGATAAATTATATGTTTCATTAATTTTATAATTCCGTTCTTAAACATAATGAACCTGTTAAAACTTCAGTATTTGAATTTATAACATTTTGTAGTGCATATATGGTTTGAAATCAGTGTTCATATGGTTTGAATGTAGTGCATATTAAGATTTGAAATTTAATTAATATTTCAGGCTATATGTGTGTATTTTAAGCTAATATTAATTCGATATTTATTGTAAAATACAAGTTTTACACATTATATCTTACACTATAACCAGTCAACTCAGTTACATAATTTTCACAACTGACTCATAATGTAACTAGTTCAACTTGTATTTATCTTGTCTCAATAAAATAAATTTTTCTGGCTGCACTGTTAAAAATTAAAATAAACGTTAACATCACAAGGTGCGGGTAATAATTATGCCAACTCTTGGAGATGAAAATCCAGATATACTGATTTTAATTTCTTTTTTCGTGTGTGTATGTGTGCTCCAATTTTACTACACTTTGAATTGATTAAACTTTTCTTCAAAGTGATGTCATCTTTAATAGAATTATATGGCTAAATTTCGTAGGAAGTACAGCAATTAAGAGAGCACGAAAATTTTCCAGAGCATGCGCAATAAGCAAGATTTTCCTGAAGCGATCGTAAAATGCAGCGCCGGTGTTGCACATACTTGTTAAATCACAAAGAATAAAATGCTTATAACGTTTTGTAGTGTATAAAATCTGTAATTATGCCCGCAGCTGTGTACAGCGTAAGCGTCATTTTTTCTAGACATTAATATTATCACTATTTCACAAAACATGAACTTGGTAGGCTAAAAAATATCGCTTTTCGAATAAATTAAATTTTCCCTAATGAAACCTTCTTAGATACCGAGAAGTCATGTCATTGGAATATCAATGGTTTTCTATTTTATGCACACATTGTTGACCAGTTGATTAAATTTTTACATTTCCTGAAATACATGATAGTGTATGGGACAAGTATTGGAATCGTGCCGAAAATCTCAACTCGAGTTTTCGGCGGATCTACATGTATTGGGACATCTAGAAGAAGAAAAGACTATTTTTAGCTTGACGTCTCTGTGTGTGTGTCTGTCTGTCTGACCCTTTGTCTGTCAGTGCAGATTTTGTATCCACGCTAACTGAAAAACTAATTTGACGAATTTCATAAAATTTGATAGGTAAGTCCCTTGTGGATGACACTGGTGCTGATTAAACTTTGGTACGATTCGGAATAAAAAAATACCTGACATTTTTTTTTCAAACGGCCAGCAAAAATTTCCTGTATCCACTCTAGCTGGCAAACTAACAGACAAAATGTCACAAAAGTTGGTGGGTAAATCACTTGTAGGTTAACCTGGAGCTGAGTAAATATTGGTACGATTGGAAAATAAGAACCGGTCTAGCTTTGTGAAATGGTCTGCAAAAATCGTTAAATCTAAAAGTGAAAGACAAGGCAAGCGGAAATATATCAATTAAATGCTTATTTTATACATAATTTTTGACGACAAAAAAAAAATAAAACCAACCGCATTACTCTAGGATAAGTCGGTCAAGAGATATTTTAGGTTTTTCACATTTTCTCTACATCACCTTTAAAAATAAGTCCACTTACCAAATGAAAACGAAAATTGAATTAAAATTGAAAATTCGGCATAATTCAAAATATCTGTATGTGTGTGTTATTTTGTGCAATTAAACTTAATTTAATGATTTATTGACGAAATAAAGAGAACGTGAACTTGAGTCTGCAGGGAAAGTCATGTGCTGCCCACATCAAATAGTTGTTTATTCGCGTGATAAGTCAAAAACCTAGCAAAATTTGAGTCACTAACATATCAATGGTTTCCTATTTTATGCAGAGTTGTGTTGTTCTGCGATCACAATTAACGTATCTCTGTTATAAACCTTTCGCAAAAATATATAGCGATTGCCAACCTCGCGAACAATCTTCAAATGATGAAGACAATATTTTATAAAAATTAAATTAAAATATTAACTGAATTGTAAATTTTCCGAGGAAGGGTTTTGAAATGGATAAAATTGTGCAAACTATAAGAACGTAATTTATAGGTAGATGAACCAGACATGTTATTGTGATGCATGATTTATGAATTTTATTGTGATGCAAGATTTATGAATTTTATTGTGATGCATGATTAATAAATATTATTGTAATGCATGTTTAATAAATTTCATTGTTTTTTTAAGTTAATGTGTTGAGCACAGAGACAAAATTTCACTGTTTTTACAGGGCAACGTCAGAAACAAAGCGTATGCAGCGATATGGGAGCAGTGCTACCAATACTTAAATTACCTTCTAACTAGAACCATGGCAAAAATTAACTATATTTCATGGATATGCTTTATGAAAAAATGCAAACTTAGCTATTTAATGGCTATATTTAGCCATTTATACTAAATATAAAAAATATGGACTAATCCTGTTATAAATTGGGTAAGTTGGCAACCATGTATAAGTGTTTTTTAACTTTTTCTACATACAAGAAAATGTAAGCGTGCTGTGATTTTCCTTATTTTAATAACTTTCCCATTGTAAATTGAACTGCACGTATTTCTTACTTAACTTTTTCATTTAAATTAACCCCCAATGGGAATTTCAATAATTAATTTACTTTTTCCGAAAATCACTGTCCAGTGGTCTGAAGAGCATTCCTGCTAAGATGGATTAAGTTTCTTTTGTTATATAACTATGAAAGATACCCTGAAGACAGATAATTCAATTGAGATCGGTCTTTCTGTAGTTTAAAATCCTTCCATGCATGAAAATTTAAAGATAGATTTAAGATACATCTCTGACAGAATTCAATTAATAATTCTCATATTAATTGCATACCGTGGAGCACATGTCAAACAATGATTATAATAGCCACAGAACCCCGCTAGGAATCACTCTCTAGGGGCCATCATCATAGAGCTAGTTTAGACTAATTTGTCCCTCTCCATACCGAATAGCTCATAAATACACTGGTAACATAATAACTGGCCTAGACCGCCGCAGTCGTGTCAGAGTTTTCAACTACGGGTCACAGACGGGTCAATGATTTGACACCGACTTGTCGTCGGGGCTGTCGCTGCTCTGTATGAATGATTTGAATGCTTCTGATGCCTATTTACTAAATAGTGTTAAAATAAATAATGTATTAAAGAATGTAATTAGTAAAAAAATAAAAATAAGTATTATAATCTTGTTTATAATTATGTGACAGGAAAACTACCAAAGCAAGAGAAATACACGTCTTCTTTCTTAAGCATGTTTATGGATATGATAACATTAAATATCTATATATACTAATTGCCAAATGCCAGTCTGTCCGTCTGTCTGTCGTCTATCACGCTTTTTTTAGGCATTTCAATTTTTAGACACTTAATGGACAGAGATTTGCAATTTGGTACACGGTGCGATCGTTCGATAAAACCCCTTGGAAAAATCGAATTTTCCGAAAACGTTCTCTGGAGGGGGTGCTCCACACCAAAACGTTCGAAAAGTGAAATGATGGAAAAGCATGTTTTGAGATAAGATAGAGACTTGAAATTTGGTGTATGGGTACATCGTTCGAAAAGAAGAAAGTGTGCAATTTCAAGAATCCAATATTTTCAACTTAAGGGGGTGTCGCACACCAAAATGTTCGATTTGCCGAATAAATCAGAAACGACTCCTTTAAAATTTGATAGACGCTTGAAATTTGCTATATGGACTAATCATTTAATAAAAAATCCCACATCGAATAGTTTTTCAAAAATATTCATTTAAGGGGGTGCTTCAGAGTAAAACGTTCGAAAGGGGAATTGATAAAAATGACATCCTTCGAGATAAGATACAGATTTCAAATTTGGTGTACAGGTAGATAGTTTGGAAGGAAGAAAGTGTACAGTTCTAGTTTTCCAATATTTTCTACTTTAGGGGGTGCTGCACACAAAAATGTTCTATTTTCGGAATAAAGTAGAAAAGCCCCTGTTGAAACGTGATAAAGGCTTGATATTTGGTATATGGGCGAATAATCTGATAGAAAACCCAAGAAGTATGAAGTTTTTCAAAAATGCATACTTAAGGGGGTAGGTACTCCACAGAAAAACATCCGAAAGGTGAAATGATAGAAACAGAATGCTTCTCGATGAGTTAGAGACTTCAAATTTGGTGTACTGCTAGATAGTTGGAAAGGAAGAAAGTGTGAAATTTCAGTTTTACAACATTTGCTATTGTAGGGGGTGCCGCACATTAAAATGTTCTATTTGACAAACAAATGAAAACCGCCTCCTATACAATGTGATAGAGGCTTGAAATTTAGAGTACAGGCCATTCATTTAATAACAAAACCCAAGATGAATACGGTTTATCAAAAATGTTCATTTAAGGGGGTGCATGCTCAGAGAAAATCTTTCGAAAGGTGAAATGATAGATAAAACATGCATCGCGATAGAGACTTCAAATTTGGTGTACGGGTTTGAAAGGAAGAAATTGTGAATTCCAGATTTCCAATATTTGCTACTTTAGCCGCACAACAATATGTTTGAATTTTCGAGTAAATGAGATACGCTTCTTTTAAATGTGATAGAGGCTAGATATTTAGAATATGGACCAATCATCTGATAAAAACCAAAACCGAACAGATTTTTTCTGAAATATTCATTTATGGGTGTGTTCCACAGAAAAACGTTCGAAAGGGGAAACGATAAAACAGTATGCTTCGGGAGGAGATAGAGAATTTAATTGGGTGTACGGGTAGATAGTTCGAATGGAAGACTTTCTCCTTCATTAAAGGTGTTACTAAATTCATAACTAAATTCGCTAAATGTGTTACTATGTTGGACGGTTGGACTGACAGACAAATGCTACCGAAACATCATTTCAGTATTCGCATCTAACAAAACAAAATTAATGTCCTTGATTAAAGATCGATTTTCTCAATTTGACGACATTTCCGCCAATTTAGCAACGTTTAAAAGTTGCCAAGTTAGCGATATCCCGCCATATTCGTGGATCTAAACTTGCAGATCTAAAGTATAAAACATCCTGATCCCGTTTGTATTTAATAAATGAAAACACTAAAATTGTATTAGAAGTGCTCCTCTTATCCTAACATAATATATAAGTGACTAAACACAATATATAAGTTTGAAAACTCTTTGCCAAAATAAATGAAAGTGATGTACGCAGTCCGTAATTAATACAATTAGAAGGAAAATCAAATCGTTCATTTATCAGATACTAGCAGCGATTAACCGGCGTTGGCCGGGATTTACCATACAAAACTGTGATAAAAATTACACCGGAACATATAGAGCAGGGAATCTTATACATTGTTTATTCACTGTGAAAGTAAATGCATTGCATTATGTAAGAAAAAAAAATTGCATTATATAAGTCATAGCTGCATAAGAAAGAATCTTTCTCATGAAATGCTGATAATTAAATAATCATTTTTAACACTTTACAACATAGTTGGAACGTATTTATGACTTTGTTCTTTCTGTCTGTCTATCTATCTGTCTGTCCGCTAGCACGATAACTGCAGTAAAAATGACTTTATCAAATGACATTTTAGTATGTTGTTCAGACGGTCTGTGGGACCTATGGGAATATAAATGAATAATATCACCCAATTAGTTTTGGATTGAACGCGGGTTGAACAAATGAAATAAATTGAATCCTATGGGACCTAATTTTTCAAACATTTTTAAGCGAATTTAAAACTCACAAATGGTTTCGAAAGTTTTAGGAAGTATTCAAATTATCCCATAAAATAAAAAATGTTCAGCAAAATATATTCAGTAGTTTTAAAAAAAAACAATTAAAATAATAATTAAACCCTTTATATGAACAAATCACGTGACCCACTTCAAAATAAAATATGGCATCCATCTTCGTGATTTTTAAAGGTTTTTTTAATTTAAATTTAGTGTTGTATCCGTCCTAAAACCACTTTAGTTTTGCTTAATTTCTGTGCATCTGCATTCTGAAACAACACAATTACAATATATTTAAGTTTAAATGATCAGCAAACTTTGATTATTTCTTCAACGAAACCGAATTTTTACTTATGGAGAATGTAAACTGATTAGGCTGCAAGATGAGTTGTATAAGAGTTGTATAAGTTGTATAAGTTGAATTTCTTTAACGCAAAATTATTTTGCTGATTAGTCTGCAATATAGATGATATGAATGAAACATTCATTGATTTTACATAGAGAAGCAGACGATTTAATGGCAGACTTCTTCGATGAAGTTATATGCATAGAGTTAAATTACTTTGGCTTCCATGGTTTTAAGTTTTTAAGTAGAATAAATTGTTGTGGTACTGTGATGAATGAAGTAAAAATGTATGAATGAAATATTTACTGCATTTACACAGAGAGCCACGTGATTTATATTTCGAAGACGTCATTTGAATCAAGTTCGCTTTTTTCGGTGAAATTTTAAATTTTCAAATATAATTAATTATTGCAGTATTGTGATATGTTACCGCTGAATATATCGCATCTTATAGATGTTTAAATAAAATTAAAGTTGGTAAGTGTTTCATAATCGAAGCCTTATGCATGATTTATATTTCCTATGATTTCTTAATACTTTTCGTTGTAGAGTAAACCTGTGAGAAATAAACCATTGTGATAGTTTCCATTTAAATTCATATTTCAAACCTGCAATTTTCAAAAGTGACTAATACGTTCAATAAACTCCCACAAAACTCAGAGATTTAATTGACTTTCACGCTGATACCAACGATTTCCAACCTTTTTCGTTGGAAATCATGGAGTTAGAGAGTATAACTCCTAGGACAAAGTTTTGTTTTTCACCAATATCTCGACAACTCCTGGTTTTAGAAACTCCAAACTTAGATTGAATTTATAGAAGGCTATTTCAAAGCTACATACCAAATTTCATTAAATTCGGTTCAGCTGTTCTAACGTAATGATAAAACAAACGAAAGTGTCGTTTTTCACTAATATCTCAAAAACCACTGGACGTAGGAACTCAAGACATAGACTAAATTTTAAGTGGGACTATTTCAAGATCACCCACCAAATTTCATCAAATTCCGTTCAGCCGTTCTCCCGTGATGTTGGATCATACATATATACATACATACATACATTTTTCTTTATATATATAGATATTTTTATATCCATTTATTCATAATTCAAATCGAAAAAATAATAATAAAAATGAACAAATGCATTTGATTTGAATGCGTTGCTAAAAACATGATATAAAACGAGTCTCCCTCATAAAATACTGATAATTAAATAACAATTTTCATTTCTTAATACTTTTCATTGTTGAGTAATCGCCTGTGAAAGATAAACCATGGTGATAGAATTTCCATTTAAATTCATGTTTCAAACCTGCGATTTGCGCTGATAAGTGCAATAAAGTTAAACTAAACTCAGAGATAGAGTTTTAATTCACTTTCACCCTTTAAACTAACGACTGTTTGGAGGAACAAGGGAGTTTGAGAGGAGAACTTCTATGAAAGTTTCGGTTTTCATTAATACCTCGACAAGCCCTTTTCTTAAAAACTCGAAATATAGACTAAATTTTAAGTAGGTGCTATATCAAATCTATCCACAAAATTTCAATAAATTCGGTTCAACCGTTCTCTCGTGATGATGGAACAAACAGACAGCCGGATTTTCTATTTTATTTATATAGATATATGTAAAGCTTTTGTTAACTGAAAGGAAATCTACATATGTCAGCATATGCTATAAAAAACTTTAGGTGGAGTTTTCTTTCATAATTTTTGAAGCGGTACGGTATTTGAGAATAGGTTAAATGGTAGGTATTTGTCTATGTCTAGAGACCCTCAAAATTCGCGACTCGCGAAATATGCGAAAAATTAAAAAATTCAAATAATGATGGGAAACATGATTTTAAGTCAAATGAAACATATTTACATGTGTTGACTCACGAACTACGAATTTTTGCAAATCTGCCCACATGAACGAATTTTTACTTCTACTTGGAAATTTTAAGAGTATCTGCCGAAAAAAATCGTAAATTTAAGCCATTTTATCCGTTTATTGCTTTTTTCGTGGGAAAAAAAATTCAATCTCTGTCAAGAGGTGGCGCAACGATCGCGAAATAGGAAATAACCGCCAAGCAGTAGTTGTCACTGTTCCAGGAATTTGGAATAGAACTTCAGTTGATAAAAAATATCGTCCATTCACCACATTATGCCACCGAAAGTGAGTATAGATGAAAGAATAAAACATTTATCCCAAGACGGAATGAAGAAGTCTGGAAACTTGATGTTGTGCAGTTTCTGCAATAAACGAGTTGCATGGGAAACTGCCGATGGTGTAAAAAAACACATTGCAAGCAGAAGTCACGTGGAAACGGTGAAGACGGTCAACCGCCAAAGGACGTTTGCTAAATTTAATTACATTTGGCTATTAATTATAATTATTAAATCGTTAATATTGTAGCTATATATGATTTTCTTGTGTATTGTTTTGTGTTTAGAGTGTCGATATGTAAAAAATGTGCTTCAGTTTTTAACTCGGGCGGCCTTCAGAACCCAAGAGTATTTCCTTTTCACTCAAGAATTTTTCCTATTTACTCAAGAATTTTTGTCTATGTTACTCAAAAAATTAAGGGTATTTCATTCAAGAGTTTTGAGGGCCTCTAACTATGTCCAGTGTAATAATCAAAAAGTTGATACATCATGTGTCGAAAGAGAATTTATGCCCGAAAATGAGCATTGTAAAATATAAGGAACTGTATTCATAGCCATAGCATCACCACTGTTCAATGGTTAATGTCACTGAACAGAAATGGATAATTATTCAACAGCTGTGCCTAAAACAGCGAGTTTTTTACAGTTTCAGAATTACTCTAAATGTGAAAATTTCACCGCAAATTGTAAATAAAGTTTCTTTACTTTATATATTCAGCACACAAAAAAACGGGTATGCAGCTAGTTTTATTCGTAATTCTTTAACATTAACATATTATTTATGTACCAAATGAATAGTTTTTAATTTTACAAACCCAAAAGATGGGATGCTAGTAGATTAAAATTGCATCAATCATTTAAACTGACATTAAATGATACAGACTAAATCATTATGTGCGTGTTTTGTCAGATGCGATTGTACAATTCTGTAGTAGTAGAATAAAGCATTCAAAACATTTAGAGAAGTATAAATTATTTTCGTGTGTAACGTAAATTAAAAGTTTAAAAGTAGGAATATAACTTTTTGTACGAATTTTTAACGAATAATGTATATTAATGATATTTTAAAATTCCCCTACAATATGTAATATGTGCAAAGGGGAAATTCAACTCTCGGATTTTAATGGACTGAAACGTGATTAGCATCCATAAATACGAATAAAACATTTTTTAATAATATTTGCTTATATGTCAGTGTGTCTGTCACAATATAAATCTGTGAGTTACATTAAGTACATTTATTTCTATTCCAATATGGATCAAGAATACATGCAAGCCATTTAATATCATTAGTTCTACATTTATGAAACTACAACAAAACATTTACTTGAAAACAAAATAAAAAATATATTAAATATATCAACGTGTTTCAAAAGCAAAATCCAGCTTTCTTCTTCAGGATGAAGACGCAGAGAAACGGCACTATCGAAATGCAAGAACGTGTCCGTCTCAATAATACCAGAGTGTATATGTCGATTTTAATTATTATACCTGAATACTTTGTATCTGTTTAAAGGTTATCAGCTTATAGATAAATGTGTTTCTGCTTTTTTCTGGTGTAGTTGCTTTGATTATCTATCATGAAAATAGAGGCTTCCTTTCCTACCGGTTAAAACTTTTGTTCAATATTTTTTCTGTACGAAAGCAATACTTCCCTTTTGTAAGGGAATTAAACATCATGGATAGTGTAAAATACATTGTACACTAAAGATTTATAGTTTTTTGTGTGTCTGAATGATGCGCTAAGTAAAAATGAGTTTTAACAAAAGTTAACATTTACTGAAAGGAAATTGGGTTAAACACCTTTAAAGGAATTGTCGATCGAGAAAAAGAAAGAATATTTTTGAAATTGTGTTTTCGAAGTGAATAAAGCTGTTTCTGCAGAATTATTCTACTCATTAGAAATAGTTTTTTTTTTAATTCTAAGCATTGGAGTGGGTTAATATTAGCTTAATTTTGTACAAATACATTTAATTGTGCAGGTATAGGCGTGATACGTGCAAGGTCACCATAATCAGTGTGTTATCCTTTCCCGTATTTGTATTAAAGCATGATTTTATGTTTATCAGCCTATTACGACTTCGAGTTTGATCGTCCAAGCACAGCAATTCTATTTTGAAATAGTATCAAAGTTCAGATCGGATCGGTTACTTTTGTGGTTCCTAAACATGTTGTGTGCGAAGGAAAGTCGCCAACAAGTACTGGAAGCAATTACCATATATGCTATATATAATAGATGATTGACACAAACTTCCAAAACTGTCCAAAAGTCTTTCTTAAGTTGATTGGGCCTAAACAGTAGTTTTTTTCGAGTGATCCCCTATTTCCGCGAAGTAATTAAGAAAGGGTATCGGCACGGGTGGTCGACATTCAAATTTCATTAGAGTCAGAAAAGAAGGAGTGGACATAAAGTAATAACAGTTGACGAGCAGAATGTCAAAAAAATAGTCATTCGGAGAAGATTTTTTACGCTTTTTCATCAAACCTACAAGATCAAAGTGAGTGTTCAGAGTGAGATATTACCACAGATTTCTAGTATTGGGAAAGATAGAAAGACTCCATCTATTCTTTATAATATCTATGGTAATTACCTAGACATGTGGTGTCAAAGACAGTAATTCCAGGACCAGGATCCAAGAATCCACGAGTGTTGGCGTCGATAGCTTCCTGTTCGGAGGTAATATTCGTTGTTTATTGTGAGTTTCACAGGAGTATCATCACTCATGCTTAGATTGTAATCTTAGTGTACATTTGGTGAGTGTACAGATGTAAAAAGCTTTTTCAGTTGATTATATCAAGCGAGAAGTTGTACATTACAGTTAATAAATTTGATTTTTTTTCTGAAACTCTGAAACTGTTTGTGTGTGCATCTTTGATTTTTAGGAGATTGAATATTAGTGTTCCAGGACTGATTTTGAGTTAGGTTCTTTTAGATGCAGTTTCAGTATTCTGAAGGTAAGAACATACGTATGTAAATATGCTTTCTCTGAAAAGATTATAGATAGTGTAGTGTGGTATATTAAAATCCTTTCTATTTTCTCATTTATATTCTATTTCTCCATTTACATTCTTTTTTACATTTATATTCTATTTTTTCATTTACATTCTATTTTCCATTTGCATTTTTACATTTCGTTATTTAAACAATTATATATATATATACAGAAAATTTGCATTTGGAAAATTTTGTGTGTTATATACAAGTTAAATTTTAGATTCTTTTGTTTCATTTTTATTTTGATAGATTAGCTCGGTTAATGAATCAACATTTTTTGTTTTATAAATCATTTGGCTTATAAAATATAAAAATTGTGTTAAAACCATGTATAGAGACTTTCATGCAATCCATAATATTTAGTATAGCTGTAGTACTGTTAACGATTTTCCAGATGATAACTGTGTAGTTTAAGAGAAGAGTTTACTTTAAAAAAAGTAGTGTTTAATTTTTGCACAAATAGTTAATGTTGCAATTTTTTTTAATAATACCCCAACACCCTTTAGTAAAATCGTAGTCAATTATTTTATCATGCAAAGTTCAGATCAGACTAAATTTTAGTTCAAATGAAATACTTATTTCAGTAATATTTTTTAACAATCATTTTAACTTTTTAATGATGTGAAACGTCTTTAAGCACGAGGTTGAGTACATCTGGAAACAAAAATGTAACTAATATGAAATGGAAATTAAAACCATAGGTCAATTTACTTTAGCCACGAAATAGGGAATCTTGCCGATGAATTTAGTGAACTATCGCTAACTTTTGGCGAGTTATGGAAACTATTAGAACCAGACTATTTTATTATAGAATATTTTAAGTGGATTTGTGTGTGTGATTATAATTTCAAATATAAAGAAATCACTAAACATGGCAATGCATATGTCCATTCTAGGCTTCCATTTAGATCTACAGAATTAATAAAATGTGATTTTGCAGATGTATTTCAAATTATAAAATTATCATGCAAGCAACTGTTAGCGATTTAGCAAAATCTATTAAAATTTATTCTGATTTTAAAATTATGTATTCTCAATCGCTTAAGAAGGAAAGCTTGAAGGAAATCAACGTATGTGGAAAGGATGGTGAATTTAGTGTACAGGATGGTGAATTTAGTGTAGAGGATGGTAATATTGTTCATGGGTACTAAGTAATTATTTCAAACATATATAGATATAAAATCTTAAGGGAATCATTTAATGAAAATTTCGGAGTTGTTAAAATGAAAGCGTTAGAGAAATCGTATTTCTGATTCCTGGGATTGACAAAGATATAGACAATTAAGCAAAAGCTACCTAGGATGTAATAGTTATGGCAAAATGCGTAAATCATTTGCAAAATCCTGGGAATGACAACTGCGCCTAAGAAACGGATTCTTGTGGACTTTGAAGGTTCGTTCTTGAGCTCGGTGTTTTTGATTGTAGTAACTGCACATTCAAAATGGCCAGAAGTATGTCCATTGAAACGTATTATGAGTTATATGATCATTGAAATACTTCAGTTTCTTATTACGGATATTCATTTGTTTTCCAGGAATTTCAAACATTTTATAAATCAAATGGTGTATATCACATTGTAAACTCTACGTTTTATTCTAGCTCAAATAGAAAGGCAGAAAGGTTTGTGTACATACAATTGCCAAATATGCCATGTATTGGTTTATTTACTATACCATGAGATTAGATAAACTGGAAGGCTGTAGTGCAAATAGCAAATTATAATCATTTCTTATGCATTATAGAAAAAGTGCCGCATTCCGCAACCCAGAAATATCCTTTCTGGTTGTTTCTTAAACTAAAATTTGAGACCAGGAGACATTTTGGCATTGTTAATGTATGTAGATTTATGATATATACAAAGCCAAACAAAAGCCCAGACTCGTAGGTACCAGTTTATAACAGACTTGGCCCGAGAGGTCATGAAATAAATAAATGAAGGCGCTTAAATTACAGGTGTGGTTGGGTCAGAAAATCTACTGGATGTCAGCCGAAACCATCAGATTGGTTAAGGGGACATAAGACCTTTAAAAGGGCCATAAACAGAGTAAATTAGCGTATTACACTTTTTATTTTGTACCTCTAAAAATTTTATGGCTAATAAATTAATACCTGTAAAATATGTGATATTTTTTTCAATAAGGTGAATCTTATAATAATATTTTTAAAAATTGTATAATTTATATGTATTTATTAAAATTTTATTTTTATATAGGTTGCTTCTGCGCATGATTGCAACAAAACTATTGCTTCCAGAAACAAAAATATTGCTGACTCTGATGCAAAACTATTCATTCAAAAAGACTTACATCAAAATCAAGACATTTGCATAATTGAATTAAAAAAAATATTTAGAATTAAAAATATAATTAAATTTTAAATTTAATTTAAACAGAGTTAAATTATGCAAATGTTTTGATTTTAATCTAAGACTTCTTGAATGGATACTTTGCATCATAGTCAGCAATATTTTTGTTTTTGGAAGTAATAGTTTTGTTGAAATCATGCGCGCAAGCAACCTATATAAAATCATATTTTAATAAATACATGCAAATTATGGAATTTTTAAAAATATTATTACAAGATTCACCTTATTGAAAAGTTATCACTTATTCTACAGGTATTCACTTATTAGCCATAAAATTTTTAGGTATTATCGATGTATAATAGAAGAAGTACAAAATAAAATGTGAAATACGGAAATTTACTTTTTTTATGGCACTTAAAAGGTCCTATGCTCCTTAAAGAATTAACCAATGAGGAACTATTGGCGCATCGCCTTCAGGACAACCAAAGAGATACGGTGGGCGTATCTGGACCTTAGGCGAAACGATGTGGCAACAGGCAGAAAAAGTTCAACATATAGATAAGATTTACTCATGAAGTTGCAATGCAATTCAGCAGTCGATATTAAGAAATGGTTTGAAGAGTCCACTTTAATAATGGAGAGGATATGAGGGCTAAGAAAGTGGTTTAAGAGCCATTATTCAGATTCAGACATGGTGTAAGAAAATCATTCAGATATACAAGTGTGTATTCAGCCTGTAGTAAATACTGAGAAGTGGTTAAGCAATGAGTGACCCACATTCGATTCAACGTCTAAAGACAACAAGAGAGGTATGTATCAATCAGCTGTTATAAATGGTCGAATAAATAATTTTAAGCAAATAGTTGCTTGGTCTCACACACCCAGTCTCCTTATATATATATATATATATATATATATATATATATATATATATATATGTGTGTGTGTGTGTGTATATTTAATGTAAGTGAATCTTAAATGTATATGTTTAATAAATAATGTTTATTTTAAAGTTTCAAATGGTGTAACTTAATTTGCGTAGTACGTTAATACTTGTATTTTATGAACTCGCACACATAATTTATGGTGGTTTAATGCTTCAAAGATGAAATGCACGGCTATATGATTTATAGACAATTTAAGAATTATAATTTAAGTCAACCCAAATCCATTGTTTTATATTAAAGAAGAAGCTAACTGGATATTATATCAATAAGTGTGCACCACAGTAATCATTAGTGGCTTGGATTTAATTAAACCTGAATCAGCTTCGTAAAAAAGTTAATTTTTTCAGAAAATGGGAAATTGTAGAATGTTTAGGTCAGAATGTTTCGATGCGGGATTATAAACATAAAGATGAAAATGGAAATTTGAAAAATTAATGATAGAGAGGGCACATTTAACCACAAAACTGCTATAAGGAATGAAGTGCATGGGCGGCACTTAATCAGGTGTGATGGATCTAGAGAGATCTTGTCACAAATCAGTTTAAATCTAGAGATGTCCATTACTTACGAGGTGTACGAGGTGGTTAATTCTTCTCTGATTGCAGAGATGGATAAACTGTAAGTGTGGCGGTTCACGATCTAGATGACAACAGTTGGACTTTAAAATATACACGCGATCTGCCGCTGAACCACCCCTGAGTACCCAAGTCAGCAAGTCACCTGACAGAATGGCAAATTACTTCATTCAAGGAAGGGAGAAAACTGTAAGGTATATATACACTTTTTAGGTACAGAGCTGACGCAAAACAACCAAGATGATATCTGATATGTTGTCACTGGGGAGGATGACGACGAAGCTAATTAAAAGCTTTGTAAAGTACAACCAGAATAAAAGTATTAATTGTATTCTGGAGCATGGGAAGCAATTTATGGATTTGGGAAATCGTATGGGTAGCAATGTATGGATATGGGAAAGCGTATGGTAAGCAATTAAATGATATATTTTGAAAGAGTTCTAATTTGCGCCCATTACAATTATAAATCTACATGTCTTAAGGACGTAAATTCTTTTGAAAATAACACACTCCCGGCTGAGAATAAAAGTGTTAATGTCTCGCAGACGCTCGTTATTATTCTACGTAATGCAGTCCATTTCTAGGTAAATGTACGTACGGAAAATTAATTTAATGTATGATTATGAGCATCTTTAATTCTTGGACTACTCGAAACTGCAAGTTGCATCTTAGTGTATATCAATATAAATTGTCTAAGAATTTGATGCCGGCTTCGTGAAAGGACCGAAATCGTCCATTCCCATAGAAGTTCAATAAAATTGCGGCTCATATCAAGCACCTTGTTGCCATTGCAGATTTCTCCTATTACATGCTAACGACAGCATTATAAGCGCAAAATCGATCCACGGATGTTGCTATCAACAAAAAGAGTGTCTTCCAAATTTTATAATTTTCTTTCCTGAACGATGCTCTGCTTTTAAAAACTCTCTTAAGGATAACCAGGTTATTGATTAAATGTTTATCTGAAGATAATTAAGTTAAGCACTTTTAGTATAACTTAACTTGGATGTTAACGTAGAAAGGAGAGAAGGCTTTTAACAAGTTGTCCCTTGCAAAGAAAGTTGCATTCTCCCATAACTTATTATCAGCTCATTTGAAAAAAAGCTTATTTAGTTTAAGAACTTCAGCTTTTAAACCAGTTTTCTTTTATATAAATATGCTTTAATGAAAATGAAAACGAATTATATAAAATGATTTGACCATGAAACTTAGTATATGGTGTTACATGAAATATCTACTCATTAACGCATTATCTTTTTAAATATTAGACATATATTTAGACTTTAGGGAAACAATAAGCAACAGCCTCCTTGATTGCACCCAAATATGTTACCTACTGAACAACTATTGGCCGTAAATGATAACTAAGATTACTATGCATATTATTCCTTCCCAAATACGTTCGGAAGGTGACGCCAACCTCTTCTGTCCACTATAACATTGTATTCAAACTTAGGCGTCGAATAAAGTCATAATTTAAACACTGACAAAACAATCATCAGAACCAAAATTCGAACATATTTTTCCTGATCATCTACACAGTAGCCACTTGTTGCACCCGTATTGACTTGTAAGGAGTTATCAACTTACATATGTAAATGTTGCATATACATTTGATAACGGCTTGTCTCATCATGCCTGTCTGTAAAAAATTCAAAAATGAGCATTTTATTTCCTTTAATTCCTGAGGTACAGGAGGCCCAAAACAGCTACTTGGTGACTCTGGTAGAAGGTGCCCATCAGAGCTTTTACCATTATACGCTGAATATTTTAACATAACTTGGCTGGTGCGCACATTATTAAGTCAATAATTTCAATTATCGATATCGTCCTTAATTTTTCAAGAAAATGTAACGGATAGATTTTGGCTCTGGTAATAATGGTACACAATTTAGTAATTGACATATTTTGATAATATGGCTATATAAATTAAATTTCATATTTTTATGAAATGATCAATTTCGGTGGTTGCAACTATCATACCTTAATTATCCTCTATTTACTGATTATTTTTCATATTATTTCGTTTTACTCCTGCGACCAAGCATAGATTTTATATTCATTTTGAGCACTATTCGTGAAACACAGAATATAACTGATTATTTGAGAAAAGATTGATTCAAATATGCTAACGGTAAAACATGGGAAATCAAATAAAAGCCTTGAAACACTTGAATGTAATAACAAAAGGAAGCACTTAATAGTATAAAATGTTCTAAGAAACATTAGAAGTCGAATTCATACGCTGAACATTTAAGGAATTTAAGAATTCTCCTTTGTGAACGATGTGCTCAGTTTAAAAATGCTTTTACCGAAAACGGATTTAAGAAAGGTTGGCGTTTGCCCAAAGAAAATTAAGTTAAACACTTTTAAGGGCATTGTCGCTTGACAAAAGAGGAAAAACTTTTAAAAGGTTATCCAAAGAGAACAAAGATGTTCTTGTACAACGATTATCCACTAATTTAAAACTATACTTGTGGAGTTTTAAGTTCTTAAGATTTTAAAATTATTTTATACAGACATTAAAGAATAAGAAACAATAAAATAGTTTTATAAATAAAGACAACCAAAGTTGGCTATTAACAAAATGTTTTAATAAAATCGTCATCCATGACGTACGTAAAAATTACACAACCAGAGCGCTTTCGGACATTATTATGTCCTCCTTCAGTGCGTGTAAAAAATCTGATGTGGGCAGCACATGACTTTCTTATATAATGCAATGAATTTAGTACTTTTACAGTAAGAAAAATCGATTATTTTTATATTTATTTATATTCTTTCCAAGATATTGAATTTTCGTCAATGAGTCGTCATGTTCCATGTCGTCATCATCAATGAGTTGTCATTGATTTAGCTGCATTTTTATCCATTTGGATCATTTGGTCATTTTTATCCATTTTATATTTTTGGCGAGTTTTTCGTTAATGTAGCAACATTTAAAAAAATCGCCAAGTTGGCGACATTCCACCGAATTCGTCGCCAAAATCTCGCCACGCGTTATGGACGAAGAAATAAGTTATTCTTACAGCAGATAAATGACTATTGGCGTTCAAATACAAAAGTATTACTTAAAGTATATTTTTTCATGAATGGAACGAGCTAGATCCACGAGAATGATGTCGCCAAATTCATCGCTTGGTATTACATGAACATTAAAAGTGAACATGTTTCTCGATAGGATTTTTTTTTAATTTTATATGACTTTTTGATAATTGTTTTGAAAAATGTGCAATATCTCGAGAACGGTTCATGTTAGCGTTCTAAAATTTATGTCAATCGTTTTCTAATGAAAAATTACATAAGAAATGTCTATTTGAGTAACTTATTAGCGGTTTTGATTTTTTGACGATTTTTTCAATATTTCACTCGAAAATTTAGAGGGGTTCTGAACATTCGATTGCATATAAGAACAATAAGCTTCCAGTGTTTACGGATTGTAAATTTTGTACCAAATTTCGTTCGAATCAGTCCGTTCGTTCTTCAGTTATCGTCTCCACAGACTCACTGACACACACACTCACACATACTTTCACACACACACACACACACACACACACACACACACAGATACATCACTTCAAAAATGTTTGATTCGTGATCAGGGATGCTTGAAACGTGCCCTCCCGTCAAAAACTCGAATTCGAATTTTCGACCCTGCCACAATACTTTCCTTATACATTATGTATACACTTATACCTCGCTATACGGCCGCTCTTTATACGGCATTTCGCTATAACGGCCTTTTTAACACTTTACAACAAAGTTGAAAAGTGTTTATGACTTTGTTCATTCTGTTTGTCTGTCTGTCTGTCTGTCTGTCTGTCCGTTAGCACGATAACTGCCGTAAAAATGACTTAATCAAAATGAAATTTTAGTATATTGTTCAGACGGTCTGTAGGACCTATGGGAATATAAATGAATAATATCACACAATTAGTTTTGGATTGAACCCGGGTTGAAAAAATGAAATACATTGAGCCCTATGGGACCTAATTTTTCTAACATTTTTTAAGCGGATTTAAAATTCACAAATTGCTTCGAAAATTTTAGGTAATAGTCAAATTGTTCCATAAAATATATAAAAAAAAATTCAGCTAAATATATTCAGTAGTTTTTTTAAATAAAAATTAAAATAATAATTACACATCTTATATGAAACGATCACGTGACCATGATATGAAACGATCACATGACCCACTTCAAAATGAGATATGGCATCCATCTTGTTTCAAATTCGTGATTTTTAACACTTTACAACAAAGTTGAAAAGTGTTTATGACTTTGTTCATTCTGTCTGTCTGTCTGTCTGTCTGTCTGTCTGTCTGTCTGTCCGTTAGCACGATAACTGCCGTAAAAATGACTTAATCAAAATTAAATTTTTGTATGTTGTTCAGACGGTCTGTAGGACCTATGGGAATATAAATGAATAATATCACACAATTAGTTTTGGATTGAACCCGGGTTGAAAAAATGAAATACATTGAGCCCTATGGGACCTAATTTTTCTAACATTTTTTAAGCGGATTTAAAATTCACAAATTGCTTCGAAAATTTTAAGTAATAGTCAAATTGTTCAATAAAATATATAAAAAAAAATTCAGCTAAATATATTCAGTAGTTTTTTAAATAAAAATTAAAATAATAATTACACATCTTATATGAAACGATCACGTGACCATGATATGAAACGATCACATGACCCACTTCAAAATGATATATGGCATCCATCTTGTTTCAAATTCGTGATTTTTTAAAGTTCTTTTTAATTCATATTGAGTGTTGTATCCATCCTAAAACTACTTTATTTCTGCTTAAATTCTGTGCATCTACATACTAAAGCAACACAATGACAATATATTTGAGTTTAAATTCTCATTCAAATTTGATTATTTCTACAACTAAGCCTATTTTTCACCTATGTAAAATGTAAACAGCAAAATATGTAGAATGAGTTGTATTAGAATTACTGTATTTCTTTAACACAAAATAATTCAGTCCATGGAGTCTGCATGGCTGATATGAATGAAATATTAATTGATTTTATAAACAGAAGGACGATTTTTTTCGATGAAGTTTTAAGCATAAAGTTTATGAATTGTAGCTCCATGGTCTTAATTTTTAAATAAAATAAATTATTATAGTATTGTGATGAATAAAATGGAGAAAGTTATGAATGAAATCCTGCTTTTAGAGAGAGATCCAGGCGTGTTATTTTTTTTATGACGTCATTTGAATTAATTTCAGTTGTTTTCGATGAAGTTTTCAAATATAATAAATTATCGTAGTATTAGGATAGATTTAAAAGTATTACCGTGGAATGTATTGCATTTTAGAGATATTTAAACCACGCAATTTATATTTCAATGCCGTCATTTGAATGAAGTTCATTTTTTTCGATGAAGGTTTAAGTTTTCAAATATAATAAATCAATGTAGTATTGTGATAAGTTTTAAAATATTACCGAGGAATGTATTGCATTTTCGACTTTTTTAAATAAAATTGCATTGAAGTTGGAAAGTGTTTCATAATCAATGCTTTAAGCATGATTGATCTTTCTTGTTTAAAGTTCTTTTTAATTCATATTGGGTGTTGTATCCATCCTAAAACTACTTTATTTCTGCTTAAATTTTGTGCATCTACATACTAAAACAACACAATGACAATATATTTGAGTTTAAATTCTCATTCAAATTTTATTATTTCTACAATTAAGCCTATTTTTCACCTATGTAAAATGTAAACAGCAAAATATGTAGAATGAGTTGTATTAGAATTACTGTATTTCTTTAACACAAAATAATTCAGTCCATGGAGTCTGCATGGCTGATATGAATGAAATATTAATTGATTTTATAAACAGAAGGACGATATTTTTCGATGAAGTTTTAAGCATAATGTTTATGAATTGTAGCTCCATGGTCTTAATTTTTAAATAAAATAAATTATTATAGTATTGTGATGAATGAAATGGAGAAAGTTATGAATGAAATCCTGCTTTTATAGAGAGATCCAGGCGTGTTATTTTTTCTATGACGTCATTTGAATTAATTTCAGTTGTTTTCGATGAAGTTTTCAAATATAATAAATTATCGTAGTATTATGATAGATTTAAAAATATTACCGTGGAATGTATTGCATTTTAGAGATATTTAAACCACGCAATTTATATTTCAATGCCGTCTTTTGAATGAAGTTCATTTTTTTCAATGAAGGTTTAAGTTTTCAAATATAATAAATCAATGTAGTATCGTGATAAGTTTTAAAATATTACCGAGGAATGTATTGCATTTTCAACTTTTTAAAATAAAATTGCATTGAAGTTGGAAAGTGTTTCATAATCAATGCTTTAAGCATGATTGATCTTTCTTGTTTAATTATGACACTTTTTCGATTTACGGCCCACGTTTCGTTATACGGCCGAAAAAAATGCTGTACTGTTACCGACCTTCTGTTTAGTTTCAGTTTCTCCCTCTAGATGGCACTGCTACAATTTGCCGCACAAAAATATCAGGAAAAGTTGGCATTATCGTTTTACTGTGATGTCGCTTTTGTGTAGTTAGACATATTTATTCCTGTTTGTTTTCTGGTTGGGTTTTGTTTCTGTTTGTATTGATTGGTGAATTGTAAACATATTTGGTACGTATGTATTAGACAGACTGTATTTACGTAACATATTTAATTAATTCATTAATTCTTTTATATGAAATTGTCTCTTTTTTATGAAAAAATGCCACCGAAACGTTCATTGAATTTGAAGATTGATACTACTGATAAAAATAAAAAGAGAAGCCGAAAATCTGTCACGTTAGAGACCGAACTAGAAGTTTTACGTCGTATTAAAGCTGGTGAGAAAATTGTTCAAATTTGAAATGCAATGGGACTGGCGAAGTCTACCGTTCAAACTATTCACGATAGAAACGAAGAAATTAAAACACATTCGCTATCTGCTGCACCTTTAAGTGTCTCAAAATTAACTGGCCAAAGAAGCAGCATTATAGAAAAAATGGAAAAATTATTAGATATGTGGATTGATCACAATAATCAACGAAGGCTACCAATGAGCCAAATGGCTATCCAAGAAAAGGCTAAAAGTATTTTCGAAAATTTAAAGAGGGAGGATACGGATGAATCTGTGAAAGATGTAACATTCCAAGGAAGCCGAGGTTGGTTTGAAAAATTCAAAAATCGCCACAATTTACATAACCTAAAAATGAAAGGTTAAAGAGCTAGTGGCGATGATGACGCAGCTAAAGAATATCCCAACATTTTGAAAATAATTATTGAAAGAGGTGGATGCCGACCTGAAGAAGTTTTCAATGTAGACGAGACAGGACTCTATTGGAAGAGAATGCCTGAAAGAACTTACATAAGGTGTCAAAAGAACGATTAACTTTGCTCATTGGTGCTAATGCTGCAGGGGATTTTAAGCTAAGACCACTTTTAGTATATCTTTCCGAAAATCCAAGGTGTTTTAAAGGACTGAACAAGAAACAATTGCCCGTCATTTGGAGATCCAACAAGAAAGGTTGGATGACTAAGATTCTCTTTGAAGACTGGTTTAAAAATCCCTTTTTCCCAGAAGTAAAAACATATTTGAAGGACAATAACTTGTCAACAAGGCATTGCTCATTTTGGATAATGCTCCAGGGTACCCGGTTATTTATCCGAATTATCTGAAGATGTGGAGATTGAGTATCTTCCCCAAAATACAACAGCTCTGATCCAGCCAATGGATCAGGGTGCAATAGCCACTTTTAAGGCTTATTATTTACGCAGAACTTTTCGTAAACTTATTCATGACTCCGATGGTGAGACTTCGATAAAACAGTTTCGGAAAAACTACAGCATCAGAGATGCCGTAGACAACATTAGCGAATCGTGGAAGGAATTAAAATCAACCACAATGAAACATGTTTGGAATAAAATATGGCCAGAATGCATAAAAACTAATGGGCCTAAAGTTAATTATCCTTCTGAAATTCGACAAAACATATTAAACTTAGCAAACAATCTTGGTTTTGAGGATTTGGAAGAAAGTGATTTGATTGATTTTCTTGATGCTGGCAGAGAACCTCTTTCAAACGAGGAACTGATCGAGTTAGAAACAGAACGAGCACTTGATGAGGCGCCAGAGCCAGAGCCTGCTATATGCCAACAGCTAACAGCAAGAAACTTGTCGAATGCGCTTTCATTTCGAGCAGGGAGTGAGCATCCTTCTTCAAAATGATCCCAACAAAGAACGCAGCGCTAAAGTGTCCCGAGGAGTAAACTCAGCCATTACCTGTTACAGAACACTGCAAGCGAAGCAGACAAGAAGCAGAGCAAAGCAGACAACGTTGCAAGGCGAAGCAGACAACGTTGCAAGGAGAAGCAGACAACGTTGCAAGGCGAAGCAGAACGTTGGACCAATATTTTAAACTGGGTCAATTCACAACAGCCGAAAGTGATGATGGCAGCATATTGTAGATTACTGATTCTTCATGTTAATGTTCGTCATCAGACTTTTTTTAATTGTATTTTTATTTTTATGTAAGCATTTTTACAGGAAATAAAAAGAATAAAATGCGTTATGAACTAAAATTATATTATTTTATAAAAAATTGGAACAGATCCAATTGAATTTGTATGGGTTTGTATAAAATAATTGATTCGTTATACGGCTTTTCGATTTACGGCCAACTTTTCCGGAACGTATCTAGGCCATAAAGCGAGGTATGGGTGTATAAGAAAAGTAAAAATAGGTTCGCAGCCTATTTTTTGCCACTAGTGCAGGACATAATATTATCCTAAAGCGCTCTGGTTATGTAATTTTTATATACGTTATGGATGGAAATTTTATTGAAGGCATTTTAATAATGGGCAACTTTGGTTGTCTTTATTTTTAAAGTTTTAATGATTTGACTTGTGTTGCATATGATTTTATTTAAACTATAAAACTGATGGGTTGTTTGTATGGAAATGTTTGGCGTTTTTTACATTTTCTTGAAAATTTCTGGAGTAACTAGATTTATTCAATTTTCTCTCATGTTCCGTATTGCTCAAGTCCATGTATATCATATTGACTCATATCATACATTATATTAGTAATATGCCATTTCAATAGCTATATATAACTACCACAGTGACAAATATGACCGTTTTTACTAAATACATGTATATAACACTTATATTAGTAAGGAATCAGACAACTTATTTGGAGTCGGCAAGATGATTTTTTACCAGTTAAGCTATTGGAAACAAAACCATTATTAACTTATAGTTGAAATGAATCGTACTTTATATTTGTTCAGATTTGAAATGGGCATACAATTTCTGATCTGTAAGGGAGCTTCTTGATCCTCTATATTTTTCAGGATGGAATCTTTTTCAGTATTATTTATCCGGAAAATGAAACCATTACCATAAAACAAAGGTCCTGTCAAATACGAATTTGAATATTATCCCAACATCATGTAGTCCAGTATATATAAACATCACGTTTCTTGGCACTTTTGTTTCAGGCGCAAACTGAGAGTAATTTGGATAAAAAAACAACTCTACAATTACCTTTCTTTTTTTCATTTTAAGCATATCTAACACACATTTATTTGTTTTTGGACGCATTTTACGATAAGAAGTATTAATATAAAAAGAACATTCATTTGTATATATTTCTATGTTATCTTAAGAGTTATCTATCAATTCTGGTTACTCAAAATATTTCGCATTTAATATGAAGAAAATATACGGTGAACCAACCACCCAATAAAATTTTTGGTCTGTGCTCTCAGTTATACTAAAAATAAAACAACAACACAAACAATTAACCATGCAGGTAAACGCAGTTAGGCTATGGTCGTCGCCCAGGCGGTGAAGTGGATAGCGTCTTCGACTGCTGCCTCATGGGCTCGGGTTCGAACTCCGAGTAAGGCATGGATGTTTATTAAGGCAAGTCAGTCTTCCGCATTCTGGGTCCTAGTTTAAATGTGAAGCTGCACCCCCTCCGACCTTCGTCAGTGATGCTTGTTTGTAATAAACTCTGTTCTCTTGTCTTGTGTGTCTTTCTTCGTTCTTTCCTGAGTCACTGGTCTTGTATCGGCTGTTCCGAAACAGGAGGTCATTAGAAACAACAACAACAGGCTATGGTCACGACTCTCTAGTCTACAGATCCCTTGACTCTGATTCGACTTGTTATTCTGAATCTAAACACCGAAACGTATCTTAGAGAATTCATTTCAACGAACAGTGGACAAAACATAAGTCTAAGCATGGTGCCAACTTGCTTGTATCATACGTGTTCTTATAATAAACAGATAAACAATGCTGAGTCCATGAACCGAACTATATTATTTATCTATATTAAAGGAAATCAGGTTAACTTTTGACGCTGCTTTATGAACAGACGCCAAAACGTTCAATTCTGAAATTTTACATATAGCCTAATACGAACGAAGTAAATTTGCAAGATGGGCCTAGAATTCTGACTTAAGTCTTAGTTAATTAGATATATATATATATATATATATAATATATATATATATATATATATATATATATATATATATATATATATATATATATATATATATATATATATATATATATATATATATATATATATATATATATATAAAGCAGTACTCTGGAGATCTTCGTTACGTATGGCATCAGAAACTGAAAGCAAAGCTGGAAAATAAAGTCATTTTAAATTTATTTTCAACCATGTATAATTCTGAATCTTTACGTTAAGGTATTAACTATCGTAAAATACGGATCCCTTTCCATATGCAATATTATGCGACAACTTTGTTAATATCTATCTATTTAGTACCATTCACGAGAGACTATATTTCTGCAATAGTTTTCTATGTTGATCCTTAAAAAAATCACTTTTGGCGAATTGCTATCTTCCCATCTGTAATATTTTCGGATAATTTGGCAACAATTTTATAAAATATCACCATCTTGATAGAAATGGTAATTAACGAAAATTACGCCGAATGATTGAATATTCAATTGGAAAATGAAGTTCCATTTATTTGATAATTCCTGTCACTTTTAGGAAAATAATATTGGCTAAGAAAATAGAGAATTTCATGGTTTGTGAGACATCTATGTTTTATTAGAGTATCTAGGGGGTCGTTAATTGATTGCTTATTTTAAAGGATGATATACGACTATGTCGAAAAATAATTACCTGAATCCGTATGACGGGCTTAAGACTAATCTCCGTATAAGGAGATTCGCTTTTTCAGATTAAACGATGAAATGTTAAATACAATACTAACATATGAAAAACATTATAAACATTGAAATTTTGTATTTTAGGAACTTTTGGGTTGAAGTGCAAGGCATCGTTTGTTGAATAATTAATTATTAGTTTCAAATGGATATAATCGTTATGTCCACTTTATCGCTTAGCAGATACTAGCTATATTTTCAATTTTCAAATTAGATCTGCGCAAAATTAAAGATAATTGGGTATTTAGAAATTGTTTCACATGTTGTCAGACAGAAATGTGCCCAATATTTCAATTCAACGTTAAAATATTTTTCCGGAAATCATTTACATTTTAACGAAGCTGTAAAAGAAGCAAAGTCATTGCATTATGCAGGGAAAGTCAGTAGATGATTTTAAGCCGAATATATTAGATTTCTTTAAAAATGCGAAATGCTAGCTCTTCGTGGTTGGTGAGAAAAGGCAAGACCTTTAGTTTATCTTAAATATATATAATGTTTCCTATTTATTATTTTAAACGTTCTTTTCTTTATTGTTTAATGAACAGTGATTCACCATTGCATGTGTCTAGCTACTTAGCGAAACGTAGCTAATTAATTCTAACTAAAGAAAACACTCATTAAATCTGAAAAGAATGATTAATTAAACTTTAATTAATACAATATATATTCATTAGCAACTTTTCAAATCCTTTCTTACAAAAGAAAGAATATAATTACTGAGGATGAAGATTTGTAAACTTATATATCTTTAACGTTTTTGCATATAGAAACCAAGAACAGATTTATTTTGGAAACGAAATCTAAATTTAAGTAATTATCTCTGTGCATAAAATCTACTTTGGTATATTGCGTATCAGGGATATGTAGATAATTTTAATTTTAGAAGTGTAAGATAAGTAAATTGATCTTGTTATCAAACCTGAGTTTCCAAAATTGAACCTTGACTATACTATTCAGTAGTCATTATATGCCTTGATAAGATAATACACATTAGCTAATTGTATGTTCAACATTTGAAGCTAAATATCTTCTTCTTTCTTGTCCCACTTGGCCTAATCTGAGCTAGATAAAGTGCGAAAGACCATTAATCTTGAGTTCAGTTAGAACCAACATTGCATTTTTCAAGAAAGCATCACTAGCACACACACCGGCAGTGAATTAGAAATCCATGTACAATATTTTATTGGACCGTATTCAGTCTAAATTACAGCACGTATGTGGTTAGGCATGTATTCGACAAGGTGCTGGAGAGCATTTAAGATAAGATAAAACCAAGTGTATTGTAAACTCCTGCACAGTTGATGACAGAGGAGATTGTTGTCGGATATGTCTTTCCAACACGTCTCAAACGTTCTCGATAGGATTTAAATCAGGACTTTGCAGTGGCCAGGGTACTTAGTGGAAGTCCGAGTCATGCTCTGTGAACCACTGTTGTATGGTTCCTAAGCGGTGGAAGGGATCATTATCGCCCATGAACGACCCTTTACCAGTGGAGTAAAAATGCAACACTGCAGAGTTTACGTGGTCAGCAAGAATGTTCAAGTACTCCATCGATGACACTCGACCTACCATAAGCACCAGAGGTCCAATACAAAACCATCCGAACATGCCCCACACCATGGTACCCCCACTACAACCTTTACCTGTGCAAACATGGCGTCATGGCGCCATTGGGTTCTCGACACACTTTCCATCTACCTTTATAAAACAAGATATAGAGTGATTCGTCTAACCACTGAACTTTCTTCCAATCATCGGATGTCCAGTGACGTCGTTTCCGACACTGTAAACACATTTTCGTGTTTGTCACTAAAATGGAAGGTTTTTGCAAAGGCATGCGACTGGCTACACGGATTCTCTGCAATGCGTATGCAATAATTTGAACATATTTTTGGCAGACGTTTTCTTTAGTATTGATACTAGAGTCTAATTACTAACTCAATACTGAGATTACAAGAAAAATGAACTATTTCGGAAGCTTACATGAGTAGCAGTTTATGAAAGATGCGGAATATAATTATTATATGACAGGACATAATATAAAAGCTATATAAGCCAACTTCATGCACTAAATTAAAAACCATGCAATCAAAACGAACAGTAAAATATTACAGTGAATGTAAAACAGCATAAATAAAATAATAACGAAAATGAGGGAACTAACCGGGTTTAGAAACTTTAAGAGATGTTTTCAACTAAATACAAAACACAATCGAATAAATGACTATAAAAATACCAGTGAATAACCGAATACTGCCGAACTGGTTTAACATCTTATTATTGAGTTATATGTTTTAAACCGAATATCTTCAAACCAATTTACCCTCTTATAATTGAGCTATATAATGTAATTAACCGATTACCTCCGAAGCAACTTCCCCTCTTATTAAGTTATATAATGTTTTAAACCGAGTTACTCCGAACCGGTTAAACCGCATATAATTGGGTTAAACAATGTTTTAAAATGCGTATTCAGAACCAATTCACTCTTTTATTGAGTTATATAATGTTTCAGAGAAATCTTTCTGAAACGCTTTGCTCTTTGAGCAGCTGCTTAACACTGTTTTAATTGCATAAAATATGCATGTCTTCAAAATGATAGAGAAATAGAGAATAACATCGCTATGCTTTTAAAATAAACAAAGCTGCTATTTATAAGCTTGAAAGGCCAATAAAAAAACTTGTGCATGGAAATATAAACAGTGATACCCAGATTTTATTGAGATTTAAGTAACATTTACGTTATGTTGAGTGTTTCAAGAAAATATATAAATTTCACAAGTTCTGAAAAATACAATTTTTTTACGTTGATTGGTGTCGACTGATTTATTAGAATGGGTCTACATTTTTTTCACTGAACTTATAGAGTGATTTTGAAAACGGCTGTGATGATGTTGCTATGCCCCATAACTACTTAAATAGGGGGGATGGAATTGTTGTATTCAGTTTTGAAATTATATAATCAATCAGAAACATCTCCGAAGGAAGAATCATTATCTGACTGACTTTTCTGAAAAATATAGACTCTGTAAGGAAATCAGGTAACAAACAAGGTTCAAATTACGGATGTTTAAACTTACCAGACACGGCCCAGACCATTGAGCTACTTGGATAGAATTTTTATCTCTTATAGTTGAAGTGCACCCTGCATTATATTTCTTTAGATAGAATTTAGATACCTTTTCTTTATCTACTTTTATATACAAGATAGAACTCAATATGTCGCAATACGACACGAAGTTTAACATACATCGCTGGGTTTGAAAATCAAACGATGTCCATTTTTACACCAATAATAATTTGCATATTTCAGGATTAAACTTTTGCATGCCATTATAAAGAAGTCAAGTCCTAACCAGGATTTGAACCGAAAATCTATGAAATAATCAAACAGCACTCTACACATTAATCAGCGGGAGCGAAATTCATACCTCTTATAGTGTAAGTTGAACTTACAAACTTCATTCTTCACATTCGCCTATTCCGTCTTATCGTATTTTCTATTTATTTTTTTGCTACTACTACGGATGTGAAAGGAATTAAGGTACCCATCTACGTTCAGAACAATTTTTTTGAAAACACTTATTTTATTTTAATTTTTTTTATTTAGATTAATTGTGAAATAAAAATATGAAAATGCCTGAAAGTTTAGTTATACGCGTCATATTCTTTTATAACTTGTGTCATTTCTGTCAAATTTAGTGAAGTTTTACCGAAATGGATAAAACCATCCACAAAATTGCAATACGACAATCTTAATTTACCTTGAACTCAAAGTATATATAGGAATGGCCCTTGAAATGTATTTAAATCTAAGAGGAATTTTATACTGGACAAGAAATACAGCAATGATATGCGTTTAATACGGATATGTTTTCCAAATTTTGCAATCCTTCTCCTATAACAACATTTATTGAGATCGCATTTCACCCACATCAATACTTTTAGTTCATTTTGTGGTATACAAACAAAAACAAAGTTGAAATTAACATTTAAGAAACATATTTAATTAATCTTAGAACATGGTCGTACATCGTATAGCCGTAAACATTGCATTGTGCCGTATATTAAAACCCACCATATAATCTTTAGCGTTAGTTCCTGGAATAAAAAATATTAATATAATACTACGCAATTAACTTTACTCATTTTAATATTAAAATAAATATTTATTAAGCACCATACAATCACAATTGGAATACAACAATTATACTTATACTATATTTAAGGAGAAGACTGGACATGTGAGACTAGGCATACAAAAATTCTTAAACTGATTATGACCTTTTATAATATGATTTGCACATACCTTCTTGATGTCTTTAGACGTTTGTCCTGCATTGGATTGATAATCGAAACTTGTTTGTTTCACCATCTCTATATGACCACGGCCTCTTATTGATGCATATCCGTATCTCGCTTGTTGCACCTGTCTGCGTCTGTGTGGAACTTAATGCATATATATTCTGACTGCACTGTATGCGTACCTTGATGCATATCGTTATGCACCTGTGCCGAACTTAATGCATGTCTGAATCCCGACTCCAACTACTTTCTAACTATATTCTCCTCTGTATTGATCTGCCTCTGTAGAACCTTCTGCATGTCTATTATCGACTGTAACTGCACTTTTATCTCCAACTTTATTTTCCTCTGTCTTGATCTGGCTTTGTCGAACCTTCCTGTAGGTTGCCACCTCTTTTTGCCTGAGGTTGGGAAGTCAAGCAGCATCTGGCGCGGTTAGTACTTGGGTGGGTGACCACCTGGGAACACGGCGTGCTGTTAGCATATTTCGAGCGCGGTAGCCCGGTGGTTTGCGCGCTGGATTTGCACGCTGCCACAACTGCCGCCGTGTTCATGCGGAGTACGATCACGTTAAACATGTGGATCCGTAAGTCCTTCCCAAATGTTGGTGGTAGGAGAAGGAGGGTACGGTCCCTGTGAATGCTTCCCCCACTGGGATCCGGTCTAAATTGGGTGGCACTTCCCGACCGTCCAAACGGTTACCTTACACCTTTCTGGTAGGTCGGACGGTCTGCGTCTCAACAACAGCGCGTCTTAGGCGGTCATTGGTTGACCTCATGGAGATGCGACGGTAGAACTTCCTTATTGGTTGAACTTTCAACCAATCTCGTGATTTCACCTTTATCCCCCTTTCTTATGGCTTCCTTGACCTCTCGGTCAGGCTCGCTATAATTTGGCGTCAACCAGACTGCGCCCTTTGTCTGGCTTTTTAGATATCATAAATAATTATATAAACCTGTCTACGTGTATCCTGGTCTCACACATTTTAAAAGTCATTGTCATGTATAGATTTTGTTCGCAGTAAATTGATTTTGATGCATTAGAATTGTGTGTAGAGTTTCACCGCTTTGTTTAAATTTCACTTATCTTATTACCCAATTATCCTTATTATCCTTATTATCCAATTTATAAAAAAAATATTAACGTATAACTAAATTTTCATGCTTTTATTTCACAGCTTACCTAAAGACAGTATAAAAAACACTGTTTAAGAAAAATTTGTTCTGAAAGTAGGCGGATACTTTAATTAAAGTAATTTCAAACACTTAAGTGTTTTATAATTTTTGAAGGAGAATCTTACTCATTAACGACCTCCTATAATTAAACGTGCTACAATTTCATTAAATTATTAAAACGGATTATCTTTGTAGTACAGTACTTATAGAGTAATTCGGAGCTTTACGTGATTTCCATTTACGGGAGTATTATGTGGTCCGAATTAATTCTGTAAATGGGAACGAGTAATATTGTATCCAATTATAAAGTTGTTTAATCAGGCAGGTCCATATTGGAAAGTAAAATCCCTTTCTAATCGAGTTTTATTATTAGAAACGTAGACAATGATTGCTCCTAATTTTAGTCCTGTCCCGTTTACTTTTCCTTTGTTCTATTATTACTTTATTATTATGCTAAGGAAATATGTCAAAAGTCATTTTGAAGATTCGAGGTTTATTCATTTTTTATAATGGGAGTTTAAAAGTAATATTAGATAAAGATCATGGTAACTTACTAAAATTATGCTGGATTATTATATTTTCTTTATCGTACTGTACCTACTGAGCAAGTACGAGATTTAGGCGACTTTCATTTACGGCTTGCTTTCATAGTACCAAACAACTGCGTAAAAGAAGGTAAAACAATTATTCTATTCAGTTATAATGTTTTTTTAATTTTACCGGGATGTTATATCACAATCCGATTAACTCGTATTTTTACAAACGTAGACTCTAATTGTTTCTATTCTCCTAATATGGGTGTCCTTAATTTATTTTTCCAATCTGTGCTATTATTACGGAGGTATATCAAAACGATAATTTTGAACACTTACATTTTTTTTTCTTTTATAATGGAAAAATTTATCTTTCGCTGAAATGTTTTACTCATTGACGAATATGACAATTAACTACCATTACAGATTTGGAACGCTTCCTAGTTCGTGCAACGAAACGGAATTTAACTGTGTTCAGCGAGAACGTTCAGCTGTGGAAAAATGTAACACTATCTCGTCAATTTCATTTCAAATAGACATTGTGCCGTAGTAAATGAAAAATTCTATATATAAAAAATTAAGATTGCAGTATGACAGTTTGTGTTTTAAGTAATATACACAATTTAGCAAACACAGATACAAACATAATTAAAAAAAATGTACGAGATAGGCCTAGAAATGAAATTTTAGTTCTCACCATATTCATGTGATATACTTTTATACCAAAGCATATCACGCGAATATTGTAAAAATCATGTAGTAGCTCTTCATTTAATTGCATATTATAAATGAGATTATTAAATAGTAAACCAAACGAATATCAAACTAAATTATATCAAATGATGATTGCTTGAATTTTTTTAATGCATTTTCCGTCTACCGAAAATTATGCCATTATCTTAAAAGGTATTTTGAAAATACATTCTGAAATCTGATAAATTCTATTTAAACTACTGTATTAATTTTATATTTTGATACGATCATGAATAAGTATTATATTAAATTCAATTCATATATGCTTATTTGCCCATTTTGAATACTAGTGATGTTCAATTTTATGAAAAACCTTTATACATTTTGTATTTAAAAAAATATTTTACGAATTTGAAATGTTCTATAAAAACAACACCTTACTCATAAAAAATGTTAATAAGTAAAATAATTAGTGCAAAGAATAAGGAAAAATAAGGAAATGTTACTTGAGTGTTTTCTTTTTTATAATAAATATCTGCGAAAATATATCTTTCCCGCTATCGTCCACAAATATTAATTTATACAATATTCAATAATATTATATTACATAACCTTTTACGCTATTATCCACAAATATTTTATATTTTTCTAAAGAAAGCTTTATAATTGAAATTCAAGTCAATTTAAATAGTTCCAGTTGCACGAAATTTCGAAGAGTTGCTATGATCAACAGGTGATTCGAAATCTGAAAGCCATTCTCATGTAAATATTAGTTAAAACTAAATTCTTGTAATACATTTTATTACATAAATTATAGCCAATAATTATATAAACACACTACGTTTGAGCATATAAGAAAAAATTCAATATAGATTTCATGAAATCGATATAAATATTTACCTTGCGTTGGATTTAGAATACTGCAATCGCAATATGCAAAAATTCAAATTCCGTATTTTGTGGATTTTACGTTTGAAAATACGTGTATATTATTAACATTGCTTTTATAATGATGTTTTTGTGGGTACATTTGCACATATCCAATTTTCGGGAGTTAATGCGTATTAATGAATTACTGCGAAATTTTCTCTCCGAATAAACCCAAATTCTTATTTTTTTTCTAGATGTATACGTATATACAGCACTAACATTTATTTACAATTAAAATACTTTAGAAACTTATATGAGTTGAAAAATCGAAGTTCGATCCTAAAATTTCGCTATGAGTGCTTTTTCCCAGCTAATAAATTAATTATTTTTAAACATATCATACAGATTTTAAAGTAAACCAATACTTATTATTTAAAAATATATGTAATGTATACATTTACATATGTAATACATTCGTAATGTATACATTTAAAAACATATGTAATGTATACATTTATTTATATGTAATGTATACATTTCATTATTTAAAAATATATGTAATGTACAGCTTAAAATATCTGTAATTTATATCTGCGAGTTCATATGCGTCTATTGTGACCAATTTCGCAATCAATGTACAAGCTTGAGTCTCCAGGTATGTTGCTAAAATACATTATTATCATCCCTCAACTCTATTAACATCTATTGGAAATTTTAAAGTAGGTAGATTATATACTTATTACAGAATATTTTACAATTCATTTATTTATGACCATTGTATTATGGTAAAACGACTCTGGTAGTTAATACTTTTTACGAAAACAGAAAATTCATAGATGAAATATATGCGAACATTTCAAAAGTTATACAACTTTTAAAAGTTTTACAACTTTGCAATAATATTATATTTTACGAAACAGTGACTTTCACATACCTTTCCGACTTTGGCAGTTTCTCCTATTTAAATAGTCACCCTTTATGATAGGTGATATATATCCCTTCGGGGCTTCAGCATCGCTTTCGAAGTACGAGGAAGCGCGCTTCGTTCTGCTAGCGCCGCAGACGAAAAACTCTCCTGTAACTAAGCTATCGTATCGCCTGCCAGGTGAAGACAGTGAACCAACTCTGACGGTAGGCGGGTTTTAGGGCTGAAGTGAGCGCCCTCACATCTGAAGGATTACGGGGCGAGGACAATCTGTCGTCATCCTAAGAAAAAGTGGAGGTGTGGCATACATCATTTATTTCATGCAGGTAAAGTAGTGAGAATTCCGCACTGAATATCGATTGCACGCACATAGAAATACTTGGCATAAACTGGGATTTTTAATATATGGGATAATTTTTATTTTACTTAATTATATATGAAGTTAAACATTCCTCAGTTTCGATATATATGTAGCTAAGCAATTTATTCCTGAAATCGAAATCTGACAAAGAAAAAAATAGTAATAAAAATATAATTTGTGTAAGATTTAACTCGATCAGTATTGCAATCAAATTTATTTTTAACATAGATGATCAGGATATAAGGAAATACTTGGCAGAGGAACTAAATTGAATATTTTTATAAAAATTTACTTAAATTTTATTATTAAAAAGAACAATAAAACAACTAACTTCAGGAACACCATGGAATTTCTCCTTCAGGAGAAGCAAAATAAAGAACTTAATAAATACTTACATTCAACAATGCATCCAAGAAATTAAATAGTTGCCCAAATGAAATTTATAAAATTTAAATGAGTGCCATAAGAGCAATTTTTGAGTAGTTAGTTCCTTGAAATTTATTTGAGGTGGATTTCTATGAATAGTCAATATTTTCTTTCAATAAAACTCGCTTGCCAACGATAATTCGGTATGTATTTCACTAAAAAACTTTGAGTTATATCTTACTTACTTTCCTCTTGAAAATGTGTTTCTAATATTTTATAAATTTAAAATTTTATTTATTTTTAATTTATATTTTTATTTAATTATATCTCACTTATATTTTCATTCATGTATATTTTACATTTTATTCATTTTTATATATATAATTTGAGTACTTTATATTTTTATTTTACATTGTATGCTTTATGTTTTGTTATATTATGGTTTAATTTCAATTGCATCTATAAGTTTTAGCACCTTAACTTTTAACTAAAAATAGTTATTTTAAAATTTTGTGGAATTTAAAATACAATGTGCAATTTCAAGGGAGATGCAAAAATATCTTACTCAACGAAACTAAACCAATAATACTCAATTATTTTTTAAGTTACAGGGGGGAGAATAAAGTAAAACAGTTTATTTTTATCTAATTGTGAATGTAAAGTATAACAAGTAATAAACAACAGGTTGGGAACAACGTTTATTAGAAAAATGTAAGAAATACATCATTACAGCCTAAATACGGGGAAAAAAATCGATTACGATTTAAAGGGATTTGCAAAAGACAGCAGCAACTAATATACGTGTGGATGAAAATTGAAATACAATAAAAATATTCGAATGGGGTATCAAAAGATCGAGTGCATCTAATTGAAAAGCAAAATATGAAATTATTCATTCTTGCAACCACTAGATAGAGAGCGAGTAAAAAGGAATCATTTTTAATTTTTTTTTGTTTTAAAAAACACCGAACGAAAATATCAGAAAAATTATTATATTTCATCATCCCGTTCAAAATACAGGAAAAAAAAAACTCGTATGATCCAGTTTATTTATAAAACTAGGAGGATGAGCTATAAAATGTGGTCGTGTGAAACAATTAAATAAAATTTCTTAATTTTGTAAAAAGTAATAGACTAAAAAATACAAAATGATTCCACAGTCATTACATGTCAAAGGAAATATTGGAAGAAAAATGACATATACATCAGATTTATTAGAAAAATGGGGGATGGGTTATAATATTTAGGATGTGCAAAAATTAAATGCAAAAGGCCAAAAAAAATCGGGCGCATCGCGACGAAGAAAATATTACCAACTTTATCATTTTTACTTTCCTTATATACATAATGTATAAGGAAAGTATTGTGACTGGGTCGAAAATTCGAAATCGAGTTTTCGACGGGAGAGCACGTTTCAAGCATCTCTGATCACGAATCAAACATTTTTGAAGTGATGTCTGTGTGTGTGTGTGTGTGTGTGTGTGTGTGTGAAAGTATGCGTGTGTGTGTGTGTGTATGTGTGCCAGAGAGCCTGTGGAGACGATAACTGACGAACGAAAGGACCGATTTGAACCAAATTTGGTACAAAAATCACAATCCGTAAGCACTGGAAGCCTATTGTTTTTATATGCAATCGAATATTCAGAACCCTCCTAAATTTTCGAATGAAATTTTGAAAAAATCGTCAAAAAATGAAAGCAGCTAATAGTTACGCAAATAGACATTTCTTATGTAATTTTTCATTAGAAAACGATTGACATAAATTTTAGAACGCTAACATGGCCCGTTCTTGAGATATTGCACATTTTTCAAAAAAATTATTAAAAAGTCATATAAAATTTTAAAAAAATATATTTCCTATTGAGAAACATGTTCCCTTTTCATATGTAATACCATGCGATAAATTAGGTGACGTCATTCTCGTGGATCTAGCTCGTTCCATTCATGAAAAAAGTTACTTTGAGTAATACTTTTGTATTTGAACCGCAATAGTCATTTATCTGCTGTAAGAATGACTTATTTCTTCGTCCATAACGCTTGGCGAGATTTTGGCGACGAATTTAGCGAAATGTCGCCAACTTGGCGACTTTTGGAAATGTTGCCAAATTAACGAAAATCTCACCAAATGGATAAAAATGACGCTAAATCAATGAAAATGACGACTCATTGTCGAAAATTCAATATCTTGGAAAGAATATTAGTATCTACTATAAGAAAAACCTATATTTTTTACTGTAAATGTAGTAAATTCATTACATTATATAAGGAAAATCATGTGTTGCCCACATCAGATTTTTTAGTTTTGAGATTGTGGATGGTTTAAGAAGACCATGGATGGTTTAAGAAGTCCAGTGTCTTGTTTTTCTTGGTTTTGAAGTGAAATAATGCAAGAAACATAAGCGGGGAGAAACATTTTGAAACATTTCTCTCCTGAACAACAGACATTCTCCCTCTTTTTAATACAAGCAGGGAAAATAAGAAACAGGTGCCAAGCTGATCAAGCACTTGTCAAATATTTCTTCATTTATTCATATAGAAAACATTTGAAATATTTATTTCAAATACTATAATTAAATAATTTAAGTAAAACCTTGTCTCCCTTGACGCTCTGCCGCTGATTAAACTTGAGGTTAAAGTATATATATATATATATATATATATATATATATATATATATATATATATGTATATATAGTATATATATATATATATATATATATATATATATATGTATATATAGTATATATATATATATATATATATATATATATATATATATATATATATATATATATATATATATATATATATATATATATATATATATATATATATATATATATATATATATATATATATATATATATATTTGGATTTTCCCGAACGACTGTAATTGTGTCTTTACTTATCAGTTTGCTGAAATTATCTACAGAGTAGCTGCAAATAATGAACAAAGTTTTCAGAATGTTTTACGGTGATATTAAATTAAATTATTAAAAGAACCATTTCAAAATGTTTTTACGAACACCAAACGTAGCTAGGAGAACAACTAATGGTTCGCAAATAAAGTGTTTACAGGAAACTACTGCATTAGGGAAAAACAAATCCAGGATAGCGGTGATAAATATATCTATCTTTCCGAAATAGAATACCATTAACTACTGGACCACCCGTCCCTGTCTTCCAATACCTGAAATATTTGAGAGAAATGGACTGAGATGAACAATGTTGTAAATATATATCTATCCGTGCGCTACATGAGGTCCAAGAGTAGATTAAAAGAGATTGTAGCAAAGCGAGAAAGATGTTGAGCTATACAATTGTGCTCACTCGGTGGGAGAACACAATTTTCTTGGCCTGTTTGGAACGTTGCAGATATTTATCTTCAGCTTGAAGGTATACAGAAAACTCAACTGAATCTATAGAAATACCAAATCTATGGAACTTACGGATTCTATAGGAAATAGAAAATAGAAAATATGACAAATACGTGTCACATTTGCAGCGGTAAGTGAAAGGAAAATTGAAAGTAAATTACAAATCTGTAAGGAAGGTATAGAAATATTAGATAAAAGTAGCATTCGAGGAAATAAATTATTGACATGATCATACGTACAATATGAATAAAAGACGAATCTTAAATATGATAAATAAAAAGTAAATTTCGTCTTGGAAATTCGTTTGAGGATCATTTCCACGGCGAGGGACCTGAGGATTTACACCAATTTACCTCAAGGGAAAATTCGCTTCAGAGAATTTTACTATCCCTATATAGATAGTATAATATATAGGAAAGTTCATAAACACAAAACTCACCCATTAGAAGCGTTCTCAAATTCGGCCGTATAAGAAAAGTACTGTGACGGTTATGAAAACTCAAATGCGAGTTTTTGACGGAATAGCATGTTTTAAGCATTTCTGAACTTGGATCGAACATTTTGAGGTAATGTCTGTATGCATTCATGTCAGTTTGTGTGTCTGTTAATGTGTGTGTTAGTGTGTGTGTGTATGTTAGCGTGTGTATATGTTAGTGTGTATATGTTAGTGTTGTTGTTGTTGAGACCCAGACCGTCCGACCTACCAGAAAGGTGTAAGGTAACTGTATATGTTAGAGTGTGTATATGTTAGTGTGTATATGTTAGTGTGTTTGTGTGAATTAGTATGTTTTTCCGTGAATTTGCGTATTCAATACCTCACGAACGAATGAAGCGTTTGGAAATTCATTTGGTACTGTTATTATAATCAATGAATACTGGAACATTTTTAATTTAAAATGTTATCGAATGTTCCAAAAACCATGCAATTTTCGAGTGAATTTTTGAAAAGTAATTAAAAATTACGACCTTCATTGATGATAATATATACAATGTTATTTTATATGTAATTATATTCCATTTTAAGATGAATTTAGAACGATAACATGAACTTTTCTTGAGATAGTTTACTTTTTTCAAATAAACATGTAAAATTAACACAACGTAAGGAGTAGTTAATTTCATCAAATTCATTATCTTTCTTTACGCACTATTAGGCAATGTATCTGTTCATTTCATTCTCGTGGAACTACATTTCCAATTCTGTGAATTTATAGTTTTCTATTTCATCTCTGAGTGTTCGTTTCCATCTATGATTTTACAATTGTGGATCTAGATTCTTTGATCTTGTTTGCTCCGTTCTAGATATTTTCGTTCTAGATCCTTTTTGTAATAGTTTTAGTTACTGATATCAGATAATTTTGCCGATAATCATTTATTTCAAAGGATATTAATTAAATGTCAATTGCATTTTGATAAGTGTTTAGAAAATAAGTATGAATAAGTCCTTCTATTTGGAGTGATCAGTGGACAAAAGCGACACATTGTTATATCATTGTTATATCGTGTGGTCTGGGCCTTCAACATTGTTATATCAGTGCCAAAATCACTGTGCTGTGGTTATTGCATATCATGACTTCGGTGTGAAAAAATTAAAGTCGTTGAAGTATATATTGATAGCCATATGCTGCACACATAGTACGGTTTTTCAATACTGTATTTAAAAACTTGGAATATTACGTAATAAAATTTTTGGAATTGATATTTCGACGGTGCACAATAAACAATATGTGCGCATCCAACCTGAAAACCAGCCGCCAACTTATCAAGAAAACTTTTATCCGTCTATGCTTGTAGCTTTCGTGATTGAGTTAATTGGATTATTTTGATGCAAAACCATTTTTATACATTCTTATGGATAGAATATCTCTGTTTGCAGGTTTAGAAAATATATTGTTAGGAATTTTCTTGGTTCGGTAACCATTATGCTTCCTATAAGAAATTGACTTTTCTTGTTTGAGTTTTACAGAGTACAATTGTATGCGACAGTAAAAATTAAATTGCACTGATATATTTCCTATATCATATCGTTTGAGCAAAAATCCTGAACACATGTAAATTTTACATCTTAGGTTTTCTCCGTTTCAGATGATACCTGATATAAAAATCTAGCCAAGGTATCAGCAGTGAAATTTCTTCATATTGTGCGCTCATTTTACTTTTAATACAAAGTGCGTAATATTAAGTTTAACTTAAAATTAATTTTGAACCAGTGAAATCTTAAATACATATCCGAAATAAAAGGCTCTATGCTATATATCTCATACATTGATTTTACTGTGCTAATATCAACTTGTATAGCAAAAATCATTATTGGAATGAAAAAATAAGCTTTATCTTTTCCTGATTCTGGACTCAAGTTGTTCTCCTAAAATGTTTCATAAAACGTATTTTAAAATATATATTTCAAGTTGGTAGCAGGTTAGTGGCGACTATGAATTGTTTTACTTTGGCTTGTGAGTGTTAATATAAACTGTTTTCTTATAGCTAACATCCACGGCATTTAGTCTAATTTATCTATTCACCTATACGCTATATGCTACCATACGTGACATATGCTACCTGCGCATAACTTTGTCATTTACATCCATAGCGGTGTTGAAAACATAGTTTTATCGAATTCATAACAATTGAAAATAACATTGTTTTAATAATAATTATTATTTCGTCCAGAAAATAATACTATGAAAATTTTATATTTTAGAACAATATATTTTCGATTGTATTCTAATGACGGATATTACATAGCGTATTTATAGTTATCAATATACTGCCTAGTCTGTCTCATCACTTGATGAATTGTAGTTTTCCATAAGGAATAATGTTATGAAAATCTTAAAGATTTAATATAATTCGAGTTTTAACTTGCAAGTTACTAAACATTATATCCAGTTATATTTTAGTTTTCCTGTTGTATCAAAAGAACGGTTTTCTTTCATTTTTGAGTTATCATATACAAACCTTAAACATACAAATTGTGGAGTATAAAAGTTAAAGGTAGCTTATTGGTTTCATGAGTGGCTGCAAATTTAAAATGGTACATTGCGGAAAAGATAACTGGCTTATTATTTCTGTGTTGCCTGGTATTATCTGAAATTACAAATGGATTAATATACATACATATCTCCACTTACACAAATGAAAATACATAATTGGTCATATAAAAATTTATTAAAATATTATTTAAGCTAAACTTGCGTAAGATTACATTTATCATTAAACTATATTTACAAAATCATCAGTTGCTAACATTATTGTTACAGATAATGTTACTTGGAAACGGAGAATGTGACACAGTGGCACTATTACTGACTTAATTTCAAATATATATGAAAACTGTTACATTTTTCTCTTGATTACTTCACAATTGCACTTAGTTTAGATTGCACTTACGATTTAGAGCATTTGCATCTACAGCCAACAGAGAGAAATCCAGGATGAAGTGGTGAAATCACATGGGCACGCCAACTCTACAATCGAAGTGTTAGAATAATGAAATTTTTCAATTCTATTATACAGAGGTACTGGAGGATTTATAATAATGTTACGGAGGTGTTTCATACTTGCTGTTCCCATTGGCTCTCAGTAATCCTTCTTCCAATTGACTCCAGTCATGTGGGTGAAGCTTAGGTCGCACGTCATTAGAAAATTTCCTTATAGCCACTGCGATTTTGCTTACGTCCATGAAACTCACGTGCCATGAAACTCACAGGCCATGAGGTCGTTATTAAATTTCTTCCCCATAAATGATCCGCCCCATCATACAAACTAGCTTCTTCATGTCTGATGCTGGTGTCATATTGTCGCTTTTGTATACTGTAACACCTGTAATGCATTTTATTACCACTATATCACAGAAATACACACGCACATCTTCTCTAAAGTGTTCGAAATTTTTCAAGAGGTATTTAAACGCATTTTACGATCAGTAATTTCAAATTTGAAAATGTTCTTGAAGACATTTCTTTATACAATGGTATTAAAAAATGAAAATGTGATAGGAAATAATATATATATTTTAATTAAAATTAAGCGCAAATTTTTTGAACTTCATAAAGCCATCTTTGATAGTTAGGTGTAAATTCGAACAAAAATTACCTCACTCATATTAATAGAACATAACGATAGTTTTTCCCAATCAACGTTTTTCATAATATTTCTTATTTCGTCTGCTGTTATTAAACAACTAAATTCCCCCTGTAAATCAATACAGGTTCCCATTGTAAATTTTCAGCTTCGAATTTAGATATATTAAAACTGCGCAGCTGTTGTTGACGTGAATAAAACACTGTACTGCAAAAGAATGATAAAAATCTGAATAAATATTATCTTAAGTATTATTGCGTATTATTTATAAAAGGGATCTAAATAGCGAGAGAGAAATAGAGTAGACGGAACGAAAATTCCATTTTTTTTTAAAGCTAAAATGCATAAAGTAATAAATTTAAAACTGTCATTGTCAAGAACTTTATTCAAATTTCTAAAGTATAAACGCGGTATTTTGTACAATAAATGGCGTAATCACATTCCTCACGGAAAAGAAAAATGCTGTATTTGAAACTAATCTCTCGGCTTACATATATGCCTAATGCATCTAAAATATTGGGTGACGAAACACATATTTCTAGAATCTTAAAATGTATTTTTCCTCTTCAAGTTTATTTTCATCAAATTGTAAACAAGTGCAACCAATTCATGAGTAAATGTTTATGCTCTATAACAATGTAAAACTAAAAAAACAAAATAAACTTTTGCTTTGAAAGAAAATCGAGTTTTTGAACAGAATAAATTTGTTGTAACTTCAAATTCAGGTGATACTTACACATATAAATATATTAGTAGGGATAACATGATGGTCTTATAATTATCTACCGGAAAATTTATTATACTGTAGAAAAAATATTGCAAAAATGTCTTAAAGGGGAACAAATTATTTACATGAGTAATTCATGCCTAAATCTAAGATAAATTTGAAATAAATTTGCAAATATAACAAATAAATTATCTTCCATCAAAGAAATTTTTGCACAGAATTTTGCAAAGAAATTATGCACCTGTGCCGACTTTTATGCATATCTGCATCCGCACACTTCAGCTATATTCTCATATGTCACTGATTTCTGTGTAGAACTGTATGCATGTCTATATCGACTCTTACTACTCCAACTATTTTCTCAAATTGTTCTTACGTCTCTGAATCTCTTACTGATCTCTATTGATTATATATCTATAGTAGCTATATAGAACTTTCTATCGGTTGCAACCTATTTTTGCCTGAGGTCTGATACGCCTCTTCGGTGACCATTGGTTGACCTTAGGGCGACGCATTAACACTTACTTATTGGTTAACCTTTTAACGAATCCCATGGCTTTTCCTTTAGCCTCCAGTAACTGATCTGGCTCGATAAATCCTGTACTTGAAGTTCCGTATTTATGGTATTGCTGACCTCTCTGGTCAGGGTTGCAATACATTGGAGTCTTCCAGTCTGCAGCCTGCTAGATATCATAAATTCATATATAAATCTGTCTACATGAATCCCGGTTTCAAAAACAATTGTAGGGTCACTTTAAGCATATAAATACGTATATACAACCGTATCAGTAACTCTCAATAGTGTCAACTGTTTAATTCAGTGTTTCTCAATAGATGTGCCGCGAAACTCGGAACACAATATGAGGATTTCGCACCCAGTCATACTTGGAGGCAGTATTGGAGGGGGAAAATTAGGTCATGCTATCGAAAAGAGTTAGAAGATGATTTAAAAATCAGTTCAGATGTCATTTTCCTGTATGGATCAATCACGAAAGTCAAAGGAAACATCTGAAGATTTTTTTTTTACTTGTGATTTATATATTCTATATTTTCTTAAGAACAAGGTGAGATTATCACTTGAAGTTAACACTTTTTCTTGTTTTCCCTGCATTCTCTCATTTAGGTAATTTATATGTTTAAAAATACCAGCCATGTAGGCTGGCATTTGCACATTACTCGTTGTCGCTTAACTGAGCAGCAACATTTAGGTTTTCGATACTGTACCTACTTAATAGCTCATATTTAGATCCACAAATTTTGCAAGAACTTTATCCTTTGAAAACCACGGATATCAGTATTAATAACCAAAGTGACATTACAGAATCCCACTTCGTGCACGTTTGTTTCATGAGTCTTGTCTTTAGTGTTATTGACTTAACTAAATTTACTATATAAAAGTGTCTAAAACGCTTTAGGTTCTGTTGGAATAGTTTCGTCATAAAAGCTTCACGATGCATAAAACAGTGTTGTTGTTGTTGAGACCCAGACCGTCTGACCTAGCAGCATGAAACTGTGTGTCGAACGTACATTTTGGAAATTTTGTTTCAGTCATGAAATACAACTTTTGAATTTTGAAGTCATTACAAGTGCACAATGTGTGTATACAAAAATATAACTTTTCAAGGACAACTCCTATAGTTTCAATCTTCTGGATTTGGAATTATACATATTTGGCATGACGTTGAAGGAAATTCAGGAAAATAATTCTTCAATAATTGAATCCTGATCAAAAATCTGATGAAACTCAGTAATTGACATTTGGTACTTCTATCAGTTGACTCATCAAGCTGTAGTGAAAATGCTCGACTGCCACTTAGCTTTTCATGTACATAGCTCTGGGTTTTTGAAGATATGCCATCAATCTGCCTGGAAATTATATCGGTTGACTATGGAACTAAGAATATTTCCCTTTCGGCGATGTCACCTTACTTCGATTTCATTATTTCTATGCAAGCAGGTGAAATTACATCCTCAGAAAAAATGTGGGACTGCATTTTTTGTTACTATTTTAGCAGATTTATAACTGGCCACTTCTACTTTTTCAGAAATAGTTGCTTTTCGTACCATAGCTTTTGCTTGTTTTTCTTTCGATGACGACAGTTATCCTAAAAAGGTTCTCATATTTTCCAGATAAACGACTATGTTTAATATTAAATTGTGTTTTCAAATCACTAGTTACCACACATTTGTTGTTTAGATTCTTTCACAAATGGAACATTGGGTTTCAAAGCGGTTTTCAGGTCCACTGAACGTAAATTCAAAGATTAGATAGCTATCTTGGTGCTTCTTGGACTCTTGGAATCATGGGTTCAATATCAATGTTATTGTTCCATTCTGTCACTGACTCTTCTTCAACTTTTCTCCTTTTAATCGGATTTTTTTTTTAATTTTATTATCATTTTAATCTTATCCACACTAAACTAAAATTAAAAAAGCAAAATTAACTCAATTCTACATATACACGTATCAGTCACGCTAGCAATCAATCTCAAAACCTTCCAGAACACGAACAAGCGTACGTTACGACTATAAGTTTACAAACAATTAGCTACTGAATGCAAACTCCAAATCGTATGTTAGTGTGTAGCAGGAACTCACTACAAATGATAGTGTGCTGTGAACAAAAAGTTTGAGAACCACTGGTATAGTTTAACATATGTGGATCTATTCCCGCCTGATGCAAGCGTTCTTTAAAATGTAGGCTTAACCGAGTAACTTGGATCACGTTAATAACTGATGCATAATAATTGCCGAATTCACAAGGACCGTTTTTTTCAATACCTTCACTGAACGGAGTGCTGCGTTAAACAATGCTGTACGTGTTTGACGTAACGGTATAAAATAGCAGAAGACTGACGAGGTTCTACATATTAGAAGTTGCATTTCGATCTGAAATCTGACTTGCAGAATAACGATGTTGTAATTATTGATTTAGTCACATTGCCTTGTTTGAAAGGGTTAGACGTTTCAAAAGAAATTAAAGTCATTCAACACATTGCCCGGATGGTATTGCTAGTATCGTGAATTTGGGCAATGCAGACTGACAAGGTTCGAGATCCGGTTCCCACAACTATTAAAATATGTCTAAAATTTTAAAGATTAATTTCGAAATTGCAGATAATATGGTCTAAAATTGAAGAAGTTATTAAGAAAACAAGAATATATAGTTTAAATGTATCTATAACTCGATATTATTAAAAGTATTTTTCGTATTTAATATTACATTCAGTGTTGTAATTCAATACTCAATATAATAGTACTTTATACAGATTAAAAACTATTGAAATTTCATGGAAAAAATTCCGTGTGTATGAGTACAGAGCATAGGCGATTTTGTCTTATTGAAAAGTTGTCGATTCTTTTGCAAAAGTACTCAACATATTTTAATAAATATCTGTTCCATTTTAAAATAATTTAATTTTGTCAGAAAAAAGACCTATTTATATTCCAAAAATATAACTGATTCACTGCAGATTAATATATATATATTTCCTTTTAAAATTTTCATCCATAATGTAATAATAAATGAAAAAAATCAAGTACATTTTAATAAAATGAAATGAATAGCACGTTTCACTCATAGCAGTCATCTATTTGAATAATTGGTTTATGTGTAAGCTAGGGATTGAAAAACAAGTAAATAACGAATTATGCTTTCATCGATAAAATGCAGCACTTTTGCTTTCGAAATTGATGATTGAGTTGAAACATTATACGTATTCGCTTTCAATTCAATCAGATAGACAACTGTGACAAAATAAAAAATCTGATGTAGGCAACACATGACTTTCCTTATATAATGCAATGAATTTACTACTTTTACAGTTAAAAAAATGTTATTCTTATAGTAGATACTTATATTCTTTAAAAGATATTGACTTTTTGTCAATTAGTCATCATTTTCATTGATTTAGCGTCATTTTTATCAATTTGGCGAGATTTTTGTTTATTTGACAACAATTAAAAGTGTCACCAACTTGGCGACATTCCACCAAATTCGTCGCCAAAATCTCGCCAAGCGTTATGGACGGAGAAATAAGTTATTCTTACAGAAGATAAATGACTATTGGCGTTCAAATACAAAAGTATTACTCAAAGTATATTTTTTCATGAATGGAACGAGCTAGATCCACGAGAATAATGTCATCAAATTTATCGCATGGTATTACATATGAAAAGTGAACATGTTTATCAATAGGAAACATATTTTTTTATTTTATATATCTTTTTGATAATTTTTTTGAAAAATATGCAATATCTCGAGAACGGTTCATGTTAGCGTTCTAAAATTTATGTCAATTGTTTTCTAATGAAAAATTACATAAGAAATGTCTATTTGTGTAACTTTATTAGCGGTTTTGGTTTTTTGAATATTTTTTTTAAATTTCACTCGAAAATTTAGGGGGGTTTTGAGCATTCGATTGCGTATAAAAACAATAGGCTTCCAGTGTTTACGGATTGTGATTTTTGTACCAAATTTCGTTCGAATCGGTCCATTCGTTCGTCAGTTATCGTCTCCACAAATTCACTGGCACACACACACACATATATTTTCACACACACACACATACTTTCACACACAGATACACACAGGCACACAGACATCACTTCAGAAATGGTTGATTCGTGATCAGGGATGCTTGAAACGTGCTCTCCCGTCGAAAACTCGAATTCGAATTTTCGACCCCGTCACAATACTTTCCTTATACATTATGTATATAAGGAAAGTAAAAATTGATATGAATTCGGAACGTTTATTTTTCAACAAAGATAATAAAGCGTCGTCTATTTGAAATCGTGTATGTGAAATTCCGTGAGTTTAAATTGTAATATGGGTTGGGTTGGGTTGGTCGCCGCACTAAACGTTTACATGATTTCTTTAAATTACAAACTGAATTGAACAATTGTACTTAGATTAAATAATTTTATTTGAGTAAAATTGTTAAGATCTACATTTCATATAGTTAATTATAATGAACCCTCATGTTCAATATAATGCTAAATCCACGAACTTCCTAGTAGACGCAATATAATGACAAAAATGATAATAATTATAACTGCCTCAGATGATGAACTTTTCAATGAGATTGAAATCAGTCAATGCTTACATTTCGAACAAAATTTCTGCGAATCACGTGTGTCCCAAGGCAAATTGGGACATTGCGAATTATGGAGGGAGTGCAACCTACAAAGATGGTCCCTGCACTTCTCCTTCAATTCATATACAGTTCCCTAAGAGAATACCTGCAAAAGGATGAGCAAGCCATGTTTCTGGGAACTATGGACAGCGTCGGCTCCGTTACAGAGGGGCGCACAGCAGGGCGCTCTTGGAGAGAGCTGACCCTTGTCCGGTTCGGCTGCACGTACACGCAAGGTCGTGAGAACCCGCGGTCCACCTGCCAGATATTAATTCTGGGATGATCGCCATCCTCCTGTCATCACAGCACCCAATAACTGGACATTTTTGGAAATATCCAATGAAAATACCAGGGGCTTCAATTGGTGGAACCAGTAACAAACCTGGGGCTTAATTGTGTACGAGGAGACATTTTTCGGATGTTCGAGAGAGTGTTAGATTTTTCAAAAAGAACGGAGGATTGGTTTTGTGCTTCGGAGAGAAAAGTTCTCCCAAAAGAGGTCTGCAGCGATGACCGGCGTTTCCGAGGTTGAAGGGCTCCGCATCCAGCGACGATCCAACGAAGGATTTGAAGGTACGAAATGCATGTCTCTTAAGGCCCTATCACATTCAACAACTTTTCCGGCAATTTTTCGGACAACCAACTTTTCGAACAATTTTTACGCCGAGTTGGGGAAAAACTCGTGTGAAATAAGGTCAACAAATTGGGACAACTTTATCTGACCGGTATAGAAAAAGTTGTTCATTTGGGACAATTTTTTACCAACCAGCCAATCACAGATGAGTAGCGAAGGAATCACGTGTGTAGTAAGGTTGGCGCAGATTCTACTACATTCCGGTTTGGCGTGAAATCCTCGCGCAAGTTTGAATCTGTGGAGCGCAAACAGATAGAATATAATAACAGATAGATTATATTGATATAATAACCAGGCAGCGCGAAGTATTATTTTAGTTTAGATTTAGAATTTTGTTAAGTATTTATAATATTTCTGTGTCATAAAGGTGGATGTCAATGGAAGTCGTCTCGAAGTCGAAAAAAAGTAGTCTTGCGAGATGGAAATGGAGTTAATTGAATTAATACGTGAAAAATCATTTTTGTGGAATCTAAAAGATCCACTGTATTTAAAGAAGAATTTGAAGAAACATGCGTACGAGAAAATATCATTTTTACGAACTATCTCTTTCAAAGCGATTTTATATACATGAAATATCTTAAATAATAAAAGGCAATGTCTGTGTGTGTGTCTGTGTGGCTGTGTGTCTGTCTTATACACTATACGTTTCGCGACCGCGCGTCGGAGAGCTACGAAATTTGGCAATCGGAGACCTGGGGGGGAGGGAAGGGGACACGTGAAAACCGATTTTTAAAATTTTAATTTTTTTTTTATTTATTTAATGTTTTATGCGATTTCGACCGTTTTTTGCCCTTTTTCTCCACGATCCAGACGTCGTAGAAAAAAACAAATCGCACCATCGGAAAGAGCAGACAATTGCGAGTAAAAATATATCAATTTCAAATCTGAATTTCGATTTCTAATATTTTTTAAAGATTTTAAAACAAAAGTCACTTTTGGCTCAAAAAAACGATTTTTGGTTTTTAAATTCTCGCATAGTAAAAAGTACTCATAATTTCGACTAATAATTTACATTTTTAGAAAGGTCAAACATCTGGCATTCTTACAAGTCCAATCTGGTCAGGAAATATTCCGTATTGCCCACAGGATCGGGATTTTAAAAGTTTCCGAATTTCAATTTCTCGGCGTTCCGCTCGGCGTGCCGCTTCGTTTCTTCCCCGCCGAAGGAGGGAAGGTGGTGGGTGGGGACGTCAAGGTGGAGGTGACGTCACGGTTCTGAATAGAGCTCCTTTGCTCTATATAAATTATTATATTTATATTTTAAATGATGGGACGATATGGATTTTTTATTTAAATGTATATTTTAACTTTTGGATATTTTAAATGGATATTTTAATTTTATGGATATTTAAATGATGGAACAATGAAACAATGGAATGAGGATGATGGAATTAAGCATATGGTCATTTTAAATCGCAAATTAGCGCGCGGGAAGTTAGCGGTAGGCCCGGGTTCGATACCCGCCACTGCCAAAACTGCCGCCGTGTTTACGTGGAATACGATCACGTTAAATATGTGGGTCCGTAAGTTCTTCCGAGAGGTTGGTGGTAAGGGAAGGAGGATACGGCCCCTGTGGATCCCTCCCCCACTGGGTTCCCGTCTAAATTGGATGAATATATAGAAAGTTATGGAGATTGTCGCGGAGGGCGCGGCAGCCCAGTGGTTAGCGGGCGGGAATTGCACTCAGTAGGTCCGAGTTCGATTCCCGCCACTGCCAAAACTTACGCCACGTTCACGCAGAGTACGATCACGTTAAACATGTGGGTTCGTGAGTCCTTCTGAGAGGTTGGTGGTAGGGGAAGGAGGGTACGGCCTAAATTGGGTGAATAAAAAGAAAGTTATGGAGATTGTCGCGGAGGGCGAAGTAGCCCAGTGGTTAGCGCGCGGGAATTGCACGCGGTAGGCCCGGGTTCGATTTCCAAAATTGCCGCCGTGTTCACGCGGAGTACGCGGAATAAACATGTGTGTCTGTAAGTCCTTTCGAGAGGTTGGTGGTTGGGGAAGGAGGGTACGGTCCCCGTGGGTGCCTCTCCCACTGGGTTCCGGTCTAAATTCGGTGAATAAAAAGAAAGTTATGGAAAATGTCGCGGAGGGCGAAGTACACCAGTGGTTAGCGCGCGGGAATTTCACTGGGTATGCCCGGGTTCGATTCCCGCCACTGCCAAAACTGCAGCCGCGTTCACGCGGAGTACGATCACGTTAAACATGTGGGATCGTAAGTCCTTCCGAAAGGTTGGTGGTAGGGGAAGGAGGGTAGGTCCCTGTGGATGTCTCCCCCACTGAGTTCCGGTCTAAATTGGGTGGCACTTCCTGGCCGTCCAAACAGTTACCTTACACTTTCTGGTAAGGTCGCGCCAGCGAGTGTGCCACGGTTACAATTTGCCACGGTCAGAATTTTCAAGGGTAGCGAACAGGCTGGTCGCCAAAGGCGGCTAGTTATATAATAAAAATTAAGATACTATTACTAATATAATTTCTTTGGTCTCTTCTGATTCAAATTTATATTTACCAGCGGCTTGCTAGTTTACAGTATTACCGCGTTTCAGAAAATCCGCCTTTCTGTGAATTTAAACAAGCGTGTACGCGAGTTTGCTTTGGCGATATATACATATTTCATCAGTTTTCTAAAATAAGCTAACCAAAGTGATTCCATCACAAAACACAAAGGATCCTAATTTAAATTGTTTTAGAATATTTACTACACTATGGCAATTTCCTCGTTTTAACGAATACAATTATGTTCTCTTTCTCGAATCGTTAAAAAAAACATCAGACAGAATTTAGGAAATGAATTTTCATGTATGTTCTTCATAGACATTTTTTTTTCTTCTATTGCAATACTAAAACAACTTGAAAACTTATTCTGTTTACTCTTCAAAATAGTACTCTAAAATAACACTAAATGCATTACATGATATAATTTCTTAGTACATTTCAAATGTGAAGTTTTGGCTTGGGTGGTAGAGAATCAGCTCAGCAAACGACTGGGCTCTGGTTCGAATCCATGCGAATTTTAAATTTTACAAGTGCTGCCATCTGTTGCTAAAATATTCAAATATAGTTTTTCTTTAATAATCTGCAGAATTTTTTTTGTTTTAAATTATTTTACGTTCTATATACAAAATAACCTTATATCAGTAAATTATTTTTAAATTTGAATGCTTATAAAAATTTATTTCGAAGTTAATTTGAAAAACATCTTGAAGTATACTTTATACCAGCTATAGATGGAATGTACATTTAAATCTATTTTAAAACATAATTACTCAATAAATATAAATGTAGATAAAATAATGTTTAAAAGTTTACTTTAATGAGAAATATTTTAAACGTTACAAATGAGCAAAGAACATCTTCGGATATTTAATATAGATACGCATTTGAAAACCTTTAAAATCAAGTATAAAATGGTAATGAACTTAAATTTGTTTAAGACATGATATTTTAATAACGACATTCTTGAATTTAAATACTTTTTACGTTTTCTTTTTCTTTGTTTCATTTCAGTCAATATCGGCAATATCGCTTTTTAAACTAATTTTGTATCTTAAAATAGAGTGAATTTTTTTCAACAAATATTTATTTGCTTTTTTATACGGATGTGTGACAAACCCAAATATTTTTAATGTTCATTCATCTGTTTAAGCTTCTGATATCTGAAGTAATCCATATAAAAAAGAGCAAATCAAAAATTTACAATAGATTTTGTCCACATCCTTCTCGGTTTACTTTGTTTCTTCTTCTTAAGCAGGAATAATCCTAGCGTAATTATGCCAAGGCATATTTGATTTTTCCCTGCAGCTGATAGCAATTTAGTCATAATTACAAAGTAATAAAGGTTACAAAAGGAAGTACTAAGTAAAAGTCTTGTTTTACTGCCGAAGTCGAAGTGAGAACGCGCTGCCTGCCGAAAAGTACATGTAAAAATGTATAGTTGTCGCCAAAAGGCGATAAACATACCGCCGTAGTTTTGTCATTTACAGTGACCGCCGCTTATAAGAAACACGTTCGTTTCGCTCGTTTTGTTTCTTATAAGCAGTTGTTTCTTAAATCCGGAAATTTTTTAAATATCGTTCTTCCATTGTAAATACTAACTATTGAACACAGTTTTACAGAATTTAAAAGATAAATGTATATAAGTAAAACATTAGTACGTACATAATACATTTGTAAATTGAGTTTTGCATTCAAAAATATTTCTTATTTTACGAATTAAGCCTTACAACTTAAAATATTATCTATATGCATATACTAGTATGTAGTTAAATAAGAATAAAAAGTAAAACTCATAGTTCGTTCATTTATGTATAAGAGCATAGTACATTTTCATACATACCGTAATCTGTTACTGAGGAACAGCAAAAAATTATCCAGTGTAGTTTGTGCTAACGAGTCTGTGATTAGTTTACGTACATCCATTTCTAAATCATAAAATAGTCCATAAACTTTTTCTGATGTCCCTCTATGTTCAAGAGTTTTTCTAATTATAGTTAGGGCTTCTCGCGACTGTTTGGCTGTAGAAAAATTTTCTTCTTGTGGAACGTCGTCTTCATTTTCTTCTTCGTTGCAAACATTCTGAATTTTCGCAACTATGTCATCATCACTTTTTTCTTCAGATGTTTGTAAATTTTCGTCGATGTGAATCCATTCTTCGAGAGGTGCTTCTAATTCTTCTTCATCTTCTGCTGGTATGTCAACATTATTTTTCAAAAATCCTGCTTTACGGAAGCAATTAAAAATGCATATGTCAGAAACATTTTTCCATGCGCCTGCGATCATATGGATAGCATCAAGCAAGGTTATTTTCCTGCTTATTTCGAAAGCCGATCCTTTCTCTTCATCAATTGCATCCACTGTCGCAAATTTGATCGATACAGAGTTTTAAATGCTTTAATAATTCCTTGGTCAAGAGGCTGTATGATGGAAGTTGTATTGGGTGGCAAAAAACAAAGTTCAATGTTTGTCAGCTGTACTACAGGATGAGCCGAACAGTTGTCAAGGATTAAAAGATTTTTTTCTTTTCCCATCAGTTCCCTGTCCCACTTTAACAAAAAGTCTTCAAAAATTCTACTTGTCATCCAGGCATTCTTTGAATTTTCGTAGATCACTGGCAATTTTTTTATTCCAATTAAACAGCGAGGACGTTTGCTTTTGCCAATAACTAAAGGGTTTTTTACAGTTCCCGTCATATTAGTTGTTAGCAGAACTGTAACTCGATCTTTTTGTTTTTTTCCAACGGAGGATAGATCATTTTTGAACATCATTGTATACTCGGGCATCGCTCTAAAATAGAGCCCAGTCTCGTCAGTGCTAAAAATTTGATGAGGAGCGTATTTTTCTAATAGAGATGGTAAGCTATGCGTAATCCATGAAGATGCCGACTCGGAGTCCGTGTCCTGCTTCTCTCCATAATTTTTTTTGTACACAATGTTATTTCGTTCTTTCCAGCGGCTTAACCAACCATCAGTCGCACGGAACTCTTTTTCTCCTAATTTTTCCGCAAAATGTTCTGCTTTTTTCAGTAAAATTGCCCTACTGATAGGAGCGTTCTTTAATCTGGCGTTAGAAAACCATTGTAAGAGTGCTTCCTCTATAGCAGCTGCCTTTCCTTCTCGCTTCCGTTTTCTTTGAAGATTACAATTTGGCGTCAAAATTTCATTTCTGCCTTTCCGAATTTTACATAATGTTGAGTGCGGAATTTCTAATGCAGAAGCAACTTCTCTTTGACTACACGGAGGTAGAGAATCATACTTTTTAAGTAAACTTTGCTTTTCAAGCAAAGTAAGGGTTTTTCTCTTTTGAGACATGTTTCCACTAGCAAAACATAAAATTACTAACTAAAGCTGTACGAATCTTATTTGAGTGCATAAGCAAAGATGCCTTTCCTTAGCAGTACGTTTCCTTAACTGCCAAAAGATTAAAACTCGTTTCTTACTGGTTTTGGGGTTGCTCCCCCTAAGCCTTTCTACGGAGAAATTCTCTGTCATCCTTTGTTAAATAGCAAACTCCCACCCCCTCCCCGTACGCCCAGAGACAAGAGATAACAACTCGCCCTTCAGTTAACCTTAAACAAATCGATTTTTTTTTTACACCCGCGTCGCAAGGAAATCAACAAATTTTCTGTAGGAAACTGTTTCTTATAAGCGGAATCGTGTTTCTTATAAGCGACACAATTTTAATGTTAAAACGAAGTTTGTATTTGTTTCTGTCGTTTTGGGTCTTATAAACGGCTGTTTCTTATAACCACTGAATCTTATAACCGGCGGTCACTGTAGCACAACTTCTTCAAACTGTCAATAACCCTATCGCCAACTTTTTCGCCGAAAAATTGGGGGAAAAGTTGTCCGAAATAGTTGGTTGTTCCAAAAGTTGTTGAATGTGATAGGGCCTTAATACTCAGTCTGATGACGATTTGTTAGTCAATTTCCACACTCTCTCGACATCTTATGCCATTCCCACTTGAGTAAAATAATTAGAATGAATTTACTAGGAAACTTAAATGAAGGGGGTTTAAATATATATATTTTAAATATTCATGATTTAGGAAATGTCTAACACGTATGTCAGTGGAGAATATTTATGTTGTAGTAAGATTGTTAATTGAATTAATTAAATATGTTCTTTTATTATTATTTTAATTTCCTTTTGTCAATAAATAATATAATGTTAATGTTTCATATCATGTCCGTTGTCGTCATTTTCCAATAATTTGATTTTTATGTATTTTGATTCGACACGGCCAATGTCGGGTATTGTTTTAATGAACAATACTACTGAATTATGCGTTCTAACCGGACGTGTGGTTAAAACCCACATAACAACGTGGTGTGAATATATTGTGTGTCTTTAATTTCATCTGTGTATTAGCAATTTAACTACCGTGAAAGTTAATGCCTTATTGATTATTATTACTTTCCTTATATACATAATGTATAAGGAAAGTATTGTGACGGGGTCGAAAATTCGAATTCGAGTTTTCGACGGGAGAGCACGTTTCAAGCATCCCTGATCACGAATCAAACATTTTTGAAGAGATGTCTGTGTGTGTGTGTGTGAAAGTATGGTCTGTGTGTGTGTCTGTGAGCCTATGGAGACGATAACTGACGAACGAATGGACCGATTGGAACCAAAATTGGTACAAAAATCACAACCCGTAAACACTGAAAGCCTATTGTTTTTATACGCATTCGAATTTTCAAAACCCCCTTAAATTTTCGAATGAAATTTTGAAAAAATCGTCAAAAATCAAACCCACTAACAAAGTTACGCAAATAGACATTTCCTATGTAATTTTTCATTAGAAAGCGATTGGCATAAATTTTAGAACGCTAACATGAACCGTTCTCGAGATATTGCACATTTTCCAAAAAATTATCAAAAAGTCATAAAAAAAGAAAAAATCTTATTGAGAAACAAATTCACTTTTCCCATGTAATGCCGTGCAATAAATTGGGTGACATCATTCTCGTGGATCTAGCTCGTTCCATTCATGAAAAAGATACTTTGAGTAATACGTTTGTATTAGAAAGCAAATAGTCATTTGTCTGCTGTAAGAATAACTTAATTCTTCGTACATAACGCTTGGCGAGATTTTGGCGACAAATTTGGCGGAGTGTCGCCAACTTGGCGACTTTTTGAAATGTTGCCAAATTAACGAAAATCTCGCCAAGTGGATAAAATGACGCTAAATCAATGAAAATGACGGCTAATTGTCGAAAATTCAATATCTTGGAAAGAATATTAGTATCTACTTTAAGAAAAACCTATTTTTTTTTACTGTAAAAATAGTAAATTCATTACATTATATAAGGAAAGTCATGTGTTGCCCACATCAGATTATTTTTATACTGCTAGGGGCTCCGCTCCCAGATCGTTACTCTTTGCCAATCTCCGTAACTCGCTTTGGGAGTCGGGAAGCTTCGCCTCCAATTCGTTCGCGGTCGTAAAGAACTTCATCAGCTATTCAAGCCAAACCAATGTTAAATTCGAGAAACGGTTTATTTCACCGTGGCTCCCTATTATTTCTCTACACATGTACCAAATTTCATAATTTTGTATGCTATAAATTTTGCGGTATACGAGATAGAGAAAATCATGAGGCTCGACAATATGGAAGAACAATGTTCATTTCAGAACTGCATAAAACGTAGAATAACTCGTAAACTAAATAGAAATTAAACAAGAAACATCAATCATGCATAAAGCATGGATTATGAAACCCTTTCAACTGCAATGCAATTTTATTTAAGCATCTCTGAAATACGATGTACTCAGCGGTAATATTTTTAAAATTATCGCAATACTACATTTATTCATTATATTTGAAAACTTCAAATTTTATCCAAAAAAAAATAATTTTATTCAAATAACGTCATTGAAATAGAGTAGTCTGGTTTAAACATATCTAAAATGCGATACATTCAGCGGTAATATTTTTAAAATTATCACGATACACTAATAATTTATTACATTTTAAAACTTATAACTTCATCGAAAAAAATGAACTTTCTTCAAATGACGTCATTGAAATATAAATCGCCTGGCTCTCTATGTAAAAGCTGTAAATATTTAATTCACAAACTTTTATTCCATTCTTTTCATTCATCTCAATACAACAATAACTTATGTAAAAACTTAAAACTATGGAGGTAAAAGTAATTTAACTCTATGCTTAAAACTTCATCGAAAAATTCTGCTATAAAACCGTCTGTTCTCTATGTAAAATCAATGAATGTTTCATTCCTATCAGCTATATTGCAGATATAGCTGAATAATTTTTTAAAATAATGCTAAATAATTTTGTATTAAAGAAATTCAGCAATTCTTATACAACTCATCCTACATCTTTATGTGTTTACATTCTGCATAAGTGAAAATTAGGCTTGGTTGTAGAAATAATCTATGTTTGATGATCATTTAAACTCAAATATATTTTAATTGTGTTGTTTCAGAATGTAGATGCACAGAAATTAAGCATAAATAAAGCGATTTTAGGGCGCCTACAACACTAAATATAAACTAAAAAGAAATTTAAAAATCACAATTTTGACACTAAATGGATGCCATATTTTATTTTGAAGTGGGTCACGTGATCTTTTCGTATAATGTTGGTATAATTATTATTTAATTTTTATTTTAGAAACTGCCGAGTATATTTTTCTGAAACTTTTTATACCTTTGATAGGACAATTTGAATATTTCCTAAAACTTTCGATGTCATTTGTGAATTTAAAATACGTTTAAAAATTTTTTGAAAAATTAGGTCCCATAGTGTTCAATGTATTTCATTTTTTTAACCCAGGTTCAGTCTGAAACTAATTGGGTGATATTATTCGTTTATATTCCTATAAATCCGACAGACCGCCTGAACAATATACTAGAATTTCATTTTGATAAAATCATTTTTACCGCAGTTATCATGCGGACGGACAGACAGACCTACAGACAGACAGGCAGAGCGAACAGAGTCATAAACACTTTTTAACTATGTTGTAAAGTGTTATAAAGGGGCTCCGTCTTGTGAAAACTCAATTATGTAGATACATGTCTTTCAAAATTTCGTGGCCTTCTATTGTTTGTCTGTCCGGGGCGCGAAGTCTCAGCTGAAATATTTTGTCTTTGTTTTTGACATTAAATAATACTTAAACTAAAGTTTAAATCGAAAAACTGTTTATATCAGTGCATTTCCCAAATCTTTCTCTACAAGTGTATCAAATTTTATATTTTTATATGTATTTTTGCGGTGCCAAGCAGAGAAACTCCTGGAACTAGAAATTTGTCAAATAGTTGCGGCTTCATCTGATATTTTTTTTTAAATATAGAAAGCTTTTGTTTTGTGAAAGAGGCCGTACTACGATGGAACATTATGAAAATGTATGCGTTTTGATTTCGGCGGTAGTTTTACTGTTAATGATAACGTATATATTTTTTAATTTGTTTAAGTGGTTTATGTTACAAGCAGCCAGAAAACAGTTTATTTTATTTAATTAGCTATTGGTCGTCAAACATTTTTGTCCCCACAATACTTTTTTCTTTACCATATTTATTCGTAACTCCAACTTTTCACGTTGAATTTATTTTCGAACATTCCAGTATTATAATTTTAAATTTTTCATACGATTTTCGTATTTAAGATTTTTTAATGTATTTATGTTACGTAAATGCATTTCTGTTTTGCAACATACATAAAATGCATTAACTTCTAATTAGTAAATACACAGATTTCAGATAGTCTGTAACACAAATACCGATAAAATGAAACTCCGGTAAAGTAAAATGGAATTGCCTTAAATGTCTAACTTGTTTGGCGTACGTTTATAAAACAATTTTTCGTAAAACACTTATAATTTTAAATTTTTCATACGATTTTCGTATTTAAGATTTTTTAATGTATTTATGTTACTTAAATGCATTTCTGTTTTGCAACATACATAAAGTGCATTAACTTCTAAGTGTTTTACGAAAAATTGTTTTATAAACGTACGCCAAACAAGTTAGGCATTTAAGGCAATTCCATTTTATTTTACCGGAGTTTCACTTTATCGGTATTTGTGTTACAGACTACCTGAAATCTGTGTATTTACTACAGTACATATAAGTTGACTTATGTAAATATTTTTGTCTGCAGAACCATGTAAAGGACCTTGCTGCCCTAATTAGAAATCGAATCAAGGATCTTCGTACTGGCCAGCTGATTCTCTACCACTGAGCTTCTGGGATAGAATCGCAAGCTCTTATCATGAAAGTAGCTTCTGCATTCTCCACCCCTTAATATCAGATTGACGTCCAAATTCAATTGGCCTGACTGACAACAATGCAAATACTTCCTGCAATTTCCACTTCAGGTGAGCCTCTTGATGCTATGGTTATTCTCATGGTTAGCTTCTTCCGTAGTCACTGACCTTCCTATTTGAAATCGGTGCTCAATATCCCAGAATTCACTACATCCTTGCTAATCGCACTAGAGTCGCTTTCAGACCTCCAAGATATTTGCACTAAGTTACAGGAATAATTTGTTTGGGCACCATTGAAAAGAACCTTGCTGCTCTTACCCTGGATCGAAATGTGAATCTTCTTAGTGGCCAGCCAGCGACCGATGATCTACTGGGACGGATTTGCAAAGTCTTATCTTCGAAGTGGACTTTTCAATCACTATAGAAAATTGGCCAATTTATATGTAAAATACCCGTGCCTTCAGAATTCTGTAGAAATTTACTAAAATCCTAATAAAATCACTTGTTCTTTAAGAAATCAGCAGAAATTTGTAGATCGCCTTTAGAAAATACATAAACTTATTTATAAAGTACTAGTATTCGCAGAACTCTTATTAGATATACTAGATGTTAATGACAGGAAATCTATAAATGTATTTATTCAAAATTTAGTGCCTGCACAAATACTGCAATATTCTTGCAGGCGCATCTCTCTAAAAAAAGGTTCTCTGTAGAAAAAGGTAAAATCTACAAATTTTACCTTTTTCTACAGCGAAATATATAGAATTCTGTAGTTGGGAGTTTTGTAGTTTAATGCTGAAGCTTTAAATTGAGATAGAATATGATTAGTTTATGAAGAACACAAATTGAAATTATTATGTATAATAAATATAACTTTAGAAATCCTATCGTATATTAATTCTCTATTCCAAGAAAATGGCTGATTTCATTATCCCATTTGGACAGTGCTTAGATTTATTATTATTACAAAATCACGTTTTGTAGTAATCACACGTGCTGCATCTAAAAAATGCATAAATTATGAAGTTGACAAAATTCATAGAAAAGTTGAGTTGTCAACTAAATAAATGAAAATACTTTGGTTTGATTTCCTATGACATGTAAAATGAAATATTTTTCATATTGATCAGCGCAATCACTGTAAATACACAAAAGTGAAAACATATTTCCACAACATTCCTGGAAATCTTTTTTTACATTATAACTTTCTAATATCTTTTTAAGAAATCATTGAATATATCACAGACAATTCTGAAAATCATCAAATATTTCCGAAATGAAATATCTATCATTTTTATTGACTCCCACATACAGACGAGCACATATTAAGTGTCGGTGTTTTCCGAGAATCAGTAATGTAATGACTATTTTCATGAATAAATTCTCCCTTACAGAGATTTTGCTTCACATATTTCCATGAGATAAAATATTTTGTTTTAACATATCGAAAAACAAATTTCTAGGAAAAACCCACGACTAAACTATGGTAATATATATATATACAACAAGGTGTATATGAAGGGATGGTCGGAAACTTAAGGGGTTATAGAACTCGCCAAAACAAACAATTTTCACAATACAATGTGAAGTCGGAAAGCAACCGGCGATCCGCGAGAGGGCGCTTTCTCTGGAGTGGATTGAACGTCGCATCAAAATGGAGACCATAGTGAAGACGAATAATGGAAATTTATTGCCAAAATGTTTACAACAAATACTCAAATAAACGACCACCAACTGCGAGACAGGTGTCACAGCGGCGACAGTGTGAAACGCTTACACTTTGAAAGATTCCTGGCATTTCACGAATGTCTGCAGCAGAGACGCTAATTCGGGTGACAAGGTCCTCTGTTGACTCGATGGGCGCCTCTTAAACGGCGCTTTTTATCTGACCCCAGAAGAAAAGATCCAGGCAGGACAAATTGGAAGATTTGGATACATTAGAAGACCCCACAATGTATTGTGAAAGTTGTTTGTTTTGTTTTGGTGAGTTCTATAACACCTTACATTATTATGTATAATAACACCTTAAGTATTTATCTTTAAAACATATTACCTAAATAACAAGGGACAGCATCACACATAAATAGGTATATATTCTATTCCAAAACAGAGTACCATAGATACTAGTTCATACTATGCATTCCTGGCAAATATATTCAAAAATATTCATAGCCATAATACACATTTGTCACATGTATCTATGTTACAGGCAGAAAGTATAAGCAATAGCACTGTAAGAACGAAATGTATGGGGAATGTGTAGAGAATGTCGAGGACCTAGACCACTCGACTGACCCTAGGGTTTACAGTCGCAATTTGAGTGGACGGGAAGGATATGGGAAGTGTGTGAAGGACTTAGATCTAACCAAAATTCGAATCACTGATACTCAAATTGGCCATATAACACTTCATATATTAAGTTACTGGAAAAAAAATCCGAATTTCTTATGGGGGAAATGAACCATACATTTTCCCTATTTCAGATTTCAGTTCAAAGTGAAACTTATAATCTGTGCGACGACCTTATTCTTCTATATTGTCACTTGTCCTATATACATAATATACTATAGACAGAAAGTATTGTAACAGGGTCGATAATTCTAATTCGAGTTTTCGACCGAAGAGTAAATTTTAGAAATCCCTGAACTCGAACCGAACGTTTTTGATATGTATTTGTGTATGATTGTTTGTAGGTATGCGTGTGTGTATGCATGCATATATCTATGAGTGTGTGTATGCATGCATATATCTATGAGTGTGTGTATGTATGCATATATGTATGAGTTTGTGTATGTATGCATAAATGTATGAATGTGTGTATGTATGTGTATGTGTTGGTGAGTCTCTGGAAGCGGTGTCTCACGACTTAACTGAGCGTTTCCATAAAAATTTGGTACATTTATGACAATTATTGAATACTGGAATTTTATTGATTTAAAAACAATCGGATGTTCGGCATACCCCCCCCCCAAATTTTTGAATGAATTGAAACAAATCATTAGCAATCAAGACCTTCAATAATATTAAATAAATAATCATTTTATACATAAGTTTTCATCAGAAAACGAGGACACCAGCTTGAATCGTTTAAGAGACGCTAAGAGTATTCCAAATAAATTTATAAAAATTGATATATCTTTGATAAAGTTGCAGGTATCTTCCATTACAGATATTGCCAAATATGTAAAGTCATTGTATAATGTAAGAAAAGTCATGTGCTGCCAACATCAGATGCTTTATAAGATAGACTCATATATTCACCCATTTTCTAGATTTTTATACATGAAAGTATCCTGTCAGTCTCGTTCTCTAAATTTTTATTTGTACTAGCATCCCGTCTTCTCCGTTACCTAAATTCATATACAGAATAGCATTCATATTCACAACATATTTATACTCACTAGCATCATGCAATCATCATAATCTACAACTTTATACAGGCTAGCAACCTGTCACTCTCATTTTCTACATTTTACATGCAGGTTAGCACCGAGTCATCATCAGGTTTTACATATTTATTCAGGCTACAACCTGTCATACTTATTTTCCATTTTTATTCAGTCTAGCAGCATGTCATCCTCATTATCTACAATTTCATATGCGCTAGAATCCTGTATCCTGTAGTCCTCATTATCTACATTTTTATACCGGCTAGTACCATGCCATTCTCATTCTCTACATTTTTATATACGCTAACATCCTATGCGTTGAAATTCTCCTGAATTAAAAATCACTGCCATAAATCGTAGAATCCTTAAAAATATCCCAAACTAGATTTTTTGTGAGGTTTTATGAATTTAGATTTTCGTAGATTTCTTGATCGAGCTCAAGCTTCGAACGTAATTCGAACAATATATTTCCGATCTGCCGAACCACGATCTCACTATTAAGCAATTCGAATTACAACATGATCTCTTGTGGAAAAAGTGAGCAATACTTTCTCATCCCTCAGATTTCTGGTGGAAATGGAACTTTTGCTCTGAACAAACCCCTTAAAATGGACTTCTTCATACGTGCATCCGTTAGGTCATTATTCAGTATGATGAGAACAGAGATTCTTGTACTTATTTTTATGGAAATTAAATTAATAGAATGTTTTCAATAATAATGTCATTTAGAATACTACAAGGCCTGGCCAAAAAAAAATCGCATGAAACATGCAAATATTGAAGAGGGAAGAAATGGTGAGGCATTTCGAAAATTTACATTAATCTGTGGGCAATGAGACCTTTAAATGTAATGGTATTAATTAGTATGCAGCTGATCAGTTTACAGCGATCATGACTGAATACGTTACACACAGTCGCGTAAAAGATGTCACAGAGTTAAAAAAGGGCCAAATACTTGGCCTGTGTCAATTCCAGAAAACGTGCAATGAGATTTCTGAAATCACTGGCACTGGATTACGAACCGTCAAGGGCGTTATTATATCTTGAAGAGATGACGGTGGACCATCAACTTCGCGTAAAATGTATGGTCAAAAAACAGTCCTAAGTAATCGAGACAGTAGGTCATTAAAATGCCTTATGAAATCGAATAGAAAAAATCGACCCCAAAACGCCCAACCATGTTCAATAGTGGAATCAAGAACATTTCTATTCGCACGATTAGACGAAAACTCAAAGAACTGGGATTAAACAGCTATGTTCCAAACAAGAAACCACTGGTTATTAAGAGTAATCGGAAAAAAGTCTCCAATTCACCAAGGAATATAAAGAATGGATTACTGAGTAAAGAGAGAAAATCATGTGGTCCAATGAGTCCAGATTTACTCTCTCCGACCACTTTTGGATACATCAGGATTAGCAGGGAACACCATGAAGCATTTGACACTTCTTACAGTGCACCCACTGTACAAGTCTCAGGAGGAAGTATTATGATATGGGGTTGAAACTGTTCGGCTGGTGTAGGTGCAGCAACAATATGCAGCAATAAAATGAAGTCGGCTGAATATCTGAGCTTACTGAATGATCGTCTTATTCCATTACTGGCAGTTTTCTTCCTTGAGAGCAATGGCATATTCAGGATAACAACATCACGATTCATCATGCTAAAACTGCGAAAGATTGAAAGCAGCACGGGGATCTCGTTCGTACAAGTGAATTGAGCACCATAAAGTCCTGACCTCAACCCCGATTGAAAATATGTGGAGCATACTGGAGAAGCAACTAAAGATTAATTTCACTCTTCCTTCATCAACCAAAGAACTTTGCAAACTGCTACAGCGAATTCGGCCACAAATAAGTGTACCTCTTTGCTATACTGTTCTTCTTTGCTATATCATAAACTTAATCTTCTCATCTGGTCATATTCCACACCCTTTAAAAATTGGTAAAGTTTCTCCGATCTTAAAAAAATGTGATACTCAGAATATTCTAAACTATAGACCCATTACTGTCCTGAATGTTTTTGCTAAGGTTTTTGAAAAACTACTCTGTGTTAGACTTATTGAATTTCTTGATAAAAATAACATTACTCATCCAAACCAATTTATATTTCAAAATCTAAAATCAACTGAACTTGCAATTTTAACCGCCTTAAATAATAAACAGTGTAATTTTATTGTTAAACATCCGGTTCTCGGTATTTTTTTTATTTATCATAAGCTTTTGATACTATTCATCACCAACGTCTCTTATCAAAACTTGACTGCATTGGTATTAGAGGTATTACTAATATTTTACTCAAAACTACTTAGCTGATCGTAAACAATTCGTCCAGTTACAAACCGTACGTTCTAGCTATGAAACTGTCCTCAATGGTGTTCCTCAAGGCTCAATCTTGGGTCCGATTCTGTTTTAAATTTACATAAATGATATCTTCTATGTTCCTTCTTGTGCTTCCAAAATAATTTTTGCTGATGATACCGTCTTATGTTTTGTTGATGAAAACATTCAGGCACTTGTCAATCAAGTGAATTCTCAAATCCATAACTATATAGACTACTTTGACCAAAACTTCTTAACCTTAAATACTGAGAAAACTTTATTATTTTTGATAGGAAATATTATGCTCGTGATATAAATAATATTTATATAAATAGCTCCAGTATTCGTTTTTCTTCTGCGTTAAGTTCTTGGGCGTCATTTTACAGAATGATTTAAAATGGAACAAATAAGTTGACCAATAAAGTAAGAAAAAACATTGGATTAGTTAGAACTAAATTATCTTTTTACCAAAAACTGTTTTAATTATGCTCCATTACAGTTTAATTTTTCGTCATCTGTCTTATTGTAATCTAGTTTGTGGAAACACTATTACAAGAAATATAAACAAGCTTCGTATTCTACAAAATAAATATATATCTCTTCTTAAAGATTCTTTTGATCTGAATATGCATCACCATTCTATTTGTTCTCACTACAAAATTTACAAAATTTTGTCCGTCACTATGATTTTTCACTATCGTTTAACTTTGTTTATGTTTCAGAATATTCATCATAATCAGCATTGTAGTATCTTTTCCGCTAAGTTTCACGATCATACTTATAATACTCGGAACAAGAATCAATTATCACCCTATTTTTCTCGTACAAACAGCTTATACATAAATATGAATTCCACTGGCTCAAGATTATGGAATTCTTTTCCACTTTTCTTAAAATCACTGAAACATGAAATTAGTTTTAAAACGTACTTAAAGATGTTTCTGTTAAGGTCTGAACGATTTGCTGATCTATTATTTATTTGCTTTAGAACATGTTTCCCTGCTAATTGTTCTTGTTTATTTTGTTATGGCCTTTGTTCTGCCACTAACCATTATTGCTAGAATGCTGCCAGTTTGGTTGGAGGCTGTGGTCCCATCAGGCCTATCTATAGCCCCTTTTTCCTCAGTTGCGTGCCCCAATGTTATACATTACTTATAAGTAGAAATTGTATATGTTGTGTATATTGTGTGGCAAAACAAAGTTTATTATTATTATTATTATTATTATTATTATTATTATTACAAGTAACGACTATTATATGATTAGCACATAAAAGGCGCAAAATGAGTCAATGGGTGCTGTTATCTGCAGTTGGGAGCGCGAGCCCCAAAGCTAATTGTTAGTTAAACAGCATAAACATATAAGTAAAGGGATTAAGTTATCAACTGGTTTCGAGGAAGACTATATAGTTTTCTTAAGGAATGGTCTCTAACGTTACATTTTTGTTTTATGCTGCTTTAATAACGAAATGGTTTCTCTTCAGATATATGTATAGGTCCCTTTCCTGCACAATATACCTTCCCCGCATTTGATCTCTTTCAGATACAGGATCCTGAAATGTCATTTAAAAAAGTAAAATACAATTAGATTCATATTCAGAATAAAGTTCAATTCAAATTGATGTTATTTTTTATGATAGCGAATATCAGTCGTTTTAACCAATTCATTCGTCTGCGGAACTTGAAAAAAGTTTTGTTTGGAATGAAGTTTCTTGCAATCAGGAAAGAAATGTACTGAAAAGTCATCCAATATTTTCCTCCCCCGAAATGAGGTCTTATTTATTGAAACGGGCTATTTCGTCTGAAAGGAACTTCCGCTTAAAAAAGAAAAAATTCTTGCATCGACAAGAACCCCGGAAGGAAGTTTTATAGGAAATGAAAAAGAACGTTGAAGTTGTCATAAGTTTGATTTGAAGTGCTTTTGCTATTATTTCTATTGCAGGAAAGTTTGAGTTTTACAATATATTTTGGTATCTTTGGAAATTACGACAGTTATAACTAGTCTGATGTCATACTAAAAACATTTTAAATGCAAATTTCAAATATTTTGGTATCTTCTGTGTTTATGTATTATGGGTCGGTCAGATCGGTGCTAAAATAAATGTATGCTCTCCTTCCGTGAATCAGGGCAAAATTGGAGAGACAGATAACTATTACAAACGTAATTCGCTGCCCGAATTGGAACGACAAAATTAAAATAAACTTTAATGAGCAATTATATGTAGTTGCAGTTTTCGTTTTCGTGCAGCCGATTACATATACTGATTTATGTGTACGCTAGCGTGTTTTACGTAAAGGTATGCTTAGTTGAGTTTTAAAAGCTTATTATGTCTTAGTGCTTTTGTCATTGTTATACGGAACATCTAAGAATTTCATAAAGGAAATCGGTCTAGAACAGTGAGATTTATATCGATATCCTACAGTTACTTTTACGAATAATCAAATTGTTTCATATTTTTAGACATGCAGTCAGTGAAATGTCCTTTTCTTATTTGTTATAAACGCTCTTTCGAAATTGTCAGTTAAAGTATGTCTTTGAATATACGTTTCTTTCGATTCGAAATATTCCATTCCAAAACCCAGCGAAGGTAATGTAACATAACATACATTTCTTTGTCAAAAGTATTGAATGTATTTACAGCTCATTTAACTGAATGGGAAGAACATTTCTTTCAAATTTCCTCTTTGAAAATATGTTTATCAAACTAGCTGATATCTACACTGCTTTAAAATAAACGGGAAAACAGGAATATGAGCAGTACGCAGACAAGAACCAACGTAATGTGTTTAAAGTTTTACTCTATAGAATAAAATATTAAATAAATAATTAGTCTCACAGCTCGCCTTATATACATTTCAATATAGAGGGTGTCCCAAATACATTGACCTAGATTTTATTAATTAAATATTGATCTTAGACATATATAATAAATTACAAAGTTGCGTAAAAAAGGTACAAACTTTCATGAAATCGATAAAAATTTTCCAGGGAATTAAATTTTAAGAAATATAAAATTTAAATTTTTATACGGCCCCACGTACAGAAACATTTCCAATGAGTAAAACGTGCCCCATACACTAATAAGGTGATGTACAAAATTCCAGCATTTTATCATAAAACGTCCCAGAGATATGAAAAGACAAAACTGCTGACTTAAACCACTTTTTGATGCATCGACATGGGATCTTAAAGAGAAAAAATCATGTCAGCACATCGCGTTTCAGGGATCATACACAAATTACAAAAGAAAGCAATGATTACATAAATAAATAACAATTTCACTATTTATTGGTACAAAAGTATCTACACTGTGTAGAAATAATAACTTCACACAAAGATTATATAGCTTGTTCAAAATGTTTTCCATCCATGCCAAAGATCCATTAAAAATAAGAGACATATATGATTTGCCTATCATACATTTCTGCGTTGCGTCATTTGCACTCTTCCTGTATAGATTTGTATTTTAATTTGCGAATAATCCCTCATTAACTTTGTTTAAACCTATCCTTGGGACTTTTTATGATAAAATGCTGAAATTTTGTACATCACTTTATTAGTGTATGGGGCACATTTTTCTCATTGGAAATGTTTTTGTACCGTGGCCGTATAAAAATTTAAATTTTGTATTTCTTTAAATTTAATCCCCTGAAAATTTTTATCGAATTTATAAAATTCTGTACCTTGTTTTACGCAACTTTTTAATTTGTTATATATGTCTAAAATCAATATTTAAGGAATAAAAGCTGAGATCAATGTTTTTGGAACACCTTGTATATTGTATATAATTTGAAAATATATCATAAAATTTATATGTGTGTATATTTTTATATAATATGCCAAATTATCAGTACGAATACCAATTATAAACCTGTATCGACATAGTGTATTTCGTTTAAAAAACACAAATATTAATTTAATTGACTCAAAACTTGTTCATAGATATATCTAAAAATGGCTGAAGTTCTATCCAAAGGTCAAAAGCATAAAGCGTTATTGTGTATTTCTCTGTATAGGAATAAAAACCTACTTTTCAAAGTCCTTCTTTGACAATATGTGGGAAATATAACTAAAATCTGCATTAGTTTAAAAGTCAAAATTTTAATACAGCAAAACTTAACGAAACGTTACGCAGACTTAAATTGACAATATATTTTGTACTAAAAATTTGCACAATAATTATTGAATATATTGATGTGTTTCCAGACCCTTCACAGAAGTCCCCTGCTGACCCAAAAGACTAAATATTTGCACAATTATAGTATCAACTACGTGTTAGAACCAATCGAATATTCTATCTTCTTCACCTATAAGGCGATGAAACAGTTTTGTATTCCTTTTGGGCCTTCCTTAAGCCCTTCCGAAAACATATTAGGCTGAATTTTTAAAAACTTATAGTATCATATAAAGCAAGGCTTTCTTACCTGTGGTGCAGCTGAGGAAAAAAATTTGATGTGAGCAGAACATGACTTTCCCTGCAGATTCAAATTCATTTTCGTTTTATTTCATTAATAATTCATTAAATTTGATTGAATAACACGCATAATTAATTCAAATGACACCAAATTTGCATTCAGTTTGTTTTTGGTTTCATTTGGTAACTGAACTTATTTTCAAAACCGGCGTAGCTAAAATGCGAAAAATCTAAAATATCTCGAGAATTGCTAGATCTAGAGTGATGAGGTTGGTCTTAGTTTCTTCATCGTCAAAAATCCCATACAAAACAAGCATTTAATTGATGCATTTGACCATATGTAGTCTTTTATTTTAGATTTTGACGACTTTTGAGGGCCATTTTGTACAAAAAAGCAAGTTCTTCACCAAACTCTAATCAGCACCAAGATAACCCACAAGTGACTCATCTACGAAATTTTGTGAACTTTTCTCAATTAGTTTTTTAGCTAGAGCAGATACATGAGATTTTTGACACGATTCCAATACATTTCCTATACATTACCATGTATTGCAAGGAAAGCAAAAACCTAATAAATCTTCGTTATTCGTGTACCATTCATAATGGAGCAAATTCAAATCATTCATTGGACAGAGAATACCGTTTAATGCACATTCATATGCTTAAAATTTGCACGAAGTCAAAATTTGAGCTTATGCATTCATATGACAACACTTAATGCTGAAGATTTCGAACCTACGTCAAAATTAAACGTACTTGACCAAGTTTCAAGTCATTTTGTCCAGCCGTTTCCGGAGTATGAGAATAAAATTTTATGACCCTAAATGCTAAATTAGTTTACCAGACTTTTATGCATATCTTCTGAAACGATCACGATTATTTTTTTATTACGTTACTATTAAAGTCCCCAAACAACATCTACGTAATTTCCTTTTACTTTTAAATATTTACTTCTTCATGATATGTAAAATATAGAGAAAACATTGTTTTTACGAGATTTTGTGTTCGAATACATGTTTCATGATCTCCTGGTTACATTTTGACTATTTTCGGAGTGATGCCGCCTGCCAGTATGTCTATGATAAATTTCTTGTGCATATTATAGAGAATACACACATATGGAAGGAATTCCACATTCAATCAAAACTTTATATTTTAAAAATTGATTTTTATGCATGCAACTTTTATATAGCAGTGAAAAATACTTAGCACTAAATACTTTAAATAAATGGAAGATGAAGTTTGAAACACACTATAACATGTAAATTTAAACGTTCTATACTCCCCAAATGTAAAACATAAATAAATAATAATGAATGTCAAAAGGATATTTGAGAAATTCATGTTATTTTAAGTATATGCAGCTTCGGTTGAAAATACCTGCATCTGTGTGAAAGTGGCTAAAACTGAATATGAAAAATCTGATGTGGGCGGGACATGACTTTCCCTGCAGACTTATATCCACGTTCTCTTTATTTTAATTAAATTTAATAGACTTTTAATTCAATTTTCGTTCTTATTTGGTAACTGAACTTATTTTCAAAGGTGTGTTATGGGATGACGGCCGTTCAGAGCATCTCCATAACAGTACCGGCGGTAAAAATTGGACACTTCGGGATGGATGATTGCTTAGGGTTGAAGGTAGTCGATGTAGAATACATTTGCTGAAGACCCCTCATATATAGGTATCGAGACTTACCAATGGTGAAAATTGGAAAACGAAACGAATTCTTGATAACGAGTGTGGCGTCTCGATTGAAGAAAAAGAATAAGCTGGAACAATTTTGGCTTTAAACTAATTTAGGTTTATTAATTTCAAACATATACTATTTCAGAAATAAAACATTTTTTCTCGCTAATCCAAAGAATATACAAAGCTAGACTCTGAGAACATATAATCTAACATCGAAACACAAAGTTCTCACAAATGATCAAAAACATGATAAATTCCTTTTTTCAATCATCTCACATTCGAAATAGCGTCACTTAATAAAGCATGTTGATAACGTTTAATTTAATTTAACATTTAATATTAATTTTTTTTAACGTTTAATTTAGAACATCTTGAAAGTTTACGAATAGAATTCTCATTCAGTTGCCCCCGTGGGCAAAACACGACTTACCCCGTCCAAGTCATATCGTCAATTAAAACTATTTACCAAAACCAGATATAAGCATCTTTAATGTTACTACGCGTTCATGACGAAAGACAAAGAGATCCCATGTTAAAGAATATGAAATGCAAATTTAAAGTACATGTACAAACGCGCGGGAACAAAACCCTACACCAATGTTTAAAAAAACTGGCGGGAAATATCCAAAAGGGCCGAATACGGAAATGGCGCTTTATGGATTTGGAATAAATTTTCAAGAACAAGTTTTAGAATCGAAAGTAAATTAGAATTCGCCGAAAGTTAAATTTTGAAAGAAAATAATTAATAAACAAAGGCATGCATTTCATAACATATCCCCGCCGCAAACGAGGATTTGTTCTGGTACAGAACGAAGACTAACCAAAAAAAAATATTCCGAATTTGCCTAAATAAAGCGGTGACATAAAAATACCCAACAATTTCTTGGAGAAAAAAATATGCCACAAAAAATTTGAAGTAAAAAATTTAGGATCTGTTATGCAAATAGGATTGTCAAATGCAATCAATTCTCATTTCCTAAATATGTGTATTTCTCAACCCAGAAATTCAACGAAAACAAGGACAGATGTGAAAAATTTGATTCATACAACACTACATTTGCTTCCCATTCATACACACTTTTTCACTAAAGAGGTCCTTACATGAAAGATAAAAAGTGAGGGGGTTGAGTTTTTTAAATTTTCCTCAATGTATTTCCATTCAAAAATTAAAAATCTTATCACTATTGCATATCAGATGGTCATGAACATTGCGCAAAAAAAATATTAATTTAGAATAATCTAACCGGGTGAGATGTATTTTGTAAAAGAAAATTACAATATATATATATATATATATCCATAATACGAATAACAATATTTCAATTATACTCTTATTACTTACATCCATTGAGACTTGTACCAATCTTCAATTATTCAAAATACTTACATTCTTTTTCAATCTTTCTACTACAATTTATATACAATATCACATATTAATACAATAATACATATTCATTTACAATGACTAGCTAGCTAAAAAAAATGTGTGATCACAAAAATAAATAAACAGATTATAAGCGCGCGTAAACAATACAACACATTTTATTTGAAAAACAAATTTTTGACTGTGGCCAAAGTTCAACAGGTGTGAGCGCTCCCGAAAAATCAGACTTCCAAAAAAAATGTGAAAGTTCTTTCATATCTCCATAAAAAAATAATTTTAAAGTATTTTACTTTTCTTCAAAAAAAAATTCAATTTAAATTTCCATGAATGAGAGTTCCGTTGGTTGGGTTCCTCGGTGGAACTGGATCGGACGCAAGTCGACGATTGGAGATTCCAAAGAAGGGTCGCAACACGCTGGTATACTAGGATAAGATCGTATATTGAGAAATCAAATGGCTTTGCATTGTGTGAAAAATCATAAGTTGGAAGCTGCAGGAAAAATCGGACACTTCGGGATGGATGATTGCTTAGGGTTAAAAGTAGTCGATGTAGAATACATTTTCTGAAGACCCCTCATATATAGGTATCCAGACTTACCAATGGTGCAATTGGAAAACGAAACGAATTCTTGATAACGAGTGTGGCGTCTCGATTGAAGAAAAAGAATAAGCTGGAACAATCTTGGCTTTAAACTAATTTAGGGTTATTAATTTCAAACATATACTATTTCAGAAATAAAACATCTTTTCTCGCTAATCCAAAGAATATACAAAGCTAGACTCTGAGAACATTTAATCTAACATCAAAACACAAAGATCTCGATAAAACTTCAAATGATCAAAAAGATGATAAATTCTTTTTTTCAATCATCTCACATTCGAAATAGCGTCACTTAATAAAGCATTTTGATAACGTTTAATTTAGTTTAGAACATCTTGAAAGTTTACGAATAGAATTCTCATTCAGTTGCCCCCGTGGGCAAAACGCGACTTACCCCGTCCAAGTCCTATGGCCAATTAAAACAATTTACCAAAACCAGATATAAGCATCTTTAATGTTACTACACGTTCATGACGAAAGAAAAAGAGTTCCCATGTTAAAGAATATGAAATGCAAATTTGAAGTACATGTACAAACGCGCGGGAACCAAACCCTACACTAAGGTTTACCAAAACTGGCGGGAAATATCCAAAAGGGCCGAATACAGAAATGGCGCTTTATGAATTTGGAATAAATTTTTAAGAACAAATTTTAGAATCGAAAGTAAATTAGAATTCGCCGAAAGTTAAATTTTGAAAGAAAATAATTAATAAACAAAGGCATGCATTTCATAACAGGTGGCGTAGGGAAAATACGAAAAAAACTGAAATATCTCGAGAACGGCTAGCTCCAGCGTAATGGGGTTGGTCTTATTATTTTCTTTGTTAAACATTACGTATAAAACAACCATTTAATGGATATATTTGAACATACGTAGTTTTTAATTTTGGATTTTGACGATTTTTGAAGACCATTATGCAAAAAATGGCTGGCTATTTTTTGTCCGAATCGTACCAAAATCTAATCAGTACCAAGGTGATCCACAAGCAACTTATCAACCGAATTTTGTGAAATTCGATCCATTACTTTTTCAGCTAAAGTTGATACTTTCAATTTTTGTGGGCCTTTTTGCAAAAAAAGACGGGATCTTTTACTCCGAATCGTAATAAAAACTTATCAGCACCAGGGTCACACCCAAGTTACATACCTGCCCAATTTTGTGAAATTCAGTCCATTAGTTTTTGAGTTAGAGTGGATACATACATTGCACAGACAGACAGAAAGACAGACACACAGACAGACAGACAGACACACAGACAGACAGACATACACACACACACACAGACATACAGACACACACAGACGTCAAGCTAAAAATTGTTTTTTCGTATTTCAGGTGTCTCAAAACGTGTAGATCCGTCGAAAACTCGAGTTGCGATTTTCGGCATGATTTCAATACTTTCCCTATACATTAACATGTCTTGCAGGGAAAGTAAAAACTGACATTTATACTATTTCATTCGAAGCAAGGATGGACAAAATATATTCAGTAATCGCCTATTACTAAATGTTGAAATATGTTTTCACATTTGGGTTTACTTTCGTTCCATGGATTTCAAAACAACAGTAAACCATCGTTCGAATACGCATTCAATTCTGATTTCCAACTATTTTGACATATTCAAGTGTTCTTATAATGCGCTGATTCCGTCTGTCACGTAATGCGATCTAATTTAGAATTCCATAAGTTGACGAATTAAAGAGGGTTTGACATCACAAACACAAGTTTATAAATCAGAAAAAAATAGCAATACCTTTCTAAAGTATCAATTGATCCAATTTATCGGAAGCGTACAGGTCGAACAACACTAATAATTGCTTCTATCAAATTGCAGTTTTAAATATTAAGATAACCCTCGAATTATCTCCATATTTAAAACCGCAATATAACGGCAGGATATAACGACATGAACTTCACACAAAAAAAATTAAATTTGGTCCAATTTAGTGATGTAGATTTTGTTTATGACATAAAAACTGGAAGCAACCATTCTAAAACTTAAAATTTGTGCACAATTCAGTTCCTTATGCAAAATTTTGCTTATGATTCTATAAAAGATAATATTTCTTATCGAATAATATCTTTGCATTTGCTCTATTATAAACAATGGCAGAAAAACGAGTATTGCTTAATTTGTTATCCACAGCCGTACATATACCTCTAGGGCTATATGAAAATCTCTATGGGTACATGGCTCTTAAAAAATCGTTTAATTTGTTTTATTGTTATGTCAAATATGTTTATAATTTCAAAAAATCTGATATGAGCAGCACATGGCTTTCCTTATATATTGCACTGAATTTACAACTTTTGGAGTAAAAAAAAGTAGGTTATTATTATAGTAGATATTTATATTCTTTCCAACATGTTGAATTTTCTTCAATTAGTCGTCATTTTCATTGATTTAGAGTCATTTTTATCTATTTGGCGAGATTTTCGTTCATTTGGCAACATTTAAAAATCGCCAAGTTGGCGACATTCCGCCAAAATCTTGCCAAGCGTTATGGACGGAGAAATATGTTATTCTTATAGCAAATAAATGAATATTGGCGTTTAAATACAAAAGTATTACTCAAAGTAACTTTTCTCATGAATGGAACTAGCTAGATTCACGAGAATAATGTCACCAAATTTATCGCATGATATTACATATGAAAATTGAACATGTTTCTCAACAATTAATCCTTTTTTGAATGTATGGGATTTTTTGATAAATTTATTAGAAAAATGTGTAATATCTCAAGAACGGTTCATGCTAGCGTTCTAAAGTTTGTTTATGTCAATCGTTTTCTAAGGAAAAATGACATAATAAATGACTATTTGAGTAACTTTATTAAAGGTTTTGATTTTATGATGATTTTTCAAAATTTCACTCGAAAATTTAAGGGGATTCTGAGCATTCGATTGTGTTTAAAAACAATAAGCTTCCAGTATTCACGGATTGTAATTTTATATCAAATTTCATTCGAATCACTTCATTCGTTTGTGAGATATCGTTTCCATACACTCACTGACACACACACACACACACACACACACACACACACACACACACACACACACACACACACTCACTCACACACAGACATCACCTAAAAAGCGCTCAATTTTCGATCTGGGATGCTTGGAACGTGCTCTCCCGTCGAGAACTCGAATTCGAATTTTCGACTCTGTCACAATACTTTCCTTATACATTATACTATGTATATAAGGAAAGTAACAAATATGCACTTAATTAATTATAACTTAACTCGCACGGATTTTATTCGAAATTAAAAATAAAAACCTCTGAAAGAGAGACAATGTCACATTAGCAATATTAATATCTAGAGTTGCTGCATTAATTAAGGGGGTATAGAACCTTTAAAAGTCCCATTAACAGAGTAAATTTCCGTATTCCACGTTTTATTTTGTACCTCTTCTGTTATACATCGATAATACCTAAACATTTTATGGCTAATAAGTGAATACCTGTAGAATATATGTTAATTTTTTCAATAAGGTGAATCTTATAATAATATTTTTTTAAATTGTATAATTTACATGTATTTATTAAAATTTTATTTTTATATAGGTTGCGTGCGCGCATGATTGCAACAAAACTATTGCTTCCAGAAACAAAAGTATTGCTGACTGTGATGCAAAAGTATCCATTCCAGAAGACTTAGATCAAAATCAAAATATTTGCGTAATTAAAGTTTAAAGAAAATAAATTATTTAAAATTAAAAATATAATTAAAATTTAAATTTAATTTACAAAAATTGAAATTATGCAAATGTTTTGATTCTGATCTAAGGCATCTTGAGTGGATGCTTTTGCATCATAGTCAGGAGTATTTTTGTTTCTGGAAGTACTAGTTTTGTTGCAATCTTGCGCGCAAGCAACCGATATAAAAATAAAATTTTAAAAAAGACTTGCAAATTATACAATATTTAAAAATATTATTATAAGATTAACCTTATTGAAAAAATTATCACATATTCTACAGGTATTCCCTTATTAGCCATAAAATTTTTAGGTATTATTGAAGCATATAAAAGAGATACAAAATTAAACGTGAAATACTGAAATTTGCTCTTCTTATGTCACTTTTCAAGGTCCTATGCCCCCTGTAATAATACTTTAGTGAAACTCGTAGCTAATGACGCAGGTTTTGATATAACATAATGTGCAGTCAAATTTACACAGATATTTCCCAGAATTAGAAAATGAGTTTGAATATATATTTTTTTAAGGAACATTTCTAAAGTCAGTATTGAAAAATGCCAAATCTGTCACATACAGACGATCCGATCATATTGTTGACTTCCAATGATTTCCAGTAAATGAATGTGGAACTGTGACTACTGACATTATTCTGTTGAAGCAGTATGGTTGGAAATATACTTATACAGGTACATATTTATGCGCAGTCAGGCAAGATTGTGGATTTACTTGAATCAAAAATCTCGGCATATTGTATGAGTTTGATTTATATACTGCCGTATAAGTTATAAAAATAATTTGATATTTTGACGTGGAGTAGGGTTGGAGTAACCAGATGAAATCGGGCCGAAAACTAAAAGTGCCAGCAAGCTATAAAAAGTCTGCGAGTTGTAAATGAAACAATCAAGTTTATAAAAATCTGATGTGGGCAGCACATGGCTTTCCTTATATAATGCAATGAATTTACTACTTTTACGGTAAAAAAATAGATTATTTTTATAGTAGATATTTATATTAATTCCAAGATATTGAATTTTCGTCAATGAGTCGTCATTTTCATTGATTTAGAGTCATTTTTATCCGTTTGGCGAGTTTTTCGTTAATTTAGCAACACTTAAAAAAGGCGCCAAGTTGGTGACATTCCACCAAACTTGTCGCTAAAATTTCGCGAAGCGTTATGGATGAAGAAATAAGTTATTCTTACAGCAGATAAATGACTATTGGCGTTCAAATACAAAAGAATTACTCAAAGTATATTTTTCATGAATGGAAGGAGCTAGATGTACGAGAATGATGCCACCAAATTTATCGCACGGCATGACATATGAAAAGTGAACATGTTTCTGAATAGGAATTTTTTTATTTTATTTTATATGACTTCTTGAAAATTTTTTTGAAAAATGTGCAATATCTCGAGAACGGCTCATGTTGGCGTTCTAAAATTTATTTCAATCGTTTTCTAATGAAAAATTACATGAGAAATTTCTATATGCGTAACTTTATTAGCGGTTTTGATTTTTTGACGATTTTTTCTAAATTTCACTAGAAAATTTAGGGGGGTTCTGAACATTCGATTGCATACAAAAACAATAGGCTGCCAGTGTTTACGGATTGTGATTTTTGTACCAAATTTCGTTCGAATCGCTCCATTCATTCGTCAGTTATCGCCTCACCAGTCTCACTGACACACACACACACACACAGACATCACTTCAAAAATATTTTTTCGTGATCAGGGATGCTTGAAATGTGCTCTCCCGTCGAAAACTCGAATTCGAATTTTCGACCCCGTCACAATACTTTCCTTATACCTTATGTATATAAGGAAAGTAATAATAATCAATAAGGCATTAACTTTCACGGTAGTTAGATTGCTAATACACATATGAAATTAAAGACACACAATATATTCACACCACGTGATTCGCAGAAATTTTGTTCAAAATGTAAGCATAGACTGATTTCAATCTCATAGAAAAGTTCATCATCTGAGGCAGTTTTAATTATTATCATTTTTGTCATTATATTGCGTCTACTAGGAAGTTCGTGGATTTAGCATTGTATTGAACATGAAGGTTCATTATAATTAACTATATGAAATGTAGAACTTAACAATTTTACTCAAATAAAATTATTTAATCTAAGTACAATTGTCCAATTCAGTTTGTAATTTAAAGAAATCATTGTGAAATGTGCTCTCCCGCCGAAAACTCGAATTCGAATTTTCGACCCCGTCACAATACTTTCCTTATACATTATGTATATAAGGAAAGTAAAAATTGAATAAGCCTATTCAACTTCATTGAAGTTTGTTCCACAAATTATTCAGATTCATTATATACCAGATATCAAATTCATCGGACTGGGCCGCAGCCGATCTTTTAGGAGTGTGTGTATTTTCAAAAAAAAAATAAATAAATAAATAAATAAAAATAACCATTCGAAAAGGACAATTTCAAAATGCAAATTGAATAATTTACAAACCGGTATCATGCGCTGCATTTAAGACAGTTGTTGTTCATTTTCTAAAATTAAACAAAAATATCGGGATAAATTAAATATGTTCACTATTGCAAATGAGTAAATTCTATATAAATACTTTCAATCAGAAATCGATCAATACCAGTGGTTATTGATTATTATTCGATATTCTCTAGATATTATAAATTACATTTTTACACTTGAAGTGCAATAATCTCTCAAAATAATCAAGTTATTTACGTGGAATTTGGTATTTTAAATAAAAAAATCTGATGTGGGCAACACATGAATTTCCTTATATAAAGTAATGAATTTACCATTTTTACAGTAAAATAAGTAGGTTTTTCTTAAAGTAGATACTAATATTCTTTCCAAGATATTGAATTTTCGATAATTAGTCGTCATTTCATTGATTTAGCGTCCTTTTTATCCATTTGGCGAGATTTTCGTTAATTTGGCAACATTTCAAAAAGTCGCCAAGTTGGCGACATTCCGCCAAATTCGTCGCCAAAATCTCGCCAAGTATAATGGACAAAGAAATAAGTTATTCTTACAGCAGATAAATGAATATTGGCGTTCAAATACAAAAGTATTACAAACAGTATCTTTTTTCATGAATGGAACGAGCTAGATCCACGAGAATGATGTCATCCAATTTATTGCATGGTATTACTGAAAAGTGAACATGTCTCTCAAGAAGAAATATTTTTTTTTATTTTATATGACTTTCTGATAAGTTTTTTGAAAAATGTGCAATATCTCGAGAACGGTTCATGTTAGCGTTCTAAAACTTATGTCAATCGTTTTCTAATGAAAAATTACATAAGAAATGTCTATTTGCGTAACTTTATTAGTGGTTTTGATTTTTTGACTATTTTTTTAAATTTCATTCGAAAATTTAGGGGTGTTCTTAACATTCGATTGCGTATAAAAACAATAGGCTTCCAGTGTTTATGGATTGTGATTTTTGTACCAAATTTGGTTCGAATCGGTCCATTCGTTCGTCAGTTATCGTCTCCACAGACTCACTGACACACACACACACACACACACACATACTTTCACACACACACACACACACACACACACACACACATACACACACACAGACATCACTTCAAAAATGTTTGATTCGTGATCAGGGATGCTTGAAACGTGCTCTCCCGTCGAAAACTCGATTTCGAATTTTCGACCCCGTCACAATACTTTCCTTATACATTATGTATATAAGGAAAGTAAAAAGCCTTCTTATATGTAGAGAGATCTAATTATAAGAAATATCTAATGTATCTTATTATTTTACCACAATATTGAAGTTGTTAAATAAATAAGGAAAGTGATACTTTAAATAAATACATCAGATTTTAAAATAATAACTGAAAACACATTTCATAAGGAAAAATATGGAAAGTAATAATGAATACATTTGTAGTTCATTTTCCGGTAACACAAGGAAGTTGAACCACAATAAAATTTCATTTTTTACGTCCATTATTGCAAATACGTGGGTCAAAACAAATAATATTCGGTTTAAAGCAATATGACAGCATTTTATAATATACTGTATAGTATACCTATAATGATATTTGCCCAAATATGCCATTTTAGACTTTTGATAGATGAAAGGGTGAGGTAGGGAATTCTGTAGATTATTTCCTATCCTGCATATAGTGGGATGTTTTTCAGGAAGTATTTTCAAACGGAAATGTCAAATGATAAACAACGCTTTCTAGGAAGGAAATGTGGGACTTTTCATAATCGTTTTAACTGAGAACTTCCAAAACAAGATAGAGGAATATCGAGCTGGGCTTCAATAAGGATTTTTGAATAAAGGCTTTTTTAGGGATTTCTAAAAAAATTAAAGCGATATTTTGGATATGAAGATAAAAATTTGTGCAGTAAACAGCCCTTTTGTGTTGCTCTGGTGAAACCATTAATTCTGATTTTTAATGCCACAAATTATAACTCTTATGTCTTCCTCACGCCTAATGAAATTAAGGATATTATTTTATTCTTAACATGCACACTCTGGCAGCAATTTGAAAAGTTCTAGAATTTTATGGCAATTATATGCTCTTACTCATTTTAGAGTTGAAAAATTGTCTCACCACATTAGAAAAACTCACACACTGTAGGGCAATTTGTCTCAGATTGGCGAATTTTTCTAAGATCACAAGTGATAGTACTTATAGAATTATATATTCATGTTGCTTGATTAGCTAATAGTTTTGCCTAATACATCCCATTTAGGTTTTAGAAACGATAAAAACTATAGTTTTTTCCGAAATCTTGATTTTTTGCGTCAACTTTATAAGAATTCCTGCTTTTACAGGTTAAGATTATAAATAAGTTCAAAACGATTCCAAAATATTTTACAGACTACAAATCAAACAAAAATTGAATCGCGTATGGTGTTAATGCCATCTGATTAAAAATTCAAATAAAATATTAATATCTTGACTACCTCTGATTAATTGATTTGTGATCAGGAATGGACCAACAAAAAAGGCTTATACATAATTACTTTTTTTTTAATTTATATGTTGAAACATTCTCAAATTATAGATACTAATTACCAAAGATGTCTGCGTTATTATTATTTATACTTTTTATATCCTTCTGTACTTTTCAACATGCCAACAGCGTACTTATTTAAGAATGCTCAAATTTAAATTCTAATATGTATTCTAACTTAAAATTCACTTCAACAAATACAGCTACAAGTTAAATGCGGGCCAAACTCATGAAAACTTCAATATTTACCCTCCACACTCCTTGTGCACATCCTTCCGAAGTTATTGCCGGTCCGAGAACGTATTTCTGCGGAAGTTCATTTTAGGCAAAATATCCTGTTTCATAAATGTATCTGATATTTTGTTCCACAAACAGTCATGTTGGATGCGTTTGTAGTTCATTCCGTTGAAAGTCAGAAACTGTATCGAAAACAGAATGATTCTATGTTTCTCTTTACAAGTTTCTATTTACAATTATCTCTTTACAAGTTTCTATTTACAAGTTTCTCTTTACAAGTTTCTATTTACAATTATCTCTTTACAAGTTTCTATTTACAATTTTCTCTTTGCAAGTTTCTATTTATAATTTTCTCTTTACAAGTTTCTATTTACAATTATCCCTTTACAAGTTTCTATTTACAATTTTCTCTTTATAAGTTAACCAGTGCAAATATGTAAATTAACGACGAGGATACTCACAGTGGTTGAAACACAAAATAAGCGTTTCAAAATGAAGTATACAAATATTTTAGAATACAAAGCTTAAGTATACAAATGTTTTAGAATACAAAGCTTAAGTATACAAATATTTTAGAGTATAAAGATAAAGTATAGATATTTTAGAATACAAAAAAAAGTATACAAAAATGTTGGAATACAGAGCTTTTTAAAATATTTAATTCCAGAATACATAGTGTAAATGAAGTCACACTAGCAATTCTAAAATTAAAAGTGTAATTTGAATCTTTAAATATATAAGTGAGTTAGCTGTGGGGAATTGCTGAGACAAAACGAATTAGACCATGCAACGAAAAAAGGATGATTCATTGTAAACTTACTATAGAAGAGGTCGGGTAAAGAAAATAGAGAGGGGGTGATAAAACAAAAATGAAAAACTGTTTTGAGAACTATTGATAACAAGAGAAAATACTTAAAAGAAAATAATTATTAAAAGAAAATACTTAATAACGAGATATATTTTCTTTATATTCAACATTTTTCATAAATTTCAGAATATATCCGTAAAATCTAGAATGGTTAATTATTAAGAAAAAATCCGAGCACAATGCTTTTGGTAATTAAAATATGCAGAGTGTCTAGGGAAGTCCGTTTCAGAGGACATTTTTTGAGAACGAAGATAGTCAGACTTAATTTTTTAATGAAGCTGCATAGGAAACTCCAATGGCGCTTCACGACAAGACATCTTTCTGAGGCTAACCTCCTTTCATGAGAGGGGCTATCTGGCTCCCATTTAGAAAGAGAGAAAAAGCTAATTGCAGTGTTGTATAGATTTGTCAAATTAGTACAGAAATGTGTTTATCCGAAAGGAAAATGCTGAAAAGAGCCCTGAAAACTAAGAAATATACTCTACCCACTCCCGAAAAGAATACATCATTAACACCCGAACACATCATTAACGAACTCAGACAATTGGGATGCTCTGAATTGCGAAACGCTATTCGTTCGGGTGCACTGCTATTCCGGTTACAGTCTCCTAAAATAAGGATCATTTAGCAATATTCTTCATCAGTAAATATGGTAGATATGGCGAATTCGAAACGAAAATAAAACGAAGTAACAAGCGCATAATATAAGGATACAATACTGCAGATGGAATGCTTTTTTTTTAATCTCAGTTTATTTAGTTTCCTGATTTCGATTACGATGAAGTTTACAGACAAGTCGTTTGTCAAATAAAACAGTTAGCATTCAAACTGAATTCAGTAAATCGTCTGCTGTATAACTGTATCCAGATGGTTTTGCAAATAAAAAAATAGCATGCTTTTAAAAATATCATTTTGGACAATTATTTGCAGCTATTCTTTCGAACCACAGTTTCGCCTTTCAGACAACGCCTGGGGGTTCTGTTTCCAACTGTTATACACTTGGGATATCGCACCTTAAGGGAAGACAGTGAGATGTTCTGGTAATCGTTGCCCTTCCTAAACGCGCCACTGCAATAACACATTTTTTAAACGGAGACAAATCTGTATTTTTCTAGATATTGCCTCCACTTCTTATGGAACAAAAACCAACAGTATCCTTATAGTGATCAAGTGTACCTCCCACGATCAAAATAATTTGCATACCTACATTGCTTGTGACCGACATTTGCATATATTTTTCCAGGTTTCTAATTCACATAGTTCTCAGGTTACTGGCAGGTGTGTGTATATAGCCAACCGATCCTTAAAAATAGATTTTTAAGGAAAATGTAAAATTTTCAATCGTAAGTTGCCTCTCTAAAAGCAGAAGTTGAAATCCTTATATTCTATTACATTTCAATAAATGTGTTGAAGTGAAAATTGAAAAGGAACCAAAAAAAATTCTTAGTGAACCATCCTAACTTCTCTAGACTTTAATGCTTAATCCATATCAGTTATCATCTAAACTCTATTCATAGCCAATCATATAAATTGTATGTTTCTGGTAAAATGTAAATTCTTGCGACAATAATCCAGGTTGCGCTGGGATAATATAAGTAGCCCTGCATTGTAAGAATTTCTATGCCGAAAGGACAAAAATATTTATTTAAACTGTCTCAAGATGATAAGCTTAATCTAAAGTTGAACTAGCAATTTTAAATATTTCTATGCGAATTATCGTCTAAACTTTCAATTTTTATGACTTTTCAACATAGTTGTAAAGTGTTTATGACTTGTTCATTCTGTCTATATGTCCGTTCGCACGATAACTGCTATAAAAAGGACTTTAAGAAAATGAAATTTTAGTTTGTTGTTGAGACGGTCTGTGGGATATGGGAATGAAAATAAATAATATCACCCAATTAGTTTCGGATAAAAAGAAATACATTGAACACTATGGGACATAATTTTTCAAAAATTTTTTCAGCGGAGTTAAAATTCACAAATTGTTTCCAAAATTATAGTAAATATTCAAATTACCACGTAAAATATGTAAAAAAAAATTCATTAAATTATGCTAGGTAGTTTTTAAATAAAAATTGAATTAATAATTACACCCATATTATATGGCTTCCCGGCCGTCCAAATAGTTGCTCTTAGTCCTCTGGACGAGTCGGATGGTCTGGGTCTTCAACCCATATTATATGGAGAGGTCACGTGACTAGTTTCAAAATGAAATATGACATCCATTTAATTTCCCCTGTGTTAAAATCGTAGTATTTAAAGACCGTTTAAATACATATTTAGTGCTGCATCCGTCATAAAACCGCTTTATTTGTGCATATTATCTGTGTATCTAAATCATTTGCCAAACGCAATTACAATATTTTTTAACTTAAATGATCACTAAATTTTGATTATTCTTACAACGAAGCCTAATTTCTACAGCGTGTAGAATGCAAACAAATCAAGCGATTGTAAGATGGGTTGTAAAAGAATTGCTCAATTTTTATCATATACATTATTTAGCTCTGGAATTTGGAATATGAGTGATATGAATAAAATATTCATTAATTTTACATAGAGAAGCATACGATTGAAGCAGACGATTTATAGAATTTATAGCTCTTATTGATGAAGTTTTAACTTTCCACGTATAATGAATTATTGCAATACTGTGATAATTTAAAAAATCTGATGTGGACAGCACATGACTTTCCCTGCTGTCCCATACTCACGTTCTCTTTATTTCTTTAATAATTCATTTTATTGAGTTTAATTTCACAAAATAACGCCCACAAGGGTTTAAAATTACACTGCATTTGCACTTTTAATTCAATTTTCGTTCTCATTTGATAACTGGACTTACTGTCAAAGGTGGCAAGCTAAAATGCGAAAAAAAAATATCTTGAGAACTCGTCTTGGGAGCTCGTCCTAGTGTAATGGGGTTGGTCTTATTCTTTTCGACGTTAAACATTACGTATAAAATAGACATTTATTTGATATATATGAGTATACATAGTTTTTGTTTTTTTTTTAGATTTTGACGAATTTTGCTGGCCATCTCGCAAAAAAGGCAGGTTAATTTTTTTCCAAAAGGTACCAAAATCTAATCAGCAACACGGTTATCTGCAAGTGACTTATCTGCCACATTTTGTAAAATTTGATCTATTAGTTCTGAGCTAGAGTGGAAATAGGCAATCTTTGCGTGTCGCTTCGTAAAAAAAGTCGGTTTTTTTTTTATCTCGAATTGTACCCAAAACTAATCAACATTTAGGGTCACACATATGTAATTTACTTACCAAATTTTATGAAATTTGGTCCCTTAGTTTGTGAGGTAGAGTGGATATGTTACACACACACACTCACACACATACACACACAAAAACACACACAGACGTCACGCTAAAAATAGTTCTTCCCCGTTTCTCTAAATGTGTGGATCTCTCGAAAACTCTAGTTGAGATTTTCGGCATGATTAAAATGTATTTCCTGTACATTACCATGTATTGCAGAGAAAGTAAAACACCCCTTACAGCAAAGATCGTCACATGTGTGACAGTAACGTTGTAGTCACGTGACACCTGGGTCACAATGTGACATCATATTTGTGACTTCTATGCGACGTTACTTATTAGTAACTTTGTAACTTCATTGTGACTATATTCTGTGACGTTTCCACAATTTAATTAACGCATGACAAAGTGACGACATTACAGCGACAATTATAATGTGACGTCACAAACAAGTTAATATGCGACGTCACAAATGCCCGTGAAAATGACCAAAATAATTTCGCTGTGACCTCAATATGACATTGCCGAGACATGCCGCGACGTCCTCTGACGTCCCAAAGTCACAGCGTGACGTAAATCTTACTTCACAGTGAAAAAACATGCTGTTAGGGACACGAGTACTGAATATATAGCATTTTAGAGATCTTTAAATAAAATTGTATTTCAGTTGACATGTGTATCATAATCAATGCTGTATGCAATCTTAATCTTCCCTGCTTAATTTTACAATGTACGAGACTGCGAGTATTTGTATTAAATCAAATTTACTCCCATCCCAAAATCCACACATTAAATGCAAACCCATGATCTCACAACTAGATTGTTCCTCCTCTTTTGTACTCTATGATCTCTTCATCAATATTATTGTCTGGTCAAAAATGTTTCTAAAGTGATTTTTTTCAGCTTGTAATATTCCATTTAAAAAAAATATGTAATATTATATTCCATGAGCGAAAATATGGAATGCATTCGCAGTTCATCTTTTTGAATGGATGTAGATAACTCTAAAGATAAATATTTTCTTTCAAAGTGGCGCCTTACAAATAAGTTTGGGGGTCATTTAAAATAAATGAGTTATATACAAATGGTGAATGTAAGTCACGTATGTTTTTATGAAAAATAAAATTTCAAACATTTGATCTATAATGAGGTAATGTTCGGAAGCAAAGGTTAGGTGTCGTAATATTTCAAAAGGAGAATTTTATTGGAAAACTACGGTATACTTACTTTACTTAACACTGAACTTTAAGACGTTCTAAACATCATTTTGTCAACACCAACAATTTAATATTTTTCGTTTCTGTCGAGTTTTGTCCCCTGATTTTGACTTCCCTGCAATATATGGTAAAATCGCAACTCGAGAATCTGCGAAAATCGCAACTCGAGATTTCAACAGATCTACGCATTTTTAGACCTCTAGAACATGAAAAATCTATTTTTAGCGTGAAGTCTATGTATGTGTCTATCTGTGCAATATATGTATCCACTTTAACTCAAAATTTATTTATCAAATTTCATAAAACTTTATAGGTAAGTCACGTGTATATAACCTTGATGCTGATTATATTTTGGTGCAATTCGAGGTAAAAGAACCAGCCATTTTTCACGAAATGGCACGCAAAACACTCATTTATCCACTCTAGCTAAAAGACTAATCAACCAAATTTCACAAAATTTGGTAAATAAGTCATTTGTGGGATATTCTGGTGCTGACGAGACTTCAGTAATATTTGTCAAAATAGAAGCTGCCCTTTCTTACGAAATAGCCCTCAAAAATCGACAAAATCTGACATAAAAGACTGCGAATGCTCAAATGTATCAATTAAATGCTTGTTTATATGCAATTTTTGACGATGAAAAGAATAAGACCATCCCCATTACTCTAGGACTAGCCGTTCTCGAGATATTTTAGTTTTTCGCATTTTCGTTACGCCAGTTTTTAGAATAAATCCAGGTACTAAATGGAAACGAAAACTGAATAAAAAGTGTCAATTCAGTGTAACTTAAAATACATATGTGTGTTATTTAGTGCAATAAAACTGAATTTAATGAATTATGAATTAAAAAAAAGAGAAAATGAGTTTGACTCTGCAGAGAACGTCAGGTGCTGCTCATAACACATTTTTAACGTTGCATTTTTCAGCTTGGCAACAATTTGGACTTAAATTTGCAGGTATTCATATAGATTCACCACACTCTTATTATTCATATAGATTCACCACACTATTGTCCTGGTTGTACTTTCTTTTCTTACAACACAGTGGCGGTTCGTGACTTCAGGAATGGGTGAAGCAGATTCAGTGACAGGACCCTCCTCCTCGAGAGTGAACATCATCAAAACTCAACGCGCTACTGGCTCGAGTGTTGTCAAATATTATTTAAAAACAGCCAAACGAGTTTGATATATTCGTCAAATAATAGTATAATCACCCATTAGACAGATAACTTTAAGTGAAGCAGAGCTTCACCTGTGTCACCAAACGAGCCGCCACTGTTATAACACATGGTAATGTATAGAGAAACTATTGGAATCGTGTCAAAAATCACAAATCAAGTTTTCGACGAATCTACACGTTTCGAACACTCTAGAGTCCGAGAAAATGATTTTTAGAGTGACGTCTGTGTGTGTTTCTGTCTGTGTCTGTGTGTGAAATGTATGTATCCACTCTAGTTTAAAAAATAATTTACCACATCTCACAAAATTTGGCAGATAAGTCACTTGTGAGATATTATGGTGATGATGATAAGAGTTTGGAATTATTTGGAAATAAGGAACCTGTCTATTTTCCAAAATATTCTGCCAAATATATCAAAATCTAAAATAAAAGACTACGTATCCTCAAATGTATCAATTAAATGCTCATTCTATACGTAATTTGTGATAACAAAAAGTATAAAATCCCATAACTCTGGAACTAATCGTGCTCAAAATAGTTTAGTTATTCCTCAATTTGACCACATAGCCTTTGAAAAAACGTCCAGTCTTCAAATAAAAACTAAAATTGATATAAACTTGCAAATTACGTGTAATTTCAAATAATCACCCTTGTTATTTTCTGAAATTAATACCAACTTAAAGATTTATAAAGAAAGAAAGGAATTGAATTTGAGTCTGTGAAGAAAGCCATTTACAGCCCACGTCAGATTTTTTATTTTATTTTAGTTAGATATTTATTGAATATTTTAGGACCCGAATGAGCCAGAATTTTATTTAATAAACTTGAAGCTCAGTCGAGGCACATAAAATGTGACGAGGCCATCTCCATGTACAAAAATTTTATAAATAGTTATGAACTGAATGTTAATGTAAAAATCGGATGTGAGGATCACATGACTGAAATTCATTTTCTCCTTATTTCATTAATAATTCATTAAATTGGTGCATTAAATCAATGTCAACAAATCGTAGATTAAAAGGTCATTTAATATAAACCGTCCTTTATGACGTACTAATATTATAAAAGGCCAGAGCGCTTTCGTATATCACCATACCCTTCATCAGTGGCTATATAAAAATTACGGTGCAAACAAGCTTATATACAGACCAAATCGGCAGAATAAATTTGCATAAAACAACTAAGGAATAATGATAATTAAATTGTATTATAAACTGGATATTTAAGAATAAACGATTATAAAGACACATTAAAGTATTGTAAACAGGAAAGATTAAACAAGTATTAAATACAGATACAAAAACGATGAAATTGGAACATGCCCAAAATTTCAGCAAAGCATATATTACATCAAATGAAACATCACAGATACCTATGTAGCGGTTTGACACGCATGGAGTCCCGGTGGTTAGCCATGCCCAGTGGTTAGCGAGCGGGAATTGCACTCGGTAGGCCCGTGTTCTATTCCCTCCGCTACAAAACTGCCGCCGTGTTCAAGCAGAGTACGATCAAGTTAAACATGCGGGTCCGTAAGTCCTTCCGAGAGCTTGGTGATAGGGGAATGAAGGTACGGTCCCTGTGGATGCCTCCCCCACTGGATTCCGGTCTAAATTGGGTGGCTCTTTCCGGCCGTCCAAACAGTTTCCTTACACCTTTCTGGTAGGCCGGACGGTCTGGGTCTCAACAACAATGCATAGTGTCGAGAACGAGTCGCCAAGCGTAACTTAAAATCTGCACAGGATCAAAACTACACATTGAATCACGGTACACATAAATAAACAGGGATTCATGAAGAAGAATACTACGAGAGTTATAGAAACTAATTAAAAGGAAAGTTTTTTTGTAAAAGGTTTGAAAGTTATCATTAATAACACATTGGGCAAGAGCCGCAGAAGTTTACCATACTTGAAGTCACGAGTATGTTCAGCTAAAAGTATATCGGCAGTACGTACATTACCAATATGGAATTTCTATTCATTATCAGGAGTTAAAAGGGGTACAAGTACACCCCAACATGGCTTTTAAAGTTATCTCTATTCCTAAACTTATCCATACGAATGCGATTGAATGAAGTAGTAATATTCGAGTCAGCAGGTTTAAAGTTAAATTCATGGCAAAATTCAATGAGAGGACGAAAAATCGTCGGGTGATACGGAAGACTAGATTTAGACTAGAAGGTCAAGACTAGAAGGTCAAGACTAGAAGGTCAATAACAGAAACAAATTCAGTATTTGGTAGAATAAATTTGTGGCGAATATGAGCGATAATTTTATAAACAAACTCAAAGGATTAAGCGGTTTCATGTCCTAGATTAAAGATAAAGTTAATTTCATTAGTTAAAGCCGAAATAAAAGAGAAAGTATTAAAGGTACGATTGAAATAAGCGCTAAAGGAAGATTTTTAGAGGAAAAATAGAGATTTTTTACGAAAAATAGAGATATGAAAATAAAGTGAGTAACGGGAACAAGAACATCCAAAAACGGTAAAGAAAATGTTCGCTCATATTCGTTGTAAATTTATGCAACCTAATACTAAACTTGTTGTTATTGACTTTATGTCGTATAAATCTAGTTTTCCGTAGCACCCGACGGTTTTTCGTCCTCTCATGCAAATTTGCCTTGAATTTAAGTTTGAACCTGCTTACTCGAATATTACTACTTTATTCAATTGCATTCGTACGGATAAGTTTAGGGATAGAGTTACTTTAAAAGCCATGCTGGGGTGTACGTTGTATCCCTTTTAATTCCTGATAATGGATACAAACTCTAGCAATTGGTAGTACTAAACGTACTGTCGGTCTGTCGGTATCCGTTTAGCCAAACACCCTCGTAACGTCAAGAATGGTAAACTTTATACGGCTCTTGCCCAATGTGTTGTTAATGATAACTTTCAACCCTTTTATGAAAAAACTTTCTTTTAATTAGTTGCAATAACCCTCGTAATATTCTTCTTTATGAATCCGTGTTTATTTATATGTACCTTGATTCAATTTGTAATTTCGATCCTCTGCAGATATTAAGTTACCCTTGACGACTCATTCTTGACGTTGTTGTTGAGACCCAGACCGTCCAACCTACCAGAAAAGTGTAAGGTAACTGTTTGAACGGCCGGGAAGAGTCATCCAATTTAGACCAGAATGTACTCTCCTCTCCTACCACCAACTAAATTAACACCAGGGTCGCCAAATTTATCGCCATGTGTTACAGATAAATGGGTAGAATACTTGTTCAATATATAACAATTTGATTATTAGCAGCGCCTTGAACATCAAAATACAAAATCTACTGGCCAAAGCATCTTCCCTTTGTGATTGGAACGCACTAGATCCTCGCGGTGTAACAAATCAGCCGAGTGAAATCGCATATGAAAAATGAACATATTCCGCTATAGTTATTACATTTTTCAATTATATGTGTGTATACATATATCCAGTCAATTATATGTGTGTATATATATTGTTTGTATATATATAACACATAAAAATATTATAAACCATGTTAAAAAAACTGAAATCACACTTTTATGGTACGTATCAGATCAACGAAGAGGATTACAATATTTAACCATAAAGGAATAATAAACATGAAAGCAAGATACCAAAAATTGGCAGGGGGAATGACCCCTGCTCCCTGGTTAAGCCAGCTTTATGTTGCGAAGACACTCTCGGTAGCTGGCACCTTGCTGTAGAATAGAATACATGTATGTATCAAAATAGACATAGAAACAATGTCACATGATTAGCCTGTATACTGGAAGAATCATTGACGGAAAAAGATCAAGCCATTACGAATAACGTTTAAACCAAAACTAAACATACACATGTTATTTGATGTTACACTGAAATGCCACTATTATCTAAAAAATAAAATGGAACAACTTTGTTCAAATACCTTTTGAATAGTAGATAAATGTCCTACCACATATACTGTAAAGACCACCTTCATCCCCATACATGTATGGGGAGCACCAGAGCTGTCCGCTGATTGAACATGATACCGCCCAAAACCATGATTCACAGTTTGGGGCCGGTGTGACGCTCGATGAAATGGCTAGAAGCGTTCACCAGGAAGACGCCACACCTGTCCACGGCTGTCATTCCTCCACAGGCAGAATCGAGTTTCATCCGTATACAATACCCGATGCCATTCATTGATCCACTTGCGATGGCGACGATATCCCTGTGTAAAGATCTTAATGGCACCAAACGCGCATCCCTGTGTCGAGTGCTTAATGGTACCCCAGTGGTTGGCCGCCGTGCTCACAGCTGTACGTCATGCAACCTCTTGAAAATGGTTTATGTGTATGCAGGTGCGATCGTTGATGGTGGAAGGCTGGTTAGGATGCTTCTTGTCTTTGCGAATGGGCCTCGACGAGCAGTTTGGCGAATCTTTCTCTAGTGCGCTTGTTCGATCCCCTCCCTCTTCGGCGTATTTTCTGCTGTTTCTGCACCCATCGTGTAACACATCGCTGGATAGTACTCATGCCATGCCCAACACGCGTAGCAATTGCACGCATCGACAAACCCGCGTCACGCAGCTCCAAGATACGATCTTGTTCCCCAGCCGTTAATTGCTAGTATGCAATTAACGGCTAGGGAACGAGGTATCACTTCTTAACTTTTTCGAAAGTTCGGCAGCTGCAAGTCATCGCGGATAATATTTACGGGACGAGCCGTCTACTGGTCTTTATCACCTGAAACTAGGTGCCGCGTGATCCGATTCGTACTAAAATTTAATCATTTACATATGACTCTTTCTTCTACAGGTGCTGTGACTTGCATGTGTCTACGTTCGTTCCTTCATGGCGTTGCAATTTCACTTTTGATAAGTGTTTAATCCATATATGTGTTTACGATTTGGCATATTCATGCACATACTTTTAAAATTTCTTCTTTTCAAGGAAATAATTTTCGAACAGTTTCGTACGAAAGCCCATAGCGAAAAAAATTGAACTTTATTTCTAAGTTTTTCCATTTTAAAACATACAACACTGATCCATTACAGTCTAATGAAGTACGAATACTGATCCACTATTATAAAGAAGTACGGCTGTTAAGTTATAGCTTTCATATGTAAAAATGCTTCTTGAATGAATACGATCTGGAGATTAAAACAGGATGAACTGAAGTTCTTATTTTACAGGTAATACATTATTCTCTGATAGTTTATCTTCATGTGTCAAATTGCTCACGTTATGAATCAGTAAGTATTTCGGTATTGTACGTACAATACATTAAATATTATACAGCAATATTTTATTGATTATTTATTTTAATTACTAAATATATATTCCTCTAATAGTTTTGATTTAATACGTATAATCTTTATTTAAAAACTTTTAATTCAATATAAATTAAATTTTACTTCTTTAATATCCACTCAGAAGTTATAAAAGAGCAGAACTCTTAGAAGTTATAAAAAACAAGAGTTGAGCAGTAAAGTTTTTGAAACAAAAACTTCGAAAAAATACTCTTATAGCTGCATATTCCTGAATCCTAAGGCGACAATATCGGATAGAAATTCAATTCTTCAGACAAAAAACATGAGCAGAAAAGAGCACAATAGCTCTAAAAAAGTTCAAGTTACAAATGCCGGTGCCAAGAATATTGACACTACTTTTTGCTAAGAAAAAATATATTCCTTTTTGGTGGAAAAAAATCTTTTACTACTGATACTGGACTTTAGCTATCAACTGAAAGATGTTATTATTTGCATGGACTACATGCACTACAATCACACTGAAAACATTACATTGACTGCAACAATTACAAGTTTTTAATGGAACGTATGGGTATTTTAAAACAGACTCTAAGCTGGCAAATACTGAGCCAAAGGAACAAATGATAACATTTTTACTGCTCTATATATTTGAAACTTTTATTTTAATGCATGCATTCATATAAATCCCTTAATTTTATTTTACAATGGCGTCTGTCTATATGCCATTCAAGTTGATATTCTGTAAAAGTCTTACGACTAGCAAAAATGGTTCATAGAAGAATGTCTTTTAGAAGGCTCTTCTTGGAGACAATTACTTTTGACTGATATCTTCGAAGAACGGATGGAAATATGAAATTCATTTTGCATAATGATTTCACAGTAATTGCTCATTTTATTATGTGAACTGTTGATGATTTAGTTAAAATTATACACTAATTGAATGATCGATGTTTTATGCAATGACACATTTATTTTCAAAATTCTTAAGCTTCTTCTCCTAAAAATGACAATTTATTGAATGGACTCTTGTTAAAGAGATATACTTCTTTTAAAATATAAATATTTTTTAAATGATTCAATTTTAATATTCATTACATAATGTCATAAATCTAATTTATTATCACTCCAATATACTGACCGTAGATGCATTCAAACAGCATTAGCCACATTAAGGAGCGGTCACACAAAGTATATGAGGTTTGGACGAGAAGACAGAGCTTTCCTTTCATGTACCTTCTAGAATGTGTAAAAGCCACTTCAAATCTTCTAGTAGAGGACCAGGGAGAGTAGCCTCATTCCTTTATGGACTACGCTATCTTTTAGACTTTACCTAGCATTTTTAGATCAAGGAGCTTAGCAACAAGAACATCAAATTTGAAAGGATTGCTATAGAAGTTGGCGCAACACGAGTTGATGTAATGCTACAAACGCTGATACCATAATACGACATTTTTTATAACATTTAAAATGTAAATGTGTAAATGACCATTTCCTAATTTTGTAATGTATGCAGTATAAAATTGTCATACTTTCATTTTTTATGATATTCTTTGCGTTAAACTATTATAAACACTATTAAATATAGCAAAAATTAAGCACACATCCACAACAGAAGGTATTTATTTTACTTCTTATAAGACGTACAAAAATTTTTTAAAAAGGGGCCAGAGCGCTTTCGAGCATAAGTACGCTCTTCATCAGTGGCTACACAGAAATAAAATTTGAATCGTTCATATATAGACCAGATATAGCGACAAGATTTGCATAAATATAATTTACAAAAGAATCTTCGTTTAGGCAAGGATAAACCGAAAACTATAAAACAATTTTTTTTAGAGTTTCAAAAATTCAATCAAGGGTGGTAATCAAGCATTATCCCAAAGATGAAGACGTCAAAGATAAATTTGCAGAGACTTGAATTGCATGGAGTCGAGAATGAGTCGCCAAGCGTAACTCAAATTCTTAACAGGGTCAAAATTACAAACGGACTCACGGTAAATATAAATAAAAAGGGATTCAAAAAGGAGAATATCACGAGGGTTATTACAACGCATCAAAAGGAAAGTATTTTCAAAAAGAGGCTGAAAATTATTTTTAACAACAAATTGAGCAAGAGTCGTAGAAAGTTTACTATCCCTAACATCTCGAGCATGTTCTGCTAAACGGATGCCAGCAGTGCGTTTAGTACTTCCAATATAAAATTTGGAATTACCATCGGTGGACAACAGGGGAACAACATACATCCCAGCAAAGCTTTTAAAGTCATCCTTATCACCCAGGTTATCAGACCGAATACTGTTAAATAAAGAAGAAATATTAAAATGTGCAGGTCTGAAACCAAACTCTTAACAAAAATGGATAAAGGGGCGGAAAATTCGAGGATTGTATGGAAAACTAGACCTGTAAGTCAAACGATCTTGTAAGGCAATAAGTTTAGTATCAAAAGTGCATATTTACGGCGAACTTGGCAGAAAACCCTATAAATAAATTCAAAGGAGTAGGCTGCCTCACGGCCAAGGCCAAAAATAAATTCAATTTTATCACTTAAAGCAGAGATAGATGAACAAACATTAAAAGCGCGATTAAAATAAGCATGAAAAGAAGCTTTTTTAGAGGAAAGGGGATGATGGTAAGATTTAGCAGGAATACAAGAATTAGTAAAAGAAGGTTTACGGAAAACCGAGGTTGGAAAACCAATAGCAGAACGGGTGGCCAGTACATCAAGAAAAGGCGAAGAACCATTAGTTTCATGTTCGACAATAAAATTGATAGAAGGGTAAAAATCATTAACTTTAGACAAAAGAAAAGAAAGATCTTCTAAATCACTATCCCAAACACATCATCCACAAAACGGCACCAAAGAGAGGGGGCTGGATAAAAAAATCAAAATCTCATTCTCGAGTTCCTGCAAAACCGCCTCGGCCAAAATACCAGATAAAGGGATACCTATAGTGGCTCCACAGTTTTGTAGATAAATAGCATCATGGAAACCAAAATAATTTGTCTCCGCAACAATATTCAATGCAGAAGTGATTGCGTCGATAGTAGGAGATTTAAAATTATGATTACGTAGTTTTTAACACTTTACTACAAAGTTGAAAAGTGTTTATGACTTTGTTCATTCTGTCTGTCTGTCTGTCTATCTGCTAGCACGATAACTGCCGTAAAATGACTTAATCAAAATGAAATTTTAGTATGTTGTTCAGACGGTCTGTAGGACCCATGGGAATATAAATGAATAATATCACCCAATTAGTTTTGGATTGAACCCGGGTTGAAAAAGTGAAATACATTGAGCCTTATGGGACCTAATTTTTCAAACATTTTTTAGGAAACATTAAAAAAAATTAAGCGAAATATATTCAGTAGTTTTTAAACAGAAATTAAAATAATAATAACACCTCTTATATGAAGCGATCACGTGACCATGATATGAAAAGATCACGTGACCCACTTCAAAATGATATATGTTATCCATCTTGTCTCAAAATCGTGATTTTTAAAGTTCTTTTTAATTCATACTGAGTGTTGTGTTCGTTCTAAAACCACTTTATATTTGCTTAAATTCTGTGCATCTACATACTGAAACAACGCAATTACAATATATTTGAGTTTAAATGATCATCCAAATTTGATTATTTCTACAACGAAGCCTATTTTTCATCTATGTAAAATGTAAACAGCAAAATATGTAGAATGAGTTGTATCAGAATTGCTGTATTTCTTTAACACAAAATCATGTAGTTCATGGAGTCTGTATAGCTGATATGAGTGAAATATTCACTGATTTTACAAAGAGAAGGACGATTTTTTTTTCGATGAAGTTTTAAGCATAGAGTTTAATTACTTGTAGCTCCATGGTCTTAGTTTTTAAATAATATAAATTATTATAGTATTGTGATGAATGACATGAATGGGAAATTATTTATGAATGAAATGTTACTTTTATAGAGAGAGCCAGGCGTGTTATTTTTTCTATGAAGTCATTTGAATGAATTTCAGTTGCTTTCGATGAAGTTTTCTAATATAATAAATTATCGTAGTATTATGATAATTCTGAAATTATTACCGAGGAATGTATCACATTTTAGAGATGTTTAAACCAGGCAATTTATATTTCAATGCCGTCATTTGAATGAAATTCATTTTTTTTCGATGAAGGTTTTAGTTTTCAAATATAATAAATTAATGCAGTATTGTGATAAGTTTTAAAATATTACAGAGGAATGTATTGCATTTTAGACATGTTTAAATAAAATTGCATTGAAGTTGGAAAGTGTTTCATAATCAATGCTTTAAGCATGATTGATTATTCTTGTTTGATAATAATTTTAATAGCAATATCAACGGGTATACTAGGAAATAAAGAAACAACATCAAAACTATGCAAGGTACTATTAGATTTAAATTTAGTTTTGTATGAAATATTAATGAAATTTTCAGTTGAGCTGATAGAAAATTTATGATTATTAAAAAAATGTTTTAAGAAGAAGGCAAGAGATTTTTCTGAAAAATTAGTAGATCTGAAACATTTAGAAGCAATAGGACGCGTAGGATGATTAGGTTTATGACTATACTATTAAACAATATACTATACTATTAAATATATTTTTACTTCATCAATATACGAAAAGAAAATTTTTGTATCTAGCGTGAATGAAATTAGATATTTCTCTTATAATATTTCACCATTTCGTTTTATGCATATCTTTGCCATACAAATCCATAATAAACTGAAAAGTTTCCAAAACAAAATTTTTATTTAATTTAATATGTCATTTAAAAAGGACAGTATGTTAACAGTGTTTTTAAAGAAACGACATAGCATGCAAATTAAATTTTCTGTATATTAAAATGTATTTCTGTATCCTGTTTCTCCATAGGCGTACCCAGGGTCTCGAAAAGGGCTTATGACCAAATGAAATTATACAGTGCAAGCTTTCATTTTCCAATATGAACACTATATATTCTTAATGGCATTTTTCAACCACTGAGAGGTTAGGACCTTTATTCTCTATTTACATCTAAGTATCTCCTAAACCAAAACAAAATACTGAAATAATTTTTTGGAAAAATAACTACTTTGAAAATTTAAACCTGTTATGTCACAACTGTCTGATTTCATTCATTTCATACGCTAAACTATAATTCTATGTTACTAAACTACTTAAAATACTATATTAAAGAATAAACTTCTATCTACATAGTCACGCGAAAAGAAATGCTTTTATCAAAAGCAAACTAAAAGCATTTCATAAAAATTTTATTTCGCTGAAAGCATGGACTTTCTTTTATTGAGGCAAAATATAAAATCTAATATATAACAAGAAATATTTCAATACACATTTCTGTCTTAAATATATCTTGATTTTGATGATTTTTTAAGCAATGAGACTAGGTTTAGATAATATTTGGATGAAAGTTTTAGCAGCCTGCAGCAAAGTGTGGAAAAACGAAAATTAGAACTTGTTTCTGGCTGGGTATTCGATTTGTCTCGATTGATATAACCGCCTACAACTAAACAAATTTTCTAGATATTTGCATATTTATTTCACTAGCTTGCCTAACTTATTAAGAAGCAGGATAATAGCTACAACTACTTTAGATTTTGTACCGCTTTAATGTATAAAAGTGAAAATTCTGAAATATGTTTGCGAGCTAATTATCGCCTAAAATAGGCAATATTTTTCCTTTGATGTGTTTTAACATGTAATGCTTTAATATGTTTTATTTTCCTACGTCTACTCACAGAAGAACGGATGATAATATCTAGTAATTTTATTCTCTATCCATGGATACTATTAACTAAATATGACACCAGCTCATCTAACAAAATTTCTGAATATCAAATGCCGTTTCAAATTTAAACACAGAAATGGAAAGGCGCGCAGGTTTGAGAAGAAAATGCTGTGTGTATTTTTATATTCCTTTGTACTGCCACGCATCATCCGAATTTTCAAAATTGTATGTTTCTTCGTTGATATGGAAACTGAGGCAATGTGCATAAGATGAATAAAACCGATATTCTGCTTTGAGTGAAAGTGTTTGATCATTTTGAAAGTAGGTTTGATTTTTTTTATTATACCTTTGTTCATGAACCTTAATTCAAGCATTTTTGAAGAATTATATTTTTTGTTGATCCGGATGACAAGACGGATTGAATGAGATAAATAATAAGGTTCTAGCTAGAATGTGAAGTGTTCGATAATTAAGCTAAGTATTTTTTAGTTTTTTAATTATTCTTTTGCAAGGCCATTACTAATTCTAATTTTTGAAACTTTAGGTTTTTCTCTTGGTCTTGAAGCTGAATCGAATCAAATGATACCAAAACCAAGATTCTAATTATAATGAAAATGCTCCATATATAATAATGATACACCACGTCCACACTCACACAGTCAGTTCAGTGGATATTGATACTTTTCTGAAAGAATTGTCAAGCTTAGTTGTGAAAGTTAGTTGGTAAAAATTTTTCGGATATTGCACTGTGTTAATTTTTATTTCAGTAATATCACGAGCATTTCTTCTAATTCTACTAGTAATTCTGCTAATTTAATATAAAAGAAACTGCATTTCTCTTCTTTCAATTTTTTTCTCGTCTCACCATTTAAGTATTTTTCTTTACTATATGTAAATAGACAAAGCCACTGAATGGTTGTTGTCATAAGGTAAAATTGTCCTTATCAAAATTTACCAGTATAGGACTTACCTATGATGCCGCCACTCAGGGTGGAGCATGTAAGCTCCCGGTTCTCAAGCTCGGACTACGAACACACAAAACATAAAGAAACACTCATGCTTAATTGCTCAATTTATTTTAATATTTTACTTAATAGATATCTATTATATCTGGAGTAAGTATGCTATAATTAAATCAATCACTAAAAGACACATAATACTGACAATATTACATTAATAGCTATATATATATTTACACACATAATATCTTTGATTTAAATTTCTAAAAAAGCAGTTTCCTTTAAACAATCGATAAAGAATAGTTCTTATAGTTCAATATTACGAACTCGTTCATATGGTCTACTCATATGAACTGGTAGTCAATTATTTTAATAATCGTTAAAGGTGTGCCTTCCGTGCTAATAGTGACAATTGAAAGTTGGTTACCTTTACTCTTTGTTACGTGCATATTCGTGCCATCTCAATGATGTGGGAAAATCGTTGCACTTCGCGTACTTGCGCAGGCTACCATTCTATTGCTCACAATCTACAGACACTTTTTCACAAAAACCAAAAACATGATGCTGCCTCGTTCGAAAGTTTTAAGACGACTACCAAAAACTTCAGGTGCGTCTAGGACGCTGTCGAAATTGCATCATCTGGAAAGTTCTAGAACATTCTCTCAAACCTTTTTCTTTTCACATTGTAGTGTCGTTGTTGATTCGTTGAAGTGAAGAAGGGGATGCGCTGCTTATTTATGTTTGTATTGCCTTTGGCTCCCTCCGCAGCATTTAAATAGCTCATTAGCTAGGTTGGCATCCGCAATTGGAATTTCGAAATGGTTATGTTGGCATCCGTAATTGGAATGTAACATGTAATACAAATATTGTGTTACATGATATCCCCCCTTGCAGAGAGAAAATTTCAGCACACGGTAAACATTGCACTGAATACATATGTGTACACATTGCGGCCACTGTGGAAATGTTGCTTTGATCCACTGCACATATATCTGTCACAGAAATGCAGATCACCGCATGTAAGACACACTATATTGTAACATTGACATACATATATCGGTGCATTACAACCGACATGTCACTAAAATGAAGGAACTCACTGTTCGGAAGATACACCATCTCGTACTTGGTGACACATATATTGCTGTACCTGAAGAAATTATCACTGTTCGGAAGGCACACTATATTGTTACATGGAATTATCACGAGCACGGAAGACACCTTATTGTCACATGGAATTATCATGAGCACGGAAGACACCTTATTGTCACATTGAATTATCATGAGTACGGAAGACACCTTATTGTCACATGGAATTATCATGAGCACGGAAGACACCTTATTGTCACATTGAATTATCATGAGTACGGAAGAATGAGTCACCATCCTGTGACTTAACTTTCAAAGTTCCGGTACTTCAATATTTATATTTTCATTATGTTGCTTAGTACAGTCTATTGCACACTTCAAATGAAGACTATCATAATTGTTATTTGCATTTCTATTTATATACAAGTTCACAACATTACATTAAACTATACACAATTCATTACCTTGATTTCTCATTTTCACAGACGTACATAATTTTTCGACAATTTTTTAACTGTATATATTTCTTATTTGTTATAATGAATAACATATTATATATTTTTGTGTGTATAAATCATGACTCTTTTGAACACCATATTTATATCATATTACATCTCGGCCTTTAAAATATCAAATATATCATCAATATATATCAATGTACTCATTTTGCTCTTCAAAATATTGTGCATCTCACAATACGCACGAGCATTTCCTCTTCGACTGCCCTTTCGTGTGACACAACTGCGCGTAAGGGAGGGAGAAAAGAAAAAAGAAAAAAATTTCGCTTGACCCGTAGCTTTCCTCTGTTCCTCTCAACGTGTTTCTATGGCAACTGCGAATCTGTTGACCCCCACGGCGAGCCTTGAATGAGTGTCTTCATTGTTTGCAGAGCGCAAACTTACGTAAAAGGGATTTTAACTGCTTTTTGCAGCGTAAAACATTCTGACATCCAGTGATTGTTGCGACCGCACGCTATACAGAATTTCTGTGGCGGCTTTTCTGCATTATTTTCAGTTTTTACATGATTTATTTCTACATTCTCAATTATTTTATTTTCTATTTCAATACTATTTATACAATCACTATCTTCCTCCAATGCGGATTCTATCACCTCAGCTATTTTCACTGCTTCGTCAAAGGTTTTCGGGTCATTTTTTTTTATTTCTGTTCTTAAATCTTCTCTGACTATCTGTAAAAATTTGGTGAGTTTAATTTTCTCTGTAATTTTTTTTACATTTGCGTCCATTGTTTCATCTACTTCTAGAAAAATTATCGCCTGGTTTTCGATTTCTTGTGCAAGTTCCTTAATTGTCATATTTGGTTTCAGATTGTTAAAATTGTTGTGTTTTTGCACTAATGTTTGTTTCCTTTCAAATTTGTTTTTTAATAACTCCATGAATTTTTCATATGATTTTTCCTTTTGCAGAGCAATATTTTCTGCTAGAAATTGCTGAGCCTTTCCCTTTAATCTTGATTTTACAATTATGATTTTCTCTTGTTCGGACCATGATGTTAACTCCGCTATTTCCTTAAATTGTATGATAAAGAAATTGACATTATTTTCTTTTTGTCCATCAAATGATGGTAACATCTGCATAATTGGCAACGATGTATTTTGCTGCGCTTGATTTGCGGGCATCTGTATCTGGATCGCGTTATTTGCCGAACTATCTGTTACTCTGTTATTTATATGTACCTCCTGCTGTATATTATCGATAATTGGAGCATCTTGCCTCGATCTTTTACTTATTTGCCTAGTTTTATTCGGCGCCATGATTTAATACACTGTTATACAATTCTAACTCTATATTAAATATTTATGCTAATACATGCATATATATACAATCATATAATACATATTTAAATTATCATTTTCATGCATTTTCTTATCATTCTACTGAGTTATATCTCATTATTAAATTCATTGTTAAATTCAATATTACATTCCGCTTATTATTAAATTCAGTTTTATATTCAAACTCATTATTAAATTTGATATTATATTCAAACTCATTATTAAATTTAATATTATATTCAAACTTATTATTAAATTTAATTTTGCCTTTTACTTATATATTTTTTTTTACTTTCTCTTTTGAAAATTAATTCTCTCCGAGCTTGACCACATACGGCACCAATTCGCGCGGCGACATCATGTCATAAGGTAAAATTGTCCTTATCAAAATTTACCAGTATAGGACTTACCTATGATGCCGCCACTCAGGGTGGAGCATGTAAGCTCCCGGTTCTCAAGCTCGGACTACGAACACACAAAACATAAAGAAACACTCATGCTTAATTGCTCAATTTATTTTAATATTTTACTTAATAGATATCTATTATATCTGGAGTAACTATGCTATAATTAAATCAATCACTAAAAGACACATAATACTGACAATATTACATTAATAGCTATATATATATTTACACACATAATATCTTTGATTTAAATTTCTAAAAAAACAGTTTCCTTTAAACAATCGATAAAGAATAGTTCTTATAGTTCAATATTACGAACTCGTTCATATGGTCTACTCATATGAACTGGTAGTCAATTATTTTAATAATCGTTAAAGGTGTGCCTTCCGTGCTAATAGTGACAATTGAAAGTTGGTTACCTTTACTCTTTGTTACGTGCATATTCGTGCCATCTCAATGATGTGGGAAAATCGTTGCACTTCGCTTACTTGCGCAGGCTACCATTCTATTGCTCACAATCTACAGACACTTTTTCACAAAAACCAAAAACATGATGCTGCCTCGTTCGAAAGTTTTAAGACGACTACCAAAAACTTCAGGTGCGTCTAGGACGCTGTCGAAATTGCATCATCTGGAAAGTTCTGGAACATTCTCTCAAACCTTTTTCTTTTCACATTGTAGTGTCGTTGTTGATTCGTTGAAGTGAAGAAGGGGATGCGCTGCTTATTTATGTTTGTATTGCCATTGGCTCCCTCCGCAGCATTTAAATAGCTCATTAGCTAGGTTGGCATCCGCAATTGGAATTTCGAAATGGCTATGTTGGCATCCGTAATTGGAATGTAACATGTAATACAAATATTGTGTTACAGTTGTTGTTGAAACCCAGACCGTCCGACCTACCAGAAAGGTGTAAGGTAACTGTTTGGACGGTCGGGAAGTGGCACCCAATTTAGACCGGAACCCAGTGGGGGTGGCATCCACAGGGACCGTACCCTCCTTTCCCTACCACCAACCTCTCGGAAGGACTTTCGGACCCACATGTTTAACGTGATCGTACTCCGCATGAACACGGCGGCAGTTTTGGCAGTGGCTGGAATCAAACCCGGGCCTACCGAGTGCAACTCCAACGCGCTAACCAATGGGCTACCGCGCCCTAGCCACTAAATGGTAAAGTTTCTGAAAAATACAACCTTTTTTTTAAATATAACTCATATCGGACTATTCCTGCATCTAAGAAAGCAATATTGAATACAAGTTCAGTTCTCTAGAAAACAGAAAGAAACGGAAAAGAACAAGATGACACTTTAAAAAGTTCGAAGTTACAAATTCTGGTGCCAAAAATATTGATCTCAGTATTTGTTGAAGGAAAGGGGAAACATCCCTTTTGAAAAAATATTTCGAGTCGATATTTGATTCTTCTTAAGGATTAATAGAATGAATATTTTAGATCTGAATTATGTTCACTGGAATTATGCAATCGTATATAATTATGCAAGATAACATACAGATAGACAACAAGTTTAAATTTGTATATCACATTTATAAGTTTATAAATTCAGATTCTGCTCGAAGTGACATTAATTGACATAATAAAGGGACAGTAAACCACAAAATCTCAATTTTTCATGTTTCATTAAAGTCAAAATGTTTTTGTAAAATACGAAACCTATCATACAATTAGCAAATATAATAAAAATAAAGCCACTGTAGTTGAAGTTTTTAAATTAACAAGAATAAATAATTTAAATAAAACTTTAAAATTATCCTTGCACATTCATTTTTAATCTTTCCCGATTTTATATTATATTGATGAAGCCGTGTAATGTGAAAAAAATTGCGCTTTAATTTCTGAATCCGTCTCCCAGTTATTTAGATATGTATATATATATTACTGGGTTGGTAGTCAATTCTGACCAAAATTTTACCTATAGCGAAGATTTACTGCATATGTATGCCACAAAGGATTCGGATTTAAAAATGCATGCAAAAATTTCTTAACATACATATAAAGAACAGGAATTGCATATTTCATGTAATCATGACAAAAATTAGAAGGCATGGTGCGTTTGACAACTATAAAAATATTGAAAGTCTCATTTTAAAAAAATATATATAAAGTACACTTTTTAACGCATGTTTTGACAGATTATATCCGCTATCTGTTTATAATTATGTCAGTAAACATTCGATTCGAATGCGTGTTTGTAATCTATGTAAGATAATGTATATAATAACATTCTGCTGAGAACAAAAATGTGGTTAATTGTGCTGATTTTTGCACATTTTAACGTCTGGTGTTGTCTTAGCGCTCTTTCTAGTCAAATATTCTCTTAGAAGTAAAATCATCGGGGGCATGGAGTTAGAAAGAAGGAGATAAAACTCCTGTGGGCGAAACGTTTGAAAATGCCATAATACTTTGAGAATTATATTTAGTTGTCGCTAGTGCTAATAGAGTAGCTGTTATTGCTAGTTGACACAACAAAAAGGCGTAATATTTAGTATATGTATTTTTGATTATTTTAAAATTAAAGGTTCCCTCATTATGAATATAATTAACCAGTATTATTTCATAGTTGTAGTAGAATACAGAATACAGAGATAAAAATTAACTGACAGATAAAATAATTTTTAATACGTAAAAATACTCTTTATTGTTTCAGTTCTACTTTGCATTGCGCTAATAATTTATTTTTATAAAATTTGCAATTTAAATAAATGTTTTAGGACTTTCTCCATAGAAATTCATACAATGCAGGGCTACTTGAATTATCCCAGGGCCACCTGATTTGTTGTTTTAAACGATGTTGGTGTTTTCTTAATCTGAAGTTTTAATCCTTACTTTTACCTCCATGCTCCTGGAACAAATGATAGATTATTTGCCATATTTTATCTTAATATTTTGCTCTTGAAATGAAGGATAGGTAGATTGTGGTACATATCATAAAAAATCAAATTTTTTTAATTATTTTAGCATTTAAATAAACGTTTCAAACAAATGCATTTCTACATACAAAATTTTTCAAACACAATAAAGTGCCTTTTCGTAAAGAAAGGTAAAGTTGTTTAAATATTGAAAACAACATAATCAGCTAAAGATGTTAAATTCCTAAACGAAAAATATTTGAATGGTATATGTTCGAGTAACTTAAATATTTAATCACGATTCTTCTTGTGTAATGAATCGGAATTCAGTGAAAAGTGTTGTTCTTTAAACAATCATTTTAGGGGACATTTAAAAGAATAAATATTTACCGACGCCGAAAATGCAGAAATGAGTAAGTAATATTACTGTATGCAGTAAAAATAGACAAAACAAAGAAAACATAAACTCTTTTAAACATAAAATATGATACAGATAATTATATTTTCTTCTTTATTTAAAGTGTATTCTACATGCGGGAAAAGGGGGGGAGTTAAAACTCCATGTTGGGAAAAATGTCATTTGAGACAGTAATTCATGCGTAATGGAGTTACGGTAATTCAGTCTGAAATATTCATTTCCAGGATGAAAAGCTAGTTTACATTAATTAATATTTATTTAAACCCTTAACATCGCAGAAATAACTTATCAATGCTATATAAATTATATTTCACACAATAAGGAATATTCCTAAGTTTTCAAATTTATTTCTCCTAATAATTAATTTGCCTCCATATATGTCTGTTGTACAAACAGAAACAAAACGATCACTATTTAACCTCATAATTAGAGAACTTTAATTTGCAAATATTGAAAAATGCATATACTAAACACTAAGGTTTTCTAATTCTTAAATAAGAACAGAGGGGATGTTATTAACACTAGTAACACCTAGATGTACACTCATGTTCAAAAGTTACGCGTAATTCGTAAACTGCAAAAAAATCGGAGTTAATATGGATACAGTGGCTCACAATCAGTTGTGCCGAATCCTGGGACGAAGATAAATCATTGTGCATACGTAAAACAGATCCGCCGACGTCGACATGCGCAAAGCAGCGGGACACGTCGGAACGAGAATAAAACGGCCTCGAGCGGCATAGCCAATTGAGGCAGAATTTAACAACTGCTGTGGTACGGAGCGTTGTTAACAATCAAAAAGGGTAAAACGTGTTACAAAGATGGCAATTGGAGATGTTTTTGAAGGGACGAAATATTAGAATGCTGGAATCCGGTCGATCCCAAACCGAAAAGTTTCGAATTCTGAATGTACCTCACTGTGTGATTTCCAGACTATGACAGAGGTTCAAAACTACGGGGCATGTTATCCGACGGCCAGTAGCAGGTCGGCCAGGGGTAACAACCGCTAGGCAAGATCGATATTTGGTGATAACTATGCGACGTCTGAGGAACCGTTCTGCCAGACAACTGGGTTCAGCCCTGACAACCGCCACACTGTTTCGAGTCAAGCTCGTTACAGGAGACTCAGACACGTTGGTTTCTATGCCAGAGGACCAGCAGTTTGCATCCCCCTGACGTCAAGACAGAAATGTTCACGTTTACAGTGGAGTTTGGAACATCGCCAGTGGAGTGGACAAAAGTGGGGCAATGTCTTGTTCAGTGACGAGTCCATATTTAGCCTGAAAAATAATTCTCATCGTACCACGATCTGGAGAGAACGTGGAACGCGTTTTCATCAGGGAAACATCACGGAAAGGTCACATTACGGAAACTTCAGGGGCAGGCATCATTTTGAACGGCTGAACAGACCTCCACATCTTTAACACGGGGTCAGTTACCGGTCAAAGATACAGAAACAAAGTCATTGATACCACCGTTCGTACTGTTGATCCTGATTTCATATTCATTGATGATAACGCGACTCCTCACCGTGCGTCCTTGGTCGACGACTTCCTTCGAACTGAAGATATGCAGCATATTCAGTGGCCTGCTAAATCTCCTGATCTGAATTCAATAGAGCATCTGTGGGATATGCTCGGGAGACATCTTACAGCCTTCCGCTACCCACCACGATCCATTCTGGGATTGAAAACTGCTCTCCGTGAGGCTTGGAACTCATTGAGCACACAACTCATTCAAACCCTCATTGAAAGTATGAGAAATCGTTGTGCAGCATGCGTGACTACCCGAGGTTCCCACACACTGTATTAAACTGCAGCATCACATTGTTTTAATCATTCTGTTTAACTGAGGTTGACACTCGTATTGTGACCCTTTTTCCTTCAACCCTTTTTTTGAATAATAAAATTCGTTATTATCCTTGTTTTGCATTGTTTTCTTCCTCTATAACCCTATTACACACGCATACAGCGTTCCCGTCCCTTCTGATGTATATTTCTTGAAATTTCAGCATAAAAAGCTAACTTTTGGACATGAGTGTAATTCTCAAACCGTTGTAATAGTTTCAATCTTCTCATGTATAAAATTTTTATCCCATCCTCTCTAACCCTATGCTGAAAACTCTGATTTTGCTGTGGTTATTCAAGGAGTATAATAGCTCTAAAGATAAACATTAAGCAGCATGTGCTCTATAAATGACAATTACAACGATTAACACCCATAGAACTATTAATTTCATACATTTCAGGAGCTTTCTCATTGACAGGGTGCATTAAATTTGATATAAATAAAAGTGTATACATAAATTATCATTCTCAGTTTTGTTCTTTCTTTTATAAATTGTATTATTTTCCTTTACTATATCTAAGAAGAATGAATATATAGAACCGGTAAGGAATCCGGGAGCAATTTTCTCTTCTGTCAAAACTAACTATTGTTGACTATTCCTGAATCTAATACCGAAGTTATTGGATAGAAATTTTTCAAAAAGAATGAGAAATGATAGTATAGACACAAAACAATGCTTAAAAATGTTCGTAGTTGGAATTGCTGATGCTAAGAATAGTGACAATAGCATCTACTGGGAACAATATGATACCGTTTCAGTTTTAAAAAATCCGATATGAGCAACATATCCCTTTCTCTGCACATTGCAATAATTCTTTCTCAGCGAAATAGTGACGTACAAGATACACGTCACAATATTTGTGGCATCGAATTAATACCATGTAAATTGAAATTAGAAGCTTTTGGCTACTACTCAGTCTAAACATAATGGCGTATTCATACTCAGGTGAAAATATCCTTCATACTGCAATTGAATTTAATTATACATCCGAGTAAATGAATAAGTATTGAAGAATTCTTTGGTATTAAGCCTATTACAAAAATGAACTTTTCTCGTGAATGAAAAGAACTAGAAGAATCATGATTAACCGCATGAAGATTAAAATTGAACATATTGGATTATGATTTCGACCTTCTTATTTTGCATATTTTTTGAGGAACATTTTATTTGAAAAAAAACACGATATCTCGAAATCTATTTATGATAATGTTCTAAATTCTGTGAAATTCATATTTTAATGATAAATTACGTCTGAAATAATTATTTATATAATGATGTTAAATGTCCTGATTGTTGATGATTTTCTTTTTCGAGAAATTATATGAAAATCATGCAATGTCTCGAGAAAGATCCGTGCCAGCGTTCTAAAATTTATGCCATTCACTTTCTAAGTCAAAATTACATCTGAAATGAATATTAAATTATCCTTATTAATAGTAGTGGTTTTTAATGATTTTTCAAAATTCATTTGGAAATTTGATATTATTCGTTTGCATTCATTTTGAATATATGATTGCCTTTAAAATCAATATAGTTCCATTATTTATTTCTTGTAATAATCGAATTAAATCTCATTTGAATCTCACGGATACACACAATAATACACATACTCACACACACATATACATACACATACATGGACACACACAGATACACAGACATTACTTCAAATACGTTTGATTTGAATTCATGTATACTTGATACGTACTCAGCTATCAAAAACCCGAATTCAAATTTTCGAGCACTTCACAATACTGTCCCTATGCATTATTGGGAAAGTAAAATTCATACAATATTCACATTCCTATACTGAATGAAAAGGTTTATATGTCAATACATGCATTACACTCGTATCCACAGAAGTTATTAAATTGCATTGAGCTATCTAATTTAAATTACACAATGATAACAAGTTTCGAATTACACACGTCATATTATATTTCATCGAAATGTTTTGTTTGAAGTGACTTCACAACAAAAAATATTAAGTTAAAATACAAATATTTTAAATTTTCTTCTGAAACAAATCTGTCATTGTTCAGAAATGCCAGTCAAAAGCTCTAAACAAGAAAATACCACAACTGACAAAATATGCTCTAAAGTATATCGAGAACTTTTTCGGATATATTATATATTTGATTCTTGATTGATGACTCCTGATTGATGTTTATTATGTTACTAACGATTTAACTAGAACTAAATATCAATCATAAAACTTTAAAGCATAAAGAAAGAGTGCACTAAAGCAATAGAAGAAGAATCCAAAATAAAATATCTATGAAAAGGCAATTTTTCTGACCACTTAATGTAAATTACCGTTGAGCCATGGTTCACGAATTGTGAGCAATGGCCAGTTAAACACTATTTGCTTTCATGTAACATCTTATTACACGATAGATTTCAAAATGATACGATATGGTACGTCTTGCTATTTATGTGATACAAAAATACACAAAACCTTTGAAGCAAAAAATTAATATTCCGAAAAAATATTGTATTTACATGCTAGAACAAATTACTCGCAGTTGTCTGGGTTGTAAATAAACGTCCATTACTAATCAATTCGCCGAGCAAAAAGAAAAGTATTTTACGGACGTTTAAAATTTTAATTGCTAACGTTAGAAGTTATTGTTATAGTAACGTGTAATTTTTCAAGGAATGCTTATGATACTGTTACAATCTTAAAATTAAAAATTTGATATGGGCAACACATGACTGTCTTTATATAACGCAATGAATTGACTACTTTTACAGTAAAAAATAGGTTTTTCTTATAGCAGATACTTATATTCTTTGCAAGATATTGAATTTTCAACTATTAGTCGTCATTTTCATTGATTTAGAGTCATTTTTATCCATTTGGCGAGATTCTCGTTAATTTGGCAACATTTAAAAAGTCGCCAAGTTGGCGATATTCCGCCCAATTTGTCGCCAAAATCTCGCCAAGCGTTATGGATGGAGAAATATGTTATTCTTATAGCAGATAAATGACTATTGGCGTTCAAATGCAAAAGTATTACACAAAGTATCTCTTCTCATGAATGAAACGAGCTAAATTGACGAGAATGGTGTCACCAAATTTATCGCATGATATTACATATGAAAAGTGAACATGTTTCTCAACAGTTAATATTTTCTTTAATTTATGGGATTTTTTGATAAATTTGTTTGAAAAATTTACAATATCTCGAGAATGGTTCGTGCTAGCGTTCTAAAGTTTATGTCAATGGTTTTCTAAGGAAACATTTCATGAGAAATGTCTATTTCCGTAACTTTGTTAAAGGCTTTGATTTTTTGATGATTTTTTCAAAATTTCACTCGAAAATTTAGGTCGGTTCTGTGCATTCGATTACGTTTAAAAATAATAAGCTTCCAGTGTTCATGGATTGTGATTTTTGTGCCGAATTTCATTCGGATCACTCCATTCGTTCGTGAGATATCGTCTCCACAGACTCACTGACACACACACACACACACACACACACATACTTTCACACACACACACACACACACACATACTTTCACACACACATACTTTCACACACACACACACACACACACATGCATCACTTCAAAAATGTTTGATTCGTGATCAGGGATGCTTGAAACGTGCTCTCCCGTTGAAAACTCCAATTCGAATTTTCGACCCCGTCACAATACTTTCCTTATACATTATGTATATAAGGAAAGTAAAAATATGATATGGGCATCACACGACTTTCCTTAATGCAGTGAATTTACTTCATTCACATTAAGAAAATGATGTACAAGATGTAATAAGATCACAGTGTGTTTAACGTTCACATTTACATTTGGCGCTTTTCCGTATGACAACATGTAAAGCTATTTCATACCAAGTTAAACTTCATTTTCATTAACATGGCATCATTTTTGCAATTTCGACGATACTTTCGTTAATCTGAGATCAAATTTCGCCAAATTAGCGATATGTTGCTAGATTGTTGACAAGTGCGCCATATGTATCGTTAAGTACTACAAACAAGAGAGAAAGCAAGAGAGAAACGGAGAGAAGTGCATTTCTGATACACAAGATGGTATGCCCGTCAAATCACGGAATTAAAAATTTGTAAAGCAATGCTTCCTATTTTGCATCATTTTTATCCATGTGGGGGTACTTTTATCAATTCGACGACATTTTCGTACAATTTGACAATATTTAAAAAGGTTGCCAAGTTAGCAACATCTCGCCAAATTTTTGCCAAGCATTACGAACGGACGAAGGAATGAGTTTAATCTTATGTTCGTTTGTTATGTTATTTCCAAGATATTGAATTTTTACAAATTAGTCGTAATTTCCATTGATTTAGTGTTATTTTTATCAATTTTGCGAATTTTTCGTCAATTTGGTAATATTTAAAAACTCGCCAACTTGGCGATATTCCGTCAAATTCTTCGCAGAAATTTCGCCAATCGTTATAGCTGGAGAAATAGGTTATTCACATAGTAGATAAATGATTAATGGCCTCCAAATACAAAACTATTACCCAAAGTATTTTCTCTCGTGAATGGAACGAGATAGATCTACGGGAATGAAGATAACAAACTTATCGCAGAAAAATACGTATGAAAAGTGAACATATTTCACAGTATTTAATACTTTTTTTTCACAGTATTACTTTTTTTTCACAGTATATTTCACAGTATTTAATACTTAATTTTGTGTTATTTGTCGATAAATTTATTTGGAAAACGTGCAATATTTCGAGAATTGTTCATGCTGGAATTCTAACATTTGTGTGAATCGTTTTGTAATGAAAAATCACATAAGAAGTGATTACTGTCATAACTTTATTGAATGTTCTGATTTCTCATCATTATTTGAAAATGTCATTTCAAAATTTGGGGAGTTCTGAACATTCGATTGTGTTTAAAGACAATAGGCTTCTAGTTTTCACAAATTGTAATTTTTGTATCAAATTTCGTACGAATCACCTCATTCATTCGTGAGATATCGTTTCCATAGTATCTCACTGACGCACACACACACACACACACACACACACACACACACACACACACACACACACACATACATACATACATACACACAGACATCATCTCAAAAACGTCTGATTCGTGTTCAGAGATACTTGAAACGCGGCCTCCTGTCGAAAACTCGAATTCAAATTTTCGACAACGTCACAATATTTTCTTTATGCATTATACTATGGATATAAAAAAAGTAAAAATTCAAATATCCATTTGTAAAACTCATAAATTTAAATTTCTGAATTTTAAATCATACTACCGAAGTGTCATCTGACTGGGATTCCTGGTTTCGCGAGCGATACACTTCTCTATGATCTTGTCGATGTGCCTCGAGTTAAATCCAAGCTGCATATTTCTCCATGCATTTTATGTTTCTTTTATCGATCGCAAAGGAAATATTCAAACTTATAAAAAACGTCCAAATGCACATGATCGGATCCTGAAGTTTCCGTATAAAAAATTTCATATTCGCACAATTCTTAAACTTCCTGATACAGGCTGTACACACAGACACACATATATCTTCCTTTATTAAGCGAGGCATATGGATTTTTGGAGAACATTAATTGCAAGTTAAATTTTTCGAAAAATTACAAAACAATAGATAAGTATAAAAGTGCTAAATGTTCAAAGTAATGTTCAAACAGCATCTAAGATGCTGTTTCCAAGAATATACAGATTTCAGATTATTCGCCATGAGAGCCGACTTTTGAAAGTTTTCTGCTTTTTCATCCCCTGGGGAAGATATATCCGATACCCAACAGAATTGCCCTCGTGGATCAAAGCATCTCTGATAAAGCGAAACAAAAAAGTTTTATCGCAAAAAAAATTTAAGAATTTACAATATAGAAAAGGAATAATAACCTATATACATATGAATGGGAATACATGCACATATGAATCGACAGTGGAATTCGTTTCGAGTAAGAGGTGCACGGTCTAATAACGTAAACCTACTGTGACCATTATGGAACTTTATTTATACAAATAAGATTAAGCACACAACTTTGATAGAAGGTCTTTTATTACACTTCTTATATGACGTACAAAATGGAAAAAGACCAGAGAGCTTTCGAGCGTTAATACGCTCTTCATCAATAGCTACTTGGAAAGTAAAAAGGATCTTTCACATATAGACCAGTAAAGATGACAAATTTACATAAATACAATTAGTAAATGAACATTCGATTATCATTTACTATTTGTATTTATGCAAATTTGTTACCTTTACTGGTCTATATATAAACGATCCTTTTTACTTTCCATGTAGCCACTGATGAAGAGCGTATTAACGCTCGAAAGCGCTCTGGTCCTTTTCCATTTTGTACGTCTTATAAGATGTGTAAATGACCTTCTATCAAAGTTATGTGCTTAATCTTATTTGTTTGAAATTAGACGTGATACTAAATAAGTTTGTACAGTTTACTGGTCACCTGGAAATTGCCGCCATTTTGCTGTGACTTCTTTCTCAATATCGAAAAGTACGTAGCTGAAAGAGAGTTGCAAGCAAACCTCAATATGGACAGCAACGAAACTAAATAGTAGTATAATAACAATAGATAAGCATGCATTTCTCATTTGAAAGCCATTGTTTAGTTTTTGATAATTTACAATTCATAAAACATGTTTGTTCTTCATTACTTTATGTTTTTAAATGATTTTGTTTATTTTCAATTACTGGATTTTTTAAAATTTATTTACTTTTCAATATTTTGAAATAAAACGTGTTCACTTTATGATAATTTGAATTTGAAAATTCTTGCTTAATTTTCATTAAACTATTAAGAAGCTGTAGCTTTTAATTAATTTTAATTTGCAATAGTTTACATATATTCTTAGGCTATTTAAATTTTGAAAATGTTTTTTTTGCATTTAAAGTTTTGTTGTAAAGGCAAATTTATTGTTTCAGAGAAATATTACAAATCCCAATGTAAATAGTAACGAGACGCAAAATAATACGGAACAGTTAAAAACACATTTTGTCCAACAAAATGTATGTTTTGCGAAATATAACTCTACAATTAATAGCTATCAAAATAGGGTCCATTAAATATTGTAATTAAAACATTGAACATTTTTAATCATACTAAAAATAAAACAGTTGATTTAAGAAAAAATCAAAATTCCTAAAATTCAAATTACAAATATTAATTACGTTTTCTATACATGTAACTTTATCTGGTGCTTCTTTGTCAGTGTAATCCAAATATTTAAGGCCCTGGCTAATCAAATTTGATTCACCTCAATAACAGGGAATTTGGTATGTCTTTTGTTTCTCTTTTTGTACATTTTAATTCTTTTGATTTTCCACCTGAACTTTCCAACCTGTCCTGGACCCGCCTAAGAGCCAGAAAAATCAAATTTGGCATGCCGTTGTCTTTCACACATTTAGGTCACACACATTTTAATAAATACATTTTTCATACATTTAGATTGCATGCAAATAATAAAAGGTGTGGATGAATCAAAATAATTTTTCCATGCAATATCCACCACAAAATGCTTTTGATATTTTATAAATATCCGTGAAATAATAGCACGTGAAATGAAATTTTTTCGCACTAAAGTACAAAATCATTACTAAAAGTTTCTACCACAAAAAAGGTGTTAGTAAATTCGTAACCTATTCTTTTGAATGAAAAGTGAATATATTTAAATATTTTTTAGCGCTTTAATTGCTGTAACTTTTTTAAAAAATTTATACGAAAAACATGCAATATCCCAATATTGGTCCATGTCAGATTCATAAAATGGGGTTTCAAATGATTAATTATAAAGTAAATTATCATTGATAGACCATTATTAAATGATCCGACTTTTCTGTGATTAAAAAAAGCAAGGTTATTCCGAATATTTGATTAGTATTTAAAATACTAGTCGTTTGGAATAATCGTACTAAATTCCTTTGGGAACACTTTATTCGTTCGTAATGTATCGCTTACATACCCCTAATGATACACATGCATACTGACATACGCATGTGCACATGCATACTGAAGCATGCACGCGGACAACACTTCAAAAAATTTCAATGCATAGTTCAGGAATTCATAAAACGTATAAATCCGTCGAAAACTAAAATTCAAATTTTCAACTTTGTCACAATATTATCTTTATAAAATGTTATATTTGTTATTATTTATTATTTATTTATTTACAAAACACTGGATGGTGAAAATCAAATCTACACCTGTGAAGAATAATAAAGACGTGCACAACACTAGAACAAGACAATATTTACAACAGATAAATAAAAAAAGAAGTAAATAAAAATACAGTATGTGGAAGATAAAACTATTTCAGATACTAATACGTTCCATGCTAGACTGACTCTCTAACTAAAAGCGATATTTAGCATTAAGAGTGGTTAAAGGGATTTCAATACAAAGGGGGTGTTGCTTATCTTACAGCATCTTTCGGAAATTGAAAAATAATTATACTATGCATGGAGGGGAAATAATAATGCTTATAAAGCAAAACATATATATAACATACATAAAAAATAACCCAATTAGTAAGCATGGGCCTTCTTATGGAAGATGAATATCAAATTTGTGTAATCAAAATAATATTTCTCTTCCAGCATCTTTTGGCATTTGATATCCTTCCTGTACATAAAAAGAATGCGAAAATTGAGCACAGAAGCATTCGATAAAAATATCCCCTTCTTCAAAAACAACTCATAGCTCACTATTCCAGAATCTTCGGGTGAAGATATTGGATGTAAATTCAGTCCTCTGAAAGAACGAGAAATACCAGAAAAGAACAAAGCGGCATTTTGAAAAGTTCGAAGTTGCAAGTACCGGTGCCAAGAATTCTGACACTGGTATTTTTTGGGAAGAACACAATTATTTTTGAGTTTTTAAAAAACATGATGTAAGCAGCAGATAATCTTTACTACACACATTAATTTTCTTCTTTATATACTTTAATGTTAATGTTTGTTGCACGAAATAATACATGAAATGCATGTTTATTTAAAAATACATCAAATTTACAGTTTTATAAGAAAAATGTTTAATTTTGGAAACATGGGATATCTTAAAATGGTAACAAGTTGTAATTAAAAATTTGAAACTTAAATGTAAAAAATCTGATGTGGGCAACACATGACTTTTCTTATATAATGTAATGAATTTACTACTTTTACAGTAAAAAAAATAGGTTTTTCTTGTAGATACTTATATTTTTTCCAATATATTGAATTTTCGACAATTAGTCGCCATTTTCATTGATTTAGCGTCATTTTTCTCCATTTGGCGAGATTTTCGTTAATTTGGCAACATTTCAAAAAGTAGCCAAATTGGCGAAATTCCGCCAAATTTGTCACCAAAATCTTGCCAAGCGTTATGGACGAAGAAATAAGTTATTCTTACAGCAGATAAATGACTATTGGCGTTCAAATACAAAAGTATTACTCAAAGTATCTTTTTTCGTGAGTGGAACGAACTAGATCCACGAGAATGATGTCACCCCACTTATCGCATGGTATTACATATGAAAAGTGAACATTTTTCTCAATAGGAAATATTTTTTTTATTTTATATGACTTTTTGATGATTTTTTTTGAAAAATGTGCAATATCTCGAGAACGGTTCATGCTAGCGTTCTAAAATTTAATTTATGTCAATCGTTTTCTAATGAAAAATTACATAAGAAATGTCTATTTGCGAAATGTCTATTTGTCAAACTTGCCACATTCCCTTGTTCGAACCATATTCGCCACAGCTGGTGCACATTGTACGCGTGTAAGTGATTGTTCGCTGAGATTTGACGTATGGACCAATCTGCCCTTCTGTGTCCGATCACCATACCCCTAGTGAAATTGTCTGTTTGCTGGAACTGCTTCCGTTGGCAGCAGACTGACATTCTTTGCTGCTATGCATTTCCTCTGAGACAAAAATAATTGAAAAATGATTTCTCTGGCAGACAGAGTTGCTCGACTGTTGCTGAATTTGCAGGTTCCTTCCTTTATATCTCATTCAACGTGCGCGGGACAGCTGCCATTTTGCATCATTTACATAACTCGGTGAGCTGTATCTACTCTGCAATTTGCATATTTTTCTGCCCACTCCTTCTTGGTGTCTCATTTTCACTATCACGCAGTGTATATTGTTAAACAATATTTACACAAATTATTTCGCCAATTGCATACTTTCTGCAGGCCAAAACATTTAAACTGGTTTTCTTTTGTGTAAAAAGTTATGATAGAACTAGTAATATACGTATATTTTGCTTCTAACAAAAATATTTGCTCTCTCTACCTATTAAGGAAAAAGCTAAGGACTCCGGGAATTTAATAAACGCGATGTTATCTGTTTTTATTCATCTCTTAGATTACATTCAAACTTTTATTTGTTCCCCTCTCCATCTGCGAGAGCCAACAGTTACTATTGGACAATAAATACGTATGTGGTATTTCATTATTCTATTGATGTGTACTCTACGAAACGAACATATATGTGTTTGAATCATTTGAGTATTATATCTAATTTTTGTCATAAATATTTCTTAGATGGTGTCGGGTCTCAAACTAACACCTACGGTAATACAGTAAAAGGATAATCTATTCCAGAAGCTGGATGTTTCAGTTTTCGTCATCTTATGAATTGATTTGTGATAAGATGTCTTCATCCTTTTTAACGAAGAGTGGGTATTCTGAAACGAGCTGCAGTCGATCTACATATATATAAAATAAGTAGATTCTAAGTATTAAAGTTATATGTCTTAAGATAATAATAAGTACTCTCCTTATAATCACGAATATTAAACAGTAAAATACTAAGTTTAAATTAGTTTCCGAAAAAGCTACGAATATTGTTTATATTCATCGATACTGTCTCACTTGTTGCCTGCAGATAAAAAGCTTTTATTGTTTAATACAGCGGAGAATATAGATCTTCTCCTTCATTTTACGGTTGTCTTCATGTTCTGTTTCTTCAAAGATAAAGGTGGTTGCAAATTCCTCAATGAATTCCGATGCAAAAAACTTTTAAATACATGGCCAATTTGTGGGTCTAAAAGTCCCTCTGATAGATTGGTGATATAGGATGTAAGGTGCAGCCTCTGTGGATGTCACTCCCACTAGGTTCTGTTCTAAATTGACTCAAGGACTCAAGGACAATGAGTTATAAAAAGTAGCCAGGAGAGGAAGAATCATCCACATTTAAACTTTACAGAATAGGACTTATAGCGATTACAACAAGCTTTTGCTTGTGTGGTTGGTAGCGTTTCAGCCGTCCAAGCATGTGCCTTATACATTATACTGGGTCATGTCGAAACGCATATATCATCAATTTCGAATGTGCTACTCTTACAGATATACTCTCAAAACCAGGAGAGGTACGCATATCTTTTGACCTACTGTATTCCATACTACCAATTGGGGTCAAAAAGCGATCACAGAAGAGTTATAAGGAATTAAAAACAACCCTTGAAAATATAACAACTTGAATGTTCTTGGTCATCCTAGAAGAGAGGCTATCGCGATCTTTAGGTTGACAATGGTATGCAAAGGAATTAATTCCCATTTTTATTTCGTAAGTGCAGCAAGATGTTCCATAAGTCTGCTTTGTTTGCTGGACAATGTCATGCAGTGTCCGAAAGTAACATCTGCTGAGTCCTTGTTGATTGTCTTACCTAGCATCGATTTTTCTTGCTTTCTAAGACGTTATTCCTGAGGTGCGTTGACAAAAATTCCCAGTATTGTAAATCTGCTATTAGGTCCGGAATGGTCCTTGGTGAGGGCTGACCTGATGCAATTTGTATGTCAAGTGCATCTTACGCATGCACATTGGGCTACTTCAAAGAAAATCATCGACCGGCTGAGAACTGTAGTGCAAGCTAATATCCCTGAATACGAATACCAATCATGGACCTACAGCAACTCTATAATGCCAAACATGGGGTTTCAATATGTCGTATCTGTACTTCTTGCACATACTTGAATTTCTGTCGAACATGTGGGGTTCAGTGTCCATTTAAAATTACGTCTATCCATACCAATACTCTATAACGTCTAAATTAATCCCGTTCTATAAAAATAAGTGGTTGGGTCGAATTCCCTGTTCTTTCCAAACAGTGGCGTGACGTAAATCAGTCTGGTAAACTAAATCTGGTATCATCAATGCAGAGTACACTGATTCTATCTTCCAGTTTCGATCTGTAAACACGTATGTATGTGCATAGGGGTAAGCTAGAAACAAACTGTTGGACGTTTGGTATACATTCCAGTTTCCTTAAACCTCCTGTAAACAGTTTGTCTAGAAACAGTCGCTTTTGTAATAACAACAGCTCTTCAGAAAGTTGATTTGCAGACCTCGTTCTGAGCAGTTAGTGGTAGATACATATACTGTCCAGGTTTGTGGACGACCTTATAATGGCTGTCTTCAAACGTTTTCAGTATTATGGAACTTTATCTGCTGTCAGCAGATTGAAATTTGTGCCACATATAGTGCTCAGGAAACTTCTGTCCTTATTTTTTCTTAATCCAACTATTCTGATGATTCTATCCTTTAAAAAATCAACTTGACGTCTTTGTGCCATAATCGGTTCCTGCTTGAAATGAAAACAACAATGAAAACAACAGGAAACTAAATAGACACACCCGTTAGGGGGAGCTGTTGTTTTTGTTTTACGATATTCATCTTAATTGTGCATACACCGTCGTCACCTGATAGAATTTGTGTAAAAACTTGGTTTAACTTAGTGTATAACTTAGATGCAAAATTTTACTGTTCTGTTTGAGTTAATAATTTTGATCGTTTTGCGACTTATGCTTGGGTTTTTGACACCATATATATAATTATATTCTCCATTTAATCATAATTCAATTATCATAATATTTTATACTGATTTCTATTTTACTGTTTTATGTATACTGTTGCCGATGTGGTGGCCGAGCGGTCAAAGAGGCAGGCGTTTCGTCGTGATGGCTCGGCTGCCAGATTGCGGGTTCGAGTCCCGCCTGCGGGCATGGATGTTGTAATGCCTTATTTGGGGCAGAAGTCAGACTTCTCACTTCGGGTGCCCCGGGTCATTAGACTAAACAGAAGCAGTGCACTCTTTCTTCCTTAATTGTAATGTTAGGGACACGACAACAACAACAACAGCATGTATACTGTTTCATGTTTACTAATTTATGTTTAGTGCATATTTATAACTAGTTTTCATGTGAAATGGCTAAACGGCAATAGTTCGTATAGCTTGTATGATGGTAAATAGGATGAAAATTATTGTATTGCAATATTTTGTATTTCAGAAGTTGCACACACTGATATGTTCAATTGAACAAACTAATGAGAACTACCCTATTTTAAGTGAAATAGAGTTAGGAAATTGGGTCATGGATGAACAGTTTATAAAATTCTACAGGAAAAATCTCTAAACGTAAATACTATAATCATAAGTTTAAACATATTTATTAATTGTATTTAGTTAGCCCTTTTTTTACTACTTTAACAAATATGTCCTACATTGCTATTGCATAGCAAATAAAATATATGATTTAATGTAAACATTTAAAAGTAGTTGAAGTTTGAGAGATGTTAAATTTCTAAGAAGGAAAACTAATTTAAACAATTTTACAAATCCGCGATAGGAATTTAACGGATTTGTCAATATTTAGCTAAAGTACAAGATGAAATTCTATGTTTGTTTATTGAAGTCATATAGGATAACAATAACTGTTTCTCGGATTCGAACTTTTGTAATTATAATTTAAATTCCTGTAATTATTTATAAAATCTTATTATAAAATGAAATCTGTCCCTGAGGATATTAGTTTTGGTTAAGTTTCGATTAATGGAATCTTCGCGAGTAATCTTTTAATTTGCTTCTTTTGAACAGAGCATAGCTCGTTTCAATGGAGGCTACGAATCGGAAAACATCCATTCATTTACATAAAGTTTAATTTAAAGTTTGAGATTAAGTTTCAAAGTTAAAATACAATTTAATTAAACCAGATTCTTATATACAATAAAAAAAACCAGATGTGTCTAGCACATTAATTTCCGTACAGATTCACAATGTTTCCAATGTTTGACATAGGAAAATAATAATGCAAATTAGAGACTTTTTATAACTCGATTTCGCTACAGATCAAGAAAATTTGTAAGTTAAATAGTAAACCAAATTTAAATTTTATTGCAAATCGCTTAATTATTTGGAGAAGCATAGGGGTACCCATTATAAGTAAAATGTCTAATATCCAAACAATGGTTGGCAATAACTCATAAACAATGGTTGGCAATAACTCATAAACAATAGTGTTCATTTATCTCTTGTTAAAATATTTTGAAAACAATTTTAAATATAATAAATGTAATTAATGATACGATAAATATATTTATTTTTCTCTGATCTTTAAAATTATATATATATATATATATATATATATATATATATATATATATATATATATATATATATATATATATATATATATATATATATATATGTATAATCATATTTTATTGCCTATTTGCATTACTGTTATTTGTTACACACGTTTGGCAACAGTGGATCTCTACTTTTAAACTTTGCGATTGACTCTACATTTTGGGCTCCATTGGTTTGTACACTTGCAGTTTTTAATTCCAGGTATTCTTGTTTCCTTTATTATTTTTCTATCTTTATGTGTGTAGTGCATGTTGTTAGAGTTTAGGAATATTATCTATCTCTAAAATCAGAAACACACATTTTGTATTCATTTTGATTAAATACTTGGACCTGACTAAGAGTTTTTTGAAAATGAACAATTCATTTATTTAAGCCTAGCGCTTATCTATTTGTATAGCTTTAATGCTTGGATTTTATTTGTTTTTCAATTATCGATTACATTCCATTCATATTTGTTGATAATCTTTAGCTTGATGACTAGCAATTTACATTTTTTTCCATTAGATTGACGATTCTCTATTTAATACTCCTTTATATTATGTAGGCATTTTTTAAAGTCAGGATTTTTGAGCTGCAATTTCTCTCTATTCTATCATTGGATTTTGAAACTATTATATATATATATCCTCCAAATTCGTTATTAAAATTATCAACTCAGTGTATCAACTTCCACTCGATAACATCCAAGACAACTTTCTCAATTATAGTGGCTAACAAAAACATTATAATTATTAATTATATAAATAAATAAAAATGAAAAATAATAAAATAAGCTAAGAAAAAATAGAAAAATCAAAAAATAAGAAAATAAGATACTTTAATATTAATGTTTTGAATTTTATTTTCGCTAAAAAATTGTAGCTTTAGCCAGTTTGAAACTACGTTTTGAGCGCCCCTGTAATGGTGTATAGCAGCATTCTCGTTTATCTATCTCCTCTATGAATCAGTTGTTTAGTAAGATTTTTTATCTTTGCTTCATGTTCATATTCTGAATCTCTTATAATGGTAATAGTCCTGTCTCCTGCTCTGACTCACTGGACGGGTTTGGGACTGTAGTCGTGAACATTCGTACTGCCTCCTAGGTTGTATTTCATCATGTTCATTCCGGTGCTTCTAGATATTTTTTTTATATTGTTGAGGTTGATCGCATATACATGTGGTGAAAGAAAGTGTTCCTACCACGTGGTAATACAAATTTTCCTAATGTTTCTTATCTTCAGTTTTTCATCTTCTGGTGACTGTAGTCTGAAATTTGACATTAATAATAATGTACTATTGTCCAATCTGAAACAAGTATTTGCTTGGGTTAATTAGAATTAAATTCTCAGATCTGAAGATGAATTAAAGTCTTTATCTTCGAATTTGGTCCGGTGCTGATTTTTTCAATTATAGGCATTATGGAATTGGTTTTGCTTCTATGGTGATGTTAAGATTTCACGATTACTTGAATTAATTATTTTTATTATTACTTCTTTCTAATATATATATATATATATATATATATATATATATATATATATATATCTTTAAATGAGGTATTCATAATACTTACCATTGAAACTGTAAAGTACTACTTTTCTCAAAATATACTTCTAAAGAAGTTTCAAAACGTGAATTGTATTCTGAAATTTTGAAGTGTAATATTGTGGCCTCTAACCGATGATTTGGGATTGAACCGGGGTAAAGAGAGAAGAATATAAATAATATATATTCTGAGGGAAATTACAACCACTCGTCTTTCTTATGCTTGCATAATCCGTATTGTTCTGTCCACTTATGTCAAATAGTAGGTTAAAAAACTGTGTTTCGAATGGTAAATTTCAAATAATAGAAAACATCATTAATAAAAGTCTCCAAAATATCATTATACATTTGTTTTATAGGTAAACCGTTATTTATAAGGATTCTTAAAAATGTTCATTTATTATATTCATAAAATACATCACATTAAAAAATGCATTGTTATTTTTCAACATTTATTCTAATTATAAAAAGTATGAAATATTCAGTCTAGATTTTCTTTCTTATGTCTCATTCTGAATACAAAATTCCATTCATATACGTATAGTTTAGTTACCGTGATCACTGCTGTATTTAATCCTACGAGTTTAAACCATGCATACATACACAAACGGGATTACAGTAAAAGGGCGCAGGGTGGAAAATCTACATAATCCCCAAATAAAAATTGCCAAAGGAAATAAAAAGTACTTTCAAACATTTTAGTCCCTTCCCCAGTTTAAATAGTTTTAAATGTTAGTATACTGCTTGCTTTTTGCATTTGAAATTATTGTAACATTAGGCTTTAATTTATAAGTCAACAATAATTATTTCCATGTTTCTTTTGGACTGTGTTTGTTTTTTCCTTGTTATCGGTTTTTAAATCTTCAATAACTTCTCACTTAGAAGGTTGCTACATTTGAATTACCTATATAATCAATGTAATGCCACCATAATCTTATCTTCCAATAATTTGGGCTTTGTTGGTTCTTCCCTTAAACCCTTTAAATATGTTCAAAGTATCTTTAAGTATTTACGTCCAAATTTTGAATTAAAATGTTTTGTATAAAACAATATGCTGCTCGTACTATAGTATAAGAAAGGAGAAGAGTACCCGAAGACGTATCGAAATGAAAGTACTACAATAGAAATGCCATAAGTTTTTATTTTAACCACACAAATTCGATGTAAAGTTTTATTTTAAAACCGACTAGTAATCAGTTGTTGACCCAGTTGGAAATTATTTTGTGTTGATCTGAATTATGATAAGTCATCAGTAGGGTTGGTGATATGCAACACACATTAAGTTTATTCATTGTTCATAAATTAGTAAATTTATTTCATTATTTTTTAGACTCACTGGAAAATAATAATAAATATGTCCCTAAGGCAGCTATTATTGTATTCCCAGGGCAGTAATTAGTAACTGCTGATCGACTTTGCGTCTTTAAGCTTTCTTCAGCATGGAATATCTTATAAGTGCAATGGCAACAATAAAACTGTCTATGTGCCACAATTTTACAAACATCTTTAGTAACCGATACTTCAGTCATGTTAGGCATTTAGTTACAGTCATACCACACAGTCATAAGATATTATCATACCATACCGCATAGCCATACCGTTGCCATAGCCCGCACTGTCAGACAATTGTCATATCCCACATTGTCATACAATTGTCGTAGCAGTTTTCAGACAATTGTCATAGCAGACATTGCCATACCCACATAACCACAGAGGCCACGTTGCTGTATTACCTCATACTTCATATAGACCCCATTGGCATGCCATTATTATACCACGCAGCCATACCATACCTTGTTGCACATGTACACCACATTTTTGCACGTGTACAACTAAAGTGACATCAGTTGAAACTAGCATTTACGTTTCGAAGCACGTGGCGTGCATTTGGAACACTTTAGATTTTGCGCGCACTGCAAATGCGTGGTGCACATTTATATTAATTTTATTGAAGTTAGTTAAGTACATTGCATTGCTACTTGAAATGCCGCAAATAACCCACCGTATAATCTTTAGTAAGAGTTCCTGGAATAGAATATTCTAACACAATACTACTCGCAATTAACCTCACATATTTTAACTTTTAAATAACATTATTTATTAAAAACATTCTATTTATTACTAAATTAATTACAAAAATTACCACATATAATTAAAGACGAGATTGGAAATGTGAGACCATTTAAGTCAAAAATATCCATACTGAATATGACCTTCTATAATATTTGATCTGCGCATACCTCCATATCTGTCTTTGGACATTGATACACAATTTGCTATTGCACATTTCCTCTTCGGCAAACTTTGCCTTCATTTTATGATGCAATGGCAATCTGAAAGCACATTACTGACTCTCGTCCGAACGCTGACACACATCACTGCTTCGTTTCTCTCTCTGTTCTGCTCTATATTACACTGAATGCAACTGATCTGTTACCGTAATTTTTACATATCTGAAACTCTAGTGATTCTATCTCTATAGCACCTTCTCTCGGTTGCCATCTCTTTTTGCCCGAGGTCTCATAAGCCTCTTCGGCTACCATTGGTCGACCTCAGGACGACGTGACAACACATCTTCCATATTGGTTTAACTTTGAACCAATTCCATGGTTTTTCCTTTAGCCTCCAGTAACAGCTCTGGTTCAACCCAACCTGTACTTGAAGCTTCCTTATTTATGACCCTAACTGACCTCTCGGGTCAGGGGTGCAATACATTGGCGTCTTGCAGTTTGACGCCATTGTTTGATCTGCTAGATATCATAAATCCACATATAAAACTGTCTACATGATTTCTGGACTCACACTATGTATATAGTGTCTTTAGGAAGCGCTGTTTTATATTCGTTGACAAGTGCTCATTGAAAATTGTGGAATTTTTTTAAGTTTTAATACATACACACTAAATTTATGAAGCGTAGTGTCGAAAGCCCAGACCATCCGACTCGTCCGTGGACTTAGAGTAGCTTTTTGGATGGCCGGCTGTGATGAAGCGTAGTGTTATGTTGTTGGCAAGTGCTCATTGAAAATGGCAAAGTTTTGTGAGTATACGCAAAACAAAAGAGTATCGAATGTGTCCGAGCGTTTTGTGTGTGTTCATTTCACAGTAAATGGTGATCTTTGTGCAGCCTAATGTCGACAAGAAAATGAACAAACTATTCTCATGGTTGTCATTTATATATCGCCAAATTAAAGCTTTGGTGATATCATTAGATTTATTCTGCCACACTCTATTGAGGGTACAAAATTGTTGAGAAGTATTCTAGACGACTTACTAATGATTCTCAGTAATAATTTCAATATTAATTTTAGTTCAGAAGAAACACAACCACTGATCACATTTTTTGAGGGAAAATTAATATTGAAATCAAATACTGATAGGAATAAATCCACTACCAGGTTGTAGTGTGTGAGCGCTTTTAGGATAATTTATATTTTGCTTTCATTATCATAAGGGAATACCTTCAACCTTTAAGTACAAATCGGTGGATGCTGATGAATAAGGATTAAAATATTAAATTACTTTATGTTTTCTCCATTTATATACAGCATTACCGTCTCCTTTTTGTAATATCCAAAAACTTTTCTACATTAAGAAAAGTTAACGGTTTATATATTTAACAAAATTTTTACTGCCAAAGCGTAAGAGTTAAACACACATATTTGCGTTAACTATGGGTTTATTAAAAAGCAAAACTGTCGTTATCAAGAGTGCCTTATTACTTTTACCAGTCAGAATCATCGGCTTATTGATTTTTGTGGGCTTTTTAGAGCAAATTTCGAAAGAACGAGTTTGATATTGCAACTTGCACGAGTAATATTCGTTTCAGGGCTAGAACTCTTATCTTAATAAAGGTTTCCGATCCAGATTTTCTTACGACAAGATGAGCAATTAATATAAAGTAGGATATTTTTAATTTTATACTTTAGCTTGATTGATTGGCTGGTGTAAAAGTCTTTATATATATTGTAAAAGTGTGATAAGTTTGAATCGTCTGAAGATAAACTTGACTTCTAACGATAGCAAATTAAATATAAGTTTATTGATTTTATTTGCTTTCTCAGATACTGTTCATTGTAAATCAAAATATTACAGTGCGTTTAATTTATTATTTTGAAAGTATTTGATTGAGTGGGTTAAATATTTATTTTCTACACATTGTTACTTTCCTTATATATAACGCATAAAGTATAAGGAAAGTATTGTGACGGGGGAAATTTTAAATCCCAGTTTTCGAAGGGAGAGCACATTTTAAGAAACTTTGAATAGGAATCAAACGCGTTTGAAGTGATGTATGTGTGTAAGTGTGTGTGTAAGTATGTGTGTGCACGGGGACTATATCCCACAAATGAATAGAGCGATACAAATGAAATTTAGTAGAACATTTACAATTAGTGAATTTTTATTGTTTTTAATTTGTTATTGTGTGCCTATTATTTCTAAATTCAATCGAATATTCAGAACACCCCGAAATATTAAAATGATATTCTAAAAAATCATTTAAAAAAATAAAACCTTTAATATAGTCCCTTAAATAATCATTTCTTATGCAAATTTCCAATTTAAAAACGATTGACGGCAACTTTAAAACGTTAGCATGAACCGTTCTAAAGATATTTTATATATTTGAATAAATTTATCAAAAAATCACATAAAATTAAAAGAAAGTATTAACTATTGTGAAATATTTTCACTTTTCAATTGTAATATTATGTGATAAATTTGTTATCATCATTCTCGTGGATCTATCTCGTTACACATACGAAAGAAAATACTTTCTGTAATAGTTTTTTATTTGGACGCCATTAGAATTTTATCTTCTATAAGAATAACTTATTTCAAAGCCGCAAACGCTTGGCAAAATTTTAGCGACAAATTTGGCGGAATATCGTTAGCTTGGCGACTTTCTTTAAATGATGCCAAGTTGATGAAAATGTCGCCATATTGATGAGCATGATTTTCTTTCATAGAAACAAAAATTACGACTAATTGATGAAAAATCAATATCTTGGAAAGAACATAAGAATCTATAATAAAAATAACCTATTTTTCCGCCCTTAACGCTCGGCGAATTTTAGTAAAGAATTTTGGTGGAATACCACCAACTTAGCGACTTATTTTAAATGTTACCAAATTGACGAAAATGTTGCCAAATTGTTAAACGTTAAACATGTCGCTAAATTGATAAAAATGAAGTAAAATCGAAGAAAATTACGACAAATTGATGAAAATTCAATTTTTTGAAAAGAAAATAAGAATCTAGTATAAAAATAGCCTATATCTCCGGCTTTAGCGCTTGGCGAATTCTGGTGAAAAATTTTGACGAAATGTCTTCAACTTGGCGACTTTTTTTTAATTTCGCCAAATTGACAAAATTGTTGCCAAATTTATAAAAAATATTGCCAAATTGATAAACATGACACTAAATCAATGAAAATGACGACTAATTGATGACAATTCAATATCTTGCAAAAACATAAGAATCGACTATAAGAATAACCTATTTCTCCGTCCTTCCGTAATGCTTGGCGACAATTTGGCGGGGTGTTGTCAACTTGGCGACTTTTTAATTGTTGCGCAGCTAAATGGGAGACAATGCTTTGCAAACTTTTAATTTCCTCATATGACGAGCATAATTTCAAGTATATAAGAAATTCTTATCTCTCAGTTCATTTGTAACACTTTATGATACAATTACGTACTTGGAGAATAATCAAACAAAATATCACCAACTTTTCGATATTTAACCCATGATTGACGAAAATATAGTTAAAATTGCCAAAATGAATCTACGTTAATGAAATTGACGCCTAATAGATGAATTTTTATTATTAAATATGTTAATTTAGACTTTATTGTTTATTAAGGATGCTATCAATATTAATAATTGTTCATTTAATGCTACATAAAACATAAGTTAATTAGGTACGAAAAAGTTTTACATGTTGTCAGCCATAAAAACACCGAATGTACAATTCAACGTTACAAACATAGTGTCGTGGAATTTTTCATCATTTTGTCACAGTGAAAGAAATATATGCATTGCATATATAAGGAAAGCCATGTACTGTCCACATCAGATTGTTATATATCTGTATTTAATGTTATTTTATCGAAAGCAATTCTCGCTAGTCTGATATCAAATATTTTTCAAATTAAGTGTTTTAAAGTAATATTTTTTTCAGAAGAAAAAAGCTTCTCTTCATTTGCTTACGATTATAAAATAGGTATACAATGCTTTCTACCTAAATAAATGTATGGCTTTTAGTGTTAGTGACTTAATCATTGTTTTGATTTTCAGATTTTAGAGAAAACATAAAGTGAGAAAAACCTTATTTATATGCATTTTTAAGAAATTATACGATGATTATTTATATATATTGAATATTTTAAATTTATTGTTTTTCTGAAAAACTAACAGAACACATTTATGTAAATTCGTGTAACTAAAATTATAAATCGCTTATATATAAAAATATTATCGCCTATAAATAAGAATAATATTGTCTTATTACAAAGTCAAAATCAATACGAAACATTTAGTTTCATACATCATTTTAGAACATAAAGAATATATTATGTCGAAAAGGGAAATTTATCATGTCTGTACTTTAACGCAAACTCTCAGTATTGCAAGTTACGGACAAGTAAAATTAATTTTTATTTTGAGTATTCCAAGTTATTTTTTATTAAAATGAATGATGGGATTGTTTCTGCTATCACTTTTTAACAATGAATACTGCATCGCGTTGCTGATATTGGATCCAAGTGGCGTTGCGGAGATATACGTGTTTCTATTGACTAGAACTCACGTGACACGGTTGAGGCACGTCCGTGGCACAACCTTGACCACATAGATATGCCGCATTGTTACCCAACTCCCTATATAGGTAGGGTACCTGACTCTGAGCCGTTATTGGGCTCCCTGGTTTGTAACAAATATAGAATAGATTACAATATGTATTGTTAATTATTATTATTATATTAGTTCTATAATGACTGTAGCTATAGTTTGTGAAGATACAAAATGCTTGGTCTTCCTTTATAGAAGGTTATATTTACCTAATTTCCATATGTATGATTCTATCAAGGAGTTAAAAACAATGTATTTTCATTATCTGTAAAATTAGATATAAAAAAAAGAACTATTGACACTTGTACTTAGAAGGTATAAAGACACATAAGAAGAGGTTATAACTTACTTAGAAGGTATAAAGACACATAGGAAGAGGTTATAACTTAAATTACATATGTTTTAAGTTTCTATAAACATTACAGATGTTTATAGTACATGTTTTGTAAAACTTTACGGTAATTGTAAATATTGTTATCCACTAAATATTTTGAATACCTCCAAAATGTAAAGCCAAAAATATTGCACGATTTTGCAGCATGTATGAGAACTCAGGAAATATAGGAATAACTGTTTATTCGTAATAAAATCAGTAACAAAATATGCATTTGACATAATTGATGCATATTTTGTGTAATTGGTAATTTCAGAGTGGGTGAAATACACTGTAGAAAATGTTAAACTATCCGTGCAAAATTGGCTTACATAAGTAGAGCAGGAACATCAAGTCAAACAATTTAAAAGTACTTCACTATGGAAATCATGTACTTCAATTTCTAGAATGTGGCAACACAAAAAATTTCAGATTACAGTACAGCCGATTTTTTTTTAATTTGAACTTTTGCGTAAACATTGGCTGTGAAAGAATGAGAAATGTAATTCTTATTACGGCGTAGTCTTGAAGTTAATAAAGCAGTGACAAAACGTGGATTTTTTGACTTTCGACAAGGGTTGACACAGCCCTTCTTAGAGGTTTATGATGGGAGAAGGTGGGCACGGCCTCTGTGGAGTGTACGTCTTCCTCCACTGGGTTCCAGTTTAAATTGAGTGGTATCCCGGCTGTCCAAACAAGTGCATTACACCTTCGTGTAGGCCAGACAGTCTGAGCTGAAGAAGACGAAGTGTTGACAGAGCAACAGTGATCGAATGAATTCGACTTTTGAGGATGAAGTACCAACCAAAGTAACAATTTATAATTGGTTTTAAGAATTCTATCTTGGTCGTGGATCTCTGATAAATTTTATGAGGGGTGGCAAGAAGTGATGTGACGCCAGAAAACACTGATGCTGTACATCAAATGATATTTTTAGATTGCCATGTCACATATGATGAAATTGAGTCATCTTTGAAAATTTCAAGGACTCGAGTGCATTAAGTTTACATGATCATTTATGTCAAAAGGGTATGTGCATGTTGAATTCCGCACATTAGAACTCAATTTGAAAAAGATGCTCTTTTCAAATAATGCAAGGAAAAACTCAAGATTCACTTCTGGTACCTCAAAACATCTCTTTGACATCGCAACAGGTGACGAAATTTAAATTTATTTCTTATGGACCTAACAGAAAGCAACAATCTGCTGTTTGGGTGCTTCAAAATTAATGAAATCCTACAAAAGTTGTTTGTGCAAGAAATGTTTCAAAGAAAACGATTGCTTCATTTTTGGTAAATCCGACAACGTTGCATCCATTGCTTTGGAGGAACGTAGAACAGTAAATGATGAATAGTATACGGCAATTTTTTCCCAGAAATAGTTGTTCAAATCATGGAAAATCCTGTTATGATGAAGAACATTGCATCATTCTTCATCATAACAATGCAAGATCCCACACTGCATTTCAAACTATCAAATATTTGAAGCATAAAAACAATGATTTAAAGAGCCATTGTTCTTATTCGTCTTATTTAGACCCTAATGATTACTTCTTGTTCCTAACAATCAAAATTAAAACGCGTGGTCTACGACTTCACAGTCCAGAGGAAGCAGTTCTAGCTTCTACATCATATGCTTCTATTATACCAAGTTCTAAATATCGTAACTGTATTGAAAAATGTTTTTATTTGAATGGAAAAATGTATTAATGCTATATATATATATATATATATATATATATACATATATATATATATATATATATATATATATATATATATATATATATATATATATATATATATATATATATAAATATATATATATATATATATATATATATATATATATATATATATATATATATATATATATAATATATATATATATATATATATATATATATATAATATATATATATATATAACTATTAACCTCATCTAAAACAATCTACTGAAAATATACCCAAAGGCGCTAAGCTGCTCAAACAAGTACATATATATTGGTGTTATATATTTGATATTTACAATGTATTTTGTGTTTCTGTTTGGATGTAGTAAATCTCGATGTTTAGGTGTAAAGTCAGTATTGGTCTTTCAACATTTTTACATTTTTAGTTTTTGCAGTTACCTTACACCTTTCTGGTAGGTCGGGCGGTCTGGTTTTCAACAACAACATTTTTAGTTTTAGTATATGTACTTGGTTTGCGACATTGTATCCGCTTTCGGGAGTGTCGTCATGACATGAAGCTGGCTAAACCGGGAAGTGGGGGTCACAATCCCCCCCGGCGAAATTTTGATACATTGTCATTCTTCATTTTATTTTTCTTATATATATATATATATATATATATATATATATATATATATATTGTAAATAACAAAGTACGAACGTACCCGATTTTGCTTTGGCGTTCCAAGGAAATATGGCCACAGGCACGTAACGGTTCCGTGAGTGTTTCCTCAGGAGTAATAGCTGGCTATAAACGGGAACAAGGGGTCACAATCCCCCTTGGCCATTTGTTATTTCCCTGTTGGCACTTATTTCACTTCTCGATCTTTTATGATCTTCTTATATATATATATATATATAATATATATATATATATATATATATATATATATATATATATATATATATATATATATATATATATATATATATATATATATATATATATATATATATATATATATATATATATATATATATATATATATATATATATATACATATATACATATATATACTACGTGACAGTGAAAATGAGACACCATGCAAGAGTAGGCAAAAAATATTGACATTGCAGGGTAGAAACAGCTCACTGAGTTATTTAAATGATGCAAAATGCTCATCTGTCCTGTGCACGTTGAGTGAGATATACAGGAAGGAACCTGTAGTATATCGGCAATAGTCGCGCCGATCTGTCTGCCAGTAAAATCATTTTGCATTTTTTTATCTCGAAGGAAACGTGTAGTAGCAGAGAATGCCAGGCCGCCGAAAACCTAGGCAGTTCCAGCAGAAAAGCGATTTCACGAGGGGAATGGTGATCGGACTCAGAAAGGCGGGTTGGTCGATGCGTCGAATCTCAGCGGATAGCCACCAGCACGCGTCCACTGTGCACCGGCTGTGTCGAAGATGGTTCGAACAAGGGAATGTGGCACGTTTGAGGGATGCCGGTATGACCAGAACGGCGTCAACACGCGTGGACCGACGCATCCACCAGAACGCGTTGGCAGGCCACTCTCGTCGCCCTTTTGCAGTATATGCAGATCCACCCTTGATGTTCCCATATCGACCAGAACCATTATCCGCCGATTGGTCGCCGACGACCTACACTCATGGCGTCCGTTAAGAAGACTACCATATGACTAACAGCACAGACGCCTCTGTTTGCTATGGTGTCAGGATAGAGCCACATAGGCGACGGAATGGCGCATGGAGGTGCTCTCAAACGAGTCACGATCCAGTTTTAGCAATGACTGTCGCTGTCTACGGGTTTGGTGCCTAAGTGGTGACAGGTCCAATCCGGTCGCATCTGTGGAACGCCGCTCTGTGCGACAATGCTGCATCATGGTTTGGAGCGTCATCGCCTACGATAACAGGTCACCTCTTATCCGTATTCAGAGCACAATGACGATCAACGATACACGGATGGCATGCTTCAGCCGGTGACACTACCCTTCTTTCAGGGTGTGCCCAATATCATTTACCAGCAGAATAACGACCAACTACACACGGTACGCATCATCCAACATGCCACATGTCCCTTCAAGGTACCCAGGTACTTCCCTGGCCATCAATTTCATCTGATCTCTCACCAATTAAACACGTGTTGGACGTGATTGAACGTCGTTTGCTTAAGCTGCGGTTAAGCAAACGGCTTGCAAATGGTTGACAGGGAAAGAGCAGCCATCCGTCAGGACACCCTCCGTAAGCTTATTGACTCTGTACCTAGACGTATTGCTGTCTGTATCGCCGTCCGCGGTGACCCTACAACCTACTGATCAGACGGTGTTACCGCTCATTGTATCATGTTGCAATAAACATCACCTACTGTTCGTTGTTGTCTCTCTTTGTTTGCCAATTTTCATCACTTTCTGCCCAATCATTCTTAGTGTCACATTTTCACTGTCACGTAGTGTATGTATACTGGGGGAGGATTGGCGGGGAGGCTTGTAAAAGCTGTACATATCTGTATCTTATACATGTATTCAGTACTGTTATTCCTTAAAAATTTTCATGAAACAAACTGTAGTAAATTAATTTTTAATTTTATAAACCTATTACATATTAATGCATTTTGTGCTATGTGCGTGTGTGTTTTAAGAAAATATAAACCTGCAGTATTTTAATCCTTTGCCTAGTATGAACGTAAATGTACGTTCATTTCAGTCAGAGGATTATTATGCAAATTCAGTTCAAAGGATAATAGATATTCTACGCTTTGGGTAAATATTTAGCTTCTTCGAGTCTGGCTTTTGAAGTAGTTAATTTTGAGAATGATAACTAACTATTTCTAGTGACGAGAACACTTAATTAAAATTTGCCTCCAACCTGTTTGGACAATTCATGTTCGACACGAGTCAAGTGCCTGGTGTCTAGATTGTTTCAAACTGTTTGAAGTCGATATGTGCAGTTTGATCAACCTCATAGAATTTTTTGTTTCGAAGTGGAACATATATATATATATACTCTCACGGATAATGAAAGTTGCGCCCCAAGAGGGAAGCATAGAATGGACCTAAAATTTTATTGATGGAAGGATAGAGATGAATTATATACATGATCATAAAAGCAGCGTAGCCGAACAAGAACATGGGGAACTGTGGTACACAGTCTCGTTATCCTCAATAGCGCGTCGCTCCGCCTCGTGCTGCAATACAAGCAGCAATACGGTCCGGAATAGTGTCGAATAGACGCCTGATATTGTCCTGCGGCAGCGAGGCAGCTAGAATTTCAACTTGTCCCACACATGCTCCTTAGAGCACAGGTCTGGAGAGCGGGCAGGTCATAGAAGAGTATGGGCATGACTCAGGTATGCCTAGGCAACCAGTCATTATCTTGCTGGAATTCCTGCAACGAATGGAACAGGGCCGTAGAATCTCATCCACGTACCGCTAACGCGTCAATGTTCCAGATAACACTACTAGAGCGGATCGGCTGTAGTAGGCTATGTCTCCCCAGCCCATGATACCTGCAGTGAGGCTGGTGTGGTGCTCGATAACGAGGTTGAGATTGTGGCGTTATGCAGGGGACCTCTACACCCGGACACGCTGATTATCGGCCCCCAAAACGAAGCGGCACTCATCGCTAAACACCACACATCGTCAATATGTGGCGTTCCACGTTGCTTTAGCCCTGCACAACTGCAACAGGAGCCGCCGATGTTCCCGTGTTAACGGCAGAACACATAAAAGACAGATTACAGATTCGTTTCCTTCAGGCGTCTAGATATGGTTCGTGGGCACACAGGAGCTGCTATCGCGCCTCGGTGCTATTGTACCTGTATCGCGAATCGGGTTGCCGTGGGCTCTATATGTGCCTGCCGCACGATCATTCGATACCCTCTACTCGTAATATGACTGGTTCGTCCAGAGCTGGTCTTCCGTGTCTGGGTGGCATACCGTGACCAGTTCTTTCAACACCGTCGGACGCTATAGTCCAAACGATCCACGTGACGAGTTATCCGGAGCGATGACCACCCTGCCCTGTAATCAGGCCTCTTTTGAAGTCTGTCCGTTGCGTATGTCGACGTTTCTTGCATCTAATCATCATACTTTTTACTCTGTACTCGTGCTTGCGTTGACTGAAGCTTCTCCCATTGCTGGAGCGTCGACTACACACCGGTTTAAAAGGCCGCTGGTTTATGCTTGCAGCACCACTCGTGGGTGCACGGTCATGCGCAATCACACCAGACTGGGAACATTTGCATACCAGTCCGCCCTATAGCTATTTACATCATTTCGCAGTTGTACCATGTTCACTTCTTAGTGCGCATCTTTCATTATCTGTGACTATATATATATATATATATATATATATATATAAATAATGTATTATATATATGTAAATATATATATATATATATATATATATATATATATAAATATATATATTTGCAATTTTTAAGCCGTTAATCTTTTCTTCTTTCATCTAATTGTACTGTATGCATATAAAAATGCTTTAATTTAATGATCTTCCTTTTTCAAAATGGAAATGTATATTAACCAAATGGAAATTTAATAGATCTGCATAAATGGAGTATATGATAATACAAAAAGAAATACCCCGTTAACTTATCTTAAAGTTAATAAAGTCCATGTAATTTGCATCACAATCTAATTTGAAGTGCTGTTCAATTTCTAGTGCCAGATATACGAAATGAAATGAAAAATAATTAAAATAACATATTTGCATTTAAATTAAATAAGTTATACATATTTGCTATTTGATAAACAGAACAATTATTAGCAAATATATCATTATCATTTCCAATTTGGGGAGTAGAATTACCATATAAAAACATAAATGTTTTATGTATTGTAAATATAAATTCGTAATTCTTTTTGTTCTATGCAAGAGAAATAGTTGAGAATAAAAATGTGACATAATTTTACGGTGTCTAAGGATTCGACGTGATAAATCACCTATGATTTTCGAGTAAAATATACTTTAAATCGTTCTGAATGAAGGAAGTGTGAAGAAAAAAAATATTAAATGGTGCAAAAGATTGATGCTGATCACTTCCTGATCTAGAGAACGCGAAATCGCAATTCTCTATATTTTTAAAATAGAACTATTTGTCCAAAAAAGAGTTTACTATGATATTTGAAATACCGTATACTTATCCGTTAAAATGTTTGATACTTCATAAATTTAGTTTAGAGTTTATAAGTTATCTACTGATATTTTTGCGTTGAGGTCAGCAGATGACATATCTACACACACATGCACAAGTGTCATTTCAATATTTTAGTAACTAATTTACAATTTTCAATAATTAGCTCTGTACTGAATGGCCACCTGCAGGAGAGAACACTTGTTCTTGAAGCAGTTGTGGTTGGATTAGCTAGATTTCACTGGTTGTAAATAAATATTTGTGTGGTACCAACAAGGCAACATTTAATTCAGGTAATGCATCAGTAAAAAGAAGCTGAACAAAGGAATCAGACGAATGGTACTAGGGTTGGGAGTTTTGCTTCGAAAGGTTTACAACCCATATTTTCCCGAATTAGCGATGACACCATATGGAAAAGCAGGATGGCTACATGGGTGTAACCTATGCTTCCAGTCAAGAATCGACCAATCTCCTAAATGGGGGGTTCATTTAGGAGCGACTTCAAGATATTATGGAAAACAAGACCAATCAAATATGGGTAAGGCGTGGTTCCCCGAAACAAGATACAAATTAAAGGAAGCAAGATTGCCTAACAAGAAGATGATGGTCAGTTGCAGAAAATTCGTCACTTTTACATGACGAGATCAATTCGAAAAGAGTCGTCACGCTAATAAAACGACAGCAGTTGGAAAATTTGGGTCGGGCTACAAAAATGAAAGAAAATGAAAGGCTGCTTGAAATGGGGAACAATAAGATATTTGATGTGAATGAACTTAAGTCAATAAAGTGCGATATACCCTAAGTCAAGCCAGTTATCATTAACTGTGTGCATATGCATAAAAAGTTACGTCGCAACAACATACTGACAATAAGGTGGAGCTTTGATCTTTTTGGCTAATTAAGATATTATCTCACGACAATTTGCAAATAGAATTTCCATTGCTCATAATAAAAATCAGGATTTAGTTCGTAATTAATAAATTAAATGAATAAAATAAAGCATTTCACTAGATTTATTTAGCCATTATTTAATAGAATCAAAGATTTCACTGAAATAGTCCCTGTCATAATACAAGCAGCTGGCGCCTCAATTCAAGCAGTCAATAGAAGAAAATTTGCAATCGGTGGCAATAGAGAAAAATGTATAGCAGAAGCCTGTACATGACGATCTCTCAAAAATGTAGGTTACCACAGAAAATATATATTTATATATTTAAATTTATTGAAACTATAATATCTATTTTAACCAATTAATAACGACATTCGGAATTCATTCATATTTCAACAATATCTTTAAAAAAATCGAAGAATTTTAACCTATTGCGTTTTAGGGCTCATATACACGTCTTCGTGTTTATATTGACTCCGTGTTTATTGGTCTACCTTGCACTAAAGAAAATATTCAACATATCCTCAAAACAGCAGAATGCTGCTTTGTTCATTAATTTGTGCTTAATTCAATTGTTAATTCAATTGCTTTCCTCGTCCTTTGAAGCAAAGTATTTTTAATTATTGACATAGTAATTGTTGCAAAGTGTATAAAAATCATGCCACACATTTTGTATCATCAAATATTTAGAATATTTTGTATAGAAATGATCTTGAAATGTAAACTTGACCCAAATTGTTTCTCAATTCCGGGGCATATTAAAAACGGAAAACCGTTCCTCTGGTATTTGTGCCCAATGTTTACTGCGTTTTAGAAGGCTTAATGTACACTCTAAGACGAAAAAGTCGACGCATCCCGCAAAATAATCCAATAGTAATGAAACTTTGCATAAAAACACATTTCGACCGAATATGCAAATGATAAAAAATTCGCAGCCAATGAATGAATAGTCAGAGCTACAGCGCATTGAAACTGAGCACCATGGTGGTGTATATAAGGAGCGAACTTTCAGGAACAAAACCTGCAGTGGATTTCGATTGCGTTTACGTACCTTGATTGTGACAATGCCTCGCCGGCGAATTCACAGATACTACGAGCATATGAAGGAGTTTAAAGGAGCATTTGAGTGGGAGCGATGCAGCAATTAGACGATGTTGGCAGGAATGGGTCCGAAATGGCGGATTTTAGCGGAAATCGGGCAGCGAACGGCCTAGAGCGACGACAGAACGGGAAGATAAAGCGATTGTCAGATGAACTGTGACAGCACGATTTTGGGAGTATTTTGCGCATACACGTGAAATAGGTTATTCTTAAAGTAGATAAACGATTGACGGCGTCCATATACAAGACTATTACCCAAAGTATCTTCTCTTATAGTAGATTCTTATATTCTTTCCAAGATATTGAATTTTCACCAATTAGTCATCATTTTTGTTGATTTAGAGTAATTTCTATCAATTTGGTGGCATTTTTACCAATTTGGCGATATTTTCATCAATTTTGCAACATTTAAAAAACTCGCTAAGTCGGCTATATTCCGCCAAATTCGCCACCAAAATTTCGCCAAGTATTGTTATTGGAGAAATAGTTTAGAGTCTCATTGTAGATAAACGACTAATGGCGTCAAATTACAAAACAATTACCCAAAGAGTCTTCACTCTTAAATGGAATGAGCTAGATCTACGAGAATGATGATAATAAATTTATCGCATAATATTAGGTATGAAAAGTGAACAGATTTCACAATAGTTAACACTTTTTTTTTAATTTTATATCATTTTTCGATAAATTTATTTGAAACATGTGCAATATCTCGAGAACGGTTCATGCTGGCTTTCTTAAGTTTATGTTAATCGTTTTCTAATAAAAAATTATATAATGAATGATTATTCATATAACTTTATTGAATGTTTTAATTTTTTGATGATTTTTAAAAAATTTCTTTTAAAAATTTAGGAGTGTTATGAACATTCGATTGTGTTATTGTTGTTGAAACCCAGACCGTCCGACCTACCAGAAAGGTGTAAGGTCGGGAAGTGCCACCCAATTCAGACCGGAACCAAGTGGGGGAGGCATCCACAGGGACCGTACCCTCCTTCCCCTACCACCAACCTCTCGGAAGGACTTTCGGACCCACATGTTTAACGTGATCGTACTCCGCATGAACACGGCGGCAGTTTTGGTAGCGGCTGGAATCGAACCCGGGCCTACCGAGTGCAACTCCAGTGCGCTAACCAATGGGCTACCGTGCCCGAACTTTCGATTGTGTGTAAAAAGAATGAGGTATTCAGTGATTGTGATTTTTGTACTAAATTTTGTTCGGATTGCACACACACACACACACACACACACACACACACACACACACACACACACACACACACACACACACACACACACACACACACACGCACGCACGCACACACACGCACATACACACGTATTTACACACATACACAGACATCACCTCAAAAAGTTTGATTCGTATTCAGGGATGCTTGAAACATGCTCTCCCGTCGAAAACTACAATTCGAATTTTCAACCAAGTCACAATATTTTCCTTCTTCGTTATACGTACATAAGGAAAGTAATACGAAAATATGATCTATGATGGAAAGCTTCTGATGTACTGTTAAATTTACAACGTGTGAATCTTCACGTGATAATACTTGAAGCACGTTATGAAAAATTTAACTTTTGTTCCCGGGATATATTTATAATAATTTGCATCAGGAATAGACTTCATACTGTAAGTTCTATTAAGAATATAGTAATCGTCTTTCAATTCTTCACTTTGCGATTTAGTGTTTTAAATATCCATTTTTACATTAGTTATTCAGATATTTTATCAGTTTTCATTCTCTTCTTTTAAAATTATGCTATGCCTAATTATTGAAACGGTTTTCATTTTCCATAATCATTATTTATATTAATGAAGATGTTATATTTCCAATTTTAATAACTGTGTGTTTTCACTATTTATGTATGTTGTGTCTTTTTTTTCACAAGCACCACTTTAGTAAGGTATCGTTATAAAAGGCTCTGCATTTTACAATAATTGTTTTGAATTATTTTGAAAGTTCAATGTGGGAATTGTAATCAGTAGTTATATTTAATCGTTTTACGCTATCTTTTTTCCTTTTTTAATTATGTATATTATATTCTATCGTATTTTGTTATTTCTCCAAAAATATTTTGAGTATGCTTTATAATTTGATATTGTGGATGTAATAGTTTTGTATTTTTCACTGCATTAACCGCAATGCATGCATTCTCCCTTGCATTATTCGTTTTGACTTTGCATGTTAATGTTTTGTAATTGCACTACGCAGTTGCATGTCATGTCCACTATAGGTTTTTCCCTGAAGAAAATAAACATAATGCGGTGTGTAAATCTGGGTTATCAGATTAGACACTTCAAGAATTTTATAGGTGTTTCTTAAAAGTATGTCTGATCACAATGTGCTAAAATTAAAGTATTATTTATCTGAGAGCAGGTTCGATCTACGTTGCTATTAAATCTGTATCAATAATATTTTTAAAATTGCGTTCAAACCAAGTAGAAAACATGGTTGACAACACGATTATAAACAAAAAATGGCAGTTGAAAGTAATCACAATGACAGTTGAAAGTAATCACAATGACAGTTGAAAGTAATCACATATAAAAATTCTAACAGGATATAAATATTCTGACAAAATATCTGACTACTTAAGTCACTTAGATTCTGTTTCCAAATTTGTCTTACATAACTTTTTTCATGCTGGTGAATCGGCTTAGTATTATACAGGCTGGGATGATGTTACTGTGAGACCAGAAATAGATCTCACACTCTGATGAGACAAGTTTATATGTGTAATTTATTGTGTACAAACCGGCAAACAATACTGCCAGTCTGGATGGCGCCGAGTTTTACAACACGTGAACCCAAAAGGTCGCAAAAGCATAAATTTAGGGGCGCCAAGACAAGGGGGGACGAGCGGGCCCTTACGAGGATGTGAACCACGCCACTGTATAAAGATTATCCAATGGAAAAGGGTGCTTGTTGCGTCACTCTCAATGCTGCAAATGAAAGCAAATGGGGGAGTGACACCCCCGAGAAATAGGGATCCACAACCTGTGACCGAAGAAGAACGACGAAAGAGATACAGAATGATGACTTAATAAGAGGAGTCGAGAATTGTGCTAATACTGGTGCGTGAGAACAATTCGCAGCCGAGAACTTGGAGACGATGACTTGAATTGGTGAATACACACTTTTAGAGTGTTCCGTAGATGTTCCAAAATGATGGCGAGAACTATTGATGTGTGAGTGCAATCAGAGTACGAGAAGGAGCCACACACCGCGAGTTATGGCGAGTACGAATTACTGATGCCAGCATTTTGATATATGATCATTGTCCAAGACAGACTTGAAGGTATGTGTTCATCAATAATCAAAGGATATAGACATATTTTAAGTAATTTTTTTTCATACTGGTCTCACATGCCTCACATGTTACCATCGCCGAAGTAATATAATTAATTTTGTAATGAATTAAATAAGTGTTGATGTTGTTAATAAATGATTTATTGTTTAAGTTCAAACGGAGTAATCAATTTAATATTATTATAGTATCATTCTTTTACAGAACCCACGCAAAGATAAATAATTGGAGGGTTTTAATTGCGGTACAACAATGCAATGTAATTTAATAATAAGTCCACGAATATGAGATTTTGCGGCCATATTAAGATATTTTATGTAAATGATAATTAAGCGAAAAGTTCGACTTCAAGTTTTATTTTCAAACAGTTCCCAGAGTTACAAAGTGTTCTTGCAACAACTAAATATATGAATTGATATATTTATTGCGAATTGTAAAACACATAGTCGCAATAACCCATCAATTATTCGTGTGTTGTCCGGTGTTATCTGGAAATCAAATTGATTAATAGACATACATTTATATTTAATACAATGAAGAGGCATTATTGGTCTAATCAACATGTATTAAAATATTATTTATGTTAAACTCGCCCAAGATTAAATCTATCATTAATATTCTGTAATTTACAAATTTACAGTTATCAATATTACTACAGGTTATTTTGCTTAAAGACGGAGGCGCGATACAACGGGAGAATTTTTACTGACTTATTGATTTCCTCAAACATATATAAAATGTTGCCTTGTCCACTATTGGTGTACCGCATTGGGCATGGAATCTTTGTCTAGACGTATTGACATGTTCTATTGAACTCCACTACACACGACACATTTTTAAAGATCATCCTCCTTTTGCATTGGCTGCCTTCACATTCTTTTAGCATTATAAATCGAACTTGCTGACTACACATTTCCAATTCAACTGACAAATTAAACATGACGCACTTCACCTTTTTAAGTGAAGTCGGTGTCAAGGTGAGAAGACAGAGAAATCAAAGATGAAATAGTGACATACCATTGTCACGTTAACTCCACAACTGAACTTTTTCAAATCTGTTGCACGGTCGTATTCCGTGAGTTCTCCTTTTTTCCATTGGTGCTCCATTATCTGTTTGTCCATTGGCTCCAGTAATCTAGGCGGAGTTTAGGTCGGACTTCATCGGATAATTTCCTATAGTTCCGCGGACTTATTTGAGTCCACGAAACTCGCGTTCCATGAGGACATCATTAATTTTCTTAACCATAAATGAATGTCCGCCCCATAATAAAACCTGGCTCTTTCGTTCCTGAGACTGGTGTCAATTTGTCGCTTTTGCTATTTTTAGAACTTGCAACACTTTTTACACTTTTTTACCGTATCACACTTCTGTTACTTTAAATACTACATTCAGTGTTACATATTTGTTTTATAAAATGATCAAAATCTTCCAAAAGAAATCAAATATAAAATTCCTTTACCGATTTTATTGATTATAGGCGTAATGTTACCTCGAAAACTTAACACAATGGTTTCTAATTGGGAATGTAAGGAGTTACAATATTTTTTATACGCAAGTAAACATCGTAACTAAATGCAAATATTATCCCCAACTGTCTTCGCACTGGATGTATTCCCACTGAAATTGACATGCAATAGAATCAAATACTACACAAAAATTGACCAAATTGATTCTGTGGTCAATTTTTCAATTGCAATTCTAAAGTTGGAAGCATCTACTCTATCACTGAGATGAATCAATTAAATTCAAATGTAATAGTAGCTAAAGTTGCTACTTAGAATTATGATTAAAATTACTTCAATGGATTATTTAATTTCGATAATGCAGACATCTGAATACTGTTCCGACGTATCCTCTGAAGTAGGTATACTCTCAGGATATAAAAATGTGTCTGAATTTCTGGATAAGTGATGTTTTATTTAAAAGCAACAGTTAGCAAACAGGAAATATGTACAGCCAATATTACTATAGCTAACTTGCAAGATCTCAAAACATATTTCAGGTGTAATAAAACATTAATTTAATTGCTCAACCAAGACACAAAACTGCAAAATCAGTTCACAAAAAACTGAAGTATCTCATAATTTAATTTCACTTGTATTGCGTCTACTCTTTCCAACTGCTCTTTCCAACTTATTCATTTGAAATCCTGATGATTTAAGCAATTATTATCCTATTTCTTAAACCAATTATTTTTTTTCTCAATAAGAGATTTAGTTTTAACCAGCAGTAAATACCAACTTAAGGCATATGCTGTTGAAACTGCCTACTGTAAAAGTAATAAAACATGTAAATGTGTTAGAAAAAGGAGATACTTTTGGAAAATACAGTTAAGTGGCTAAAATATATTTGACCAAATAAAACATAACAAATATGTAGCAAAAACGGATGAAGACATGAAATACAGCGGAAAAAATGTGTATTACAGAAAGGCATTCGAAAATGGTAACAATAATAACAATAATAATAATAGTAATAATAATAATAATAATAATAATAATAATAATATCAATAATAATAATATAAAATTAATAATAAAAGAACACACAATTTCAACGGCCAAGTGAGTTTATCCATTTTAAAAAAGTAAAATAATTGGACTAAACTCATATTTTTACTATTTTACAACGTTCATTTTTAAAGCATTCTTTTAAAAATTCAGGATGAATAGCCATAATTCTAATTTGATTACAAACAGCTAAAGTAATTCTACTCATCTTAAAATAGATGTGCAAGTCGCCACGGACCGAAGTATAAAAATACATATATTACCTGGCAATCGAATTATTAAAAAATATGACCTGGCAATCGAAGCGATCAACAAGCAAATGTTTTAATTTAAGGATCAAAATTCGATCAAAAAATGCATTCTGAGTTAGGCAAAAATATTAATTCTTAAATTATTTCTGAAAAAAAAAATAGTATTTTTACTAGACACAAGAATTAAGGCCAACCGACAAGCTTTCAGAAAGCTATTACAGGGGAAAGAATAGCTGCACAAGTCCTACAACTATATTATGAGAATCTAAAATTACGATTTTATTTTTGTAAAAAAGCATATTTCTTCCCTAAGTGAAATATATCTATATCAGCCTAATCTGAAGCTACGATTTCAATTTAATGATAAGCATATTTCGTTAACAGGTTCAAGACAATGTGGTCTGATATTGGTGTCTGACACAAGCAATTCGCGTCAAAGCAACTAGAGGACTTAACAGTAAAACTCGGTTTCCTTCAGAAAACATGGTTGTATGCTTATATCAAGTTATCCTTTACAGATGGTGTTACTTCTTAATGATAATGAAGCAGTAAGCCAATTGCCGACTCGTGAGCATTTGGTGTTAAAATGTTGCTTTGTGGCGAAAACTAGTTAGTAAAATGGAAACAGAAGCATCTATCAATGAAACTTTATGGATTAGAAGATATAATGAATATTTTGTAAAGTAAATTTGATATATGAGTATAACCTTAATTTTGAAATTGATTGACTTTTGAAATGTAGTTTTAAAATAAATATATTTTTAAATTATTCAAGCTTTTAATTGTTTGGACTCCAAAATAATATTTTGCCTTTCAGCAATTTTAGTAGGTGCACAGGCACCTTCCAAGTAGGTCATTGCAGCTTTCAACACAACGTGAATATAAGATTTAAAGTTTATTTCTTTTAATTCTAATAACCTCTGTTTAATGCCTCTTCTTGAAAAATCTACCATTACAGTAATTATCGACAAGAGCTTCCTCGATGTCTTTGAAGAGTCTTGTTTGAAACTGAATCATTTAAGTATGCAGATGGGTTTGTTAAATACTTAGCTTGTGCTAATGGTATGCTGAAAGGAGTCACTTTAATAAAATATTTTAATGAAACTAATAAAGAAGGAAAACATAAACTGTATTTTCTTCAAATAACTAGGAAAAACATACAAATATTTAAGATATGCAAGTCAGTGATCTTCTCCTGACGTGCAAATTGAGATTGAGTAAAAAATGTTGTTTCATTTCTTTTAGTGTAATTTATATTTCAGTATTTTAATTTTAAATCTTGAAAAATATACACTTGTGCAACTTAATAATAGATCTGGAGATTATTTTCACATATTTATTGTACACATTCGTTTTTTGCTTCAAGTGTTATGTTTTGGAATTTTTCAACCTTAAAGTTACACACACATCTACTAAGGGCCAACGGCCGTACCGTGCTGAAAACACCGGTTCTCGTTAGATCACCGAAGTCAAGCAGCATCGGGCGCGGTTAGTACTTGGTGGGTGACCACCTCGGAACGCCGCGTGCTGTTGGCCATCTCGGGTGCGGTATCCCCGTGGTTTGCGCGCTAGATTTGCACGCTGCCACAAATGCCGCCGTGTTCATGCGGAGTACGATCACGTTAAACATGTGGGTCCGTAAGTCCTTCCGAGAGGTTGGTGGTAGGGGAAGGAGGGTACGGTCCCTGTGGATGCCTCCCCCACTGGGTTCCGGTCTAAATTGGGTGGCACTTCCCGTCCGTCCATACAGTTACCTTACACCTTTCTGGTAGGTCGGACGGTCTGGGTCTCAACAACAACAACACACATCTACTAAAGTAGAAGTGTAAGTAATGATACTCTGAAATTGATGTACTGAGGATATTTTGAAACTTTGAATTTGATACTCTGTACTTTATATATTGATGATATTTTGAAACTTTGAACTTTATGTACTAAATACATAAAAAGAAACATTAACGCGCCTTATAAAATTAAAACCGGCTATAAGCTTGCATAAAAATAGTGACTAGGTTCATACGCTCTTTGAAATGGAAGCGTAATACGGGGTATTTTGAAACATTCTGAATTATCTAGGGACCTTTATAACTTATTTATAGCTGCTGAAATTTTGCTTTTCATGATCTTTCATATTTTTTGACATAAATTTTACGTCAGACCCGTCAGTATCAAAATTGAGTTTTATGAAATGCCTATAATATAGTGGTATATTTTGAAGCTTTTCCTTTATACAGCTGAACACAGTGTTATATATCCTGATCGTACATAGCTAAATAGACAGGGAATATAATATAACATACTAGCCGAATACTCGTTGAAAATCAACGGTTTCGTAATAAGTCAACCCCCGAATAATGCACATTTTTGAATAATTCGTGTTTCACATTTAATCGGCAAATCGAATATTTTGGTGTGCAGAAGAAAATATTAGAAAACTTAAATTACACACTTCTTCCTCTCGAACTATCGACCCATACACAAAATTAAAGTCTCTATCTCATCCTGAAGCATGTTATTTTATCATTTCCCCATTCGGACGTGGCTGTGTGGAGGACGTCCATAAATGGACATTTATTAAAAACTCTATTCGCCTTAGTTTTTATTAGATGATTGGCTCATATACTAAATATCAGGCATCTATCACAGTTAAAAGGAATCCTGTCGAAAAATCGAACATTTTGGTGTGCGACATCCCCTAAAGTAGAGAATATTGAAAAACTGAAATTGTGCACTTTCTTCCTTCCAAATTACCTACCCTTACACCGAATTTAAAATATTTATTTCATCCCGAAGCATGTATTTTATCATTTCATATTTCGAACGTTTTTCTCTGGAGCATCTCCTTAATTGAATATCTCTGAGAAACAATATTCGTATTGGGTGTTTTCAATTAATGATTAGCCCACATACTAAATTTCAACCTTGTATCAAAATTTGAAGGAATAATTGCTCATTTATTCCAAAAATCCAACAGTTGGGTTTGCGGTCCCCCTAAATTAGAAAACATTGAAAAACTGAAATTGCACACACTTGTCCTTTCGAACTATCTACCGGTTCACCAAATATGAAGTCTCTATACTATACCGAAGCATAGTTTTTTGTCATTTCACCTTTCGAACGTTTTTCTCTGGAGCACCCTCTTAAACGAACACTGTTGAAAAACTTTTTTGTTTTGGGTGTTTTCATCAAATGAATCGCCCATATACCAAATATCAAGCCTCTATCATGTTTTAAAAGGGGCGTTTCTCCTTTATTTTGGAAATCGAACATTTTTGTGTGCGGCACCCTTAAGTAGAAAATATTTGAAAACTGAAATTGTACACTTCCTTTCTTCCGAACTATCTACTCGCACACAAAATTTTAAATCTCTATTTCATGCCGAAGGATGTTTTTTATAAATTCACCTTTCGAACGTTTACCCTTGGAGCACCACCTTAAATGAACGTTTTTGAAAAACTCTATTCGTCTTGGGTGTTTTTATCAAGTGATTAGTCCATATACCAAATTTCAAACCTCTACTTAATTTTAAAGGAGCCGTTTCTCATTTATTCGGAAAATCGAACATTTTGGTGTGCGGCACCCCCTTAAGTAGAATATATTGGAAATCTGAAATTGCACACTTTCTTCCCTTTAAATGGCTTGCCCATACACCAAATTTGAAGTCTCAATCTTATCGGAAAGTATGCTTTCCTATTATTTCACTTTTCGAACGTTTTGGTGTGGAGCACCCCCTCTACAGAACGTTTTCGAAAAATATGATTTTTCCATGAGAGTTTAATGAATGAACCAGCCATATATATATATATATATATATATATATATATATATATATATATATGAAGTATTTGTAAATAATATTATTAATAATTTCAAATATACCACGTGATAATTTTACACATGCATTATTTATCTTTGATTGGATAACTCATATTTGAGAATTCACCCATTCCTATCACCTAACTTACCACTTGGCCTGAGTCTAATACTGCTTACTATTTTCGAATGACTATTTTCCACTTGTACTGAGTCCTATACTGATTACAATTCTTGAAAGTCTCCATACATATTATGTATCGTTCAAATGTACATATTATGTATCATTCCGGTGCCCACTCGCATTGACGAAGTGAGGTGAAATGCTCAGTCGCTTGTTCAACTTACACGTGGTAGCAATGCTTGTGAGTTCATATTTCTGTTCAAGGAGGTATTATTTTTCTGATTCGTAATTCAATTGATTTATTTTTCTCCTTCCACTAGCCAGCAGACAGTTCCAATGGTGTCTATAGTTAAATACTCTCGCCATTGTCAGAAACTGGCTATTCTATCGGTTTTAATTAGAATTGTATGGCTGTCCTGATGAGAATGCAATTTCGAACTAACCACCATTTTTTGTGTAGTTTCATTTGATTGTTCTCTATGTCTTAATCTTTTATCTTGAGCTAATTATTATTGCTTTTTCTCATATTTGCCGTGTTTTCTTTTTTATTTTTATTTATATTTATATACTTTTAATTGTGATTTTTGTATCCTAATATTCTTCTCATCCCCCTTTCCATTGTAGTGATATGTTACCTTCTGTTTATCATGTAAGAATTAGGAATATTTCCTCTTTCATCCCGAACTCATTAAAGGAGATTTTCCGCTTAAGCAAGAATCGAGTTAATTGGATTACGATGTTATTTTATCCGGTTTAGCATTTTCTCGCTCATGTTTCCCAGAATCTGTAGGATTTTAAGAAGCATTTAATTCAATTGTGGCAAGCAGTTCTTATACAACGACGTTTATACAATCCAGATATTATGAATAACGTGCTCCATTTGCATAAAAGATTAAAGAGGTTGATTTTTAACGATTTACTACTTTCGATTTAATATATTGCCTAAATAGTGTATTACCTAAAATGCATTAGAGTAATATATTTTTGCATACTCTCCGCACCTTGGAGGTAAGTATTTAAGGTAAATATGAAACATGATTTTGAGAAATGCCCATAAATGGAGAACAGGCAAAACAAATTGTTACTCGTAGGAGATGGAAAAAGCACACGAACCTTTTGAAAATGTGTAGGTTTCTATCCTCAGTGCATACAAGCCAAACAGTGTTCAGTTTTTGACATAAAAACCATTCTTATCTCATTTATGAACACATTTACAAAGCATGCGAAATTAAATTATCATACAACAGAAATAAGACACTAAAAGCGGTAGCAGGAGATATATTCAATTTTTCATCACTTTGCAACAATATGATAAACACATTCTTAAATGAAATTGAAAAACCTTTGCTAAAATAAAAATAAAGTTAGCTAAACCAACTTCTATGATTTAATATTGGTTTCTCTTTCAGAATAGTTAACATGTGGTAATTAGTTCCTCATTATTTTATCACCATATAACATAATAAAGCCACCGTCATATACCAATTAGCACAAATACGATATCTTGCATATATTTTTATTTTACTTCTATTCGGAATTAAACCTACAACCTCATAATCTCTAGATGTGCATCTTTAAAACTACGCAATCGGGTAAAAGAAAATATACACAGAGGTATAATTTAAGCGAGTAAATATAACTAGGTTTGCAGAATTTTTAGTTTAATAGTAAGTTTTAACCATAAAATATATTATCTATTGATAAACTGATTAAAAACTAATGAAGTATGCACAAAGAGTGCAGTAAATAAGATTATTTTTCCGTCCTGTTAATGCTATCTTAGGAAAGCACATCAGTTAAGGTCGTGATTGAGTAAATCAAGATATATTGCTTTAGTTCTCAGTATTTTCTCATTGATGTTTCCAAGAATCGGAAGAATTTAAGCAACTCCAAATCCAATTAAGGTACGGAGAGTATGCAAAAAGATATTACTCTAATGCATTTTAGGTAATACACTATTTAGGCAATATATTTAATACAGATTAGAATTTTTTTAAAGAGCAAATATAACAGTGATTTATTATTTTAAAATTGGATATAAACCTCAATTAATTTAATTTATTTCCTGGTGTAATTAAAAGGGTTTCAAGATTAGGATAATGAGCATTAATTAAAATTGGGAAAATGGGATTAATTAAAATTTGTGTTTAATATTTAGATACAGCAAGTACTAAATAGCATTTCATTATTATTGCTAAGCGAAGGGGAATCAATTTTGCATTCCTTATGAAGCGAAACCAATATTTGCCTGAATTTTGTGATCTATTTTAATCGAAAACTTCAGGATGAAATTTTGCTTGCATATGTGAAATTGCACGTAAATTTACAGAATTACAATTTCAATCATTTAGACGAAATATAACAGGATGAATAGCCTATTTTTAATCTGCGCATGCTCACTACGTTTCTTACAAATAACAAGTAAACAATAACTTTTAAACAGTTAATCAAAACGTATGCACTTGCATGCTTTGAGATTTAAACGTGCTTCTATATAGTAAACACATATTTGCGATTTAAATATATTACATTAATTTTATTTACTCCCTGTATTCTAATTTTATTAATTTAATAATCAAATTCTGAAAACTTATATGCTCTTTCGTATTGGGGTTCTAAATATTGAAATTAATTTTTTATTTTTCTCGTTTCATAATTATTTGTTAAATTAAGTTCTACCTTAAAATCTTTCACAGTTCGCATACATTATATGGGCCAGTTCATTCAAAACCCGGTATTTTGCTAGTTTCTGTGAAAATTGGAAGTAATAAAATGAATCCACACTTTTAAAACGATCACATGTATTTGGGTGTGTAGCAGTTTAGGTATTTAAAACACGAATTTTGGTTGTAAAAAGCAGAAGTTTGTCTTAAATGGGCATTACGGAATTGGGGAAAGTTAGAAACCTCAAAATTTAAATAGTGTAACATGTGTTTACTATTTACAAAAAAATAAAAGGAAAGAAAACTAAAATGATTCATAAGTACTTACATCTTTCAACTCTCCAGGGATTAAGAACCAGGGATTGCAGGGATTGCAGATTACAAGAACACGTCCAAATTTCCGGATAACCAACACTTTATTAAAAGACCCAGCAAGCGAACACAGGAACATATACAACTAATAACCCTCGAACTATCTTACACGATTACAAAACAACTACTAGGTACAATGAACCGTATTTATTGGTAAACTCATTCACAAAACAACAGAATATGTTGATCTCAAGATATTGACATATTTTCCATTCTCTTAAACAGGAACAATATACAACTAATTATCCTTGAGCTATCTTACATGATCACAAAACAACTGCTTGATACAACGAACTGTAGTTACAAGCTAAACTCCTTAACAAAACAGCAGAATCTCTTGTTCTCAAAACATTGACATATTCACAATTCTCTTAACCAGGATCAATATGCAACTAATAACCCTCGACTATCTTACATGATCGCAAAACAACTGTTAAGTACAATGAACCGTAGTTACTTCTAAACTTATTCACAAAACAGCAGAATGTGTTGTTCCCAAAACATTCACTTATTCACAATTATTTTTGATCAATCCAACAACTTCTAAAGGATGACTCGCTTATATACTGTCTGTGCAAACCCAGACCGAAGGCCCTAACCCTTGAGTTTATAAGGCATTAATCCCCAGCTGTCTGTGGAAAGGTCTGGAAAACACCACATAACTCGTGAAGTTCCTAGCTAGTCTGCAAAATTCAAGCAGTTTCAAAACTTTTCAAACGTCGCCAGTTGGCCCCAAAATCACAAAAATCAAGCGACCTGGACCGTTATATAATAACAATGATTACCTGTAAATGTGCTTTTTCCTCGGGGAACAAGAAATATAATTTCAATTTAATTTAGGTATAGCATTATTTAGACGACATAATTTTATTTTAAATCATTCATTTGCTTTCCGAAAAGTAAATAAATGTATTATTTTCTAATATCTGGATTCCAAAGGTACATTTCAGTTACTTTCAGACAGGATGCAGAGAGAATTCTCCTCCCCCCCCATATTCTCCCCCCCCATCCACCCCTTAATGCGATTTCATCAAAATGAATGATTCCATTGCAGTCGACATTGAGCATATCAGATCACATTGCTTTAACTCTTATCCCGGTATTTTCCCACTGATGTTTCCGAGAATCAGACGAATTTGAGAATCACTTGATACCATTAGGGTAAGTAATTCGAGAAATACGCTTCAATCTTAGTGCATTTTGGATTATACTGTATTTTATCTATATGTTGATGGCTTATAAAATATATGGAAAAGAAGTGACTCCATTCGATTTTCTCATAAATTATATATCAAATACTCTGTGACAAAAAATATGCACCCATAAAAATTGAACTCCAGCCTTTAAACTCTGAGTAAAAATGTCGTTGTACGAGTTATGCATATGATTAAACTATCAGCCCTAATGATGTTACAGGACTCATGCAACACGCAAGAAACGACGATGCATCGTGCAGCATTTAAAATGATGTTTCCACTTACGGTCAAATAGAACTAGATTTTCTGCTTTGATACTATAAGTTGTGTACAAAGCTACCTTTGGGATGTAGCCGACTGCGCTACGAACAATTGTCGAAGTGAGAGAGAACTCATTTCATAAGCTTAAGGGAAGCTGGCTAGTCCAACAGACATATCACTCGCCATCTTGGTCGGAGCGACATGGTAATTTCTCGGTGTTGGCAACAGTGGATCAGATAAGGCGCATGCAGTCGACGCAAAGGCTTGGGACGTTCCAGACAGACAACTTCAGGAGAGGATCGTACAGTCAGGAGAGGAGCCATTTTCACGCCAATGGCGGCGCTATCAGCCATTATTGCCGTCCTCCATGGATCCTGTATCAAGGGATACTATTCGGAAACGACTGGTAGAAGGTTAGATTTGTTGTCGACGTTCATTAAGGCTTTCATTAAGGAAAATTCAAATTTGAGATTTCAAAGTATTTACATGTTTTGGCCACCTATTTTATGAATTAACTTTTTTTGGCATGATGTATACGTATGTATGCGTCTACTTTTAAATAAAAATCAAACCTACTTTTATTAAATAAGGAAGCTTGGGTTTCTTTTCTCTTATTAGTTTAGAAATTTTCATTTTCTATGAAACATATTATTTTCACTATAGTATATAAATGGAGCTTAGATGATAATTGTGATATGGACTAGGCATCAAATTCTAGAGAAGGTAGGGTAGTTCCGTAAGAAATTCCATTGTCAATCCCTTTTATACTTACGTATTTATAGGGTGAAATGTTGGTATGAATTAAATAATATTTATTTTAACTGTTAATTTTGCAGAAATTATCAGTTTATTGTGAACAATGATAATTAAAAAAATAAAACATATTTCACTCACATTTATTTTCCCTCTCAATTTATTTTCGTCTTCCTATCTTTTGTAGTTGGTTTTACAAATAGAAATAAAACATTAGTGGTAACATGAAGTAGTTTATTTCTTTCATTTTGTAATGATTATTTATTTATCATTATTCAAGATTATGATTTTTAAAAGAATGTTTCAAAATTTCATTCGAAAATTTGGGAAATATTTCCAACATTCGATTGCGTTTAAAATCAATAGGATTTTAGTAGTTACTAATTCTAATAATCCCACCCAATTCTTTATGAAATGCTTCATCCGTTTATGAGATATCGTGTACACATACTGACGGACACGTACGCTAACGTGCATACATTATATACACATTAACATACATGCACACCAGTGATAAATTCTGTTCTAGAAAGCAGATCATGTGGAAATGTATTTTGCATCCCATCCCCCGCTTTATCATTCGCACCGCCATATTCAAGGAATTTAATGGCGATAGTTGTAATAGTAATTAATAATGTCACTGTTATTGTGTGATATAATGCAACTAAAGTGTGGTTCTTTCTACGAATTTTGTCTGGCGGTTCTATACCAGCCATACTGCACCATTAAATATACACACACGGTATCATACGTACACACATATATACAACCGTCACCTCAAAAACGTTCGATTCGAGTTCAAGGATGCTTAAAATGCTATCTTCTGTCTTTAACTAGAAATTAGATCTTCGAATGTATCACAATATTGTCCCTATACATTACCCAATATAATATATAATTTTCTTCAAATAAAATTTAAGGAAAGCTGATTGCACAATATTACAATTCTGTGTCTTTTATTAATATCTTGACTATTATGGTCCTAGAAACTCAAAACATCGGTTGTGTTATCTGCTCTGAAGCAGATCAATGTCAAATTTAAAAAGAAAATCTGTTAAATATTGCGAATCTGTATTTGAAACAGACAAATATACAGATAGATAGACACATAAACCTTTAATTGTACATACGTAGATTTTAATAATAAGCGTTTTTATTGCTAAACAAAAGTAGTTTAATTACGGTACTACAAAACAAGATATAATAATTCTTCTTCTTTAAATAAAGTTTCATAAAAATCGTCTGCGTACTCCACTGATAAATATTCTCGTTGAACTAGATAACCCATTATTATGCACTGGAACTTTAACAAAGAGGAATAAAGCTATTATCATTTTGAGAAAAGATTCCACTAACATATAGGGATATATAACTTTTTCTTGTTGGGGATGTATTTTATTACTAGATCTGCATTTTTGAAAAGGTGCCAAGTTACAACACAAATGGTTTGTTCATATATCATATAAGAGTGAAATTTTTAGTACATCATCAGTAGCAACATAAGACAGTTGATTAAATATATGAATTAGTTTTGAAGGCAGAAGAAAAGTATTCTTTATAAGGGTAATTCAGACACAGTAATTAGTGCAGCAAAACTAGGGACATTTCTGAGAGAAAAAAATCTTTCTTTACATCTGTAGTGCTCAGTGCCGGAGTGTTATCCAAAGGAAAACGATAATTTTTTTCTTCGAAATTGATAGATGCATTAAACCAAATGGCTTATGCATTACAAAGTATTTGTGAAGTATTTTGAGTTTCAGATTACTTAAAGCGGCAGTTTAATCAAATTTTGCATCATTTAAGAGACATGGAGATGTAATAAAATGTAATTACCTGATGGTGAGTTGACCAGATTGGGATTACAATAAAAAAATTTGATGTGAGCAGCAAATGACTTTCCTTGCAGACTCATATTCACGTTCTCTTTATTACTTAATAATTCATTAAATTGAGTTTATTTGCACAGAATAAAAGCCCATAATTATTTGAAATTACACTGAGTTCGCACTTTTAATTTCATTTTCGTTTTCATTTGGTAACTGCACTTATTTTCAAAGGTGGCGCAGCGAAAATGGGAAGAAATTAAAATATCTCGAGAACGGGTAGTCCTAGAGTAATGGAGATGGTCCTATTCTTTTCATTGTCAAAATTACGTATAAAACAAGCATTTAATTGATATATTTCAACATACGTAGCCTATTGTTTTAAATTTTAATGATTTTTGCGGGCCATTTCGCAAGAAAGGCAAAGTTTTTGTCCAAATCGTACGCCAATCTAATCAGCACCGGTGTGACCCACAGTGAATAATCTTCGAAATTTTGAGAAATTTAGTCTATTCGTTTTCCATCTAGAGTGGATGCAGACAATATTTGCGGGCCATTTCGCAAAAAAAGTCAAGTTATTTTATGCCGAAACGTACCAAAATCTAACCAGCACCAGGCTAACCTACAAGTGACTTATAAAATATTATGAAATTCGGTTGATAATTTTTTTAGCTAGAGAGGATACAAACTCTGCACAGACACACACGCGGACTCTCACCCACAGAGACACACAAACAGACATCACTCTAAAATACTTTTTTCGCATTCTAGACATCCCAAAACGTGTAGATCCGTCGAAAAACTCGACTTGTAATTTTCGACATGTTTACAATATTTTTCCTATACATTACCATGTATTGCAGGGAAAGTGACAAAGAATTTTTCTTTCTAATACTATATGGTATAGAGAAAGTATAGTTTTTACGAAAATTTTCTACTTTGAGATTTTGCTACCAATATATGTTTTACGAACTCTTGAACATCTTTTGGCTATTTTTAGAGTGATATCGGTATGTCTGTGTGTAAATCGGTTGTCATTCACCCCCGGGGGCGGACAAACCTGAGATGGTGGTTACGAATGTTGGCTCTGTAGTCTTGATCCTCCGACTCTGGGGGGCATATTAAATGGGTTACCTGGTAGACGATGAACTGTCCGTCGAACCAGCGAGTTTGTCGGAGCGGTTTTTCGCTCGACACGGCCGATAGAGAAAACCCCTACTTTCTCACTTTTTATCACCAAGTTCGAAACACGCCTCCTGTCGGTGAGTGAAACTCACCGATGACCTGTATAAACAAATCCCAGTCAAAACCAAAAGTACAAAACAACCCCTACCTCGCAAGGACAACTTCATCAGTACAACTTCATCTACACATAAAATACATGATCAAAAGATTGAAAATAGCCTCCTTACACATAATTCAATATTTCAATTTAGATCTTGAGAAATTGTATAGAAAATTATGAGTGACAGAAAATTAAATCTTAATGTAATTATTCAAATATATAAATCTATTATCAAATACTTTGTCTCTACAGCCATAAAGTTTTCTCTCTGAAGCCACACTTAATATAGAAATACCTATAATACTATGTAGCGTCAAGCTGTGCACCTAATACTACTCTCAAGGTGTTCTAGAAGAACAATGAATTTCTGCTCCCAGAAAAGTTCCTTCCGCACCATGATGGAAAAACCACATATTCCAGTTGCGATTTTCGGCATGATTCCAATACTTTCCCTATACCTCACCATGTATTGCAGGGAATGTAATAAAAAAATCTGATGTGGGCAGCACATGACTTTCCCTGCAGACATATATACACGTTTTCTTTATTTTAATTAAATTTAATTCACTTTTAATTCAATGTTCGTTCTCATTTGATAACTGGACTTATTTTCAAAGGTGGGGTGGAGAAAATACGAAAAAACTAATATATCTCGAGAACGGCTAGTCCAAGTGTAATGGAATTGGTCTTATTCTTTTCTTCGTTAAAAATTACGTATTAAACAAGCATTTAATGGATATATTTGAGCATACGTAGTTTTTTAGTTTAGATTATGACAATTTTTGAGGACCGTTTACCAAAAAAAGGCAGGTTATTTTTTTCCGAATCGTACCAAATTCAAATCAGCACCAGGGTGACCTATAAGTGACTCATCTACTGAATTTTGTGAAATTTGGTCCATTAGTTTTTCAGCAAGAATGGATACAAGCTTTTGCGGGCAATTTCGCAAAAAAGACGGGTTCTGTTATCACGAATCATACCCAAAACTAATCAGCACCAGATTCGCCCACAAGTGACTTACCTACCAAATTTTGTGAAATTCGGTCCATTAGTATTTCAGTTAGAGTGGATAAAAAAACTGCACAGACAGACAGACACACAGACACACACAGACATCACGCTAAAAATGGTTTTTCCGTATTCTGGAGGTCTCGAAACGTGTAGATCCATCTAGAACTCGAGTTGCGATTTTCGGCATGATTCCAATACTTTCCCCATACATTACCATGTATTGCAGGAAATGTAAAAATCTGATGTGAGCAGCACATGACTTTTCCTGCAGACTTATATTAACGTTATCTCTATTTTAATTAAATTTATTTCACTTTTAATTCAATTTTCGTTCTCATTCGGTAACCGGGCTTATTTTCAAAGGTGGCGTAGGGAAAGTACGAAAAACTAAAATATCTCGATAACGGCTAGTCCTAGTGTAATGGGGTTGGTCTTATTATTTTCGTCGCTAAAAATTGCGTATTAAATCAGCATTTAATGGATATATTTGAGTATAATCAGTTCTTTAGTTTAGATTTGGGCGATTATTGCGGGCCATTTTGCAGAAAAAGGTAGGTCATTTTTTTCCGAATCGTACCAAAATCTAATCAGCACCAGGGTAACCCACAAGTGACCCATCTACCGAATTTTGTGAAATTCGGTCCATTAGTTTTTTAGTTTGAGTGGATACAAGCTTTTACGGCCATTTCGCAAAAAAATGCCGGTTCTTTTATCCCGAATCGTACCCAAAACTAATCAGCACCAGACTCGCTCACAAGCAACTCATCTACCAAATGTTGTGAAATTCGGTCCATTAGTTTTTTAGTTAGAGTGGATACAAAATCTGCACAGACAGACAGACAGACACACAGACAGACATACAGACACTCAGACAGACTGACACACAGACACACAGACACACACACAGACGTCACGCTAAAAATGGTTTTTTCGTATTCTAGAGGTCTTGAAACGTGTAGATCCGTCGAAAACTCGAGTTGCGATTTTCGGCATGATTCCAATACTTTCCCCATACATTACCATGTATTGAAGGGAAAGTAAAAACCACCGGCTGCTTAAAAATGGATTCTAGTATGAGAAAGTCGATTTGATCCGCTCTTCAGATAGTTTTTACTTTCCCTGCAATACATGGTAATGTATAGGGAAAGTATTGGAATCATGCCGAAAATCGCAACTCGAGTTTTCGACGGATCTACACGTTTCGAGACCACTAGAATACGAAAAATTTATTTTTAGAGTGACGTCTGTGTGTGTGTCTGTCTGTCTGTGTGTCTGTCTGTGGAGATTTAGTATCCACTCTAACTAAAAAACTAATGGACCGAATTTCACAAAATTTGGTAGGTAAGTTACTTGTGAGCGGGTCTGGTGCTGATTAGTTTTGGGTACGATTCGGGATAAAAGAATCCGCCTTGTTTTGCGAAATGGCCCGCAAAAGTTTGTATCCACTGTAACCGAAAAACTAATGGACCGAATTTCACAAAATTTGGTAGATGAGTCACTTGTGGTTTACCCTGGTGCTGATTAGATTTTGGTATGATTCGAAAAAAAATAACCTTCCTTTTTTTGCAAAATGGCCCGCAAAAATCGTCAAAATCTAAACTAAAGAACTACGTATGCTTAAATATATCCATTAAATGCTCGTTTAATGCGTAATTTTTAACGAAGAAAAGAATAAGACCACCCCATTACACTAGGACTAGCCGTTCTCGAGATAGTTTAGTTTTTCTTATTTTTTCTACGCCACCTTTGATAATAAGTCCGGTTACCGAATGAGAACGAAAATTGAATTAAAAGTGAAATAAATTTAATTAAATAAAGAGAACGTGAATATAAACGTCTGCAGGAAAAGTCATGTGCTGCCCACATCAGATTTTTTTAAATTGGTAATAAAACTGTTATAACTATCAAAGAAATTCAACATTTCTGAAATTTGAATAAAGTGCAATATTAATCCTCCTGATAATATTTTTTTAGAATTGGTCATAAAAGTGCTGTAACTATCACAGTAATTCAATATTTCTAAAATTTGACTAAAATAAAGTGCAATTTTAATCCTCCTGCACCTACATTTTTTTACTTTCCCTGCAATACATGGTAATGTATAGGGAAAGTATTGGAATCATGTCGAAAATCACAACTCGAGTTTTCGACGGATCTACACGTTTCAAGACCTCTAGAATACGAAAAAATCATTTTTAGCGTGACGTCTGTGTGTGTGTCTGTCTGTCCAGATTTTTTATCCACTGCAACTAAAAAACTAATTGACCGAAATTCAAAAAATTTGGTAGGTAAGTCACTTGTGGGCGAGTCTGATGTTGATTAGTTTTGGGTACGATTCCGGATAAAAGAACCCACCTATTTTTGCGAAATGGCCCGCAAAAGCTTGTATCTACTCTAACTAAAAATCTAATGGACCAAATTTCACAAAATTCAGCAGATGAGTCATTTGTGGGTCACCCTGATGCTGATTAGATTTTGGTACGATTCGAAAAATAATAACCTGCCTTTTTTTGCAAAATGGCCCGCAAAAAACGTCAAAATCTAAACTAAAGGACTACGTATTCTCAAATATATCTATTAAATGCTTGTTTAATACGTAATTTTTAGAAAAGAATAAGACCAACCCCATTACATTAGGACTAGCCGTTCTCGAAATATTTTAGTTTTTCGTATTTTCTCTACGCCACCTTTGAAAATAAGTCCGGTTACCGAATGAGAACGAAAATTGAATTAAAAGTGAAATAAATTTAATTAAAATAAAGAGAACGTGGATATAAGTCTGCAGGGAAAGTCATGTGCTGCCCACATCAGATTTTTACTTTCTCTGCAATACATGGTAATTTATAGGGAAAGTATTGGAATCATGTCGAAAATCGCAACTCGAGTTTTCGACGGATCTACACGTTTCGAGACCTCTAGAACGCGAAAAAACTATGTTTAACGTGACGTCTGTGTGTATGTCTGTCTGTGTGGCTGTCTGTCTGTCTGTCTGTATGTGTGTCCGTGTATCTGTGCAATGTATGTATCCACTCTAACTCATAAACTTATGAACCGAATTTCATAAAATTTGGTAGGTAAGTCACTTGGGTATGACCCTGGTGCTGATTAGTTTTTGGTATGATTCGTGAAAACAGAACCCGCCTTTTTCTGCGAAATGGCCCGTAAAAATTTAATGCATCCACTCTAGCTAAAATACTAATTGACCAAATTTAACAAAATTTGGCAGGTAAGTTACTTGTACAATACTCTGGTACTGATTAGATTTTGGTATTAATCGGAAAAGAAACAGCCTGACTTTTCTTACGAAATGACCGTCAAAAATCGCCAAAGTTAAAAAAAAGCTACGTATGTTCAAATATATCTATTAAATGCTTGTTTTATACGTAATTCTTGATGAGGAAGAGAATAAGAATAACTCTAGGCCTAACCGTTCTCGATATATTTGAGATTTTTCGTATTTAGTTATGCCACTTTTGGAAAAATATTAAATTACCGAATAAAAACAAAAATTGAATTAAAAATGCAAATTTAGTGTTATTTGGTTCAATTAAACTAAATCTAATGAATTATTAAAGAAGTAAAGAACATATGAATTTGAGTCTGCAGAGAAAGTCATGTGCTGACCACATCAGATTTTTACTTTCCCTGCAATACATGATAATGTATAGGGAAAGTATTGGAATCATGCCGAAAATCGCAACTCTAGTTTTCGACGGATCTATACGTTTCGAAACCTCTAGAATACGAAAAAAATATTTTTAGCGTGACGTCTGTGTGTGTGTCTGTCTGTGTGTCTATCTGTCTGTGTGTCTATCTGTCTGTGTGTCTGTGTATCTGTCTGTGTGTCTGTCTGTGTGTCTGCCTGACTGTGCTGATTTTGTATTCCCTCTAACTAAAAAACTAATTGTCCGAATTTCATAAAATTTGGTAGGTAAGTCACTTGTGGGCGAATCTCGTGCTGATTAGTTTTGGGTACGATTCGGGGTAAAAAAACCGTCTTTTTTACTAAATGGCCCGCAAAAGTTCGTATCCACTCTAGCTGAAAACCTATTGGACCAAATTTCACAAAATTTGGTAGATAAGTCGCTTGTGGGTCACCCTGGTGCTGATTAGATTTTGGTATAATTCGGAAAATTTAACCTGTTTTGTTTTTGCAAAATGGCCCGTAAAAATCGACATAATCTAAAATGCAAAACTACGTGTGCTGAAATGTATCCTTTAAATTCTTGTTTTATACGTAACTTTTTAACGAAGAAAAGAATAAGATCAACCCCATTACACTAGGACGAGCCGTTCTCGAGATATTTTAGTTTTTTCGTATTTTCTCTACGTCACCTTTGAAAATAGGTCCAGTTACCAAATGAGAACGAAAATTGAATTAAAAGTGAATTAAATTTAATTAAAATAAAAAGAATGTGGATATAAATAATTCTGCAGAGAAAGTCATGTGCTGCCCACATGAGATTTTTATGTAATAGAATTATAAAAGCGTCTTTTAAACAGGGAATTGACCTTTATTTTTTGAAATCCAACCATCCGTTTATTTTGATAAAGCTTTTGGAATTTTAAAAACACTTCTTCTGGATGGCTCTATTCTTGATGCGGTTACAAGAATAGATTCGATATAAGTTGTTATATGAAAATATCTTATTTTTTGCAATTTCGAAAAATAAATTTTGGCACACAGTCAATTGTGCTTTATTCATATAAATGAGTGGCATCGAAATTTGAAAAAAAAATCTTAAGAAATTATAATAGTTCGGAAGTTGAGCACATGAAGATACGTTTTAATTAACATATCCATGAAATTTACTTATGAATAAGAAATTATAAGACTATTCAGAATAATGAAATTAAACTGCCAGATATTATTTAACCATTTAAGATCACATTTAAGTTTTACTTTCCTTATATACATATAATATATAAGGGAAGTATTGTGACGGGGTCGAAAATTCGAATTAGAGTTTTCGACGGGACAGCACGTTTCAAACATCCCTGAGCACGAATCAGCCGTTTTTGAGATGATGTCTATGTGTGTGCGTGTGTGTGTGTGTGTGTGTGTGTGTGTGTGTGTGTGTGTGTGTGCGTGCGTGTGTGTGTGTGTGCGTGTGTGTGTGTGTGTGTGTGTGTGTGTGTGTGTGTGTGTGTGTGTCAGTGAGTCTGTGGAGACGATAACTGACGAACAAAAAGACCGATTCAAACGAAATTTTGTACAAAGATTACAATCCATGAATACTGGAAGCCTATTGTTTTTATACGCAATCGAATATTCAGAACCCACCTACGTTTTCGAGTGAAATTTTGAAAAAATCATCAAAAAATTAAAACATTTAATAAAGTTACGCAAATTGGCATTTCTTATGTCATTTTTCATTAGAAAACGATTGAGATAAATTTTAGAATGTTATCATGAACCGTTCTCGAGATATTGCACATTTTTCCAAAAAATTATCAAAAAATCATATAAAATAAAATAAATATTACCTATTGTAACATATGTTCACTTTACATAAGTAATACCTTGCGATAAATTTGGTGACGTCATTCTCATGGATCTAGCTAGTTCCATTCATGTGAAAAGATGCTTTAGGCATTACTTTTGTATTTGGACGCTAATAGCCATTTATCTGGTACAAGAATAACTTATATCTCAGTCTATAATGCTTGGTGAGATTTTGACGGAATGTTGCCAACGTGGTGACTTTTTTAAATGTTGCTAAATAAACGAAAATGTCGCCAAATTAATACAAATGACGCTAAATCAGTGAAAATGACGATTAGATGATGAAAGTTCAATATCTTGGAAAGACCATAAGTGTAGACTATAAAAATAATACATTTTTCCGTCCGTCTTTAACGTTTGGCGAGAAATTTAGCAGGATGTCACAAACTTGGCGACTATTTTAAATGTTGCCAAAATGTCAAAAATATCGTCAAATTGATAAAAATTGCGCCAAATGGGAAGTAATGTCTCCCAAATTTTGATTTCCGTCATAAGACGGGCACACCTTCTAGTATATAAGAAATACTCTTCTCTCCGTTTGTCTGTAACACTTGGTGATGCATTTGGTAAACTGAGCAAATAATTTCTGTAATATAGCGAATAATTCGGTAAACTGAGCAAAGTATTCCCAACGTGGTGATAGCTCGCCCCCAAATTGACGAAAATATAGTCAAAATTGCAAAAATGACGTTAAATTAATAAAAATTACACCTAATTGATGACGCAATTTTTAAGGTATTTTAATATATGGACTATATCGCTTATTGAGGATGCCATCAATATTATTACTGTTTATATAGAGTTGCGCGAAGTATAAGGTAATTCAGTATTTAAAAATAGTTTTACATGTTGTCATACGGAAAATCGCCAAATGTACAATTCAACGATACAAACACAGCGACTTAGATGTTATACATTATTTTTTGACTGTAAAACCTTTAAATCCATTGCATTATATAAGGAAAGTCATGTGTTTCTCACATCATATATTTTTATGTTGCCTTCCCGGGAACTATTTATGTTTAAGAAAACGCAGGTAAAATCACATATCAACAAATATTATGATTAATTTCTTTTATTATCATTTTTGCACGTTTTATCACATTTCATATAATCAATTTCGTTATCGTTTATTCGGCTATTTTTAGAATCAAGCATCGCTAATTTCGTTTGGTAACAGTATTTTCTTCATTGTAGACTCCTTTTTGAAGATTATATATTTTCAAATACAATATTTAAACCATATATGATATTTTTGTGCAATAATGAGAAGTAATTTGCTTGAAAAATGGATATGGAAGCTCACTCAACATCTAACTGGAACTACAAATTTTCGAAACCCGGGATCTTCCAACAGAGGGAGTACAGGTTTTTGAATAATTAAAGGGGGACTTTTAGTGAAATTTCAATTTCGTATATACCCACCTAAAACAGTGTTGATTGTAAACAACGAATACCAGGTGAGATAACAGAGTTATGCTAGATTTTATATCTTTTGGCATTTAGATAAAATATCATTGTTTTTTTTTTCGATTTAAGATTACCGATTTGCACATGACTTTATTTTTCAGTTTCAGTTGAAGGTAGCTGAGATTTATTCATCTCAGCTGCAATTTGCGTATGATAATTCGATTTAAACTCAGTTGCAAAGAAAAAAAATCTGATGTGGGTAACACATGACTTTCCTTATATAATGCAATGAATTTACTGCTTTTACAGTTAACAAAAATGTTATTCCTATAGTAGATATTTATGTTCTTTCCAAGATATTGAATTTTCTTCAATTAGTCGTCATTTTCATTGATTTAGCGTCATTTTTATCCATTTGGCGAGATTTTTATTAATTTGGCAACAATTAAAAATGTCGCCAAGTTGGCGACATTCCTCCAAATTCGTCGCCAAAATCTCGCCAAGCGTTATGGACGGAGAAATAAGTTATTTTTACAGCAGATAAATGACTATTGGCGTTCAAATGCAAAAGTATTACTCAAAGTATATTTTTTCATGAATGGAACGAGCTAGTTCCACGAGAATAATGTCACCAAATTTATCGCATGGTATTACATATGAAATATGAACATGTTTTTCAATAGGAAATATTTTATTTTTATTTCATATGACTTTTTGAATTTTTTTTTGATAAATGTGCAATATCTCGAGAACGGTTCATGTCAGCGTTCTAAATTTATGTCAATCGTTTTTTAATGAAAAATTGCATAAGAAATGTCTATTTGCGTGACTTTATTAGCGGTTTTGATTTTTTGACGATTTTTTCAAAAAAATTACTCGAAAATTCAGGAGGGTTCTGTACATTCGATTGCGTATGAAAACAACAGGCTTCCAGTGTTTACAGATTGTGATTTTTCTACCAAATTTCGTTCGAATCGGTCCATTCGTTCGTCAGTTATCGTCTCCACAGTTTCACTGACACACACACATACACACACACACACATACTTTCACACACACACCCATACTTTCACACACACACATACTTTCACAAACACACACACACAGACATCACTTCAAAACTGTTTGATTCGTGATCAGGGATGCTTGAAACGTGCTCTCCCGTCGAAAACTTGAAATCGAATTTTCGACCCCGTCACAATAATCTCCTTATGCATTATGTATATAAGGAAAGTAATATATGCATCCATGAGAAATTGAGCTACAGCGGCTAAAATCGGCGAGTATATATCGTTTGAATAGATATGCAAATGATTATAATTTAGGAGCAAACAACGCTTTATTAAGAAATGGAGGCAACAAGAAGATGACACTTTAATAAATGGTAACTTATCTTTTGGCAGCTATTCAAAACGATATTTGGTACCTTATAGAATACATTAAGTTGCGTATGTTCCTCTGCAGAAGAGTTCTGCCACAAATGTTACAATTGCTCAGGTAATTCAGTAATATTCTGTGAAGGCTGCAATGGCCATCCCAGCATATCACAGACGTATTCTATTTGTGATAGGGCTAGAATCTGGATGGCTATGGGAGGGTATTAAATCGTCAAATAAATTATTGCGAAAGACATGCAGTATGTGGTCGAGCGCGTCTTGTTGATAAATGGAACCTGGGTGGCTTGACAGCATAAGCAGAACAATCGGCTGCCAAATATCTTTAGAAAGCTGGCCATTCCTCCTCCACACACGTCATCAGCCTCCACGTCATCAGCACTGTGAGAGGCGGTATTTGTCTCTAAAGACAACATGCCTCCAATCGGAAACTGCTCAGGGTGACAGAGTCCAGCACCAATACAGACAGCTCTGCTACATTGTGGGGTTAACTGAAGGCGCCTCAGTGGACGTTGACACATAAAATCAATCCCACCGTCTTTCAGTCGTCTCCGAAGCCCTCCTATCTCTTAATGTAGAATGCATAGAGGATGGTAAATGTCTTTAAATTGCTGATGGAGATGCTATTGTACTGGACGTAGCTTTTTCTCGACTGCACTGGTCCTCTCACCCAGTTGTCTGTCTGAGACGTCATGTGTCGTTGTGACAATTTTATGATACTTCTTTGATCCACTATTAGCCAACACCGAGATATTACCATATAGCTCAGACCAAGATGTCGACTGATACGTCTGTTGAACCGAACAGTTTTCTTTAGGCTAATGATACAACCTCTTTCTAAATCCGACAACTGTTAGTTGCGCTATCGAGTACGTCTCAAAAGCATCCTTGTACACAACCCGCAGTATCAAAGCAGAAATCCAGTTTCAATTGTCCGTGAGTGAGATCATCCGACGTTTCAACTGCTGCACTATGCGTCGTTCTCATTCGCGTCATAACATCACTGACGTTGACACTGACGTTGACACTGGCGTTGACACTTCGCGTCATAACATCACTGACGTTGACAGTTCGATCGTATGCTTAACTCTTAAAACGATATTTGCATGCTGAATTTCGCGTCTGCAGCTCAGATTTTTATGGGTGCATATATTTTTTGCCACAGTGTATATTTTGAATTAAATATAGTATTTTGACAAAATAAAAATATTAGCATGGAAAAATTCAAATGTATATTTACAGAATAAGTTAACTACATCTTGGCGTTAATAAGCATATTTTATTTATTATTAAAATTAAAAGTTATTGGCTGAATAATATGCACAGAAGGAAAAATATAAGCGTACAAAAAAATTGATGTGGGCAGCATATGACTTTCCCCACGTAATGCAAATAAGTACTTTACTTTTCTATGCGAAATAATGATGGATAAGATCCACTGTCCAATGATTTTTAAGCTGAAAAGTACACTAATATTTGTCACTTTTCTTGATGACAACAAGTAAAATTATTTTAAAGTACCAAATTTACTTATATTTCGAGCAAATATAACTTGACAAATGTAATAATTTCTAAAATCTGCTGGGCAATATACTCTTATATTTAAGCATGTTAATTATTAATTCGTCGATTTGTTTTCATTTTCGTAATTGATTTTAGTGCCAGTTTTGCAAATTTATGTCAATTGGACACCTCATGTTGTCAAATTAACAGCATTTTACCAAACTACTTTCCAAGGCCGTCCAATTTAGTTGCCAGTATAACATATTGGATGATATTAACTAACGTTCATTTTTGTGTAATTTTAGATACATTTTTTGAGAAACGTGTAATGTCTCAAAAAAGTTAGAGTTCAAGTTAGAATTTCAAAGATTGTGTCAATCATTTTAGAATAAACTAGAAACATCAATCATGCATAATGCATTGATATAAAACACTTTCCAACTTCAATGCAATTTTATTTAAACATATCTAAAATGCGATACATTCCTTGGTAATATTTTTAAAATTAGCATAATACTACAATAAGGTATTATATTTGAAAACTTCATAGAAAACAAATGAAAGTTATTCAAATGACGTCATTGAAATATAACACGCCTGGATCTCTATATAAAAGCAGAGTTTCATTCATAACCTTTTTTGCATTCATTTCATTCATCACAAAGCTATAATAATTTATTTTATTTTAAAACTTAACATCATGGAGGTATAAGTAATTTAACTCTATGCTAAAAACTTCTTTGAAAAAATCGTTTGCTTTTCTGTGTCAATGAATGTTTCATACATTCAGGTATATTGCAGACACCATGAGCCAAATAATTTTACGCTAAAGAAATGCAGCAATTCTTATACAACTCATTCTACATCTTCTGGTATTTACATTCTCCATAAGTGAAAATTAGGCTTCGTTGTAGAAATAATCAAATGTAGATGATCATTTTAACTCAACTATATTGTAATTGCGTTGTTTCCGTATGTAGATGCACAGAATTTAAGCAAAAATAAAGTGGTTCTTGGACGGATGCAACACTAGATATGAATTAAAAAGAACTTTAAAAATCACGATTTTCACAGAAGATGGATGACATACTTTATTTTGAAGTGGGTCACCTGATCTCTTCATATAAAGAGTGAAATTAATATTTTAATTGTTATTTAAAAAACTACTGAATATATTTTGCTGATTTTTTTTTATATATCTTATGGGATAACTTTAATAGTTCCTAGAACTTTCGAAACAATTTGTGAATTTTAAATCCGCTTAAAAAATGTTTGAAAATTTAGGTCCCATAGGGCTCAATGTATTTCATTTTTTCAACCCGGGTTCAATCCAAAACTCATTGGGTGATATTGTTCATTTATATTCCCATAGGTCCTACAGACCGTCTGAATAACATACTAAAATTTTATTTTGATAAAGTCATTTTTAAGGCAGTTATCGTGCTAACGGACAGAGAGACAGACAGACAGAATGAACAAAGTCATAAACACTTTTCAACTATGTTGTAAAGTGTAAAAAAGTCATAAACACTTTTCAACTATGTTGTAAAGTGTTACATACATCGGTAAGAACGCATACTAATACTGTGAAATAAAAAAGGCAAATAGAAGCGGCTTCTTTATCTTAATTTTCACTTTTCCAGACACGTGCCGTCAAAAACTCTAAATAGTTGCCAAAGCAATAAATTTCTTATGTGGCTAGCACATGAAAAAACACACGTGGCTAGCACAGTTTCCTTATACAAAGGTCTCTTTGAAAAATTAAACATTCGTTCACAGGAGAATTTTTCTTTTTACTTCCTATGCAACATATATTATATATAAAGAAAAGTATATTGAGATGGTGTCCCGCGGGCTTTGAAGAATATATGCACATTTTATATTTGTCAATATTCGAAAGTTTCCATTGAGTGTCGTTTAATTAACTCGACAACCCACACATTATCAGTATCTGCTTGCAAAGAATGGCGCAAATTGATTCGGTTTTATATAACTAAAATAATTAGCTAATTAAACAGTTTTTTTGAAAATAATTTCAGTAATTATAAAATTCTCAATCGATAGAGGACAAATAAAGAGTATTTATTTTTACTGGAATACAGGATAATACTTTTACACAATAAGTATTATAATATAAGTATAATAATATTTTTACACAACAGAATCATGTCGAAAATCGCAACTCGAGTTTTCGACGGTTCAACACGGTTTGGGACTTGTGGAACACGAAAAACTATTTTTAGCCTGATGTGTGTGTGTGTGTGTAATTATGTGTGTTATTTTGTGCAATTAAATTCAATTTAATGAATTATTACAGAAATAAAGAGAAAATGCATTTGAGTCTATAAAGAAAATTATGTACGTCCACCTCAGATTACTTATTATAGAATTCTTCTCTCTATGTTAAAATTTCCCTCCCGTTTCTCTATCTTGTACCAAAAAAAATTATAGCATACAAAAATATGAAATTTTGTACATTTATGGCAAAATATTTGGAAAACACGCTGAAATAAGCCATTATTTGATTTAAATCCTAGTTTCAGAGGCATTTAATATCAATGTCAAAAATTACTATCAATTTTATTTGAGCTACGAGTTCACGTCCTGGATAGATTTATAATGGCAAGGCCACCAATATTTGCTGGCATGTACCTACATATTTTTAGATAACGGAAACAATTCTTTTATTTCTATTTAGTTGATGAATTATTGCATTTTTATGCAATTTTAAAGGCAATTATTTTCTGCATTATTCCCAACAATTTAATTAGTCGATCCGGTTTCAAATATCTCTGTGATTGTTTGTTGGCAGGAACGTTACAAAGATAGCCGAGGAATGAATTATTGCAGCACTAGAAACATTAAACTTGCAGATAGTTAGTTAATTCTAAACTGGACAACAATATAAGATTGTATGCATGGACTGCCCTAAAGCTGATTCTTATTGAGAGAGTTTTGCTGTTGTAATGTTATATTGTTGTAATGAACAATTATAATTAAAATATAATTATTATTGTTGTCAACAATTGCATGCTTTATTGTTGACTTATATTGTTAGAATTTTTATTATCTAAACTGACTGTTTTGGTTGAAATCAAATTTGTTTTAAATTTAAATTATCTGAGCTTCCCCGAATGTAAACATGTAACTGGGAAATGTATGTTCACACTTTACGAGTGCTCCCGGCCGCTACGCTAGTGGGTTGAATGAGCTCACGAAGCAGGATCCTGGGAATTGAGAGAGTTAGCGAACAAGAGAGGCAAAGCCCCAAAGGGCGTATTACACCTCACTAACAGGATTTTCGAAAGAACTCGAAAATGAATCTCCGGTGATAGATGAGTGGCAACGAACAGGGGCGTGAGCTCTTAGGGTTAGCTAGCAAGAGGCGGAAACCCTCAGTTTTAAAAATTACTAAAAATATGAAACCACAAATATATCAACTATATCATCTTATTTTATTAATTTCTCCCCTATGTATAAAAATCCCGCCTAGCAGTTCATGACTATGACTATTCCAGGTAACGTTGGTACGGACTGTGTCTATCCATGTACTGAGCTTAAACCCGTGGTGACTGGGTTCGAATTTGGCGGTACCATCTTAGGACCCCGTCCAGTGAATGATTCTGCTAATCTCACTCCCTTAGTTGTGTTCTCGCTGGATGAGAGATTAGTACTTTCTGGGCTTCCTTCCAAAATTCGTAAAGCCTTGCTGGTCGAATGGGAGTATGCTCATTTATCAGATGTATGGAAAATAGTAAAATATAATCATTGGTAAGTGTTGCAAATTATTGAAAGAGGTTTAAGTATAATATGCTTATACACTGGATTTCGAGCGTCAAGATAAAATTCTGCACTCTGTAAATCTAAGGTTTACATTAGATTCATCTGTGCTTATTTCCCCACTTATGTCAAACTCAATTGTATTGCTGTGCTTGTTAGATACTTTCCTTGAGTTTCCTGTTACGATAACAGGCAATACTTTTTCGTAATCCACGTCTAGGAACAGGAGCGACATAAAGTACATATTGTCTCGGGATCCACTTATGAATAATTCATATATAGCTCTTCTGAACCGGACATATCTTATCACGTTTGTAATAGTAATTCTTATTTGTTTTCCGTTATTATTCTTAGTGTTCTGAAGGTTCAATGGATGATTATATGTAATAGGTATATTTTCTAAATGGGAGCGCTGCTTGTACTTGAAACATGGTTAATAATAACACCTGGATAGTATTACCAATAATATGAATATTTTATTCTGATACAGCAAATTATGATTGATCCGAAAAACTGTTTTTGTATGTCCTTAATAAATTCAGTACGAATGTAATATGTCTGTTTCATAACGTTTTAATTTGAATTATGGATATACTAGCCTGTGTGCACGATTTTTGAAACTAAATACAAATTTAAAAAGGAGCTTTAAGTTTTACACATACTTCTCTGGTCCAGTAAAATGTTTACCGGAAAGCCCAGACCACACGACCAACCCGAAGGCCATAAGCCTTCGGGTTGGTCGTGTGGTCTGGGCTTTCTACATACTTCTCTGGTCCGGCCACACAATTAGCCGGCCTTCGAGTTGGTCGTGTGATCTGGGTCTTCAACATACTTTTCCGGTAAACATTTTACTGGATCATATTACTCAAAAATTAAATTATTTTTTTTATACAGACTGTTGAGATTTTAAATATCAGCAAATTCTGACAACATTTAACTCACTGTTCTTCAAAATTCGAGTAATATGTTTAATTCTAGTATTTCCCTTTTATAAATTGTAAAACATATATAAATGCTTTCGTATTTTATTTCTTATTCCCCATGTTCTTTTCAAATAATGTAAAGGATAAACCATCCCTGGTCTTACTTGTTAAACCGTATTTATATTATGTTTGGTCAACATGTGCCAACCAACATGAAGACGCTGATTTATCAAAAACACTCTTAATATTCTTGAACCTTTTATTTTTTGTTCAAAAAATCACAATCAATAAATACGACAAGTATTTGGTACCATAAAATAAATGATTTAGGAATGTACGTGGATTAAAATATCAATAAGTTCATAAATGCTATTTTATTCCTTTACAGGGAGAAGATTGACCACGGCGCGAACTCTCAGCTGAAATACTCTTACTTTGACTTTAACATCAAATATCTCTTAAATTAAAGTTTAAATGAAAATGGCTTATTTCAGCGCATCCCACTAACATTTCTCTACAAGTGGGCTAAATTTTATATTTTTGTATGCTATCGTTTTTGCGGTATGTGAAAGACAATCTCAAGGGATGCGAAATTTGTCAAACAGAGACTTCGGCGTCAGCTACATTTTTTACTTTCCCTGCAATACATGGTAATGTATAGGGAAAGTATTGGAATCGTGTGAAATTATGGAATTGCAACTCGAGTTCTCGACTGATCTGCACATTTTGGGACCTCAAGAGCAAGAAAAAACTATGTGTAACGTGACGTCTATGTGCTTGTCTCTGCAGACTTTGTATCCACTTGACTCAAAAACTGATTGACAAAATATCATAAAACGTTATAGGTAGGTCACACGATTGTTACCCTGGTGTTGATTAGATTTTGGTACGATTCGGGATAAAAGAACCTTTTTTTTCCCTTTATGTGAAATGGTCAGCCAAAAATTGCATGTATCCACTCTAGTGGAAAACTAATAGACCATATTTTACAAAATTTGGAAGCTAAGTCGCTTGTGAGTTACCCTGGTGGTGAGTAAATGTTGGTACGATTCGAAAAAAAGAATCTGCTTTTCTTGCGAAATAGCCCGCAAAAATCATCACAACCCAGAATAAAAGGCCACTTATGCTCAAATTCATCAACTAAAAATCGAATTAAAAGTACAAATTCAGTGTAATTTAAAATAATTAGGTGTGTTATTTAGTGTAATTGAACTCAATTTAATGAATTATTGGAGAAATAAAGAGAATGTGAATATGAGTTTACAGAGAAAGTCATGTTTGCCTACATTGGATTTTTGAATATTGAGAGAAACTTGGGAAAATCTCGTCGATGAGATTCAATCTTGAAATGTGTCCATCGTTTCAGTTTGGGAAACACTGACCTGGAGTACAGATGGTTGTATATACTTTGTCTTTCTAAATTGCGTACTGCAGTCGTTTAGTGAATGCCATTTAAGCACATGTATTCTTTTATATCAGATTTTTGTCATTTTCTCTAAGCCATTGCGGAAGACGGACTGCCTTATTTTTTTTATCTGACTAAAATCTTATCAGTATCAAGATAACGCTTAAGTGACAACAACCAAATTTTAAGAGCATTTTTCAGATAGTCTCTGATGTAGAACATACATACATTTCACAAACACACACTCTCCTTATATTATATTACTATGCATTGTACGAAAAAACCTTAATGAGAAATTGAGTTTCAAGAAGATTAAACCATCAGAAAAAGCCACATTTGGATGAGGTTTTAATTACAATCCTATGTTGCATTTACAAGGTGTTCCAAAAATGACTGACACATTTGAAAAATATATTAAATGAAAACAGAAGGCGATAGAAAGTTGCATTGTACTTGGGAAATTGGGGAATTTTATTCAGTCAATTTTCAAAATTTGTTACAAAGGTCACCAACAGATGGCGCTGCTGAATGGGAAAAACTAATAAACTGTATGACCATATTGCAAAAACTACCATACGATGTTTTCAAAATAACCACCATTTGCAGCAACAACACGGCTCAGCCTGAGAACAAAATTCACAGACACCTGTGCACACGTTTCAGACGGAATGGTCAGGTCAAGAAATATCCGCTATTCCAACAAATAAACCATTTTTAGCGAATAATCCAACATCAACTTGAAATCTTGAAAAAATAAAATATGCAATAATGAAAAATGCAATAGAAGAATGCTGAGCAAAGTACAGAATGGAGATCTGACAGTATTCGTTTCCCTGCAGCTATCACACAACCGCAGCGCCATCTGTTAGTGACCTGTGTAACAAATTTTGAAAATTGGTTGAATAAATTCTCTGATTTCCCAAGTACAATACGGCAAACGCTATATTTTTATCACCTTCTGTATTTTTTTAATGAATTTTTCAAATGTGTCAGTCATTTTTGGGACACCATGTAAATATTGTGATCGATTTTTAATCCAATCCCTGATGTTCAATCGACTTTTTCGAAACTTTTTCACACTTGTGTTTTCCTGATGACAATACAATATTCTATCAAATATGAGTTGACTCCTCATTCCTCCTCGCCCACAAATATTTTGTAATTTGGTCATATGTTTCGACACAGCTTTAAGTGTCGTGGTAACAAACTTTGCCATAAACTTATACAAGTTGGGCATGCTCGTTATTGACCCAACGTCCTTGGGGGCATTAGGTGACTTGGTCTTAGGGGGTAGGTACCTAATCCTGGTGTTGATTTATTCTTTTGACTCTACCTCTGTATTTATGATCTTCTTTTGCTATAAAGGGATGGGGCACTGTACAATTATGAATGAAGAAATTGAACCTTTTCAATTCCTCCCGTTTTCTAATTGGAAAGTTTACTAATTCATTACAGTATTTCTGCCACTTCAGCATTATCCTCTGCTACTTAAAGACTAAAACGTATAAGATAAAAATATATTAAAACTATTTTTAAAATACAAGTTTTTATTTTAAAATGCACTAAAACGTAAAAAAATTACATATGACTAAATTCATATGACTAAAATTAAAGTGTGTGCGTTTTTAACTCGTTGCAGTAACTTATGGATCATCAATGGCTTCCAATAACCTTTGAAGTTGTGAAATTTGCTATTATATTGTACTCATGACCTGCTAATTTTCACTGTGGGCTTATCCGTAATAAGGCTACTTCAGGTTAAATAATATTTATTGATCCACAATATATATATATATATATATATGTGTGTGTATTTAAACACAACTGGGTGAACTGTTAAAAATATAAGCCAGAATTCAAAAATCTTTTGTTACTGAATGTACATTTTAAAAAAGCGATGTAAACAACAAAATGCGAGTAGTAAAGTTGTAGCAATGAATGTTATTGACCTATTATAAATAATAATTTTCTTTTCAATTAACATTAAATAATAATCTTAAAACTAATCTTAATATACATGAATTTGTCACAGTAATCTATTCTATATATACCAATTGCCCGCCTGTCCGTCTTTCTGTCTGTTACACTTTTTAGCACTTTCCGAATCGATAGAGACTTTCAATTTGATATTCGGCTCGGTCGTTCGATAGAACCCCCTGGAAAAATCGAATTTTTCAAAAACGTTCTGTAGACGGGGTGCTCCACACCAAAACGTTCGAAAAGTGAAATGGTAGGAAAGCATGCTTTGCGATGATATAGAGACTTGAAATTTGGTGTATGGGTAAACCGTTCAAAAGGAAGAAAATGTGCAATTTCAGATCTCCATTTAATTAAGGGAGGGCCGTACACTAAAATGTTCGATTTCTCGAAAAAATCAGAAACGGCCCCATTAAAATTTGATAGAGGCTTGACATTTGGTATATGGACTAATCATTTGATAAAAACGCCCATTATGAATATAATTTTTCAAAAATGTTCGTTTAAGGAGGTGCTCCAGAGGGAAACGTTCGAAAGGTGAATTGATAAAAAAACATGCTTTAGAATAAGATAGAGATTTCAAATTTGAAGTACAGGTAGGTAGTTTGGATGGAAGAAAGTGTACAATTTCAGTTTACCAATATTTTCTACTTAAGGGGGTGCCGCACGCAAAAATGTTCGATTTTCGAAATAAAGGAAAAACGCCCATTTTAAAACGTGATAGATGCTTAATATTTGGTATATGGACAATTTATTTGATGAAAACTTCCACGACAAAAGATTTTTTCAAAAATATTCGTTTAAGAGGGTGCTCCAGATAAAAGCGTTTGATATGTAAAATGACGAGAAACTATGCTTGGGGATAGGAGAGAAACTTCAAATTTGGTGTTCTGGTAGATAGTTCGAAAGAAAAGTGTGTGCAATTTCATTTTTCCAATATTTTCTAATTTAGGGGTACCGCAAACCCAACTGTTCGATTTTTCGATTAAATGAGAAATTCGTCCTTTAAGTTTTGACAGAGGCTTGAAATTTTGTATATATGCTAATCATTTAATGAAAACACCCAAGACGAATAGAGTTTCTCAGAAATGTTCGATTAAGGAGATGCTGTAGAGAAAATCTTTCGAAATATGATATGATAAAAAACATGTTTCAGATGATATAGAGATTTCAAATTCGGAGTACGGGTAGATAATTTGGAAGGAAGTGTAAAATTTCAGTTTTCCAATATTCTCTACTTTAGGGGAATGCTACACAGCAGAATGTTCGATTTTTTGAATAAGTTATACACGAGTCCTTTTTAATGTAATAGAGGCTTGATACTTGGTATATGGGCCTATCATCTGACAAAAACCCAAGGCGAATAAAGTTTTTCCAAAATGTCCATTTATGGCTGTGCTCCACAGAAAGACGTTCGAATGGGAAAATGATAAAATGGCGTGCTTCAGGATGAGATAGGGACTTTAATTTTGTGTATGGGTAGATATTTCGAAAGGAAGACGTGTGAAATTTAAGTTTTCCAATATTTTATTCTTTAAGGGGTTCTGCACACCAAAATATTCGATTTCTTGATTAAATGTGAAACTCGAATTATTCAAAAATTTACATTACTCGGGGGATCGCTTATTACGAAACCGTTGATTTTCAACGGGTATTCGGCTAGTGAATATCCAATAATGGGTTTAAAAAATAAATAGCTGTACTTCAGACACGGCAGATGAAATAGTCAGCAGAATATTCCAAACAATGTGAACACATAAAGTGTTATTTGGCAAAGGAGGATTGTTGCTACACATAACTAACTATCTATATATGCTAATTGCCAAGTGTCCGCCTGTCTACACGTCTGTCTGTCTGTCGTTCTTTCTATCACACTTTTTTTAGGCACTTCCAAACTAGATAGGGACTTGCAATTTGGATCACGGATCGACCGTTCGATGAAACTCCCTGGAAAAATCGAATTTTTCTAAAACCTTCTATAGAGAGGTTTCCCCACACCAAAACGTTCGTAACGTACAATTATAGAAAATCATGCTTTGCGATGGGATAGAGACTTCAAATTCAGTGTATGGGTCGTTCGATATCATTCGAATCGTCGTTAGTGAAATCGTTCGAAAGGAATAACGTGCGCAATTTCCGATTTTCAATATTTGCTACTCTAGGGGGTGCCGTGAATTGAAATGTTCGATTTGACGAACAAATGAGAAGAAAGGTGGTTAAATAATAGAAAAAGCATGCTTCGCAATGAGATAGAGACTTCAAATTCGGTGTACAGGTAACTAGTTGGAAAGGTAGAAAGTGTGCAATTTCAGATTTCACACATTTGCTATTTTAGGGCGTGCCTCTCAATAAAATTTTCGATTTCCCGAATAAATGAAAAACACCTCCTTTACAATGAGACAGAGAGATCCAAGATGATTACTGTTTTCCAAAAATGTTCATTTAAGGGGTGGGGGTGCTACACAGAAAAACGTTCGAAATGTGAAGTGATAGAAAATACATGCTTTGCGATAGAATAAAGATTTTGAACTTGGTGTATTGGTAGATACTTTGAAAGGAAAAAGTGCGCAATTTCAGATTTCAAATATTTTCCACCTTAGAGAGTGCCGCACACCGTTATGTTCAATTTTCCGAATAAATGAGACAGGTTCCTTTTATGTGTGATAGAGGCTTGATATTTGGCATATGGGCCAATCAACAGAGAAAAAACTCAAGATGAACAGGATTTTTTCAAAAATGTTCAATTATGTGTATGCTCCACAGAAAAACATTTGAACGGGGGAAATGATAAAAAAACATGCTTCGGTATGAGATAGAGGCTTTACTTTTGGTGTACGGGAAGATAGTTCGAAAGGAAGAAGTGAGCAATTTAAGTTTTCCAATATTTTCTTCTTTAGTGGGTTCTGCACATCAAAATATTCGTTTTGAGGTATAAATATGAAACGCGAATTAGACAAAAATTTACATTAGTCAGGGGTTGCTGATTGCGAGACCGTTTATTTTCAACGTGTATTCGGCTAGTATATACTAATTGCCAAGTTCCGCCTGTCCGTCCGCCTGTCCGTCTGACTGTCACGCGTTTTTAGGCACTTCCCGAATAGATAGAGACTTGCAATTTGGTATATGGCACGGTCGTTCGATAAAACCCCCTGGAAAAATCGAATATTTCGAAAACGTGCTCTAGAGGGGAGGGGGGGGGGTGCTCTACACCAAAATGTTCGAAAAGTGAAATGATAGGAAAACATATTTTGTGATATTGGAGACTTTAAATTTAGTGTAGGGGTAAACCGTTCGAAAGGAAGAAAGTGTGCAATAGAAAACCCCCAAGAATGGAAATTTTCAAAATTGTATATTTAAGGGGGTGGATATTCCCCACACAAACAATAAAAAGGTGAAATGATAGGAAAAACATGCTTCGCGATGACATACAGACTTCAAATTTAGTGTAAGGGTAAATAGTTGGAAAGGTAGAAAGTGTGCAATTTCAGTTTTACCATATTTGCTATTGTAGGGGATGCCGCTGACTAAATTATTTGATTTGCCGAATAAATGACAATCTCCTCCTTTACAATGTGACAGAGGCTTGAAATTTAGTACATGGACTTATCATTTGATAAAAAAAAATCCAAGATGAATAAGGTTTTTCGAAAATGTTCATTTAAGGGGGTGTTACACAGAAAAACTTTCCAAAGGTGAAGTGATAGAAAAACATGTTTCGAAATAGGAAAGCGACTTTACATTTGGTGTACTGGTAGATACTTTTAAAGGAAAAACGTGTACAATTTCAGATTTCCAATATTTGCTAATTTAGAGGGGGCCGCACACCAATATGTTCGATTTCCGAATAAATGAGACACACTCCCTTTTAAATGTGATAGAGGCTTGGTATTTGGTATATGGGTCAGTCGTCTAATAAAAAACGAGCAGAGTTCTTTCAAAAATGTTCATTTATGGGTGTGCTCCACAAAAATCGTTCGAAAGGGGAAATGATAAAATAACATCTTCCGGATGAGATGGAGACTTCAGTTTTGTGTACAGGTAGATAGTTCAAAAGGAAGAAGAGCGAATTTAAGTTTTCCTATATTTTCTTCCTTAGGAGGTTTACACAAAATATATTCAATTTGCCGAATTAACGTGAAATGCGAATTATCCAAAAATTTACATTATTCAGGGGCTGCTTATTGCGAGACCGTTGATTTGCAAGAGGTATTCGGCTTGTAATATTGTATACCGATTGACGCATTAGAGAAATTTCCCTTTTGACACAACATTACAGCAATTTATTTTCCTTTTATAAAATTGTTCACAATTATCTTTCGATAACATAGAAAATTACAGTAACAAAATTTAATTAAAGTAAGTACCCATGCTTTTATATTTAGTAAGGTGTGTATGAAAAATTTTTGGATACTGAAAAGTATTTTTTTTCTATGTTTTAGAGCATTTTGAAATTAATGTGTGTTTATAAAAGCAGTTTTAATACATTTTACTTTCCCTGCAATACATGGTAATGTATAGGGAAAGTATTGGAATCATGCCGAAAATCGCAACTCGAGTTTTCGACGGATCTACACGTTTCGAGACCTGTAGAATAAGAAAAAACCATTTTTAGCGTGACTACTGTGCGTGTGTCTGTGTGTCTGTGTGTCTGTCTGTCTGTGCAGATTTTGTATCCACTCTAACTAAAAAACTAATGGACCGAATTTCACTAAATTTTGTAAGTAAGTCACTTGTGGACGGGGCTAGTGCTGATTAGTTTTGGGTAAGAGTCGGAATAAAAGAACCCGCCTTTTTTTGCGAAATGGCCCGCAAAAGCTTGTATCCACTCTCGCTGGAAAACTAATGGACCGAATTTCACAAAATTTGGTAGATAAGTCGCTTGTAGGCTACCCTGGTGCTGATTAGATTTTGGTATAATTCGAAAAAAAGTAACCTGCCTTTTTTTGCAAAATGGCCCGCAAAAATCATCAAAATCTAAACTTAAGAACTACGTATGCTCAAATATAGCCATTAAATGCTTGTTTAATGCGTAATTTTTAACGAAGAAAAGAATAAGACCAACCCCATTACACTAGGACTAGCCGTTCTCGAGATATTTTAGTTTTTCTTATTTTTCCTACATCATTTTTGAAAATAAATCCAGTTTTCAAATGAGAACGAAAATTGAATTAAAAATGAATTAAATTTAATTTAAATAAATAGAACGTGAATATAAGTCTGCAGGGAAAGTCATGTGCTGCCCACATCAGATTTTTTGCTATTGTTTTCAAACAAAATATAAATTTTTAAAGTTTTACTGAATGCCTTGTATTGAACTCTAGAGATCAAATATCTAGAGAGAACTCTAGAGAGAACTAAAAAATTTACAATATTTACAAGAATAGAAAATGAATTAACATTATTTACTTCCTGTTTTATTTAATGTAATAAAGAATGCAGCGCCTTTTTGAATAAAAAACCATAATGATTAAGAGGGGAAATCTACATTTCTACAATAATAATGAATGCATCATTTTGTTCGTATAATAAGTTATTTAACTGGTAAATTTCATTTCCCATTTGAAATGTATCGCTTATATTAAAATCGAAAGAAACATATTATTGAACTTTTATTCTTTTGTGTCAACAAATTATAATTGTAAAAATGTTGCATAATATATTTAATTAAAATAAGATATTAGTTCTAATGAAAAGTTAATTCGATTTCAAAGTCTTGAATTTGAATTTTGAAATACTAAACAAATATTTAGATAATTATAAACGTAATGTGAACAGTAACGAAAATTGAGACTAAATAATATCAATTCATTAATTTAACAAAACTGAATTATTGCATTTCAATTTTTCTTTTGATACTTCGTTAACTAAAGGAATTAATCATATTTTTAACACTTTACAACAAAGTTGAAAAGTGTTTATGACTTTGTACATTTTGTCTGTCTGTCTATTTGTCCGTTAGCACGATAACTGCCGTAAAAATGACTTAATCAAACTTAATCTGACTTAATGAAATTTTAGTATGTTGTTCAGACTGTCTGTAGGACCTATGGGAATATAAATGAATAAAATCACCCAATTAGTTTTGGATTGAACCCGGGTTGAAAAACTGAAATACATTGAACCCTAAGGGACCTAATTTTTAAAACATTTTATAAGCGGATTTAAAATTCACAAATTGCTTCGAAAATTTTAGATAATATTCAAATTATCCCATAAATTATATAAAAAAATTCGGCAGAATATATTCAGTAGTTTTTTAAATAAAAATTAAAATAATAATTACACCTCTTATATGAAGCGATCATGTGAACATGATATGGAAAGATCAGGTGACCCACTTCAAAATGAAATATGTCATCCATCTTGTCTCTAAATCGTGTTTTTAAAGTTATTTTTAATTCATATTGAGTGTTGTATCCGGCCTAATATCGCTTTATTTTTGCTTAAATTCTCTGCATCTACACACAGAAATAAAGCAATTACAATACATTTGAGTTTAAATGATCATCCAAATTTGATTATTTCTAAAACGAAGCCTATTTTTCACTTATGTAAAATGTTAACAGCAAAATATGTAGAATGAGTTGTATAAGAATTGCTGTATTTCTTTAACGCAATATTATTTAGCTCATGGAGTCTGCATAACTGATATGAATGAAATATTCATTGATTTTACAGGGAGAAGGACGATATTTTTCGAAGAAGTTTTAAGCATAGGGTTTAATTATTTGTAGCTCCATGGTTTTAAGTTTTAAAATAAAATAAATTATTTTAGTACTGTGATGAATAACATGAATGGGAAAATGTTTATGAATGAAATGCTGCTTTTATAGAGAGAGCCAGGCGTGTCAATTGTCGATGACGTCATTTGAATTTCAGTTCTTTTCGATGAAGTTTTGAAATATAATAAATTATTGTAGTATTAGGATAATTTAAAAAATACTACCGAGGAATGTATCGCATTTTAGAGATGTTTAAATCAGGCAATTTATATTTCAATGGCGTCGTTTGAATGAAGTTCATTTTTTTCGATGAAAGTTTAAGTTTTCAAATATAATAAATTAATGTAGTATGGTGATAAGTTTTAAAATATTACAGAGGAATGTGTTGTATTTTAGAGATGTTTAAATAAAATTGCATTGAAGTTGGAAAGTGTTTTATAATCAATGCTTTAAGCATGATTGATCTTTCTTGTTAACTGTAAAAGTAGTAAATTCATTGCATTATATAAGGAAAGTCATGTGTTGCCCACATCATATATTTTTTTGTGTGTTCGTTTCCCACCCATATTCTTACTCCCCAGGTATCTTATTTGAATTGGAGTTTGATTCTTAGTTCAGATTTGTACTTTTTCAATACAATTTTTTAGTTCCTCAACCTCAAACTTTTTAGATATGTGTTTCTTTTTATTGAAGAATAATTTATATAATCTGTATCTCATTAAGAGTATTATGCAGTGGCATGGATCCACATTAGCTCGTCCATAGCTACACACATCATTCAAACTACTCACATGCTTTATGTTAATAAGGGTTTAGCCAATCCTTTTCAGGATATCCCATCAGTTGTTACTTTCCTTATATACATAATGTTTAAGGAAAGTATTGTGACGGGGTCGAAAATTTAAATTCGAGTTTTCGACAGGAGAGCACGTTTCAAGCATCCCCGATAACGAATCGAACATTTTTGAGGTGCTGTCCGTGTGTGTGAAAGTATGTGTGTGTCAGTGAGTCCGTGGAGACGATATCTCACGCACAAATGGAAAGATTTGAATGAAATTTGGTATAAAAATCATAATCCGTGAATACAGGAAGCCTATTGTTTTAAAATATAATCGAAAGTTCAGAACCCTACTAAATTTTCGAATTAAATTTTGAAAAAATCATTAAAAATCAAAACCTGTATTAAAGTGACGCAAATAGACATTTCTTATGTAATTTTTCCTTAGAAAACGATTGACATAAATTTTTGAACGCTAGCATGAACTGTTCTCGAGATATTGCAGATTTTTCAAATAAATGTATCAAACAATCCCATAAAATAAAAAAAATCTGATGTGGGCAACACATGACTTTCCTTATATAATGCAATGAATTTACTCCTTTTACAATAAAAAAAAATTTGATGTGGGCAACACATGACTTTCCTTATATAATGTAATGAATTTACTACTTTTTCAGTAATAAAAAATGTTTTTCTTATAGTAGATACTAATATTCTTTCCAAGATATTGAATTTTCAACATTTAGTCGTCATTTTTATTGATTTACCGTCATTTTTATCCATTTGGCGAGATTTTCGTTAATTTGGCAACATTTCAAAATGTCGCCAAGTTGGGGACATTCCGCCAAATTCGTCGCCAAAATCTCGCCAAGCGTTATGGACGAAGAAATAAGTTATTCTCATAGCAGATAAATGACTATTGGCGTTCAAATACAAAAGTATTACTCAATACTTTTGTATATCTTCAGTATCTTTTTTCATGAATGGAACAAGCTAGATCCACGAGAATGATGTCACCCAATTTATCGCATGATATTACATATGAAAAGTGAACATGTTTCTCAATAGGAAATATTTTTTTTATTTTATATGACTTTTTGATAATTTTTTTGAAAACTGTGCAATATCTCGAGAACGGTTCATGTTAGTGTTCTAAAATTTATGTCAATAGTTTTCTAATGAAAAATTACATAAGAAATGTCTATTTGCGCAACTTTATTAGTGGTTTTGATTTTTTGACGATTTTTTCAAAATTTCATTCGTAAATTTAGGGGAGTTCTGAACATTCGATTGCGTATAAAAACTATAGACTTCCAGTGTTTACAGATTGTGATTTTTGTACCAAATTTGGTTCGAATCGGTCCATTTGTTCGTCAGTTATCGTCTCCACAGACTCACTGACACACACACACACACACACACACATACTTTCACACACACACACACACACACACACACACACAGACATCACTTCAAAAATGTTTGATTCGTGATCAGGGATGCTTGAAACGTGCTCTCCCGTCGAAAACTCGAATTCGAATTTTCGACCCCGTCACAATACTTTCCTTATACGTTATACATTATGTATATAAGGAGCGTAATAATTGTTAAGAAACATGTTCACTTTTCATATGTCATATCATGCGATAAATTTGTGACATCATTCTCGTGGATCTAGCTCGCCCCATTCATGAAAAAAATACTTTGAGTAATACTTTTGTATTTGATAGCCATTAGTCATTTATCCGCTGTAAGAATAACGTTTTTCTCCGTCCATAACGCTTGGCGAGATTTTGGCGAAGAATTTAGCGGAATGTCGCCAACTTGGTGACATATTTAAATGTTACCAAATTAACGAAAATCTCCCCAAATGGATAAAAATAACGCTAAATTAGTGAAAATGACGACTAATTGAAGAAAATTCAATATCTTGGAAAGAATATGAGTATCTGCTACAAGAATAACATTTTTTTTAACTACAATAGTAGTAAATTCTTTGCATTATATAAGGAAAGTCAAGTGCTACCCACATCAGATTTTTTTTAGACATTTCTGTTTATGTTTCTATGCTGGAAATATAGTACTTTCAAGTAGCTAGCCCGCTTGCAGTTTGTAAACTAATCCATCTCACTATTTTATCATTACTTTTATCATATAAGCTCTGATAGCCAACGGTGGGTCTCAAATTATGTGTTTACAACACTTCACAACATAATTAAAAATGTTTTATAACTTGGTTTATTCTGTCTGTCTGTCCGTTCGCATGACAAATGCCGTAAAAATGACTATTAAAGTGAAAATTTAGTATTAGTTCAGAATGTAAATGAATGTAAATGAATACTATCACCAAATTAGTTTTGGTCTGAAACCAGGGTAAAAATATGAAATACATTGAACCCTATGTCACGTAATTTTTCAAATATTTTTTAAGCGAATGTAAAATTCATAAATTACTTCGAAAATTTTAGGAAATATTCAAATTATTCCATAAAAAATATGAAAAAAGTTTCAAAAAAATATATTTGGTAGTGTTTTTAAATGAAACTTAAAATAGTAATTACACCCATATTATTTAAAGAGATCACATAACCCACATAAAAATAAAATATGGCATCTATCTGGTGTCAAATTCGTGATTTTTAAAGTTCTTTTTAATTCATATTTGTGTTGTATTCGTCCTAAAACCCAATTTTTTTGCTTAATTTCTGTGCATCTATATTTCGAAATATCGCAATTACAATGTATGAGTTTAAATGATCAACAAACTTTGATGAACAAATTCAACTGATTATTTCGACAACGAAACCTAAATTTCACAGTTCCAAAGAGTTTCCAAACAGTTCGATCCCTTTTTGCAGACATTGATGTCTATGGGCACCACATGAGCGACTTATATTGTTTTTTTGGCATTGGCGTCCATGGACACCAATATCTGCAAAGGGGGATCAAACTATTTGAGATTGGGTATGTCAAATATCTGTCTTTTTGAGAGGTTCTTTGTTTGGGATTGACGCTATCCCACCCGAAAGCAAAAGGTTAAATAAAATAAATCATTGTAGTATTGTGATTAATGAAATGAATGGAATAAAAGTATATGAATGAAATATTTACAGCTTTTACATAGAGAGCCAGGCGACTTATATGTCAATGACGTCATTTGAATAAAGTTCATTTTTTTCGATAATTGATTACAGTTTGAAGTTTTCAAATATAATAAATTATTGTAGTATTGTGATAATTTAAAAATATTACCGCTGAATGTATCGCATTTTAGAGATGTTTAAATAAAATTGAATTGCAGTTGGAAAGTGTTTCATAATCAATGATTCATGCATGATTGATATTTCTTGTTAATTTTTTAATCAGTTGCAATTCTGTTGGACAAACAAATCAACAGAAAACAAACTTTATGTAAATAACTTCGAGAGGGGGATATCAATTTATTTTGGGTATCCAAGTGAATTTAATATAATATCGCCATAGTCTGCAGTAATAATTTTTCTGCAATATTTTTCTGCATTTTTTTATCTCCATCTTCCCTTTTCCTCGTGATTTTGGAATCAAAATGCTCGTGTTTATAAACTTATATATATATATATATATATATATATATATATATATATATATATTTAAATTTATTACTAGTAATCAAAATTGTGCACGTTTAATTTACAGACACTTTTCTGCAGACGCATTATTCTGTAAATAAATGGAAGGATATACGTTTATTGCCAAAGCAGCTTGGTGGTCATTGTTGTAACATCTTGTTATTTATAAAGTTTAAATGTAATTTTGCAAGCAAATATATTTAATATTTAACTTCCGGGTTTTTTTTAAACATTCATCATAAATGATATAAAATGCTAGACCCATCAAAATATATTTGGACCAAAGTCCAGTGTTATATTTCATAATGGGGCTTAAGGTGCAAAATTATTTGCATCCTACATTATAGTTATCACCCAAGCCATTGCTGTGTTATGCCAGTGATGTGGCATTACATGTCACGTAAGGAAACGTAGCAAACGGCATTGTAGTTGCGCAGTCGCCTGGAAATATTTCACGGAGATAGTGCCAAAATGGCACATCGACATGTTTAGCGATATGAAGGTTATAAGAACGCAGCATTGGATTTAGGACCGGGTCTAAAACCTGAATTGCCTTTGGTTGGGCTATGGTCCGATCAAGGAGCTCGAGGAAGGTGGAAGGGTTTCTAAAATTTAATTTTAAGATATCTATTATCTATCGGGATCAAATGATATGACGTCATCTAAAATGTCAAGTTTTTCACTGTCGGATAAAAATATTACTGTAATTTGTTGTGAAACTGAACATCTTAGGACGCCCGGTAGAGTAAAACTTGAAAGAAATGTGACTTAGATGAAATAGAGAGGGAAGTATGTTACGAAAGTGACATTTTCTTGTCACAAATCCAGCAATTTTAAGATGATTTGTATAAAAATTGCTGAATTTTTATCACTTAAAATTGTTTAGTTCTGGAGCCAGGAATATAAGTGATATGAATGATTTTCCAAACAATTTATAGCATTTATAGCCTTTTTTGCAGTTTTAAGTTTCCAAGTATTATAAATTATTGTAGTACAGTGACAATTGAAAATAATATGAGTGCTAAATGCATTGCATTTCAGAGACTTTTAAGTAAAATTGCATTGCAGTTGCAAAGTGTTTCATAATCAATGTTTTATGCATGATTGATCTTTCTTGTTATTACTTTCCTTATATACATAAAGTATAAGGAAAGTATTGTGACGGAGTCGAAGATTCGAATTCGAGTTTTCGACGGGAGAGCACGTTTCAAGCATCCCTGATCACGAATCAAATATTTTTGAAGTGATGTCTGTGTGTGTGTGTGCGTGTGTGATGTGTGTGTGTGTCAGTGAGCCTGTGGAGACGAAAACTGATGAACGAATGGACCGATTCGAACGAAATTTGGTACAAAAATCACAATCCATAAACACTGGAAGCCTATAGTTTTTAAACGTAATCGAAAGTCCAGTACCCCCCTAAATTTTCGAGTGAAATTTTGAAAAAATCTTCAAAAAATCAAAATCGCTAATAAAGTTACGCAAATAGACATTTCTTATGTAATTTTTCATTAGAAAACGATTCACATAAATTTTAGAACGCTAGCATGACCGTTCTCGAGATATTGCACATTTTTCAAAAAAATTATTAAAAAGTCATATAAAATAAAAAAATATATATTTCCTATTGAGAAAAATGTTCAATTTTCATATGTAATACCATGCGATAAATTGGGTGGCATCATTCTCGTGGATCTAGCTCGTTCCATTCATGAAAAAAGATACTTCGTATAGTACTTTTGTATTTGAACGCCAATAGCCATTTATCTGCTATAAGAATAACTTATTTATCAGTCAGTAAAGCTTGGCGATGTTTTGGCGACGAATTTAGCGGTATGTCCCCAATTTGGCGACTTTTTGAAATGTTGTCAAATTAACGAAAAGATCGCCAAATGGATTAAAATGACGCTAAATCAATGAAAATGACGACTACATGACGAAAATTCGATATCTTAGAAAATATATAAGTATCTATTATAAAAAAATCCAATTTTTTTACTGTAAAAGCAGTCTATTCATTGCATTATATAAGGAAATTCATGTGTTGCCCACATTAGATTTTTATAAGGAAATTCATGTGTTGCCATCTTGATATTCTGTACTGTAAATATATCATTACACAGTGTGATTGAAGAGTATATTTTTAATTATTTATAAGACTAGAAATGAAGATCATAATATAGATAACATTTTTTTAAAAAAATCTGATGTGGGCAACACATGACTTTCCCTATATAATGCAATGAATTTACTACTTATACACCAAAAAATAGCTTATTCTTATAGTAGATACTTATATTCTTTTCAAGTTATTGAATTTTCGTCAATGAGTCGTCACTTTCATTGATTTAGAATCATTTTTAACCATTTGACGAGATTTTCGTTAATTTAAATTTATTTTTCCAAAATATCGCCAAGTGTTATGGAAGAAGAAATAAGTTATTCTTATAGCAGATAAGTGACTATTGGCGGTCAAATACAAGAGCATTACTTAAAGTATATTTTCTCGTGAATGGAACGAGCTAGATCCACGACAATGATGTCACCTACTTTATCGCATGATAGTATATATGAAAAGTGAACATGTTTCTCAACAGTTAATATATTTTTTTAATTTATGGTATTTTTTGGAAATTTATTTGAAAAATGTGCAATATCTCGAGAGCGGTTCGTGCTAGCGTTCTAAAGTTTATGTTAGTCGTTTTCTAAGGAAAAATTACATAAGATATGGCTATTTTCGTAAATATATTTAAAGTTTTGATTTTTTGATGATTTTTTCAATATTTCACTCAAAAATTTAGGGGGTTCTGAACATTCGATTGCGTTTAAAGCAACAGGGTTCCAGTATTCACGGATTGTGATTTTCGTACCAAATTTCATTCGAATCGCTCTATTCGTTCGTGAGATATCGTCGCCACAGGCTCACTGACGCACGCACGCACACACACGCACACAGACGCACACACACACACACAGACATCACCTCAAAAATTTTTGATTCGTGATCAGGGATGCTTGAAACGGGCTCTCCCGTCGAAAACTCGAATTTGAATTTTCAACCCCGTAACAATACTTTCCTTATATATTATGTATATCGTTCGTGAGATATCGTCTCCACAGACTCACTGACGCACGCACACACACACACACACAGACATCTCCTCAAAAATGTTTGATTCGTGATCAGGGATGCTTGAAACGTACTCTCCCGTCGAAAACTCGAATTCGAATTTTCAACCCCCTAACAATACTTTCCTTATATATTATGTGTATAAGGAACGTAAAAATAATAGTATGGTTGAGCAGCCGATTACGCTCATTTAACGTGAAATTACTCGAAGGCAAATAGAAATTATGGGAATTGCTCCATGCGATGACATACCTGTGTTGCATACTATCCAACAGGCCAACCAGCGATGGAGGATTTTCTTACCCGCATCAAATATAGTCTTTATTCATATTTCTCATGCATTAATTTCCAGATCATTGTTTAGAATTATAATTGATCCTATTTGACATGCTTCACTCGTATTTCTCATACATTAATTTGTTGACATTCACTTGAGTCATGAACAGCCTCTGAGTACAAAACAATTTTATACTCCTCCTCTTTTAGATTTTGTATTTTATCTTCTTGATTTCGTTTGCAAGTTATTAATTAAAAAAGTTACGTAAAAATTACAATTTACTTATAAGTTGGTAGCAAATAAGTGCCAGTGGTGATTTAGATGCATTCAGCTGATTCGTTTTAGAATAAATAATTTCAATACCCATCATCTATACCATAATCAAAAATCAATTTTCAACATATACTACTATACAACAATATTCAACATATACTACAATTACAACATATACTGCATATACAATTTCAACATATACTACAGTTGCTTCGTATATATTAATTATTCTCCACTGGAAATAAAACTGCGAACATTTTGAATTTTAAAGTTGCAATAATTTGTGTTCTGACCATGAAAATTCTAAAATATTACATATCATGTTCCAGTTTTTTTTCTTGCCTAATTTATCCACGTATAAAATAAAGCTGTTGCACTTAGATGTAATTTTGCTTTATAGTGTCTATACATCACTAACATATACATATATACACTAAAACACACACGCAAACACGCATACATTAGCAAACGTATATAGTTCCTTACGTTTTCGAAATATGTTTATGAAGTCTCAAAATGTTATTTTTGTCATAAAACTTCAAATTTAACAATTAATTTTTAAAAAAAATACTTTATTTAATCGCAGAAGGAATGCTAAAAATGTGTAAATAAAACATTATAAAAATTGTAGAGTAATTGAAATCATTAGCTCCTGTTGGTTACTCTATTATACGGATCCATACTTATGTTATGGGATTACCTATCTGTACTTCTCTCTGTCAACAAAGTGACAAATTCAAACGGGATATATATGATCTTTCAGTCCAGAGCAATAGCACATGAATGCACTGATAAAATCAAACTGTTTGTTGCATACTACACATAATTACAGCAGTTGGATGTTTAAAGAATCTGGCGATATAGACCATAACTGATAGTGCACATATCCAGAAAGGTACACAATGATACAAGATAATACACTTTATGAGTTTGCTGATAAATCTCGCACAGAAGACGAGTTAGTAAGATGTTATGCTTACACAATGTATTTCCCTTTTGACTCACACTATACTGTGGCCAACCCAAGATATTAGACCATTTTAGTCATAGTCTTATTCCAGTGGGCTTTCCTTCAACCAGACGGCCATCTACTTCCGCACTCAGCCAAATCTATTCCCATGTCATCTCCTTCACTTTTCAACTTAACACGTTCAAATGTTTACCAGAAGCCCAATTCTTACTCGTGATCCGAAACTTTATCCTGTTTCTCATCAGGAACCCAGAAATATTGATTATCTCGGCGATTGGTCTATTAACTGAACCAATTAGAATTGTTAATTTGAAGTAAATTATAATGCAAACTGGGGAAATAATAATCGAAAGGTCATTTGGACCTCACAAGGTAAATATCAATGAATAGGCAATTTTTTAAATCGTATCATTAATTGTTCTTATTTACTTACTGCTTATTATTGCTCTTATGTAATTGATCTTATTATCTATCTATTTCAGACGCAAAAGGATATATTCTTATAATCTGTTTTATTTTTAAAAAGACTAATTTGACATTTAAGCAAATTAAATAAAAGTTTCTAGAGATAATTGAAAGGATATTCAATAAGAAGACGCAAAGTTCATTATGCAGAAATTAATTTGATATTCTCTAAAAGGTTTTATATGTTTGTTTTCTGAAACATATTGATGTTAAACTGCCTTCATTCTAAGAAAGTTTATTTTAAGAAACCATTAAAATTATGGTAAATTGTGCAGACGGCGAATATTGCGGTTTATAAAACAGTAATTCTATGAATAGAACATTAAAGAATAACTTAAGTGCTTATATATATATATATATAATTGAAATAAAAAAGAGGATCAAGTTCATGGGAGGGGAAACCAAATACAATGCATACAATGGCAGAGGAGGATTGCGACTCCTCAATCCCGTTTAAAGCTACTTTTCCAGCCCGGGCAAATGCTCACGGAACCAATGCATTGCAATGGTTGATCCCCCATACGTGCCTAGTCAGAAGCACCCGAACATGGAGAAACAGACCACTGAGAATGGAAGTCATGAAACGTACAAATGAAGAAACACTAAATCTCCTCTTATATAAGTAACGATGCGCATGTGCAAGTCTTCAGGTGATATGCAGAAACTATCCCAATTCAGTAAAATCCCTTTTGAATGAATTTACTGCATTTTTATCGTTGAAAAATGAATTATAATATTTCTTCAGGAAATTAACTGCGTTATTTTTTTCTTAAAGTTCCTAATATTATCCCCTTGTTACTGGATATGCAATCCTTTGCTAAAGTGTTGCAAATTTGGTTTCTTTTGAAATGTCCCAAAAGTATATTTCTAAAAATAAATCTTGAAAGGTTCGTTTTCCAATTGATGATATGGTTAATTTTTATTCCATAACTTGTTCTTTTGTCGTGTAGACACGTATAAATTCCATTCCTTGTATTGTACTTAATGGTGATATCTAAGAAATTCACCGATCCATCCTCTGCACATTTATTTTCAAGCAATTTCAAGCTATTGGGGTAAAAATCGAATTCCAATATACGAGTATGTGCATTTTCATAATATCCATAAAATACATCATAAACATAACGGAAATACGGTATCTCATACAATAGATGTGTTCCATGCTCATATTTAGTGAGATATATGTCAGCCAATAATGATGAGCAACCTCCTCCCATTGGAATTCCTTTAATCTTTTTATAATAGCATTTTCCGCCAAATAGTATATTTTCCCTGTACGTATATAAATAGTATATTTTCCCTGCGATATGTAATGTACTCTTTTAAATCATGTACCTCATGTAATTCCTTCAATATAAGGTAAAGTTGTGTAATATCAATATTGATATTGCAATATCTCTCTATTGTATCATTGGATTTTCAAACTATTATATATATATATATATATATATATATATATATATATATATATATAACTCATCACTATCAAATTTAATGTTATTTTATGAATAGACATTTATATTGCTGATTGATTAATTAATTTTAAAAAACAAAGCTCAAATATGTAAATGCACAATTCTGACATTTTAGATCAATATACTAAACATGTAAAGAAGGTGTTGTTGTTGTTGAAACCCAGACCGTCCGACCTACCAGAAAGGTGTAAGGTAACAGCTTGGGCGGTCGGGAAGTGCCTCCCAATTTGGAACAGAACCCAGTGGGGGAGGCATCCACAGGGACCGTACCCTCCTTCCCCTACCACCAAACTCTCGGAAGGACTTTCGGACCCACATGTTTAACGTGATCGTACTCCGCATGAACACGGCGGCAGTTTTGGCAGTGGCTAGAATCGAACCCGGGCCTACCGAGTGCAACTCCAGCGCGCTGACCAATGGGCTACCGCGCCCACGTAAAGAAGGTGTAACACAGTGATGTATAATGGAAAAAGAAGATGATTCACAATATACAGCTGCATAGCCCCTTCACCTGGCATAACGCACATTGTCAATTTTCAAGAGATTACAAAAGCAGAAAAGCAGCAAGTAGAAAGGGTAATGAGTGGCGTAAAGTAGTTATCAACACTTAGATGAAATGTGGAACAAAATCACACTTCAAAGTGAAAACCCAAAAAGAGTATTTCGGAGACCATAGACTTACTCAAGGGTCATCACTGGTTCGGAGATACTATAGGAAACTGCATTTCTGTCGGCATGTTGTATACTGTAATGATTATTGTAGAAATCATTCAATTATGCTATGACGCTTGACGCAGATAAGTAAATTTAGAGATTGGATCCATGAATATAAATTACAATACACTAATGTCAAATTACTGCAAAAGAAAAAATAATACGCGAACACAAAAGAATACTAATATAATAACAGTATAATTATAAATTGTACCGGTGGCTTAAGGGTGAGCCTCAGTAAATCTTCTGCCCTATCCACGCTTTGTTAACTCTCGCGGCACACGTTTTTTGCCGAAATTCTGCTCAAACAGTTGCGAAATATTTTCTGAAAGATAAAATGCAATGCTTAGATTATATTAAAACAAAATTTAATACCCAATAAAACATAGAATATATTTTTTATTTTAATCCAAAATATTTTTGGTGTTGCCTATCTGTTGTCGTAATTTAATTCATATCGATTATTTTTAACTCTTTGCAACAAAGTTGAAAAGTGTTTATGACTTTGTTCATTCTGTCTGTCTGTCTGTCTATCTGTCCATTAGCACGATAACTGCCGTAAAAATGACTTAATCAAAATGAAATTTTAGTATGTTGTTCAGACGGTCCGTAGGACCTATGGGAATATAAATGAATAATATCACCCAATTAGTTTTGGATTGAACCCGGGTTGAAAAAATGAAATACATTGAGCCCTATGGGACCTAATTTTTCAAACATTTTTTAAGCGGATTTGAAATTCACAAATTGCTTCGAAAATTTCAGGTAATAGTCAAATTGTTGCATAAAATATATAAAAAAAAATCAGCGAAATATATTCAGTAGTTTTTTAAATTAAAATTAAAATAATAATTACACCTCTTATATGAAACGATCACGTGACCATGATATGAAACGATCACATGACCCACTTCAAAATGATATATGGCATCCATCTTGTTTCAAAATCGTGATTTTTTAAAGTTCTTTTTAATTCATATTGAGTGTTGTATCCATCCTAAAACTACTTTATTTTTGCTCAAATCCTGTGCATCTATATACTAAAACAACACAATGACAATATATATGAGTTTAAATTATCATTCAAATTTGATTATTTCTACAACTAAGCCTATTTTTCACCTATGTAAAATGTAAACAGCAAAATATGTAGAATGAGTTGTATTAGAATTACTGTATTTCTTTAACACAAAATAATTCAGTCCATGGAGTCGGCTGATATGAATGAAATATTAATTGATTTTATAAACAGAAGGACGATTTTTTTCGATGAAGTTTTAAGCATAGAGTTTATGAATTGTAGCTCCATGGTCTTAATTTTTTAATAAAATAAATTATTATAGTATTGTGATGAATGAATTGAATGGGAGAAAGTTATGAATGAAATCCTGCTTTTATAGAGAGATCCAAGCGTGTAATTTTTTCTATGACGTCATTTGAATTAATTTCAGTTGTTTTCGATGAAGTTTTCAAATATAATAAATTACCATAGTTTTAAAAATATTACCGTGGATTGTATTGCATTTTAGAGATATTTAAACCAGGCAATTTATATTTCAATGCCGTCATTTGAATGAAGTTCATTTTTTTCAATGAAGGTTTAAGTTTTCAAATATAATATATAAATGTAGTATTGTGATAAGTTTTAAAATATTACCGAGGAATGTATTGCATTTTCGACCTTTTTTTAAATAAAATTGCATTGAAGTTGGAAAGTGTTTCATAATCAATGCTTTAAGCATGATTGATCTTTCTTGTTATTTTTTAATGAACATTTTAAAATATCTATTTCTTCTAATACAGTATTAAATACAACAACAGATCATATATAATAATGCCATAATCACGGAAAAGTAATTTCTCATTCTATAAATTTGATAAGGGGATATGAATGTACATGACTGAGGTCTGCAGCTTTGTCTTCAAGTCCAAGTTCAATTACGTTTCTGTGATTGTGGCATTATTATATATGATCTGATGTTGTATTTAATAGCGTATTAGAAGGAATAGACATATTAAAATGTTCATTAAACAATAAAAATAGTCGGTTTGAATTAAATTACGACAACAGATGGCAGCACCAAAAATATTTTGAATTAAAATAAAAAATATATTCTATATCTTATTGGGTATTAAATTTAGTTTTAATATAATCAAAGCTTTGCATTTTATCTATCAGAAAATATTTTGCAAATGTTTGAGCATAATTTCGGCAAAAAACGTGTACCGCGAAAGCTAACAAAACGCGGATAGGGTAGAAGATTTACTAACGCTCATCCATAAAAGTTTTTGTAAGTGTATGCAACTACCTGATCTCCATAGTCGCAATGAATAGATAAACAATGATTGTCAAAGACAAATGAGGTAACATGGAGACACAAAAATAATGAGGCAAAGGAGGCAACATGAAGTTAAGAAAAATGTTGACTAATCAGAAAGTAATAATGGAAAAAAATGCAGAAAAAATATTACAAGTACACAAAAATTTAGAAAAGTTGGTATCTATAAATAATGTTAATGTCAAAACAAATAAATAGTGTAAGTTGTAAAAAGGAAGATGAGGTGTGTTCAGAAAGTAGTAACTGGTAGAAGGAATGTTCTTCCATTTATTCAGAAGCTACTGAGACTGAGATAGCTATGAGTTTCTTTAAATTGACTATGGTTTTGAAGTTGATCCTTATAAAGGAGATAGTAACTAGATGCATCAAATATCGAAGATGGAAATGGGTAGGCCATGTTTTGAGAATGCCATTGGACAGCATTCCCGCCGTTGTCCTGGACTGGGCACCTGAGGGAAGGTGGACAAGAGGTAGACCGAAGTTAATTTGGAGACGGTTGGTGGAGAGTGAGAGAAACCAGGCTGGATGGGCGAGCTGGACTGAAGCTAGAGCTGCTGCACGCGATCGTCGTGTTTGGAAATCTAAGCTGAAAGCCTTAAGTTCCACATAGGCACGAAGAGAATGATGATAATGATGAACTAGATGCAGTGGGTATTGATTTTTAAATGTTGCTCTTACTATATTATAATATATACATATATATATATATGCCTCCCCGCCTGTTCTTCCGAGAGGTTGGTGGTAGGAGGAGGAGGTTAAGGTTTCTGTGAGGATGCCTCCCCTACTGGGTTCTGGTCTAAATTGGATGACACTTCCCGGCCGTCCAAACAGATACCTTATACCTTTCTGATAGTTCGGGCGGTCTGTGTCGAAGAAGGAGAAGATCCCCGTCTGCCACTTCCAGTTTCCAAATTACTTCATTTGTACGCAAAATCTATGTCCTCACTCCACCCCCTCTCCAGCTATTGCTTGCAATTTCCACATTTTTTAAAATTATATTCCAAACAGAGCGTTTAAATGATCAGTAACACAATAGAAAGCAAGAACTGAAAAAATTGATGAATTATATTCTCTTCCTTATATAAGAAATTGAAAATAAAGAATATGTAAATTATTTTACAGGAATAATTGTACGATTATACATCATCTTACTTCCTCAGTCACTCAGGGATCAATAAAGTCTGTTACTGTTCCAAAAACTTTCTATGAATTGAATCATAAGGCCATTTCCGTTACACAAAACAGTCGTGTTAGCATCGGGGTTCTTGAAATGCAAAGTGCATTAGTGCAGTTCTGAAATTCCCAGCGCCTCATTAATGAAAAGACACGCTAAACACATGCTTCCCGTTAAGAGATTCAAAGGGGCCCACAAATTGCATATCTGATTTACACATATTTTTAAATGTAAGTTATTTGTCAAATAGTTAGATATACACTTTTTATAATGTAAGATATTTATCAAATAGTTAAGTTAAATAGTATCTTGTCCGTACAGGCAAGCAAAGAAATATTTTGGTTGTCTTAACCCGAATTTGTATATATTTTCTGTTTTTTACATTTAAATATTAAACTGTTAAAGAAACAATATAGCATGGCAGTTAATATTTACGTAATAACTAATTGCAAAAGTATACAAGAACCACCCTTGATAAAATAATAAAATAGACTATAGTTTAGGAATTTTGGTACAAGCAACCTGTTTAAAAAAATCTTTTTGTGGATGAGAACTGTTAGTTAACCAGAGCAATGCGTAATGCAATTTTATGTAATATAATAGAATTTTTCAATAGAAATTTTTGAGCACTGATGAGTGCATGGGGAATTTCTTGGGCCTTGCTCATTAAATTAAAATGGGTCCCCCAAATTTGGTTGCCCTTCCTCTAAATTGATTGGTTAATAAGCCCCGGAAATTCCCAACCAGGGATACGCTAGTTTGTGATAGGGGTTCGGCAATACAAAATATATAAATAATGTTTGTTTCAAACCAGTAAGCCAGATTTAACGTGAAAATGTTTGCCAAACTCTTAAAAATTGAACTAGGGTATACATGCGTTTTTAATACTTCAATTAATTATCTGAAGGGTGGCTTAACTCGACTTTCTCTACCAGAATAACTTTTTAGGTACCTTGTGATTTTTTTTTCAAATTTTGCAAGAAATTTTTTTGAAAAATAATCATTGTTGGTCCAATTGATCATAATTACAGCATGTTACCCTTCATTTTAAAGGATGTGAAAAAATATTTTGGTTTATTCCAAACTTGACAATATACTTCCGGGGCGGGGGTGGGGGTAGATTGGCACTGATTGAAGGCGAATGGCATCATAAACACAAAGATTTTATTGTGGCTATTTTCAACTGCAATGATGAAAACTTTTAAGTTTCGTGATAACTGAGTCATGAATAAACCCTTTTTTTAACACTTTACAACATAGTTGAAAAGAGTTTATGACTTTGTCCATTCTGTCTGTCTCCCTGTCTGTCCGTCTGTCCGTTAGCACGATAACTGCCGTAAAAATGAATTTATCAAAATGAAATTTTAGTATGTTGTTCAGACGGCCTGTGGGATTTGGAGGACGGTCAGTGGGAATATAAATGAATAATATCACCCAATTAGTTTTGGATTAAACCCGGGTTGAAAAACTGAAATACATTGAACCTATGGGAACTAATTTTTCAAGCATTTTTAAGCGAATTTAAAATTCAAAAATTGCTTCGAAAGTTTTAGGAAATATTCACATTACCCCATAAAATATATAAAAAAAATTCAGCAAAATGTATTCGGTAGTTTTTTAAATAAAATATAAATAATAATTACACCCTTTATATGAAGCGATCACGAAACCATTGTATGAAGAGATCACGTGACCCACTTCAAAATGAAATATGGCTTCCATCTTGTGTCAAAATTCAAGTCAAGTCGGGGGTGCAATTCTGGAGCGCCTGGTCAACTATGACCGTATCTCCAAGCTGTAAGTGTACAATCATGATCTCTGTAATTACTTGAATTGCTCCAAAAAGGGGGATGAAGATGAGAATACTCCGTAGGAGTATAGAAGTGGTACTAGGAGGTAAGTGAATTCACGAGGAAAAAGTATGACATGCCACCGATCCCGGCTTGTGTCAAAATTGTGATTCTTATTCTTTTTATTTCATATTTAGTGTTGTATCCTAAAATCGCTTTATTTCTGCTTCAATTATGTGAATCTATATACTAAAACAACGCAATTACAATATATTTCATTTTAAATGCTCATCAAACTTTGATTATTTCTACTACGAAGCCTAATTTTCACTTACGGAGAATGTAAACACCAAAAGATGTAGAATGAGTTGTATAATAATTGCTGCATTTCTTTAACGCAAAATTATTTAGCTCATGGAGTCTGCAATACAGCTGATATGAATGAAACTTTCATTGATTTTACACAGAGAAGCAAACGATTTTTTCGATGAAGTTTTAAGCATAGAGTTAAATTACTTTTACCTCCATTGTTTTAAGTTTATAAATAAAATAAATTATTATGATAATGTGATGAATGAAAGGAATGGGAAAATATTAATGAATGAAATGCTGCTTTTATATAAAGTGCCAGACAATTTATATTTCGATGACGTCATTTGAATAAAGTTCATTTGTTTTCGTTGAAGTTTTCAAATATAATAAATTATTGTAGTATTATGATAATTTTAAAATTACTACCAAGGAATTATCGCATGTTAGAGATGTTTAAATAAAATTGCATTGAAGTTGGAAAGTGTTTCATAATCAATGATTTATGCATGATTGATCTTTATTGTTTATGATTATATCGAATTTTGTACTATGCTGCCATGTTAAATAAATTCAAAAATTTCGAAGTTTTATCTCGAAATTAAAACAAAATTTATCTAGTTCTAGATTTTGCGATAAAAAAGACGAATATAAAGTTTCGTAAAACCCCATTAATAATTCTGGCAGCTATCGTGTGGACAAATAAATATCCACGTAAAGAATGTATTTTGTAATACTAAAACACACTCGGTTTTCTGGTAGCATTAAAATAATTCTAATGTGATTTTAAAAGACCGAAAAGTATATTTTCCCCCTTTGTGATATTTTCTTTTTACAAATATTTTTCTGTAAAACAACACTTACACGAAATGTTTGTTGAATTTAAAGGTTAAAGCAGGATATTTTATATTCGAAAAAAAATTATCTTTACCATTTTAAATGCAGTATTCATAAGTAAATATTACATTTGTTGAGATGTGTCAACAGCAGTCATGTTTTTGAAGGAATATTCAGTAGGCATTTTCCAAAAATGATGACATATTTCCCTTGATCCTACTGCTAGGTAAACACTCTCAAGACGCATATATTTTAACATATTTTTCAAAAAAAAATGATTTTCTGTAAGAATTGAAATAATCTTTTCTTATGTAAATTTCCCTATAAGGAATATTTCGTACTTACTAATAAAATCCTGGCTTTCTGAAAAATAATATAGTTGTTTAAGCAATCGAATTCTTGAAGATATTTAGAGGTTTGAATTATGCTGATATATATGTGAAATGTGGGCAAAATCTATTTTGAGTATTTTGTGTGATATGGTCATACCGGAAATACGTAAAAATTTAAATACAAGAATCTGTGCTGAATCTCTCTTATGATTTTCAATTATGTTCATCTTTTAAACGATGACGAAAATGATGATGATGATATTTTTACAATCATTTCAATACATGGTAATGTGTAGGGAAAGTATTGGAATCATGCCGAAAACCGAAACTCGAGTTTTCAACGGATCTACACGTTTTGGGACCTCTAGAACACGAAAAACGATTTTTAACTTGACATCTCTGTGTCTGTGTGTCCGTCAGTGCAATGTATGTATCCACTCCAACTCAAAAACCAATAGATCAAATTTCATAAAATTTGGTAGGTAAGTCACTTGTGTATGACTCTGGCGCTGATTGGATTTTGACTGTATTCACTCTAGCTGAAAAACTAATAAACCAAATTTCACAAAATTTGGAAGATAAATCACTTGTAGGTTATCCTGTTGCTGATTAGATATTGGTGCAATTCAGAAAAAAAGAACCTGCATCTTTTTCGAAATGACCCGCAAAAATTGTTAAATAATAAAACACTACGATTGTCAAATATAATAAATAATGATTATTTTAGGAGTAATTTTGGACAACGAAAAGCATAAGGCTCACCCCATTACTCTAGAAGTTGCCGTGCTCGAAATATTTTAGCCTTTTCGAATTTTCGCTACACAACATTTGTTCCAGTTACCAAATAAAAACGAAAATTGAATTAAAAGTGCAAATTAAGTGTATAAAGTAATTATGGCTGTTATTTTGTGCAATTGAACTCCATTTAATGGATTATTGAAGAAATAAAGAGAACGTGAATATGAGTCTGCAGGGGAAGTCATTTGCTGTCCACATCAGATTTTCTGGCACCATTGTTTGTTTGTATTTCTCTTTTATCCTACTTAACAATCTTTATCAGTAAATAACAGCAATGAATAATCGTAATGGCACAAAGAAAGATTAATGAATATTCTACAGTTTCGAAAATTCTACAAATAGGAATATTAAGATTTGCCACTAATGGATATTTTCAAGTGAAACTCAAAAGCTAAGATTGCAAGTGCAATTGGGCGTGTTAATCCACCTGTGATTAGTAGAATGAAAATACATGGCTGTATGTTTTCCAGTTGGTAAAAATAAATTCATCATATAACTTTCTTGAGCTCTTATTTTTCAGTTCCATCCATTTCTATTCACCATTAAGAAATCAAAAGACTTCTGTACGTCTGCTGGCTGCTTTCAATATACATATCATTTCTAAATTTTGAATTAAGAAATTTTAAACTGGAACTAAGACATTTTGAAAATAGAAGGTACAACAATAATATGAAAACCAAGTGTAGAATTTTAATATATAAAACTACTTTATCATGCAGAAAATTTTCTACAGTCCATCATAAAAATGACCATTTTCTATAATTCAAAATTTTGCTTAACTGAAAATAACAATCAGATGGAACCAGGAATGGCACATGCGTCTACAATAATTAGACCTATCTAAATATTCCACCATACTACGTCAGTCCCATCATATAAGAAATTATCTTCTATTACCCTGAAATATATTCATTTTACTTAAATTTTAATTTAGAAATGAAAGACATTTCCCAATCTTTCTAGTAAGTAGAAAATTCTGTAAATAGCTGTCTTGAGATCTTCCTCGTATTTTGCATTCCCAACCAATTCTGTTCTCTATCAGTACATCAAGAGAGATCCATCTTGTCAATCCTCAGGGTGCTTTCAAAATGCAAATCATTTTTAGACTTTGAATTGAGTTTGGGTTTTCTGAAAATAGAATATATGAAAATAATATGAAATATAAATAAACTGTTATCATATTCAAAAGTATGTTTTGCATAAAAAGTTTTACAGTTCATTTTAAATGACATCTGTTTTGTCAAATCTGCAGCGTATTATACTTAATATTAACTGAAAATAACAATCAGATATTGGTTCGTGTATTTTTGGTATTAAACGCATAAATTATACCAACTACATAATTATTCCTATTAATTACTTTATATTATATTTTATTACCTTTTGTTATTTTTATTAATTTTATTACCTTTTCTAGACCGAATTAACCAGAGTTACCCGGGTCTTAAATAAGTAGCCACCACATGTACATAATCAAATAAAACGCTCGCCACTTAAATAAGCAGTCATTACTCACCTTATAAATAATTATATAAGCATCCGCTACTTAAATAATATATCCTAGCAGTTGCTACTTATACTCTCCTTACGAAAAAATAAATAAATATATAAAGAAAAAAAGACAGATCAATCATGCATAAAGCATTGATTATGAAACACGTTCCAACTGAAATGCAATTTTATTTAAACATCTCTAAAATGTGGTACATTCAGCGGTGATATTTTAAAAATTATCACATTACTACAATAATTCATTTGACTTGAAAACTTAAAACTTTATGAAAAACAGGCACTGCAATAAAATCGTCTCTTCTCTATGTAAAATCAATGAATATTTCATTCATATCACTTATATTCCAGACTCCAGAACTAAATAATTTTGCGTTATAAAACTCAACAATTCTTATACAACTCATCTTACAATCGCTTGATTTGCTTACCTTCTGCAAACGTTAAAATTAGTCTCCGTTGTAGAAACAATCAAAGTTTCCTCATCATTATCACTCATCATGCCTAGTGGCAAATAAGGCCTTCAACTTACGTCGCCATCCTGGTCGATCCTGTGCCACAGCCATTGCTTCTGAGCAGCTCGTCCATCCCATCAAATTCCTCTCTTGTTCTACCAGTCTCCTCCAAGTTAGTTTGGGTCGACCCCGAGATATTTTTCCTTCAGTAAGTAAGTGCCACAACGGAGATGTTATGCTGTGGCATTCTTAAGACATGTCCAGTCCATTTCCATCTACGGTTTTTTTTTACCATCTCAATTGCTTCCTGTCCAGTACTCGTGTAGCGTTCAGTGTTAGTAATAACATAAGTCCAAAATACTCCCAAAAAAATTCTCAGACATTTAGTCTGCCAGGCATTCAACTTGTTGCATTGGCCCCTTGTAATTTTCATGTCTAGGCTCCATACAGTAAAACGTTCTTCACTAAGGAATTAAAAAGGTTGATTTTGGTTTTTAAATTAAAGTCAGTAGCTCTCCATACTTTATTTAGTTTTCTAAAACAATTCTGAGCTTCTGCAATTCTTATTTTGATGTCTTCATCTGTTCCACCCTCCTTGTTCACCAGTACATCAATGCAAGTAAAGCTATTTACATCTTTAAAGAATTTATCCTCTAGTTTTTCAGATGTTTTTTCATTAATTCTTTAGACTTTTGTTTTACTTTTATTGATTCGTAAACCAGTAGTTTCAGCAAACTTATTAAGGCTATTAGTTTTATGTTATAGATCACAAAATCTAGAAGGCAAAAGAATAATGTCATCCGCAAAATCTGAATTTTCTAAAACTGATGTAAATTCCCACCTGATGCCTCTTCTCTTGCTTTAATGGTGTTTTTCATGATACAGTCACAAATATACAAAATAATAAACACAAATACATACAGTCACAAATATATTAAATAATAAACTTGACATCACACATCCATATTCTACACCTGATTTAATTTGGAAGGGCTCTGTCAGTTTTCCATTTACTTCAACACAGCAGCTGCTGTTTCGATATAGATATTTAATAATGTTAATAAATTTTTGTGGGATTCCATAACTATCAAGTATCTTCCACAATATACCACTGTCATTGGTATCAACTGCTTTTTTTAAAATCACTGACATTTAAATATAGAGGTGCATTATGCTCAATACTTTGCTCAATGATGTTTCTCAAAGTGAAAATATGTTGAATGGTCCCAACTCCACTTCGAAATACAGCTGGCTTCTCTCTCAAAACCATCTCAATGCCGTTCTTTAAATTGTTGACCATAACTCTTCCAAAAACTTTAGCTGGAATAGACATTAAAGTGATACTTCTCCAAGGAAGAAATACGCCTTTCTTGAGTATTTTAATTATTGTTGCGTCTTTCCATTTTTCTGGTACATTTTCAGTTTTCCAGTTAATGTTAAACAGATTTTTCAAATACCTAGCTGTCTGTACAACATTAACTTTAAGAATTTCTGCAGCTACCATATCATTTCTATAGGCTTTACTGGATTTTAGCGCCTTCAAAGTATTTTTAATCTCGGTCAACAAGATTTCCTCTGTAGAAATTTTTGAGGTAGGTGGCACATCAAATGTGACCACTAGCTGCTCATTAGCGTCAATGTTGTAAGCATTTGGTGTTTTTAACACTTTACAACAAAGTTGAAAAGTGTTTATGACTTTGTTCACTCTGTCTGTCTGTCTGTCTGTCCGTTAGCACGATAACTGCCGTAAAAATGAATTAATCAAAATGAAATTTTAGTATGTTGTTCAAACGGTCTGTAGGACCTATGGCTATATAAATGAATGCTATCGCCCAACTAGTTTTGGATTGAACCCGGATTGAAAACATGAAATACATTGAACCCTATGGGACCTAATTTTTTAAACATTTTTTAAGCGGATTTAAAATTCATAAATTGCTTCAAAAATTTTAGGTAATATTCAAATTATTCCATGAAATATATAAAAAAAAATTCAGCAAAATATATTCAGCAGTTTTTAAATAAAAATTAAAATAATAATTACACCTCTTATATGAAGCGATCACGTGACCATGATATGAAAAGATCACGTGAACCACTTCAAAATAAAATATGGCATCCATCTTGTCTCAAAATCGTGATTTTTTAAGTTCTTTTTAATTCATATTGAGTTTTGTATTCGTCCTAAAACCGCTTAATTTTTGCTTAAATTCTGTGCATCTACATACTGAAACAAAGCAATGACAATATATTTGATTTTAAATGATCATCCAAATTTGATTATTTCTACAACGAAGCCTATTTTTCACTTATGTAAAATGTAAACAGAAAAACATATAGGATGAGTTGTATAAGAATTGCTGTATTTTTTTAACGCAAATGTATTTAGCTCATGGAGTCTGCATAGCTGATATGAATGAAATATTTATTGATTTTACAGAGAGAAGGACGATTATTTTCGATGAAGTTTTAAGCATAGAGTTTAATTACTTATAGCTCCATGGTCTTCATTTTTTAAATAAAATAAATTATTTTAGTTCTGTTGTGAATGAAATGAATGGGAAAATGTTATGAATGAAATTATGCTTTTATAGAGAGAGCCAGGTGTGTTATTTTTTCTATGATGTCATTTAAATAAATGTCAGTTATTTTCGATGAAGATTTCAAATATAATAAATTATTACAGTATTATGATGTTTTTAAAAATATTATCAAGGAATGTATAGCTTTTTAGTGATGTGGACAGGCAATTTATATTTCAATGCCGTCATTTGAATGATGTTCCTTTTTTTTCGATGAAGGTTTAAGTTTTCAAATATAGTAAATTAATGTAGTATTGAGATAAGTTCTAAAATATTACTTAGGAATGTATTGCATTTTAGAGATGTTTAAATAAAATTGCATTGAAGATGGAATGTCTTTCATAATCAATGCTTTAAGCATGATTGATCTTTCTTGTTTTAATGTTCTCGCCATCTTTTCTCAACCACCGCTTCAGTAGATAAATATCTACCATTCCTATCTTTGACTCCACATTCATATTTTTTAACTTCACTACATATTTGTTTCATTATTTTGTAAACAATTCTTGTCCATCCAGTTTTAGCAGCATTTTGTGCTTCACTAGCTAGATCATAGTATTTATATCTGTCCTTCTTAGAACTTCTTTTTACATTTTTATCTGCTTCTCTTTATTTGTCTTTGGAAAATTGATGCAACCTTCTATCTAGTACTGTCCAAAATACTCTTGATATTCCTATGCTCAATAAGTTACCACCTTTCACCAGTGATTCATTCTTTATTCATTCTTTTTAATTTTTTCCCTATAGTATTTTCTGTTGGTTTGTTGAAAATAGTCTGTAGTTGACTTCACTAACCTTCTACACCTCCAACATTACTTCATTATTCTCTAAGGCAGTTAATCTGTTATTCAATTGAATATTCAATTTCTTGTGAATCTTATTATCCTTTAATTTAGCAATATCGTACCCAACTGGTCTAGTGTTTTTTTACTGTTATTTTTGCATTTAAGCAACTTAACTTCAAATTCAACACTACAAGGTGATGGTCAGTGTCAACATCTGCCCCTTTCTTAACTCTAGCATCCACCATAGATCTGGTAAATTTTCCATTAATTGCAATACGGTCTATCTGATTTCTTGTTTTTTCATCTGACGATGTCCAAGTTAACTTATTATATTTTTATGCTTGAACTTGGTGCCACGAATCACAAAGTTGTTTAATTCACAGAATTCAACATATAGTTCTCCATTTTCATTTCTATCACCACAAGCTCCATTGCCTATGGACTTCTCTTCCTCACAAATTCTGGGTCCAACCTTAGCATTAAGATCTCTAACAATTTGTAAAAGGTCATGCTTAGGAGCAATAAAAGTTTAGTGACCATTTAAAATAAAAACAAGAAAGAACAATCATGCATAAAACATTGATTATGAAACACTTTCCAACTTCAATGCAATTTTATATAAACATCTCTAAAATGCGATACATTCCTCGGTAATATTTTTAAAATTGTCACAATACTACATTAATTATTATATTTGAAAACTTCATCGAAAACAAATGAACTTTAGTCAAATGACGTCACCAAAATGTAAATCGCCTCTATATAAAAGCAATATTTCATTCATAAACCTTTTTCCATTCCCTTCATTCATCACAATACTATAATAATTTATTTTATTTAAAAACTTAAAACCATGGAGGTACAACTAATTTAATACTATACTTAAAACTTCATCGAAAAAATCGTCTAGTTCTCTGTGTAAAATAAATGAATGTTTCATTCATATATTACATATTTCATGAGCTAAATAATTTTGCGGTAAAGAAATGCAGCAATTCTTATACAACTAATTTTAAATCTTTTGGTATTTACATTCTCCATAGGTGAAAATTAGGCTTCGTTGTAGAAATAATAAAAGTTCGATGACCATTCAAACTCAACTATATTGTAATTGCGTTGTTTCAATATGAAGATGCACAGAATTTAAGCAAAAAAAAAGCGGTTTTAGGACGGATGCAACACTAAATTTGAATTAAAAAGAACTTTAAAAATCACGATTTTGACACAAGATGGATACCATATTTCATTTTAAATTGGGTCACGTGATGTCTCCATATAATGGGTGTAATTATTATTTTAATTTTTGTTTATAAAACTACTAAATATATTTTGCTGATTTTTTTTATATATTTTATGGCATAATTTGAATATTGCATTAAACTTTTGAAGCAATTCGTGAATTTTAAATCTGCTTAAAAAATGTTTGAAAAATTAGGAAAAATTAACATTTGCAGTGTATTTCAAGGAATTTTTGTTTCCTATATGATTTTTCAATCGTTATGCTTTATTCCATTTAAAAAAGTTTACAGATAATCTATCTCTTTTGTGTTCATGTTGATTAAATACTGGGACTTAACAAAGAATTTTTACAAAATGAACCTTTTTTTAGGCCCAGTGCTTAACCATGTGTATAGCTTTAATGCTAGCATATTTTTTGTTTCTCTATTTTCGAATCCGCACCATTGAATTTTGTTGAATATCTTTAGATTGATGACTAGAAATATGCATCTTATTTTCCTAATGATTGATGATTCTCTATTTAATACTGTTTTTAATTTCTAGGCATATTTTAATTTAGGGTTATTTGAGTTACAACTTCTCCGTGTTCTATCATTGGACATATTATATTTTCAAGTTGTTTGTTTTATTTTGGTGAGTTCTATAACCCCTTACAGTTCTGACCATCAGTTCATATACAACCTGTATATATATATATATATATATATATATATATATATATATATATATATATATATATATATATATATATATATATATATATATATATATATATAATCTCTATGAAGAAAGTGACTGTTTTTATTGGAATCAAATATGCATCCAGCTGTACACATATGTATACAGGTAATGTAATGATTACAAAATCAAGGCCTCTGGACCTATCAATGGTTAGCAATTGCACATTGAATTTTCCAATCAGTAATTGATGAAATCCCCCTTTGGCGGCAATACATGCTTGTATACGTCTAGGTAAGGAATGATAAAGTTTCCTAATGTCATCCTTGGATAAGTCTGTCAGACATTCCTCAATTGCTCCAGATCTCTTACATTTCGGGATGCCGGGATCTGGCGGCCTAGCATGTCCCATACTTGCTCGATTGGCGAAAGGTCTAGCGACTTTGCTGGCCAAGGAACCCAATCAACAGCACGGGGATAGTCCACATATATGCGAGCTGTATGTGGCGTGGCATTATCTTGTTGGAAAACTGCCACAGGTTTTCATCAATATATCGTTGAGCTGTTAAAGTTGCACGCAGGATGACTAGGGGCGACCTGCTGTCGAGAGAGATAGCACCCCATACCATCACACCAGGAGTAATGGCTGTATGCCAATAGACCAGAAAAATGTAATAAAAGAAAGAATACCAGAAAAGCAATTTAGAGGGAGGGGCCAAAAGGTGGAATTTAGAAAGGTGGTAAAATATTGAACCCGGATGGGGAAATATTCCCCAGTCCGAACACGAAAATCAGGACAAAGGGTTCAAGTTCAGAAACACAGTAACAATAGGATTACAAGAAAGCAGGGAAAATAACAAAGTATGGCATATAAATGTTCAAGACAGTTTTTACTGTATTTACAGTAGTATAGGGCACACAGTAGAATAAGACATGTAAAAGTTCAAGACAATACAGAGACGAGACAGTATTTACAATATTTACAATATTTATAATATGCAGTATTGCAAGGGAATGACAAAAGGAGAGTGGAACAGCTTTAATCTCATTGATCAGAAAAAGTTAAAAGCAGTGGTTACTGACAGTCAATTAATCTTGTTTGAGATAGCATTGGCAATGGCAATACAGTATTTAATATAATTAATTGAGTAGGTTTTTTACAAATGTTGGAGAACCAAACTGCTTGATTATTGGGGGTTGGTTTAGAGAGATGATATTGTTTATTGAAAGGACAGGATAAACTACAATGATCTGCGTCTTCGTATTAATTACAGAGGCAGTTTGCAGTTGATATAAATTTAAAATAGTAAAGGTAATCTAAGAGGGCCCTAACCAGTCAAAAATAAGTAAGAGATTTGTTAAAAATTTGTAATTTAGGGTTGAGTATGGGAAGGTAATTAAGGATTCTAGATGGGTCATGTGTTCGGGAGGAGATGTAATCGTTGGGATAAGTTCACCAATGTTTAAGTAGAAGAGTTTTACAAACATTTTTGAGGAAAGAATAGGGAAGGGAAATTTTAAATAGGGATCTAGACGTAGCTGCAATTCTGGCATGAAAATCGGCGGTTTTGTTCCCCAACTTGTTTTTAATCCAATGGATATTTATTAATTTTTTTTAAAGGATGGCTGAAATTCTTATGTTGTTGAGAAACTTGGATTTGTTTTTAGTGGATTTCAAACATTATGGATGAGAGACTGTCCGAAAAAATATACTTCTTGATTACGTCTAAGAGCCCAGTTGATGGCAATCTGAATTGCTGCATATTTACCTTGAAAGACTGCATTGCCGTTCTTAAGTTGGTTGTGTGCCAGTGTAAAATAAAGGCTGATTGGGACCGCTGACCTGGCGCCTCCACACACGTACTCTATGGTCATCTGCTGAGAGACTGGAGCATGATTCATCGCAGAAGACTATGCTATGCCAGTCTGCTGGCAGCCATTATGCTCGGCTACGACACCACTATAGACGACTGTGCCGATGTTGGGGATTATGGGTAGACGTCTGAAAGGCCGCCGTGAGCATAACCCCACCTCAGCCAAGCGTCTTGAAATCGCGGAAAATACCACTGGTCGCATGGAAGAGGCTGTAGCTCGTTGGATTGCGGACAATGATGCCGTTGGGCCAGTTCGGGCCTGTCGCACAATCATCCGATCTTGCCTCGCATTCGTGCACCTTGACCTTCCAGAATCTTCATTCAGATGAGTTCCTTGCTGCAATCATTGCTGCCAGCACCTTTGCACAGCAGTATCCGTTCGGTGCAAGTGGCGGCCTATTACTCGGTAAGACCTCGGTATATATATATATATATATATATATATATATATATATATATATATATATATATATATATATATATATATATATATATATATATATATATAAAATATAAATATAAAGAAATTGAATTATCAGAAATAAATGTGTTATAGTAATGTTTGCGCAAAGCAGCAAGAGGTACCATACACCATATATTGAAAAAATTAAAAGATAAAAAGTGAATAAACATTGAAAAAATGAAGGATGGCTTAGCAAAAAGCTTAAATTGTCACTCCGGAGGCTGGCTTGAGCCAAAGCTGGCGACCAGGAGTGAAAGGCCGCGGCGTTTATGGCGAGCTCGTTGAACTGGGGAGTAAGGTCACAACCCCTTACCGCCATAAAGTAAGCTTTTTGCTAAGCCATCCTTCATTTTTTCAATGTTTATTCACTTTTTATCTTTTAATTTTTTCAATATATATATATATATATATATATATATATATATATATATATATATATATATATATATATATATATATATATATATATATATATACATATATATATATATATATATATATATATATATATATATATATATATATATATATATATACCGAATATACTACGCCGAACTGTAAGTTGGCTCCAGGGAACGCATTAAAGGTGATGTATTATAATATTTAAGGCAGCTGGATAATAAAGAGCCTTAAACAGCAGAGAACGTAGTTGTAATATAGCCACCAATTTGTAAGTAAAGAATGCTAATGAACACCACTTTGTAAGGTATGGGTGTTATATTATATGCTTGATTTACACCAATCTACCGTATTCTATATCTATAATCTGATGATTTCTACAACACGACGAAGACAATACGTGTAGCTTAGTCATGTTCAACTGTTGACGCCAGAGCTGTTCAACTGTTAATGCAACACAATCAATTTCAGTCCTTGTTAATGAAAGTATGTTTTGAACTCGCAGTAGAATAATAAAGATAAATGAATGCACATAAAACGCAGCGTTCAGTACATAATTCCTAATGAACACTTTAACGTTTCATAGATCGAAATTCATCTAACAATGATAATCAATTCCGAATCATAATTTAATTTCCGAGACTAAGTTTCGTAGAATCTAAAATGAGCTGAAATTGGTCAATACCGGCGTCAACGGAAATCAATATCTGGAATAGCATTCTGCTTAATTGTAAGCCCTTAATTAATAGTATTTTCTGAACTAATGTAATGATTCAGCAAGCAGCAAATTAACATCATTTATATATCCTCTGGTCTCTAATAAGGCATGGCGTTAGACTTTGGGGCATTTCTGAAAACATATGGAAAATACTTTGTTTAAATTTTCAATTTTTAACTTTTTATCAAAGGTGCTATTGCATTGGGATAAAGGGTTTGACACTATTTGTTTGAGTTTTATCAAATTCTCAGTATTTATTTCATTTGAAATTCAGCATTTTTGTTTTACCACTTAGTATATTAATTTAAACAAGGGCGTGTGGATATATAATTATTTCGGTTATATCAAAATTTTTATGAAATCTAAATCCAAATATTTAAAATCTCTGAACTTAAAATTTCATTTAAATACAGTTAGAAATTTATAAAGTGAATATGGAATGTTTTTAAAATATATATTGGAGGCATGCATTTTGCCGTACTGCTATTTTTAAAAAATATAGTATTTCCTTGAAATATTTATTTGTCAGGATAAGTTAGAAGTAGGGATTAGACAATAACTGATATAGATTTAGTATCGAATTCCAAATAAGGATTTGGGTTTTACTAAGTATTTCCGCTTTGAGTTTTTCTATTTCAGATTAAACAAGAAAGATCAATCATGCTTAAAGCATTGATTATGAAACACTTTCCAACTTCAATGCAATTTTACTTAAAAAAGTCTAAAATGCAATACATTCCTCGGTAATATTTTAAAACTTATCACAATACTACATTAATTTATTATATTTGAAAACTTAAACCTTCATTGAAAAAAATGAACTTCATTCAAATGACGGCATTGAAATATAAATTGCCTGGTTTAAATATCTCTAAAATGCGATGCATTCCACGGTAATATTTTTAAAACTATCATAATACTACGATAATTTACTATATTTGAAAACTCCATCGAAAACAACTGAAATTAATTAAAATGCCGTCATAGAAAAAATAACACGCCTGGATCTCTCTATAAAAACAGCATTTCATTCATAACTTTCTCCCATTAATTTAATTCATCACAATACTATAATAATTTATTTTATTTAAAAATTAAGACCACGGAGCTACAAGTAATTATACTCTATGCTTAAAACTTCATCGAAAAAAATCGTCCTTCTCTTTATAAAATCAATTAATATTTCATTCATATCAGCCATGCAGACTCCATGGGCTAAATTATTTTGTGTTAAAGAAATACAGCAATTCTAATACAACTCATTCTACATATTTTGCTGTTTACATTTTACATAAGTGAAAAATAGGCTTCGTTGTGATCACATTTGGATAATCATTTAAACTCAAATATATTGTATTTGCGTTGTTTCAGTATGTAGATGCACAGAATTTAAGCAAAAATAAAGTAGTTTTAGGACGGATACAACACTCAATATGAATTAAAAAGAACTTAAAAAATCACGATTTTGAAACAAGATGGATGCCATATATCATTTTGAAGTGGGTCATGTGACCTTTTCATTTCATGGTCACGTGATCGTTTCATATAAGAGGTGTAATTATTATTTTAATTTTTATTTAAAAAACTACTGAATATATTTCGCTGATTTTTTTTTTATATATTCCGATGTGCGTGACATGCCTGGTCAGTTCGAGAGAGTTTGCCAATCCCTCTATAGCCGCTGTGAGATATGCATTCAGGTTGGCAGTAACACTTTTGAGCCATATATATATATATATATATATATATATATATATATATATATATATATATATATATATTATTTATTAAATATCATTTTATAACTTCTAAGTCAGTCTTGTGTTTTCGCCTTACCTCATCGGTTTCAGTACTAAGAGCCCACTGGCATCTTTACGTTTCATTTCCGATCCGATAAACTATGACGAAAAATGTTTGGTTTGGAGTGTCCTACCATCTCGTAAAGTTTGGCAAATCTTTATTGAATCACCCTGTAGATTGAGCTTAGATAGATGTTGATATTGATTCATCATTTCCAAACGACGATAAGGGGGGGGTTAATAAAATTTTCACATCCGGTTCCATTCCCAGTCCCGGTTAAAATATTTCAATTTTCTTGAAAATATATTTCTCACTGTCGACTACGTACAGTGTTTAGATGAAAATACACGTAACACGCGCTTATAAATGCACGCTTTTTCTTATAAATGCACGTAACACACTCGCAAGTCTAGATATTACTGATATTTAAAATTTAATCAACATTATGTGTACGCATGAATAATAGATACCTCTATTATATAGCACATTTACTGTCCATTACGAATAATAATTTCCGGAACGGAATTGTGAAACATCTACGGCACGGTTAAATTTATCACTACCACCATGAAAGGAAATCAAAATGTTTAATTGTAGTTCTACTCTTGCTGGTAAGTTGCTAATTAAAAATAATTAAAAACTACTTCAAAACTATGGTATTTGTGCTTCAAATGAAACAAACTACGAAAATCAGGAACAATAAGAGAGAGTTCTACAGAAATGAATGTGTTTTTATCTATTTTATTAGTGATTTCATTTTAGTAGTTTTTATACTTTTAGTGTTGCAGATTTAACATTTTCGGTTTTCCGTTTTCCAGTAGTTGTGCTTTTTTTGTATACAAATGGGATTCACTCCCCACTCCTGCGCTTTGCCAGTCCTGTTAGTCGGGAGGATTCGACTCCAGCTCGGGGGGCTCGCTGAAATCGCTTAGCGAGCTCGTTCAAGCTAAACTGAAGTTTAAATAGAAAAACGATTTACTTCAGCGTATTTCTTTAACCATTTCTCTACAAATGTATAAAATATCATATTGTTATGCTGTAGTTTTAGCGGTGCGAGACACGGCGACTCTGCCATACAGAAGAATATTTTTCACTTCAGAAATATATAAAAAGAAGAATAACTCATAAACTACATTGAAATTGAAGTGAGGTTCCGTCTTGTAAAAATTCTGCATGCACATATTCTTGCTCGTACTTCAACATTTTGTGCTCTTGTTATTGTTAGTCTATCTATGATGTGAACACGCAGTTTAAATATTCTGTATGCGAGTGAAGAAAGTGAAATTTGTCAAACAGCGCGGTGGCGTGGTCACCTAGTATTGTTTTTATTTGAGAGATATGTAAAGTTACAAACATCTGAAAACAAAATTAATGGGGATATATATCAAGAGCCAAATGTGATATATGTCACTTATAGTATTAATTGTAAAAACAATTGTATCTAGCAGTAATCCGATTTTAAAATAAGGTCCGAGATTATTATGCAATGTGTAAAACGCATCAAAATACTCATATATTTCTAAAAATTAAAATTAACTTTCCTATAGCACTTTTACGCCATATAGATGTATTTTCTTTTACTTAACAATACCGTCCCGTTATTGATAGAAGCAATAAAAACTTGAAGATATAGCGAACAATTTTTAAACTAGGCTTAATAAAAGATAATTAAAAAAACATTTTTAATTATCCTTAAGAAGTTATAGAATTTAATTATTTATTAATATTTATAATTTATTGAAATATTGTGTAATGATCTCTAATTTGAAATGAAAATACTTTTACTTGTTTATAAGGGGGTGCTTTCAAAGCTAGGATCACGTTTCCATTGCAGAAAATATCATCTATAATTTGAAGAAGATTGCAGAGTAGGGCTAAACATGTTGTTAGTCATAGAGGTTCGCTAAAGAGTGATGCTACATGGCAAATTTTCTTGTTGCTGTTGCAAGTATCGATTATCCTATGCTGATGAGTCATAAAAAGCTCAAAACTGGTCACGAACGCTGTTACTTATATAGGGATCATTGCAACTTTCTACTTTGTTTATAGTCAATTACATTTCAGCCGTTCTTCAACTGCTAATGCACTTTCATTTTTAGCGGCGATAAATTCAGCGACAACAACAAAAGTTGAAGTATGGAATATAGTAGTGCGAATGAAGCTGAATTAAGAAAGCTATTAGTTTACGCTCGTTTAATACACCATAAATAAGCTCATTTGATATACCCTGAATGATCTTGTCACAAATAAATGAGAACACCTCAAATAACATAAATAAAAATGAAGTCCCTTCACCTTTTAAATAACATTCAGTATAATAATTGCTATCTCAGCAAGTTTTCATCCGATTAGAGTCTTTCGGAGAACATTTATACTATTGAAAAAAACTATATATTCCAAACCATGAAAATGTATCTTTTAAATTCACGAATTCACGAAAATAGCAAATAAAATTCTACTCGAAGTCGTCTTCTAAGATATCGTTCATAGAACGCCTGCTCCATTTTATCTTTTGTCGTCTGCGCGAAATAAAAATTATTTTGAAGCTGAAATTTTGATAGATTTTCAGCTTTACATGTTCGTTACTTTGAAACTACACTGATGGCCATTAAATTGCTACACCATAAAGGCGACATGCAACGAACGTCAATGTTGCATGAAAGGTTCTACATGCAGGGATCTGCAAATGATTAGCATTGCATCGCATGCGCATACAGCAGGTATGAGTGACGCAGGCTACATTCTGTATAAAAGGGAAGATTGCACAGCTGTTTTATCATTCTGAAATCGCATTTGAACGTTGTTTGTTTGTGTGAAGGTCATGTTGTACCTCGTGTAAGGAGAAACTACTACCAGCACATGTCGAAATTCGACCGCGACAGGATCGTGGTCTACCAGGACTGCGGTTTATCGTTCCACGATATCGCTGCTCGTGTTCGTCGGGATCCCACGACTGTCAGACTAATATGGAATCGATGGGTCCAGGAGGGCCATACTGAAAGCCATGCAAGATCTCAGCGTCCCCGGGCCATTAACGCCATGACAGACATGTTGTCCTCTCGGCATTGCGAGATCGTACAACCACGTCACGTACCCTTGTTCAGGAACATGGCTCGTTTGCAGGTCGATAAGTTTCCGAAAAGACAGAGCGACGACGTCTGCAGCACCACGAACTGTCAGTACGGCGACCATTGTTGCGGCTTTCCTTGACATTACAGCAGAGACAGGCGGGCCTACAGTGGCGCGAAGAACGATGACACTGGACACAGGAGTGGCACCACGTCGTCTTTTCAGATAAATCCTGGTTCTGCGTACAGCATCATGATGGTCGTATCCATGTGTGGAGGCACTGAGGAGGACGAACGTTGCCAGCTTGCATCCGTCATCGTCATACGGGCGCAGCACCTGGCGTGATGGTATGGGGTGCCATTGGGTACACATCCCGGTCACTTCTTGTTCACAAAGTCGAAAATGTGGACATCCGCCGTTGCATTTCTGACGTTGTAAGGCCCGGCGGCTGTGCCATATTATCGACGCGTGCATGACACCATTTTTAACAAGATAATGCACGACCGCATGCTGCCCGTACTGCCCGGACCTTCCTTGATACAGAGGGTGTTCGACTGCTGCCCTGGCCAGAACGTTCTCTAGATCTGTCACCCATTGAGAACATGATTTGCCGAGAGACTGGCACGCCACCACCCATACAGCAAAGTTCGTCACAAGTGTGACAGTGACGTTGCAATCACGTGACATATGAGTCACAATGTGATATCACAGTTGTGATTTCTATGTGACGTTGCACAGTGGTAATATTGTGACCGTATTGTAACTATATTTTGTGAAGTTTCTGCACCTTCATTAACACGTCACAATGTGACATCACATTTGTGATTTGTATGCAACATCGCTAATTGGTGACACCATGACATTACTGTGACTATATTTTGTCACGTATCTGCAACTGAATATAAATGTCACAATGTGACGTCACATTTGCGATATAGATTTAACATCGCTAACTGGTGACACCATGACATTACTGTGACTATATTTTGCCACGTATCTGCAACTAAACATAAATGTCACAACGTGACGTCACATTTGTGATTTATATTTAACATCGCTAAATGGTGACACCATGACATTACTGTGACTATATTTTGTCACGTATCTGCAACTGAATATAAATGTCACAATGTGACGTCACATTTGCGATATATATTTAACATCGCTAACTGGTGACACCATGACATTACTGTGACTATATTTTGCCACGTATCTGCAACTAAACATAAATGTCACAACGTGACGTCACATTTGTGATTTATATTTAACATCGCTAATTGGTGACACCATGACATTACTGTGACTATATTTAGTCACGTATCTGCAACTAAACATAAATGTCACAACGTGACGTCACATTTGCGATTTATATTTAACATCGCTAATTGGTGACACCATGACATTACTGTGACTATATTTTGTCACGTATCTGCAACTGAACATAAATGTTACGATGTGACGTCACAGTTGTTACTTCTAGGCGACGATGCGTATTAGTAACATTGGGACTTTATTGGGACTATATTTAGTGACGTTTCAACCACTTGATAAACACATAACAATGCAACGTCACATATGTGACTTATATGCAGCATCGATAATTTGTGACACTGTGAGATTACTGTGACTATATTTTGTAACTTGTCTGCAAGTAAACATAAATGTCACAATATGACGTCATAGTTGTGACTTGTATGCAATATTGCATATTGGTTACATTATGCCATTGATGTAACTATATTTTGTGACTTTTATACAACTGAATATTATTTTTACAATGAGACGTAACAGTTGCGATTTCTAAATAACATCGCTCATTGATGACATTGTAATATTGTTGTAACTATATTTTGTGTTGTTTTCGGCCCTAACCATAAATATTATAATGCAACGTAACAGTGGTATTGGCAAAACTATGACGGCACTAATAATTTATTATTACTTCTGCTGCTTAAAACAGAGCACAATAGCTATATAAAGGTCACTGTTGTGTCTGGTATTTCGCATCACGTATTGATTTTACCTTACACCTTTCTGGTAGGTCGGACGGTCAGGGTCTCAACATCATGTATTGATAACACTGTGAAATGCACGATTAAGAACTTATATATTTTTTTCTTTTTCAAGAAAAAGCATTTTGTACACCCACTACGAATTTACCTTCAGCTATAACTGCTTTCATTTAACTGTCGTTTTTCTAAGCGACACATGAAACAGTGATCACAAGCTGCAGGTCTCACACCGAACCGCATCATGTCCAGTGTAGTTTACGGGCAACGTAAATATAAGGTAATAACTGTGTATAACTATTTTTAAGAATGAAAACTGTCCAATAATATGTATGGCTAACTTCAATTTATGGCCAATGACATTATTTTTATAAAAAAATATCTTATTGTGTAGTTTGACAATTTACAAAATTGTATTTAACTTTAAAATAAAAAATCTGATGTGGGCAGCACATGACTTTCCCTGCAGACTTATATTAACGTTCTCTTTATTTTAATTAAATTTATTTCACTTTTAATTCATTTTTCGTTCTCATTCGGTAACCGGGCTTATTTTCAAAGGTGGCGTAGGGAAAGTAAGAAAAACTAATATATCTCGAGAACGGCTAGTTCTAGTGTAATGGGTTTGGTCTTATTTGGTTAAAAATTACGTATTAAACATACATTTAATGGATATATTTGAGTATACCTAGTTCTTTAGTTTAGAATTTGACTTGTTTTGCGGGCCATTTTGCAAAAAAAGGCAGGTTATTTTTGTCCGAATCGTACCAAAATCTAATCAGCACCAAGGTGATCCATAAGTGACCCATGTACCGAATTTTGTGAAATTTGGTCCATTAGTTTTTCAGTTAGAGTGGATACAAGCTTTTGCGGGCCATTTCGCAAAAGAAGGCGGGTTTTTTTATCCCAAATCGTACCCAAAACTAATTAGCACCAGACTCCCTCACAAGTGACTTACCTACCAAATTTTGTGAAATTCGGTCCATTAGTTTTTTAGTTAGCGTGGATACAATATCTGCACAGACACACACACCGACGTCACGCTAAAAATAGTTTTTTCGTATTCTAGAGGTCTCGAAACGTGTATATCCGTCGAAAACTCGAGTTGTGATTTTCGGCATGATTCCAATACTTTCCCTATACATTACCATGTATTGCAGGGAAAGTAAAAAGCAGCTGGTTGTGGGTGCCACATTTAACGTACTTTATATGTACCAAAGAAAATCCAATATTAAAATATGATAATGCACACAAAATAGTCTGACATAGATACTTTACAATTTTGTACATACAAATCAATCGAAGCACATTTCATATGTCTTAAAATTTTGAAAGAAAAAAAAAATATATATTTGTCCAAGTTGTCAGTGCTTATAGATATAATCTATCATTGATATCAGAAACATGCATTTTGTGTTCATTTTTTTAAATACTTGGACTTGATGAAAAATTTTATCGAAATGATCCATTCATTATTAGGCCTAGGGCTTGTCCACGTGTAAAGCTTTCATGCTTGGATTTCATTTTATTTTATTTTATCGATTCATTTCCATTGATGTTTTTTGTTTGTCTTCAGCTTGATGACTAGAGGTTTGCATTTTATTTTCCACTTGATGGATGATTCTCTGTTTGATACTTTTATTTGTAAGGCATATTTTAATGTTGGGATTTTTTGAGTTGAAGCTTCTCTCTACTTTTTCATTGGATTTTCAAACTTTTATTATATATAAATAAATATATATATATATATATATATATATATATATATATATATATATATATATATATATATATATATATATATATATATATATATATATGAAAATTCAAAGATTGAATAGCGAGAAGTTGTAACTCAAAATACCCTAACTTTCTAACAAGCCTACAAAATAAAATTTTTATCCAGACAATTTGGAATTTATTCCTAATGAAGCTACTATTAGTAATAATATTAAATTTTTGGATTTAAATATTTTTATTGAACCTTCTAATAGAATTGTTACTAATTTATATGATAAAAAAGACTATTTTAATTTTAACATTCATAAAATCTTACCATTTAATTCTTGCAACTCGATTCTATTGTTTAGAAATATTATACTTAATCTGCTTTTTAGAATTTATAGATTATCTGATAAAAAATTTCATGGCATATATATAAATAATCTAAAAATTACCAACAATTTATATAAATATCCCTCTTATTTTGTGAATGATGTAGTTAAAAAATTTAGATTAGCTGGACTTTCATGAATTCTATTCATAGTTTTTATATTAGCTTGACATCTCCATTCTCTTGTATTAATAATATTTTTATTTTACTTCCATTTAAACATTAGCCTTTCTATTATTAACTCCTCCTTTTAGTAGCTCTGATTGTATATTATCACTTATTCTTGCCTTTTCGCATTGCCGTTATTTATTTCTTACGAATGGCAACAGTAGATCATTTATTTTTCCTTTGCGAACGGCAACACTGATCTCTTCATTCTGGGTTCCCGGATTCGACAGGTTCGTGCATTTGTAGTGTTATTTTCCAGGTATTCTTGTTTCCTTTTATTTTTTCTTCTTTATGTATGTTGTCCAAGTAGAAATAGTTTATAGATATAAGCTATCTATTTCTTCAGAAACATACTTTTTTGTGTTTGCTTCGACAAAATACTTGGACCCGAGGAAGAGTTTTGGAGAAGTGAGCAAATCAATGATTTAGGCCTAGCCCTTGTCCACGTGTATAGCATTAATGCTTGGATTTCATTTGTTTTCCTTTTATCGATTCCATACCATTGATTTTTTGTGATTTTCTTTAACTTGATGATCCGAAATTTGTATTTTTTTCCATTTGATTAGATTTTCTGATTTATACTTTTATTCCCTAGGCTTGTTGGAAAGTCAAGTTTTTCGATTTACTGCTTCTCACTTTTCTTTCATTGGACTTTCAAACTATTATTATTTTTGAAATCATTTTATTAGTTGCATTTGCTCAATAAATTAAATGTATTTTGCATTGTCATTCCTGTTTACTTAATATTTTTTTTATATTTGCATATTTGCAAAGTATCCTTCATTTTTTTTTAGTATGCTACGATATTTATATATATATATATATATATATATATATATATATATATATATATATATATTGTACTAGATATTTAAATCATACATTATGTTTCCTGAAGTTGAACGAATTTTGATATTATAAGGACAAAAACACAGATTGATAACATTTTTGTTGTTACCGAAGTAGTATAGTAAGAATACATAATTTCATATAATTCGATTACTCCGTTGTGCTCTGTTGTTTTGACTTTACCTTTATACTGAAAAGATTAAAGAAAACGTACTATATCTCGAGAATAGCGTATGTTTTCATTCTGTTAATGATGCAATTCATTTCTAAATTTTAAAAAATCTGATGTAGGCAGCATATGACCTTATGAATTTGCCTCTTTCACAGTGAAAAAATGATAAAAAGATCCACGGGACAGTGTTTTCAACGTTGAATTGAACATTTGACCCTTTTCCGGATGATTGTATAACTATTTCAAAGAACCCAATTAACTTATATTTCACAACTCAAAATTAACAATTATTTATATTGATAGCATCCTCAATAAGCAATACAGTCTTTATATGAAAATATTTTAATAATTAATTCATTAATTAGGTATCATTTTCAATAACTTTGACAATCTTTTAGTCAATCTGTAACGAAATATCTACAAGATGGCGATATCCCTCTAGAATATTCAATAAGTTCGCCAATGGTATCGCCAAGTGTTACAGATAAACGGAGAAAATAACATTTTTCTTATATACTAGAAGGTATGCCCGTCATACGACGGAATTCAAAATTTGCAAATCATTACCTCCCATTGGGTGTCTTTTTTATCAATTTGGCGGCATTTCCCTCACTTTGGTAACATTTCAAAAGGTCGCGAAGTTCGCAATATCCTGCCAAAATTTTCGGCTAGTGTTACGGACGGATCGTCGGAGAAATAAATTTATTCTTATAGTCGATTTTTATGTTCTTTCCAAGATATTGAATTTTCTTTAATTAGTCGTCATTTCCATTGATTTAGCGTTAATTTTACCAATTTGGCGACTTTTGCGTCAATTTGGTAACACTTAAAAAAGTTGCCAAGTTGGCGATATTTCGCCAAATTTGTCGCTAAAATTTCACTATATGGATATGAAATAGGTTATTCTTACAGTAGATAAGTGACTATTGGCGTTCAAATAAAAAAACTAGCACCGAAGTATCTTCTCTCGTGAATGGATCGTGCAAAATCGACGAGAATGGTGCTAACAAATTTATCGCGTAATATTACATATGAAAAGGAAAAATATTTTGCAATAAATAATATTATTTTTTATTTTATATGATTTTTTGATAAATTTATTTGAAAAATGTGTAATATATCAAAAACGGTTTATACTAACGTTCTAATTTTTATGTCAATCGTTTTATAATAAAAAATTACTTAGAAAATGATTATTTACGTAACTTCATTAAAAAATTTTATTTTTTGACGATTTTTCCAAATTTCATTTGAAAATTTGAGGGTGTTCTGAACATTCGAATGCGTCTAAAATCAATATAGTTCCAGTGTTCACAGATGGTAAATTTTGTACCAAATTTAGTTCGAATCTCTCCATTCGTTCGTGAGATATCGTCTCCACAGACTCAAGGACACACACAGACACACACACATACACACACACGCAGACATCACCTCAAAAACGTTTGATTCGTGCTCAGAGATGCTTGAAACGTGATCTCCCGTCGAATACTCGAAATCGAATGTTCAATCCCATCACAATGCTTTTCTTATAAATTATACTACTTATGTGTAAGGAAAGTAATAAGCTTACCAAATTTCGTGAAATTCTTGATTATTTTGAGATATTGCTTGTTTTAGGAAAAGCAAAATTTCAATTATAGAGAACTATTTATAAAACTACTCATTCATAAAGCAATACTATTGATACAACTTTGAAAAGTAAAAAAAATAAGTAATTTTAAGGACTTTCTTAGGACTTCAAACACTTTTTAACTTGTACTAAAATAATAAAATATGTCTGCTTAGAATTTTTGGCACCAAAATTCGCGATATTTCCGACGAAGCACTCACTCACATTCACATAACTTTGGGGGAAAACATTAAAATTCATTAATTTTGAGTAATGGTTCTAAAATTCACAATTTCAAAGAAAAACGTTAACATTTGCAATTTAAAAAAATGCTCAAATGTATATTTTTATTTAAAATCGCTAAAAGTAGCAATTTTATTTAAAAACTTTAAAACTTGTAAAATTAAAAGTACTTCCATTCACGAATGTCGCAGAGAACATCATACAATCTTTTACTGTGATCTCTACCTCTACTCCAAAAATTAATTGCTTACGCGTTGCAACCGCAGCTGCTCAATAGTTTTGACGAAGCTATTCTAGTATTTAAGTAGGTGATAATCCTAGAGGCGGGAAATTAAAAAATGCCGTTTATCTTTCCATCTGCGGTAGTGGTCTCGAGCTTTGTTTTTAGCGCTTTATTTCATACGCTCAAACCAGTTATATTCATTGAGAAAATTTTAAATTAATTTTAAGGGGCGCGACGGCCAGTGGTTAGTGTGCGGGAATTGCAGTCGGTTGGGCCGAGTTCGATTCCCGCCACTGTCAAAACTGCCACCGTGTTCACGCGGAACACGATCACTTTAAACATGGGTCTGTAAGTCCTTTCAAAAGGTTGGTTGTAAGGGAAGGAGAGTACGGTCCCTGTGGATGCCTCCTCCACTGGGTTCCGGTCTAAATTGAGTGGCACTTCCTGGCCGTCCAAACAGATACCGTATACCTTTCTGGTAGGTCGGACGGTCTGGGTCGAAGAAGAAATTAATTTTAATTAAGTATATTAAATTACTGTGTTTATTTCACCTACGTAAAGATCAATGCTTAAAAAACAAGCTTTTATCTCAATTCTTCATAGAAAAATTTCCCACATTCGTGTTTTTAACATATTTTAATACAAATCATGTCGGTCTGAGACTCATTAGTCTTCGGGTCGGGTCAGATCGTGCATTTATACGTTTCTTTGGATTCGGGTTGTGTTTAAACACTAGCATTTCGGGTCTGTCCGGGTGAAAATCTAGATTTCGGCCTTGCAGACAGACCTCTTACGTGCAGGCACGGATAAATAAATATAGATGAGCAACGAAAGCCTAAAATAGACTGAAAAATTCGTATCCGAGAACGGCTCGAGATGACTTCTAAACAATGTTGTTCATTAATTTCAGATTAAAAATATTTACAAAACGTTCATTCATTTGATAATTGTGAGTTTTTTCGATGTTTTATGAATTTTCTTATCTTGGATCAAAATCGGGATATATCGTGAGAACGGCGTATGTGTGCATTTTGTAAACGATAGCATTCGCATTTATATAAATATCCACATAAATATAGGAATTTTTGTAATATTTTATAACGTAATTATGTTTTATAACATTTTTATCGATTTTCGGAATGAAAAGTTCGTTATGTCGTGAACCTATACCGACGCATCTCTTTCTCAATTTATATTGTAAAAGTGCTACTTGTAAAAGTGCCGACGTAATCACATGTAAAAGTATAAGTTCCGGACATGAATCAGGTCGTATAAATACATATGTAAAAGTTTATGATACTGTAATAGTGGTTCAATAAATATAATCCCAGAGGTTTGCCTTCCTTGATGATGAGCGCCAGGACTCACCAAGTTAATAAAATGGCAGATATATGTATACAAAATAATTTTCATCATAATATAGAAAAAAATCTTTAATTTATGTTTTAAGATATAATAACATTCCAATCATCATAAAATAGCTATTAGATGTTAAATCACTTCGTTTCAAATATTTTTCAACACAATACTTGATTCATATAAATGTTAAATGTATTATATAACACAATTTTTTCAGCATTCTTTATATTTATTCATAGACACTTGAAGTCATTATTTTATATCGATGGGATTTCTGTTATATATTTTTTCAACCGCTACCAAATCTGACGTCACAACAAATATCACGCCATCCAGCACTCGCTTTCACAGGAGCTTCGAAAAAGAAAGAATTAAATAAAAACAAACCAATACATATAACAGACTCCTCAAAACCGGAACTCACAGCCCCGAAAAATGCAAGTAGATGAAAAGTGCGGTTATTTTGCAGACGAACATTTAACACGGAATAATTTATATTTACATTCAGCATGAAAACACATTTAAAACAGTAAAATTAAGAGTTTATAAAAAACCGATACTACAATATATATATAACACCTGCAGTTATTTTTTATGTATCTATTATTTTTACTTTCCTTATATACATGGTATAATGTATAAGAAAAGTATTGCGACTCGCTCGAAAATTTGAATTCGAGTTTTCGACGGGAGAGCACTCTTCAAGCATCCCTGAACACGAATCAAATGTTTTTGAGGTGATGTCTCTGTGTGTGTGTGTGTGTGTGAAAGTGTGTGTGTGTGCGTGTGTGTGTGTGTGCGTGTGTGTGTGCGCGTGCGTGCGTGTGTGTGTGTCAGTGAGTCTGTGGAGACGTGTGTGTGTCAGTGAGTCTGTGGAGACATTATCTCACGAACGAATGGAGAAATTCGAATGAAATTTGGTACAAAAATTACAATCCGTGAATACGGAAAACCTATTGTTTTTCAACAAAATCAAATGCTCAGACCCGCCCCCCCTAAATTTTAAAGTGAAATTTTGAAAAAATTATCAAAAAAATCAAAACATTTAATAAAGTTACGCAAATAGACAAATCTTATGTAATTTTTTCTTAGAAAACGATTGACATAAATTTTGGAACGCTACACAAAAAAACTATTCTCGAGATATTGCACATTTTTCAAATAAATTTATCAAAAAATCGCATAAATTGAAAAAAAAATATTGACTGTTGAGAAACATGTTCATATTTCATATGTAATATCATACGATAAATTGGGTGACATCATTCTCGTGGATCTAGCTCGTTTCATTCTTGGGAAAAGATACTCTGAGTAATACTTTTGTATTTGAACGCCAATAGTCATTTATCTGCTATAAGAATAACTTATTTCTCCTCCATAACGCTTGGCGAGATTTTGGCAACGAATTTAGCTGAATGGCGTCAACTTTTTTAATGTTTCCAAATTAACGAAAATCTCCTCAAATGGATAAAAATGACGCTAAATCAATGAAAATGACGACTCATTGACGAAAATTCAATATCTTGGAAAAATATAAGTATCTACTGTAAGAATAACCTATCTTATTTTTACTGTAAACGTAGTAAATTCATTGCAATATAGGGAAAGTCATGTGCTGCTTGCTCTCATCAGATTTATTTTTGTCGGGTTTTAATTCATGAATATGAATACATCTACTATTTCGAGGTTCAAAGTTCTTGTTTTTATCAATTTGATCGTTTTCAGTACCCTGTATTAGTTCAACCAAATAATGGTGCAAATGCTGCTGCAATATTAAGACGGTAAGTTTAAGCTTCTTAATATATAGCGTATATACAAAAATAAACTGGTCAAACGGTTTCAAAAGCTGTGTTCAAACACACATCTACTCAGTTCAAAAAATCTTGAAAAAACCACTTTAAAATACCAAGGAATAAAAGAATGCGGAATTTAAAAGAATAAAAAGCGAATGAATTAACTAGTTTTGGAAATTATATGAGCTACCTTTATCAACTACATTCAAATAACATTTGATCAAACTAGATTGAAAATGAAAGGAAAGAAGCTGAACTATTAAAAAGAATGTTCCAAGAACAGAAGTAGATAGCCAGTATTTTTTATATATATTTTTTATTTTTACAATTTTTAATTCTCTGGTATTATTAAATTGAATTTAGTTAAAATAGCTCATGTAGTTTTTCAAATCTGCT